>CM016623.1:3303417-3930401 GCA_005393395.2 Gossypium australe
CAAAACATGATGAGATGCGCCTTTGGGCACCTTGTTCCATCGTATTTCTCAAAGTCTGGTGCTTTAAATTTTGGGGGCAAGACCAGACCAGGAACCAAACTGAGCTTTTTGACGCTCATTGCGGAAGAGGCTCTAGTTCCCTCTACTGCCCTGAGTCTTTCTTCCAGATCTTTAAACTTGTCTTGAGCACCCTGATCCTTCATTCTTAACTTAGCTAGTTCCACAGGATCATCCAAATCTGGGACAATAGGGTCAGCTGGGTTAGTTCCGTGACTTGATGCAAATACTCCTTGCCCTAGATGGGCAGGTGGGAGTACAGGTGGGTGTTCTAGGCCTGTAAATTCATGGGGTGGAGTAAATCCTGGAGGATGGCCTTCGCTTTCTTTCCCGGTACTAGTTGTAGGGTCTTTTCCTTTGTTTGTTATCCCACTCATTAATTGAGTCATTTGGGCCACCATATCTTTTTGAGCCTTTTCCATCTGGTCTTTCAATTCTTTCTGAAACTTCTTCATTTGGTCTTCCATGTCCTTCTGGAATTGTTCGTATCTTTGGTCCATTGCTTTTGCCTTACGACGAGTGTTGTAGTAATGTACGATAGGTTGATCCTCGTCGGTTTCCAGGGTAACTTCTGTCACGTTTTTAACCAATTAGGCTCTTTTTGATGCAAATGGTGTGATGTATGCGAATGGATGGAATGCAATGCATGGAATGAATGCAAGGAGAAAAAAAGGTGTTGATTTGATTCAATCCCATTAGATAAACTTTACTAGAAAACGAATTTCCTTTCATAGAACGGACGATTACATATACGACCTTGCCCTAATGCCTAAATCCTTAATTTTCCTAAGAAGCCAAGCCAAACTTTGGCCTCGCTTCGATCCTGACTCATACATCAGACTTAACGTGTCAGCCCGAACTCCCAGGATTTGCAAATGATCGGCCGCCTCTCGGATTTGAGCCATGGCTTCGCCCATTAAGTAGTCTCTGTTTCTGATCTGTTCTTGGGAACGGTGGAGCTGCTCCTTCCAGTGTCCATTGCCCGCTTCAAGGATCTCACATCGAATTTTGCTATCTCGTAATGCAGTCTCGAGCTCCTCTATCTTTCCTCTCATCTCCTCGATTTTGTTTTGACTAGCTCTTAATTCAACTACCGAGTTGCGACTATGGTGCAAAAGTAGTGACCTTTCTAATTCTACTACTTGGGCGAGTAATTTCTCCTTTTCGCTTTGGTTTTCTAACAGGCTCATTTTCAAAGCATCCTCTCGTCCTCGAGCATCTTGGAATTTCTTCTCCCACTGATCAGCTCTGGACTTTTCTTCTTTAATTTCTTGCCGCCATTGTTCTGACGTTTTGCCCAAACCAGCAGTTCTGATGGTCATGCGTAGCTTCTTATAGTCCGTCTTTAGACTATCCAAATCCTCTTCAGCCTTATTCTTTCCTTTTTTTAATTTTTCGGCCTCAAACTTGTGGAGGTCAACATCTAACCCTAACCGCATCTTTTCCTCTTCTAGCTGCTCTATCTTTTTACCCAATTCTCGGCTCCTTCTCTCGAAATCTTGCTTGATAATCTCCAATTCAGACGGGATTACTTGCAGCTGTTCTTCTACTGGTCGAGCATTCCCTTGGATAGGCCTTGGGATGTTGTCATTGACTCTTTTGGCCCACCATCGATCGTATTCAGGCGTAATCATCGGCCTTATGGCGAGTCTCTTCATTTTTCGAGTTTGAGTCCATGCATCTGATATCTCACGAACTTTCTTCTTATAATTATCGTCCTTGTACGAAAACTCACACTGGGCTAATCCATATGTCGCCGGTATAAATTGCCTCGATTGATACTGTCTCATTACTAGCAATAGGGCGTACCCAACAGCTCTCCATATTCCGAGTAAAGGGATCCAGTCAAATTCTCCGCATCGATACAAAATTTCGTCAGGGATCATCCACGGAGTCTTCCATTCTATATCTTCCACTTGCAAATTTTGGAGGATCGCTATCCATTTCTCTCCTGATAGGTCGTCCCGCCTTGGGGTATCCGCTAATTCTTTCAGAGGGGAGTAGTTTTCAAAATAGATTTTGCATGAGACTTTTTCTATTTTCCAGAAACGGAAATGAAAACATGAAAGCAACAGTTGTGCACATCCTATGAACCTTCCTTCGCCCGCTCTTCGGCAGGCGTTCAATGATCTGAAGGTTTCGGCCAAAATTGCGGGGATAGGTGTGACTCCCTTGTCGAGTTTATCAAATAGGTCCGAAACCGCATCCTCTATGTGCCCTAATGCTTTGGGGAAAATGACCAAACCATAGATGCTTAGAGCGAAGATGTCGACCCTCTTTTTCTTATCAGGATGTGCCATGATCAAGTCCTTCAAGTGTTTCCATGGAATGCACTTACAATCCCCTTTTGTTTGATCCGGGCCGTAATCCATTGCTCACTCATTCCTGTGATGTTCATTAGCCTTTTTGAGAATGCCGACACATTAGCAAACCTTGAATATGCCTTATCAGTTTGAATTCTCGGGCATCGAAACAAAGCCGTGTACTCTTCTATAGTTGGAACCAAATCTACATTTCCAAAAGTGAAGCAACTATAGGCGGGGTTCCAAAACTGGGTAATGGCTCGAAGTAGGTACTCGTCTACTTTGATATCCAGCAGATAGTGCAGATCACCGTAATTATGGAAGAACAGTTGTTTGTCCTCATTGCCCCAGGAATCCCATATTTCCTTTAATTCCCGCAAGTCATTTTGAGCAACGCTGACGCGAGTGAAATCCCACAACTCTGACTCATATCCCACTGTCAGGCTATCTCCTTTTTCTCGCTGTATTCTTTCGGACCACACTTGGACAGCCGCATTATCCTCCACTCTATCGAGAAACCCCTTTTCCATGTCAAGCTTTTCTATCTAGTAATCGAATGTGGATCAACACCCCTTTCTATAATGAAATGCCATGCAATGAAAATGAAACACCACAAGTTAGTACCAGGTACAAAAGGAATTTAAAACAAACAGGAGATAATCAAACTCGTATTTAAGGTGACAACTAGGGTTTGCACGGCTTTATCTACAACGGGCTTTTAGGTCTCTCTACATGTGGTTCGGTTCTAGAGTAAAGGTACCTGAACCAGCAGATTCCACGATCCTCACCCATTATAGGCTCATATGGACCGAGTTCAGTTCAGGGGAATACATTTCCCTATGGCTGCACGGAGATAAAAATCTCACGAAGACATAGGTACGGATGTATCTCGAAAGCGATCCACTATCTTGCACGGAGGTAAAAACCTCACGAAAGAGTAGTTTCTCACTCCCACTTAAGGGTGTGACCGCAATGGTCATGCAATGCAATGCCAAAGTATTTTACGAGACTCGACACTATAGCACAAGCAAATGCATCAAAGAGAAACACGATTTTTCAAAACAATTTTCCAAATTTTCAATCAAAGGGACAAAAATCAATCAATTTACGGCCTGACTCTCAAGGGTCCCCAGTGGAGTCGCCAAGCTGTCGTAACCATTTTTTTTTGAAGAAAACGGGAATCGAACTTGGGCCTTGAAAATAAGTAAAACGGGAGTCACCACCGACCTTTTATTAGGTGTGATCGGATCACCTTTGTTTTAATAAAACATTTGATTTACTAAAACGGGGTTTTTGGTCTACGAATATTCGAGAAAACAGGTTCGAGAGTCGGTTACGTGCGAGGAAGGATTAGCACCCTCGCAACGCCCGAAAATCGGTACCAAATTAATTAATTGATGTCCCAATGTCGAAAGCTTAACAAAATTAAAAATGAATTTAGAAATTTGGGTCTTTTTGGAAATGTTTGAGTCTTTTTAGAATATTAAGATTTCCTTGTTTCGAAGGGACCAAATATCGCATCCAACACGTAGGACACGATAACTTCAATCCTCAAATCCAAGGTCGTCTCCTAATCCCTAAGACTCATTTATTAAAATAACAAAAGGTCATTCGATTATTTGGTCAAGCAAGAGAACCGAAACCCAACACATAGGGCACGGTCCCTCGAATTTCCAAACACGGAATATTGTCTTATTTTTGAAAATTTTTGGTTTATTGGGTGAAATTGATGAAAAACTAAGTTATGTTTTAAAGAAACGTTATTCAAAACGGGAATAGGTCATGCGATGAATAATGATGGTGTGACACGAATTTGACATAATGACCACAAAATACACGTAATATATGACATTGAAGCCAATAATGGTGGAATTAGTAACAATAACAGTGATAAAGTTATTATGTACAAGCGATAATACAATAATAATAATAATAGTAAAAATAATCGTAATATAGAAAATATAACAATAACAATATGTATAATATGATAATAGTAAGTACGATACTAATAAAATAGTAGTATAGTAGTAATAATTATTATTATAATTATAATAATTCAAAATATGTACAAGACGATAATATATGGTACTAATAATAATGACAATAATGTTAATAAAAATATGATAATAGTAATAATAATAATGATAGTAATAATAATAATACAGTTAGTTAAACGAAATAATAATAAAATATATACATAAAAAATATAGTAATGGTAATAGTAGATATAATAATGATGATAATAATAATAATAATAACAATAATTTAATGACATAAAATAATAATAAAAAAACATGTGCGTAAAAATATAACAATAACAATAATAATAAGAATAATAATAATGATAATAATAATAGCGATAAATATAGTAATAACAATGTTAATATTAAAAAAGGTAGAAATAACGAAATTAGCAAAAATATATTAAAATGAATTAAATTGAGGAAGAAGCAAGATTAAGGGACAAACTTTAAAATTAAAAGAGTGGATTGAGGCCCCTTTGCGACGCGCGGAAATAAGGAGGGACCACATGGGAAATAATCCCGATCCTTGTACGCGGCGTTTCAAGTAACCTGGACGCGGACCAAATCGAAAATAAAATAAAATAACGGGGCCCATTTCGAAAAGAAAGAAGATGCTAGCGTGGAGCGGATCGAATGCGCATAAAAGAGGGAGGGGGCCCTCGCGCAATTTGCCCCTTTTAAAATGGAAACACGGGGATCTTCTCCAGGGGCGGGTCGGATTCGGGTCAGGGGATCAAAACGACGTCGTTTTGACCCCTGACCGCTCGACGCAAAACGGCGCCGTTCCGTTGTCTTATAAGAGGCCAATTTTTTTTTGCAAGAAACTCATTTCTTTCTAGTTTCAAAAAAAAACTCTCTCACCATCTCTCACACTCTCTGCAGGTGGACGAAAGGGCGATTTCCGGCCGCTGTCGACCCACCGTGTGCCGCCGTGGCCGGCCACCGCGCGCGGTGGCCGGAAAGGTAAAGTTTCCTCCCCTTTTTCCCTTTTTTTTTATATACGTATAAATGTATATATTTACAAAAAAAATAAATAACAAATCGAACAACGAAAAAGGATTTCGAGATCACTTCATTCTTTCTGATTTTGTATTATGAACAAGAAAATCGAAATAAAATTAAAAAAAGAAAAGCCAAATCACCTTCGAATGTTGTTGGTCTGATTTAGATTTTTTGATCTCTTGCTTGTTTTCTTATTTTTCTGAATCTGTTTCTTTTTTTGATTGATTCCCCAAAAAAAACTGAAAAATCCTCCTCCTTACACTGTTATTTTCTTCGTTTTTATATTCGCTAATTGAAGAAATAGGACAAAAATAAAATACATTCACTTTTCCCTTGTTTGTTGTCATTGTTGTCTTTTGGTGTTTTCTTTTGCAGGTTATGGCAGACAACGGGGCGTGGAGGGGCGGTGGTGCGCTGCGCACATGAGCAGAAAAGCATACGGCGCTGGTGCTAGGGTTTTCAGTAACCCTAGCCCCCTGAAAATATCAGTTTTGGGCCATTTGCTATTTGGGCCGCTTGTAAATTGGGTCTGACCCCCCCTTTTTTTTAATTCTTGTTTGGTCTGTAAGTGGGCTCAGTCGGCCCGGATAAATTTGGGCCATGACAAACGGTTTTAAATCGCAATCCAACATTTTTCAATTCATACAAAGGTAATATTCATGAGTTCGAGAATTCAAAATTTTGTGCCCAATCTTGCTGGGTATGACTTTTTGTTTGACCAAAAAAATGGATATCCTTTCAACTTTTGTTTCCATTTTTAAGTAAGGTGATATTTGCGTGTTTGGAAATTCGAAAAGATCGTGCCCAATCGTGCTGGGTGTGTTTTCTTTCGTATGACCGAATGAGCAAATACCCTCTCCAAAATAAAAAATGTGTGCTTGAAGAATTTTGGAGACGACCTTGGATACAAGGACTTAGATTATCGTGTCCAATCGTGCTGGACGTGAGACTCTATTCCTTCAAAAAAGGGAAACTCGATATTCGATCAAGTAGTTTTAAAATCAAAAGAAATAGAAAAAGATTTCAAAATCTTTTCAAGCTTTACGACATTAGGACATTGAGTAATCAATTTGGTACCAATTTTCGGGCGTTGCGAGGGTGCTAATCCTTCCTCGCATGTAACCGACTCCCGAACCTATTTTCTGGAATGTTCGTAGACCAAAAAAACCCTGTTTTAGTAGACCGAAATGTTTTATTAAAACAAAGGTGATCCGATCACACCTAGTAAAAGGTCGTGGCGACTCCCTATTTTTAAAGTCGATTCCCGTTTTGCCAAAGAAATGGTTACGACAGCTTGGCGACTCCACTGGGGACCACTTAGAGAGTCAGGCCGTAAAATTGATTATTCTTTGTCCTTTTGTCAAAATTTGGAAAATCATTTTGAAAAATCATGTTTCTTTTGATGCATTTGTCGGTACTATGATTGCAATAATGTCGAGCCTCATAGGATGTCTCTGCATTCATATTTGCATGACCGTTGTGGTCACACCCTTAAGTGGGAGCGAGAAGCTATGCCTTCGTGAGGTTTTCACCTCCGCATGGGCTAGGGGACCGTTTCCGGAATACATCCGTACCTATGGTTTCGTGAGGTTTTCACCTCCGCATGGCCATAGGGAAATGTATTCCCCTGAACTGAACTCGATCCGTATGAGCCTATAATGGGTGAGGATTGAGGAATCTGCTGGTTCAGGTACCCTTACTTTAGAACCAAACCACATGTAGAGAGACCTAGGAGCCTACCCTAGATAGAGCCATGCCAAACCCCTAATGGTCACCTGGATAATTGTTATGTGTTTGTTTGTTACTCCTGCGCTAACGTGTTTTATTCTGTTTTGATTGCATTGCATTGCATCATCAAAAGAAAGAAGGTGTTGATTAATATTTGATTGCTAAATAGAGGAGTTTTTCATAAGAAAATGCGTTACTTGATAAAATGGATTATAATACGGTTGAGACAAGACCTTGCCTGAAGATTCGAGCCGATAGGGATTTTTCGGGAGTCATCGGAAGATTATGAGCATCACGGAGGATCAGTGATTGATAAGGTACGACCTGGGTCAAGCAACAAAGAGCAAGAAGAGATGTCTATTGAGAAAGTTCACGGGACACGACCATGATATCCAGATACGAAGAAGAGGATTTGTCTGAAGATTCAAGCGGACAATGATTGTTCGAGAGTCATCAGGAAATTATGAGCATCGCCGAGGGTAAGTGAGTGATGAGGTCAAGCAACAAAGAGCCAAAAGAAGCGTCTGTTGAAAAAGTTCACGGGACACGACCATGATATTCCGATACGAAGAAGAGTATTGGTGTCTCCACCTAGACTATGAGGAAGAGGTCGTATATGTGGTCTATTTTATGTAAAGAAACGTGTTTTCTAGACAAGTTCTTCTAATAGAAATTGAATTCATAATCAGCGCCTATATTTCTTTTTGCATTCATTCCATGCATTTGCATTGCATTTCATGCATTGGTATTACATCATATCACATACATTAAAATTTGTAGAAAGACTCTAATTAGGTGAAATTATTTCGTTAACCTAGAAAACATGGAACAAAGGTTGGAGAGATTAGAGGCAAGACAAGTATTAATCCAAGAGCAATTGGTTAGAATTCAACAACAGATGCAAGAGCAATCAACCAGAATTCAACGAGAGATGCGAGAGCAAATGCGAGAGTTCCAAGAGAATATGATATGCCATCTAACCCAGCTATTAGCGGGAGGATTTGAAGCAAGGAGGGGCCAAGTGGTCGACAATGTGGATGAATATGAAGAAATTGTTTATTCCCCGATAAATGTTCCAACTCAACCAGACCCGCGGTCGCATAGGGGACCCATCACTATCAGGCCCCAATATCAGGCTAATACTTCGACCTCGCTGAACTTCTCGACAGGCTCATGTTTTAACCCTGAGGAGGGTCGGGCTAAATCAATGGTCCAGGCAGAGGCAAAAGAAAGGAGGGAGTGGACAATGAAGGCCCCAAGGAAAAAGGAAAAGGTAGTGGGTAGTGCAAGTAGGGATGACTGAAGACCATTCACCGTGTTCCCACCTAATAACACGCCTACTCCAAACCAACTCAAAGACGAACAAAGACCGGCGAGACCCAACCCCGACAAACCTCGACTCACCTCTATTCCTGTATCACACGGAGAACTGTGCCTAAAATTGTTGGAAAAATAATTAATATCGCCACATTATATGGCACCGTTGAAGCCTCCATACCCAAAGTGGTACGATCCTAATGCTAATTGCATGTATCATGCGGGAAACCAGGGGCATTCTACGGACAATTGCATAGCTTTTAAAAGGAGGGTTCAAGGTCTTATCGATGCGGGGATTTTACAATTTGACGGTACTGGTAATACGGTTGGAAATCTGCTCCCGAACTACCTTGAAGGGAACGTGAGCGCAGTGACAAAAGGGATGATGCAATGATATGCCCTTGTCCTCATGTGTTTGTTTCGAACAATAAGACTGCAAAGGGATCCATGTATTTTAGCTAATCTAGAGTGATATGCAAAACATGCTTGTTACTTTAAGCCTAGAGGCAACAAGAGTTCTTTCGTGAAATAGGCTTGTTTCCAGAATTGTTATTTCAATAAAATGCATCTTTATTTTCACTCATCGTATTTAATACTCCACATCATTTCATTCTCATATCATGTTTTTAATTCTCTACCTCCAAGCCCACAATGGGTCCCCAGATATCAATGACATGAGCAACACTGTTACTGACTCCCTTTTAGAGAGATATGTGTCTAGAGGATCTAAGAACTTGGGAGATGACAGAGATTGCAACTTATTTCCTAAATTGTCAAGAATGGTAGATCCCAGCTTACGAAGTGTCAGCAAACACTACAAGGGAGATGAAGATGGAAGCTTAGCTTGCCACATGAACAAGGCAATGAATCATTGAGTTGTCCCCAAGAGTTCAAAGATATTTTCGTGTGATCACATTAAGACACATCGGGACTACTAAGGCACGGGTATGTTGTCAAAGCTAAGGAAGTCACAGATATTTGAAGACCACATGCTGATGGTTCCACCCTGATTAAGCCAATCGCATCAAACAGGACAGAACTTATGTACCCCTTCCCTTTTCTACACGTGGGGCATGGACGTTATCAAGCCAATCTCCTCGAAAGCTTCTGGTCCGCATCGATTTAGTTTTGGGGGAAGTCAATTTCTTTACTGAGAGGGCGAGGGCCGCTTCATATGCCGATATCACCAAGTCGATAGTCATTAGCCTAAAAAAAAAATGGGTGAGGCAACAAAATAAAGACTGTTAGGAAGAAGTTACGTACCCTTTTATACTCATTAAACGTCGGCCAGGACCTCTGCTGGGGCAACGCCTTCCTCATTAGGTTTTGCCTAGTGAAGTCAAAGTCCTCTTTTCCGGGGCACAGACCGAGCCAAAATTGGATAAGGTGGAATAGATCCAATCCCGATGAGATCAAGTGAATTTGAAAAGAAAATGTTGAGAGATATTTGTCACGATCAGATGAAGCGAGTTTACAACAAAAAGGATCGCCTTAGAAAATTTCATGATAGGGTTTTGAAGAAGATCATACAACAAGAACTTCAGAAGAAAGAAGATGCCAAGCCAGGAAGGATCTTAGGTAGCAAAGAAGGCCCGTTCTAGGGAAACAAGGATATTGTCGGAGATAGATAACAAGGACCTGCCCAATCCGGTGAATTCAAGAAAAAAAGAAAAAAAAACATAAAAAAAACAAAAAAAAAGAGAAGAAAGAAAAGAAGAAAAAGGAGAAGCCAAAGTGAAAACCCGCAAAGGGCGCTTTGAGACCAAAGGTGGGTTTGGGTTGAAAACCCGAAAAGGGCAGCTCAAATTTTGATGGGGCATGCAGTAGTCTTGTTATGCTTGAAATAACAATGAAGAGGAATGTTGCGCATTGGGGCATCGACAAAGTACTCCGGATCCCCTAAACACATATTGAGTTTAGAAAGGTCCTCAATGAGTTAGAACAAAGAAGCTCAAGCTGCGATATCTGGGGCACCTAGTTTCCATTTCACCCATTTTTGAGTCTACTATCTTTGTCTTTTCAAAATACACTCTAAATAAATTTGCTGCTTCATTGTATAAGTTAGCTTTGATTAACTTGTTTGATTCGAGCTATACTCCCAATAAATTCCCATTCCATCCATCATGGTCCTTTTCAAGCATTTTGCATTGAAATAATGATTATTGGACTAATAATACTTTCATGAAAGGAGTTTCGCATATTACTCTGGAAACCTCTAAACAATACAGGAATCGGAAACAGGATTATTGCTTAAGACTCACCGAGTTTAAGGGTTGGAAATATCTGAGTCCAAATTATGGTGATTGAACAAAATGACAAGATACCGCGTCAGTGACACAATCCTGACAGAAAATGGGTATTGTTAACCCAAATGCAAAACCAGAATCATTCTTGAAAAGAAATGACATTCTGCATTCGTGTGAGCATCACACATATACATCTGGTTGAGTCACCTAAAGAGTGATCGTTAGAAGGAAGCTGATACAGATCCTGTACCGTTGAATAAAAAGAGGGTAGGTTGAAGAAGAGACAAATCCTATATTTTAGAGTCGCAGTGGGACAAATGGAGGATATTCAAATCCTACACCCCCAAGTCACAATGAGATGAACCCTGAAGCTACAGTGGGGCAAAAGGGTGATATACGACAAACGCAGATTACTCCTGAGGTTTGAAGGACGGGTACAAAACCTGAAAGAAAAGTCGAGAGTCGAAGCAATGAACACAGGCTACCATGAAAGTCGCAATAAAAAGAGATACATGACAAACAAGCCCAGGGCGCATGGCATAATCATGTAGGCATAAAAGCATTTAAGACAAAGCACGTGCATATAATGATAGCATCACGCATGACACATACAGGTGCACCAGCAAAGCATGAAGTTTTGACGATAACTATACCAAACCAAGGATAAAGAAGGCATCCGAGTTCCACCAGATGACGCGTTTTCAAGTACTGTTTTTCAAAAAATATCAGCTCATAATACGAGGGATCTTGCCTTCCTAAGCGAAGCAGATCAAAGATAACATATCTTGCCTTCCTAAACGAAGCTGATCGAAGATAACAGATCTTGCCTTCCTAAGCGAAGCTGATCGAAGATAACAGATTTTGCCTTCCTAAGCGAAGCTAATCGAAAAGCAGATTTTGCCTTCCTAAGCGAAGCTAATCGAAAAGCCGATTTTACCTTCCTAAGCGAAGCAAATCGAACAACAGATCTTGCCTTCTTAAGCGAAGCTGATCGAGCGTAGCAGATCTTGCCTTCCTAAGCGAAGCTGATCGAGCGTAGCAGATCTTGCCTTCTTAAGCGAAGCTGATCGAGCGTAGCAGATCTTGCCTTCTTAAGCGAAGCTGATCGAGTGCAGCAGATCTTGCCTTCTTAAGCGAAGCTGATCGAGTGTAGCAGATCTTGCCTTCCTAAGCGAAGCGGACTGAGGTATTTTTAATTTCCGTCTTTCAATTTCTTTTCAAAATATCAACTCATATTGCGAGAGAGGTGAGTTGAGCCTCGGGCCACACCCTGAGGTGTCTTTTAATTTCTTTTCAAAATATCAACTCATATTGCGAGAGAGGTGAGTTGAGCCTCGGGCCACACCCTGAGGTGTCTTTTAATTTCTTTTCAAAATATCAACTCATAATTACGAGAGAGGTGAGTTGAGCCTCGGGTCACACCCTGAGGTGTCCTTTAATTTCTTTTCAAAATATCAACTCATAATTGCGAGAGAGGTGAGTTGAGCCTCGGGTCACACCCTGAGGTGTCTTTTAATTTCTTTACAAAATATCAACTCATATTGCGAGAGAGGTGAGTTGAACCTCGGGTCACACCCTGAGGTGTCTTTTAATGTTTATTTTTCAAAATATCAACTCATATTGTGAGAGGTGAGTTGATGCATCGGGTCACACGCTGAGGTATTTTCAATTTCTGCCCTTTCAATTTCTGTTTTTATTTTCAATTTCTGATTGCAAAAATTAGTTCATATTACGAGAGGCCGAAGTATTTTCAATTTCTGTTTTTCAAGTTTCTGTCTAAAAAAAAAATCAACTCATATTATGGGTTTGAGCCTCGGGTCACACGCGGAGGTACTTACAGACGGAAGACTAAAGTCGCATTGAGCAAATTGAACGAAGAAGCTCCAGTGGACAAAGAAGATTGAGCAAGAGCAAATTGAAGCTACAGGCCATATCTATCGGGAATAGCATTGGAGTATACTGAAGATCGAAGCCCCCGAAGATAGCAAGGAAGCAGTTTGGAAAGTTCAGATTTATTTCCTTGAAGCCCCGGTGGAAGGTCAAAGCTACAAATCTCTTCTCCCTAAAATCACATTGAAGCCGATCGAAGCGCTAGCTACTGTGCCCTTGAAAAAGCAATAGAATAGGAAATGTTATCTCTCTGAGGATATAACGAAACAGTGAAGTGGATCAAAGCAACAAGTTACAGTTGAGTCTGAAGCTGTTTAAAGAAGACGAGGACCAACAAGTCGAGGCTTGGCCAAGATCGGGCAAAATTAGTTCTTCTATTGTCTTTGCTCTATTATCGTTTCACGACAATGAGCAAAGAGGGGCAGCTGTAATCACCAATTTTGGCCCGGGTTCATTAACCCAAGGCCCAAAACCAAAACCAAACAAAACCAAACTAAGGCCCAATAAAAAAATAATAATAAATGTCCAGCTTAAATAAATCCAACAGTCCCTTACAAACCAATTTTAAAAAAACAAAAAGCAGTCCAAACCCTGACCCAAAATAACGGAGGCCCAATAGCCCAAAACCCTAATGGCCCAGTTAGGCCCGAAACTAATCAAGATTAGGGAACCCTAGGGTTCCCTCTCCTCTGATGCGCCGCAAGCCCTGGTGCGCCGCACTCCACTCATCCGCAGCACCCACTCGCGTACTAGCCGCTATCGACCACTCACCCCTTTTGCGCCGTTCCTCCACTGACGCCGTTCATCGACCTGCAAAAAAGACAAAAAAACAGCAAAGCCGCAAGCAGAATATATTATATTTTATTTACTGTTTTTAGGTTATAAAAGCCATTGAAAAACCATGTAATAGAGGGGGGATTTTACGAATTCAAAAGAACGAAATAGGAACCATCAGAAATCAAGAAAGCAAAAATATAAAAGGTTGATTTCCTTTTTTCTTTTATTATCCACTGTCGATCTATTTACCTTTTTTATTTTCCATTTTCGAATCTTTATAAACAAATAAAAAAAAGGGGAAAAGGGCTTACCGAAGCATTGACGGCGCGGTGTCGGAAGGGTCTCTCTCCGTCATCGGAGCTTGGCCGGAGAAAGGGGTGCCGAAGACCCTCTCCCTTCGCTTTTGGGTGCCTAAGGGCTGGCCTTCAAGCGGAGCTTCAACGGATAACCCAAAGCCCACCTCCACGCGATGTTGACCACCAGATACGGCACGATAGTGCGACGAATCGGTCGGAAAGGAGGCCCGATCGTCAAAGGAGAGTAGACGAGAGGAAGAAGGCTGGGGGGCTGTTTCTTTTTTTTTAGATTTTTAGGGTTAAAACTTATCTTCTTTTTCAGCAAAAAAAAAAGGGTATAAATACCCATAGAAACGGCGTCGTTTCATGGGTTCCCCACCAGGCACCAAAACGATGCCGTTTTGGTGAACCCAGGCAAACCAACCCAAATTCGACCCGACCCGGGGTCAGGATCCGCGTGTTTCTTTGTAAAAGGGAATATTTACTCGCGCAGTCCTTACTCTTCTGCGGCGCATCTCAATTTCATCCGTGTTCATTTCTTAATTTCTTTAATTGGTTTTCATAATTTTGCATTATTTCATTTTAGCCCATGTTGAAACGCGGTACACAAGGGACTTGGGATATTTTCCATTTAGTCCCCTTATTTTCGCGCGCATCACCTTGGGCTCTAACCTTTTTTTTTGTTTTTTAATTCATCTCTTTAATCTTATTTCCCTTTTAATTTAGTCCCCTTTCTATTATTAACACCATTTTATCACTTAACTGAATTTATTATTATTATTATTATTATTATTATTATTATTAGTACCCTTATTATTATCACTATTATTGTTATTATTATTATATTATTATTATTGTTATAATATTATGTTGTATATATTTATATTATTTTATTATTATTACTATTATTACATTATTATCATATTATTATTATATTGTACATATTTTCTATTATTATCATTACTATTATTATTACTATATTTATATTATATGATACATTTCGTATTATTATTACTATTTTATGATTACTATACTACCTATATATACTAATTATATTATTATTATTTCCATATTATTATTATTATATTATACATATTATGTATCATTATTATTATTATTTTATTATTACGCCATTATCATTGTGTTATTCTTCTTTACATATCATTATTATACTATTACTTGTATATAATTATTATTATTATTATTGATTATTATTTATCATTATTATCATTATTATACTTATATTATCATATTGTGTATATACTTTTTATTATCTCGGTCTTACTAACATTTTGAACCTTTTTTTATTATTATTATTTCAAAGCCGTCTTTTGCCCTTGCACTTTTATATTATTGTATCTTTTTATTACCAGTACTGTTGATTTCGTATTTCTGTCGCGTCATGTGGATCAACGGTTTTAAATCGCAATCCAACATTTTTCAATTCATACAAAGGTAATATTCATGAGTTCGAGAATTCAAAATTTTGTGCCCAATCGTGCTGGGTATGACTTTTTGTTTGACCAAACAAATGGATATCCTTTCAACTTTTGTTTCCATTTTTAAGTAAGGTGATATTTGCGTGTTTGGAAATTCGAAAAGATCGTGCCCAATCGTGCTGGGTGTGTTTTCTTTCGTATGACCGAATGAGCAAATACCCTCTCCAAAATAAAAAATGTGTGCTTGAAGAATTTTGGAGACGACCTTGGATACAAGGACTTAGATTATCGTGTCCAATCGTGCTGGACGTGAGACTCTATTCCTTCAAAACAAGGGAAACTCGATATTCGATCAAGTAGTTTAAAATCAAAAGAAATAGAAAAAGATTTCAAAATCTTTTCAAGCTTTACGACATTAGGACATTGAGTAATCAATTTGGTACCGATTTTCGGGCGTTGCGAGGGTGCTAATCCTTCCTCGCACGTAACCGACTCCCGAACCTATTTTCTGGAATGTTCGTAGACCAAAAAAACCCCGTTTTAGTAGACCGAAATGTTTTATTAAAACAAAGGTGATCCGATCACACCTAGTAAAAGGCCAGTGGCGACTCCCTATTTTTAAAGTCGATTCTCGTTTTGCCAAAGAAATGGTTACGACATTATGTAATTCATTTAATTTTGTAAAAATTAATATAATATAAAGTTATTTAATATTTTGTATAATATGTATTTCATCGGGCACGTGGACTTAGATTTGTTCATGGGTTGGGTCACTCAACCGGACCCGAAGGCCTATCCGAAAAGTGAGAGAGTTAGGATAAAAATATAGGTTCGAAAAATGGACTTGGACAAAAAAATAAGTTCCATTTAGAAAATAGGTCGAACCTCGGGTAAGACTTTTCTAGCCCTAGCCAGGCCTGACTCTAAAATTTTAAAAAAGATGTTATTTCTTTTTTTACTATTTTGCTACCATTTCACTATTATGTTGCTACTATTTTGTTGTTATTGTATAACTCTTGTTTTATTGTTAATTTTGTTACTATTTTAAAGGCATTTGCTTGTTAAGTTGCACCTATTTTAGTGCTATTTAAATATACATATTTTTTAAATTTATTTTCAATTTGTTGAGAAACATTAATTTTAATGTTTTTAGTATTATTTATATATATTTTTAAAGAATTATATAAAAAATTAATATAAGCAGGTCGGACTCGAGTTTTAACATTTTTATCCAGACTGAACTCAGGTAAAATTTTAGGCCCATTTTTTGGATCAGACCCAACAAATAGGTTTAAAATTTTAGTTAGACCAACCTGACCCATAAACACTTCTACTTGAGCTTGTTGATTAAAGATTTGACTTTTAGGCTGAATTTATCTAGATTATATAAAAATTTAAATTGTTTTTGATAGATTTGGAACAAATGCCCAATGATTGTTGGGCTTGGAAACTCTAAACCGAAGCGAGAGCAAAGCTAAATAAAAAGCCCGTTTGGTTACATTGCTGAATTTTGATTCAATTTCCCTCGAACCGGGAAAAGTAAAACTGAGCTTAAAATTATGGCGCAGTTCTGGAAACCGGGAACCGAGGCCCCCCGCCTCCTCGAGGACGAGGATGGCGGTGTTATTTTCTTGTCATCTTCTTACTCTTCATCTTCTTCTGGGTATTTTTCCTCTCACTATTTTTTATTCAATTTTTGTTCTTTGATTGTTCTTCTTTTGTCTTTTCTCTTCCTTATTTGTTTTTCCTTATTTTACAGAACGTGAGCATTGAGAAGCAAAGACAGAGGCTTCCAGTTTATAAGTATAGAACTGCTATTCTTTATTTAGTGGAGTCTCACGCTACTACCATTGTTGTTGGTGAAACGGGTAGTGGTAAAACCACTCGAATTCCACATGTTTTCTCTCCTTTCTCTTTATTTAAAAGTAAAATCTTTAACTGTTTACTTGCCTCCCTCTTTGTAACTTGAAGTTCATTCTGAATCTTTTGTTGCTGGGAATCTTGACTGTAATATGCTTGAATTGCAGTTTTTAAAAGAAGCTGGTTGGGCTGATGGTGGGCGTGTTATAGCTTGCTCGCAACCAAGACGACAAGCTGTGCAGGAAGCTTTGAACTCCTATTTGTCTGCATTTTCATCTTTTTCAAGTGTGTAAATGTAACATTGATTAGAATTCATATCTAATCAGATCGCTGAGTCCATGCATCGGCATATAATATTTATTGTCGGAGTAACTACTATAAAAATTATTCATTTTATATTTAATTTATGAGCAAACATCCATAACAATATTTCAGTTCTTACACGAACTTACAAAAATTATATTGCTAACATGAGGTTGAATTAAGATCAAATTATAATAATTTCAAAATATTGAGTTAACATCGTGACTTCAAGATTTTCTTATCGCGATGCAATAAAAATGCAATAAAAATCCAACGTCAGGACTTAATTGTCTGTTTCTAAATGGTATAATTTAGCACCTAACAAACTTCACCTATAAAACCATTCGAAATCAACAATTTCCCATTTCAGCCAAATATACAAGATTCAAAGTTTTAATTCCATACACTACTACCTTAATCACTAATGTACTAATACGATACAATGATTCCATCAATACCATATAACTTGTAAACTAAAATCATAGTATAAGCCATTCAAGCATTTGGTATGAATATACATCTTAAATTTGATCATGACCTTTTCCACATTTTATATTTTGAATTTTAGCACACTCAATTTCATAATTCAACTATGTGACTAATTTTAAAAATATTAATTCTAACTTTACGATTAAACATGATCATTTATTGTATTATAAATCGACTCAATTTAGATACATGTCATATATATACATTTAACAAAAAAAAAAAAAAACTATACAAATTTTGTTAAGTTGGGGATTACTTCCTATGCGCTAAAGTTACTTTTCATAATCTTGAGGTCCACCTATATTTACACACGGATAAAATAAACCGGACACTCAACGATAACGCTCAAATAATACTTTTATGATTTAAATCATTATAATACAAGTTTAAACCAATTGCATTCATTCAATTCAAGTTGAATTCATAGCCCATCTTTATACAATTTCATGCCGACAACTTTCAATACAATATAAACATGCACATAATCATTTTCAAAAACTAATTCACTATGTATGCATACCAACTTATCATTTACCATTCAATTCACATACTACCTAATCATTTCACTATGTATGCATCTATACTTAGATTTTGCTAATATCTTATGTCTGTCTGTATGTCTAGATGTACACGTGTTATGGGAACTCCATTACAAGTATATTTTGATACCTTGCACTACAGTGGATTTTTTACCTGTTATTAGCTGTCACTCTGTTTACATATGTGTTTCAGGAAAATTACAAGCAAAATATTTCGATTTTTCTCCACAAGATCCATATAAGAAGGCTGGCTAATATAATTTACACTACAGCTGGATTTCATTCAACCGAGATTAATCTCTTGTTTTGTCAATTGTGAGCCTGCAACTGTATTCCAATCTCAGATTCTGCTTGTGATTTAACCTCATGATTCTCCATGCTTATATGAGATGAACTCCGATCATAATCCCATGTCGGTGAGCTCCATTTATAGATATCTGGTACTCGGGGTGCCGCCGAAACTTCCCCTCGAACACAAACTTTCCCGTTATAAATGTATTTAGCAACTCTCACTGCCTTGTTCCAAACACTCTCATCAACTAGAGACAAGATGCCAGCATTATTCTCCTCCTCATCGTGCCAATATCGCTTTAGCGAGTAAGCGAGGAAGAGCAGCAAACAAACAGTAGATGTGGCCACGGATATAAGGAAAAGACCCCAGAAGCTATGGATGCTCAAGCTATTGGTTTTACTTTCGTTGGTTACATCGGCCGAACACTCCGGTGAAGGAGCAAACCATTTTTGTTCCAATGACATTAGAGTCCCATCTTCAGATAACTTTAAAATGGCTCTTGAAAAATCTCTGGCTATTGGAGAACCTTTCTGAAATATCTGCATATATATAAAGAGTTGCATTACATTTATTTCTATAAATTTTTGCAGCAAAGATTCACCAAGTTAGCAATATCATATACTCACAAAGCCTAATCCACCGAATGTGTATATAGATGCGGTAGTGGTAAATTTCTTGCAGTAATGGTTAAGGAAAACTTTCCCATACGGCACTTCAAGAAATGCAGCAGCTATATGGTTGCTCTTGAATTCCCCTTCATAATTGTATTCACTGCTAACGTTTTCGATATTGTAACTTTTAAACTTGAGGACATCTTCCAAGTAGGTTCTTACGAACGAATCACCATCACACCCGATTTTCACGTTGGACCGCTTTAGCCATTCAATATCCGTAACATTCGGTTCTAATCGTTGCACGGTGAGCATTGAAGTTAGACTAGCAGTGTAACTAGAGGTTAAGATCAACGCAACGAATAGCCATACTACAACCACAACTCTAGTTAGGTTACTGTAAATTTTCTCCCCTGAAGAAGGAAAATATGAACTGTTTTAGCCTGGGCTAAATTTTCATACGTAAAGAAGTATAGATTTTTGCAGTGGAACTTACTGTGAGCAAAGAAAATGGAGGAGAAAGTGAACCAAAGTGCAGTGCCAATCTGATTGTTCCATGGACCTCTAAAGTCAGGATTGGACTGGTGTTCTAAGAACCATACTATGAACATTGTGTAGATTAAGATGGAAGCGGTGACCAACCACATTTTGGTGGTAAAAGGCTTGAGGAACATCCATGCCGAGCTCTCCGGCTTCACCGGAACTATCATGGATAACCCTGATGCTGTATATGGCTGAGTAAATTCCACTAAAGTTGTTCTATTAGCTAGTATAGTTATGTCACCTACAGCTGCATCATAAGTCTTCCATTGATTTTGGTATACACGCATACAAAAAAAAAAAAAATTATTAGAGACAAAACAAACATCTAAATCATGTGGGTGAGTGTCATAGTTTCTTTTCCACATCATTGTCTAAATATCAACTCAAAATTTGACGAGTTATCTACGAATTTCCTGGAAATATAATGGAATTATATAAAATTTCAGGAAAAACAAATCAAGGTAATTAAAATAAGAATAAGAAGTTTCAGGGCTATTGCCTTGTTGTTTTACTTTGTTGGCCTTTGTTAAAAGGTTTGCTTTCACTGTAACTTGTAAGAAACTCCCATTTTTTTGTTTAATAATGATAAATAAATGGTTCAAATATTACACTAGAAATTATGGTCAAATTATATGAATATTTTTTGTCATAATCACAAAAATTGAGATTATTAACAAAAAAATATTGAAAAAAATGGACTAAGAGACAAAGGGAATTTTACCTTGTTGTAGACTTTGTGAACAAGTTCATCGTATGTTCCATTGTGGGGATCAAAGTGATAAATTAAAACATATTCAAGAACATTTAGAACTTCATAGAAAAGTTCAATGCAGAAACCATCATAGTTCTTTTGGCCTGGATGTTTACCATCTTCAACCTTTACAAATTTCTCAAATGCGGTTCTTGCTGGAACTCCAATTATCATTGGTTTCTTATTTGTTGGCATTGCCCATCCTTTAGGACCTAGCTTTGAACCATCTGGCCAAATGACCGTACCAGTAAAATCTGCAGATTTATTGCCAACATAACCAATGTTCTTTGAGAATCCAGTCCCTGGTAACCAGAAATCCAACTCATTATGACTTTTTCCAATCACGTTTACAATCCTTAGTATAGGATCATGTGATAATTTGCCTTGTTGAAAGTGAATTTCGCCGCTTAAACCTGTGAAATTGCTTGAAAGTATGATTTTCAACAACGAATCTGGACTGTTTTCATCACCGTCCATGGCCTGCTTGATGATTCTGATGCTGTCGTATGCTCGTAAGGCGTTAATGCTCGGTTGAAAGTTATCTTCTTCCGGGTTTTCGTCTCGGAAAGTTCTTCGAAACTGGGGATAAAACGTTTTGTAAAGATTAGTACCCTCGTCATAGTAGGTCTTGATTCCTAAAATGCCTTGCATGGAAGAAATCACCGAACTGTTAAAAGAATATAAGTAATTCGAGATGGTATCCGTAATGATCCAAGCTGAGTCTCTTCCAATAAGTCCAATCTCCTTTGCTTTCTCAAACAAATGAATTGTCATCGGTAATGACGATTGAAGAACAATGTAAACCCGAGATTGAACGTTGAATAATTTTATCAACTCATCTTGCACAACTTTATTTGGATTAGAAACAGAAGAAAGTGGAGGAAGAACCAATCGATATTCAATCTCGGAACCAACATCGCGTAGAGCCTCCGATAAAAGAGCTAACTTCCCAGAATCACCACCAAAAGTATCGTCTTCATAAATTACAACAACCCTTTTCCAGTTAAATGAACTAATAGTAGCTGCAATGCATTTCATTTGTTCGGAGTCACCATTAGCCATTGTTACCAAGAATGGCCAGCGAGAGGGTGTTATTATAGCTGGTGCTGCAAATGAAAGAACCGGAACTCGAGCACGGCTTCCTATATCAGCTACCAAAGCTGCTTCTTCCCATGTTTCCAACCCAATGATTGCTTTAACTTCTTGTTCTTCAATCAATTTCTTAGCTGTAATCAGATTAACCATTAATAAATATTAAATAAACCTCGTTGACATACTAATTAAGGTATCACTAAAAAGAATGAATCACTAACCAGCAGTAGCTGCAAGTAAGGGATCTCTTCTAGAATTCTGAATATAAAGGGAGAGCTTATGGTTGTTTGAAACGTTGTTATTGAAACTCTGAACTGCAATTTCCAAAGCTGTTTTCTCTTCTTTTCCGATTCGAGAATCGACGTCGATGATGGCACCGATGTTAGTCACCTTGTTATCGGTCTCTTCACCATATGAAGAGAGGAGAAAGAGAGAGATGAACACAAAAGTGAGACAACAAGGTCGTTGCATGTTGTTAGGGAACTCGTAAAATAATTGCATATATGATACATAGAGGAACTCAAAGCGTTTAAATAATAATGAAAAAAGATTCGTTTAAAAGCCGTCACTATGGAAGTTTATGTCCTAGAACTTTTGGTCTATATGTTGGACTTAGTCTGCCATGAAAATGGTTAACTATGTTTACTTCATTAAATCATTGAGAATCTTCATGAAACGCCCCCTTTTCCTTTTTCTGGTTTGCTTAATTGTGAAAAGGAAGAGATTTTACCCATGAAACCTGATCATTTCTAAAACAAAAATAAAGAATAATAATATTAACATCTTTTATTTATTTGAGTCTTAGTTAATAGTTTAGAAAGTGCTAAATTGTCTTTTTAACATAAATATGATTGAAAATTTATTTTTTAAACTTAAATGCTCAAATTAGGGATCAATCCTTTTCAATATTATTCATTGAAAATGAGGTTCTAACCTTTACAGAAATACTCAGATAAGAGGTCTTTTACGCACTTCAACCCAATTTGTAGAAAAAATGGGTAAATATTGATGTGTTTATAATAAAACAAATGACACCTAAATCAATTATTGTTTAAAAAGAAAGGAAAATAGTCATAATATAATTTGAAACATGATATACAACATTTTAGAAATCTTTATTTGAACACTTTCAAGAAGGTTAAATTTTTATTTGACCATTTAAAAAATTTAACTTTCATTTAGCACTTTTATAATAGTTAAACCGCTTATATGACATTTTGAAAAGCTTGGTTATTATAGTGAGCAACTCTTCAAAGATTAAGCCAATCTAAGCATTTAACATTTTTTTTAATGATTGGTTCTATCAAATCCATGTGACTTGTTTTCAAAAGGAAATGATGAAGATACTCATCTTCTAAATTTATAATTAATTTTATATATTTTAATTATTTTTTCAAATTTTTATATATCTTAGTTTGATAATTTTGTATATTATTTATTTCATTTAATTTTGTAAAAATTAATATAATATTATTATAAAAATTAATATAATATGTATTTGATTGGGCACTTGGGCTTATTGGTTAAAGATTTGACTTTTAGGGCGAATTTATCTAAATTTTTATTGTTTTTCACAGATTTGTAACAAATGCCCAATGATTGTTGGGCTTAGAAACCCTAAACCGAAGCGAGAGCAAAGCTAAATAAAAAGCCCGTTTAGTTACATTACTGAATTTTGATTCAATTTCCCTCGAATCGGGAAAAGTAAAACTGAGCTTAAAATTATGGCGCAGTTCTGGAAACCGGGAACCGAGAAGCCCCGCCTTCTCGAGGACGAGGATGGCGGTGTTATTTTCTTGTCATCTTCTTACTCTTCATCTTCTTCTGGGTATTTTTTCTCTCACTATTTTTTATTCAATTTTTGTTCTTTGATTGTTCTTCTTTTGTCTTTTCTCTTCCTGATTTGTTTTTCCTGATTTTACAGATATGGGTACGTGAGCATTGAGAAGCAAAGACAGAGGCTTCCAGTTTATAAGTATAGAACTGCTATTCTTTATTTAGTGGAGTCTCACGCTACTATCATTGTTGTTGGTGAAACGGGTAGTGGTAAAACCACTCAAATTCCACAGGTTTTCTCTCCTTTTTCTTTATTTAAAAGTAAAATCTTTAACTGTTTACTTGCCTCCCTCTTTGTAATTTGAAGTTCATTCTGACTCTTCTGTTGCTGGGAATCTTGATTGTAATATGCTTGAATTGCAGTTTTTAAAAGAAGCTGGTTGGGCTGATGGTGGGCGTGTTATAGCTTGCACGCAACCAAGGCGTCTAGCTGTGCAGGTAGCTTTGAACTCCTATATGTCTGCATTTTCATCTTTTCAAGCCTTTCGTGAATGTAAATGTCTTAGTTTTTGCTCAACAATATCCATTTTAATCTGATGCACAGGCAGTTGCTTCAAGGGTAGCTGAGGAGATGGGGGTCAAACTTGGAGAAGAAGTTGGTTACACAATCCGGTTTGAAGATATCTCTAATCCAGTGAGTTATCTAACCAATCTTTGATCTTGCGGTTCTTGTCTTATTCAATTCTGTTTGTCCTTTTGAGAGGGTAATTTGTCAATGTTGCATGTTGAATGCATTGATTATAATTTTATCTTGCTTGAAAGCTCATCAAGTAAGATGGAATTTGAGAATGTTTCTGTTTGTTGTGCATGTAATTGATGTCCTTGATTTTGAAGGTTATTTCATTTTGACAGTGCAGGATCTTACTGGGATCAAATTTCTCACAGATGGAGTCTTACTTAGAGAAATGATGGATGATCCTCTTTTGACTAAGTACAGGTAATGATTAAGATTAGAGACAATTAAATGTAGTGCAGATGGTGCTTCTCTTTAGTTTCATTACTTTGCTTATGCTTGATCTTATTCTGTGAGATTTGCCACATATTGGTTAGTTTTCATTGTTGTGCAAATGATATCATGAGCATCTCATCGTTGTTCATGCAAAATCAGATTGTCAAATTGTCAGACTACAAGTTCGATGATATTCAGGTGTGCTTGTTAGTCTTCAGGTGGCAAGGATCTTATGGATTTCTTCCTACATTTATTCTATATGATTATGGCTCTTCTTTTTACCCTTTTTGCTACAAATTCGTTCTCTTTAGAATTTGTGAACATCAGATGGTCATCATGGTGAATGATGTTCTGTTTTTGATAGTAAGATAAAAGAGAGTGAAAGTTTATGACTTTTGCAGTGTCATTATGGTGGATGAGGCGCATGAAAGATCCATTTCAACGGACATTGTACTTGGTCTTTTGAAAAAGGTAATACTGCTAATCCTCGGTAACTGCTCTGTTGGTGGCAGTAGGAAAGAATAGGAAAATTGGAACTTTTCTGCCTTTCCCTTATAGGTCCTGTACTTTCTTAAATATTTCCTGCACATTGAAACTTCAGATCCAGAAACGTCGACCGGAGCTGCGACTGATTATATCTTCTGCTACGATTGAAGCAAAATCAATGTCTAATTTCTTCCTGTCCAGGTTTCCTTTTGCACATTTTAGTGAAGTGTCTTCTCAGTGTATAGGATTTAGAATATTGCTTCTACTCTTCAAGCTACATAAAGGTCATTTATTTGTTTTTTTATTTGAATGTTAGTTTGGACTCTAGTTAGTTGTTGAGAACCCACAAGTTTCTGATTTGACCCTAACATCTTGCATTTAATGTAAACTAGTAAAAGGCGCCAAGCATTGGAAGGTGAGGAGCTTAGACCTAGGTTGGAACCTGCTATCTTATCCGTTGAGGTATTTTCAGTGGCAGTATCATTTCCTATGCCCCTTTACAATCTCTTGCATGAAAAGAACTTTTGGGTTTGAAGATGCTTGTTTGTGTGTTTTTTTTATGGAAGTTATACTTTAACTGATGTTCCATTTAATTTGGACTAACAAATTAAGTCTTGTTTTGCACTCGATTTTCAGGGTAGAGGGTTTAATGTGCAAATTCATTATGTGGAAGACCCTGTACGAGACTATGTTCAGGCTGCTGTTTCAACAGTGCTATTGATTAATGACAAGGTATTTTGAAGATTGTGATAAATTCAGTTTTTAGTTTTATAAATGGAGACATTATAAATGTTAAGCTCTGGATGGTTTCTTGAGGCCTTTCATTGGTGCTAATAATTGTATATAGCTGCAAACCAAAAAATTCTACATATGGTAAATAGTATTTTTCACTTTCTAAAAATTTTTAAGCGCCATTTTCTGAAACTGTTTTTCAAAGATCTAATTTTCTTGTCTTTAATTCTTTCAATGTACTGCAATAGCTGGAAACAGAACCAACAAACTTCATTATTTAATAATTACTGATGTTTCAATAACTATGTGATCCTTCGCGTGAAGGCTTTCTTGGACTCGTGATATTCTCTCCCTAACCATAGTATGGACAGGTATTGTTTGATTCTTTTGATGAAAGGATAAAATTCCACTAATTTTGTCACCATATTTTATCTGTTGAGTAGGAACCACCAGGTGATATTTTAGTATTTCTTACTGGTCAAGATGATATTGATGCTGCTATTAAGTTGCTTACTGAAGAAGCTCGAAGCAATGGGAAAAATTCCTCAGGTTTAATATCGTGGCATATACTTTGGCCTTGTTTATACCTTATATACAATGAAAAGAATTTGCAATAATCTATTCATTAGATGTTATGCATCTATACTTAGATTTTACTAATATTTTATGTTCTTCCATGCATATGTATGTCTAGATGTACACGTGTTATGGGAATTCCATTACAAGTATATTTTGATACCTTGCACTACAGTGGATTTTGACCTGTTATTAATTATCACTCTGTTTACATATGTGTTTCATGTTTAAATTACATTTTATCATCAACATGGGTCAGACAAACAATAATAAAAAAGACCCTGCTATTGAGCCTGCTTGTTTGCTCTGTGCCAACCTTGAGTGTAATATTTGGAAGTATGATTTCTTTATCTTACAACAAAATCTACTTTCTGTTGGATTCGGTGAATAATTATGCTTATATCTTCCTTTCAGGGTTGATTATTTTGCCTTTATACTCTGGACTTACACGTGCAGAACAGGTCAGAAATAGCTTTCTGTTTGTAATACAGTTGACTTCTGCAGGATTTAGTTTATTCGCTTTCTGGCTTTACACGCTTATTTTTGTTTCTTTGCAGGATTTGATATTTTCTGCAACTCCTAAAGGCAAGAGAAAAGTAGTGATATCAACAAATATAGCAGAGACATCATTGACTTTAGAGGTAAGATATGTGTTTTCTAGAGCTATTTGTTAAACTTAGTTTGTTTATAGGAAACTGTTGCATTCATTTCTACACTTGTTCTCATGGTTGGTGCAGGGTATTGTCTATGTTGTTGATAGTGGCTTCTCAAAACAACGATTCTACAATCCGGTATCTTCATTTCCACATTCTTTATTATGGTACAGCAGGTGTATATTTAGGATTTTCCATGTGAACTTTATCTGGTAATGGCCATATCTTGCCTGGCATTATTTTCAAAGAATCCGTATCAATACATATCTTTTATGCTTTTTTTTATTACTTGAAATTAGCTGATAATTCATCACTTTGAGGTGGACAGCCTGTGCCCGTCTTATGCTAAAAGAAAATATTTAAATTTTTATCTTTCCCTAATTTTGGATTGAAGCATGCAAATGTTATTAATTTTGTATAATTTTCAATTTACCACAATAGTCACCAGGTTTATTAGTTCTTTATGATTCTTGTGACTAATTTTTAAACCTCTTTCTAGAGGTTTTAGTGGAAGCCTTCTATCTCTAAATGGATTGCCTTGTCAACATTCCGGTTTAGCTGTTAATCTTGTTATTCTTATTTCTCCAGATCTCGGATATAGAAAATCTTGTGGTGGCACCCATATCCAAGGCATCTGCTAGACAAAGGGCTGGTCGAGCTGGTAGACTTAGACCTGGGAAGTGTTACAGGTGTTTAATCATCTCAAGAAGTTAAAAAAAAAAAAAAAAAATCTTTCCGATGTTTAAGTCTTATTGTCTAAGACTGAATTCTTTTGATTGCTGCCACCAGATTGTATACAGAAGAGTATTTTCTCAATGAAATGTCTGTTCAAGGAATTCCTGAGATCCAAAGGTCAAATCTTGTTTCTTGTGTGATTCAGGTATTTAGATTTGTTGCTGATTTCTCTGGATATCATCTGGTCTATATCATATTTTGACAAACTTAAGGGTGTGAGCTGCTGGTCTCCAACTTTCCCTGTATATGGTGCTAAAGTGCATATGTAAACTTTAATTTTGGTCCCTTCATGTCTTATGTGGAAAACTGACTTGGGTTTAATTTTTTATAGTATATATAATGAGGTATACTATAGTGTTTTAGGTGCTAATCTCTGTATTCTGATGTTGCAGTTAAAAGCACTAGGCATTGATAACATTCTGGGCTTTGACTGGCCGGCATCTCCATCTCCTGAATCAATGATCCGAGCACTTGAAGTACTTTATTCACTTGGAGTCCTTGATGATGATGCCAAACTTACTTCACCAGTTGGTTTTCAAGTTGCAGAAATTCCACTGGTAAATAAACTTATACTGTTTCACCTAAGACTTTTGTGCATTCTTTTTTGATGTTTTATTTCCATAATGTCTTCCACACTTTTACTGCAAGGAGAGATACGCAATCTACAAAAAGAAAAAAAGAGACTTTGCCTCTTGTTTCTCTTAGTCAATTTTACTTTTGATGTCTGTTTCTGTTTTCTTTTTGTCTGTTATATTTCTTAGGTGTATTCTTCGCTATTATATGTTTTGCAGGAACCAATGATCGCAAAAATGATTTTATCTTCAAATGAGCTTGGGTGTTCTGATGAAATCATAACTATTGCTGCTGTTCTCTCTATCCAGGTAAGCTACTGCTCGGCGTTTTCTGTCTGTTACACTATTCAATTTTTTTTTTTTGTGCAGTTCCCTCTGTTGTACAGATCAATTCATTCTTTTCCCTTTTGCTTTGCAGTCTATCTGGTTTTCTGCTCGGGGAGCACAAAAGGAACTGGATGAAGCCAAATTGAGATTTGCTGCTGCTGAGGTATTATAGCTAGCTTTGCTGGATTTCTTTCTTGATCACTTTCCCAATTTGTATTATTGTAATAACAACGTAATTAGCTACCTGCACCTGTCTTACATCATTTTTTTTTTGCAGGGTGACCATGTTACTTTCCTGAATATTTACAAAGGGTTTCTCCAGTCTGGCAAATCTTCAAAGTGGTGTCACAAGAACTTCATAAACTACCATGCCATGGTGTGTATTTTTATTTGGGCTTTTTTGAGAATTTAAGATACTGTCCAGTTTCAGTCTATTACCTGTCTTTAAGTACAAGAATATTGTATGTAAAGGCTTTACTTCTTTAAGATATTCTTTTTGGCATTTCTTAAATGTTTTTTTTATCTCTGTTAATATATTTTAATTATTTTACAGAAAAAGGTAATGGAAATTCGGGAACAACTCAAAAGAATAGCGCTGAAGTTGGGCATAGTCTTGAAATCTTGCGAAACAGATATGCAGGTAAATTCACACTTTGATTTAATCTTACAAAGAAATAAGGAAAAAGAGAGGTATTGTTATTTGCTTCCACTGATAACATTGGGAAAAAAAAATTTGGATCACCATGTGCTTGATATAAAGAACCTGTTATTTCTATGAGCACTATCTAGTCTTTAAATAAAAAATCCAATGGCTCAAATAATCTTTTATCATATGTTTTTGAACAAGAAAAATGATTCTCTGCAATGTACTTGTTGCAGTTGGTGAGAAAGGCAGTCACTGCTGGTTTTTTTGCTAATGCATGCCGTTTAGAGGTAATTTTTATCTTTAGATGAATGGTTACTTTTGTTAAATATCTTTATTACCTATTAGAATTTAGACACGAAACTTGGGATATTATTTCTTGTAGAAACTTGTGTAATCTGAACTGTTGTATCCTACAACTTAAACTGTTATTTTAATCAAGTTTTGTTGCCTATCTTGTCGAAGGCCTACAGTCATGGTGGGATGTACAAGACTATTAGAGGTTCCCAAGAAGTTTATATTCATCCATCATCTGTGTTATTCAGGTTGGTACCGAGACTGTATTTAGTATATATCAATGCTTGTATTTTAATATTTGATTTTGCTAGAAGCTCTTTGATGTTGTATTTGGCTAGAAACTTTTGGGTCATTTAGACTAACAAAATGAGCAATTTTTTACTGCACTATATTTATTAGTGAAGCTAGCTAGGTTGTGAGCTTCTCTAAAGGCCTTTTATCTTGTTTCAAGGATTGATTTGTTTTTGCTGCAAATATTTATGTTACAATAAACTTCTTTGTTTTGTATTCTATTAACCTGCAGAGTAAATCCAAAGTGTGTTATATACCATTCTCTTGTCTCCACCGACCGGCAATACATGCGCAACGTCATCTCCATAGATCCTTCTTGGTTAACTGAGGTTGCACCGCATTTTTATCAGCAGCAACGGCACAATCCTACTATCCACTGACTGCAAGGACAAGTTGCTCAATGAAGGTAGGGAGTCAATATAATAGGAACCCTTTTTTCCCGTTGAAGACTCAGTAATCCGTCTTGAGTGGGAAAAGTATTATGGTTGTAGACAAAGAAAGAAAACGAGAATACTTTGTATACATTTTGATCATTGACTTCACATCTCCTACTATGTGGTTATATGTATGTTTTATGTTCATTTAGTTCTTTCAATCCTCTTATTGGATGGATAAATTATCTTAATGAAGTTTAGGTTTCTGAATTTTCTTGTGTACGGAGGCATTGGAATTTAGATGCCTTGTTCTTGAAGAAAACTCCCTTGAGAAGAGTTTCGGATGTCAATGCCTCCATCCGCTAAATAAAGGCACCTTATTCATTCAACGTAGCATGCTAATCTAACTTTAATAGAGTATTTTTAAATCCCAACCTTTTAACTCACGCAAGTTGCTGTTAAAATTGTTTCACAGTAGTTTTTCACTGGATGAAATCAATCCTGTTCCGTGCAATACACGGTACAGTTTGTATATTTATCAATGGTTCGTAAACAAGTAGGTACCTATGTGCTTTGAATCTGGGCCTCTACGGCCTTAAATTGACTCGATTTTCAAGAATCATTTGCTTTAATTCGACCTGGTTTTCTAGAATCAGAAGAGAAAAGCTCGTTTGTATTTTCTCCGGCAACAGGGATTCTTCATGACAAAATTACAGTTCACAGCAGCCATTCTTTTACTGTTCTTAACCATCGGTGATGGAAGCAGTCATTCAATTAAAGAGAAATCCGGTCTTGTCTCAGATGGCATCGGTCGAACACCAAACTCTCCTCTTTTCGGACTTCATCTTCCAATGATGATGGTGACCTATGAGCCTACTGCTTCTTACCTTGCACAACAAAACTATGGGGGCAGCTATTCCTTTTGGTGGTTTATGGGTTATTTTTCATATCTCAGAAGGCTACAGTGTGAAAAGTGATATCAAAACCAAGTACAGTGCAACAATCATGCTCTTCTCCATGGTTCCATTTCTGATTCTTCGTCTTGCTAAGATTCTAAGTTCAGCCACTGCAACACGAGTAATTGTCCTAGTTTCTCTTACCACCGCGCTTGCTTTGCTAATAAGTTACTGCACTTATATAAGGTACATAAGATTTATATAAGGTGCAATACCATATCAGAACTTCCAAAATGATTAAACTGATGGTGTGCAGGTATTGGAGCCATGGATATAGAACATGAGACTTGAATATTTGATACGTAAATATGTAGAAAAGAACTTGTTAGCTACACTTGTTTCCCTAATGAAATTGTTGAAAAAACTTTCAATCAAACATTTGAATAAAAATTTTAGAGAATTAAATTTAAAAATCCGAAGAATGTAAGAATTGGGAGCATAATTAAAATTTTTTTTATTGTTTGTATTCAAAAATCAATATTGTCAAATGAAAGTATGTAATCAAAATTATTTACTCTAATAATTTATTTTGATACATATATTTCACAAGCTTTTTAAAAAATTTATTAAAAAAATTTGGTAGATCTATATGTTAATTTTTTTGGTATAAAATTATTAAAAGTAATATCAAAATTAAAAAATCATCAAAAAAAATTATGTAATAAATATAATTATTAAAATTTTATACAAAAGTCAAATGAATCTTTGATTGAAAGAGTACAATTAAATATTTAAAATTAATTATGTCACGATTTTAAATCTTATCATGGTTAAAGTTGTTTTTTTGTTTATTAAAAAATTTAAAAACCTCTATGATAATATAACTTATTTTTTATATAGAAAAGTATTATAATAATATTTTAGCCAAATTGATGTTTGGTTAAATTATAACACCAACTATTTTTTATATAGAAAAGTATTATAATAATATTTTAACCAAATTGATGTTTGGTTAAATTATAACACCAACTCGTGACTTAAATGTATAAATAAAATAAAAAAGGTATAGCTTTTAAACTTTACTTAAGAAATTAACCGAGTTATATATTTTTTAAATAATTTTATTGTAGGTTCTGATCATATCTGCTCTTTTAATACAATGTTTAAAACTATCCATACGCTCCTAACTCATATATAGGAGTATAATACATTTCAGTACACTCGAACCCACTTCCTCTTATATTGGCAATGATGCCAATGCCAATCGGACTAAAATCGACAACCGAGTTATATATTTTTAAAAAATAAAAATTAATTTCAAAATATAAGATAATGATTTTAACGTTACTTGTTTAAAATTGAAATATTTTATCACCAATGTATAAAAAACGAACACATAAAATAGAAATAGAAATAAGCACATTAAAAGCCAACATCTATATCTATTATCCAAAAAACACAACCAGTAAAAAAAAAAAAAACAGTCTAGTACATGAGATATCTGTATCTATACCTATATATCTAAATTCTTTGGGGACTACCTTTCCCTAATGAAAGAGAAACCACTTTAAAGCTTTAAGTTAAGATCAATAAAATCTCCTGTTTTTTCAGTACAACAATTTCCAGTTTTCAGACAAAGTGTGGCTTCAGCTGAAGTACTACCCCTTTGCACCTCTTCAGCTGGTGGTAATAAGAAGCTAAAGAAACTCTTGTTATGCACTGGTAATACCTCAGATTCTGATGACGATTTTTGCAGTAAACACCCTTCATTGTTTTCCTTCATTAGAAAAACAAAAGTAAACCACGATGGAATTCATGCAAGAAAAACACACAGTTTTCAAACCAGGGACAAGACAAAAATTACTTGGAAAGGGAATTGTTTGATGAATTTGGGTAAGTCTGGTTGGCAATTTTGAGTTGTTGGAGAGCTTAATAATGTGATGAAGGGACGACATCCATTACCATTGCCATTTCCATTGCCACTAGGGTTATCATTAAGACATGTTTTCAGTTTCAGCTCCAAAGGGTTTGTCGGCATTGGGTCTCTGATAATGGCAAAAAGTCCAGAAAAATAAAATATAAGCCAATATTTTCTTAAAATCACGAGGCTAACCATGTATTTATTAGGCTAATTAATTACCCGGATATTCCAAGGCTAAAGACGCCATTGTTGGTAGACGAAGATGAAGGATCAAGCCTGGAGACTTGAGGGCGGATAGATTGTTGAAAGGACATGCGAGACGGAGCTGCCGCCGGCCAGTTCTCGACTGGGACATTAGGCCTTGACCGCTTGGCACTCATCATCTGATTCAAAATAAGAAAAACTAGACATTGTTACACTGCACTAGACTATAAATTCAATTGTTTCTTCACCTGTGTCAAATATATATATTTAGAATATGGTTAAATATTGGTTTTAATTGCATCATCTTTACTTACATTTTTTGAAGCAAACATTAAAGACGAAATCCACAGCAAAAACTACGTGAGCATGCAAAAGAAAGATATATATATATATATATATATATTTATATAAGTAGATATTTAACAAGAATTAAAAAAAGGAAAGAAATCCATATAGTAGATTTATGTTTTATTAAATAATGGAGAACTAATTATATGTATAATTAAGACAAGTTTACACTTACCTTGTCTTCCTCAGGCAAAAGTGTTGATATGTAACAAGGTTTTTGGTTTGAAGGGGGCTCTACATGATGATATACCCCTGTAGATGATGATGGGGTTGTTGATGAAGACGATAATGTTGATAACGGGAAAAGATTCATCTGTGTTTGAATTCATGCATGTCAATGGTTCAAAAAAGACTACAACTATAAATATATAATCACGGATTTAATAAGAACATACCATTGAAAGATGGTTCCTTTGTAACATGGTATGACCGGATCCGTTTGAAAGAGGCATAGGGAATGAAAAATCACCAGCCATTTTAGGAGCTGGTTCCTCAGATGAGCCCCAAGAAATCGGCAACAAGGTTTGTTCAGGCAAATATACGCCTGATCCGTTAATATAGACTCCTTTACTAGGACCATTATTACCACCTACATTTCCACATAATCTTAACTGTGAACTACCATTGCAATTACCATGAAGGGCAGCCATTGAAGGTGGTGGTGAACTTGGATGATGATGATGGTGATGATTATCAGCGAGAAAAGAAGCACTTCTTGGCAAAGAAGGGTAAAAATTGGGAAGTGAAGGAACTAAAGATGATGATGTATGACCATCTTTTTGCTCTTGTTCACGCAATATCTTCTCAAGTTCAGCAACTCCAGGTCCTCTTTTAGGGATCCTTTGTTTCTTTGCCTTCCTTAAACTGGAGCTTTCATAGTCACCACCACCACTGCCATTAGCCATGTCTCGAACACCAACGATGTTGCTTGTGTTGTTGCTGCTCATCTATTTCTCGTTCTTTTTTTTTTTTAATCAAACAACCAAAATTGATTTTTTCTTTCAAGATCAGAAATCTAAAAAGGAGAAAAACAAAATCATTCAAATAAAACGGGATGTAAGGAAATGAAATCTCAAAAGGTGGAGTTGAAACAGCCTACCTATGCGTAATGAAGAAGTGGCATTAAGGAAAGTCCGCCCATGTTTTAAGCAGATAATAGATCTTAGAAAGAGAAAAACCAAAAAACCAATACTATGTTATAAAAGACAGGCAAACAGGAAAAACTTAGTTCGATTTTCCGAGATTTTATGAGAAAAAAAATGTTTTGTTTGTAAGAAAAAGTTGAGAAACCTAGCAATCATCGAAAGTTTTTTTTTTTTTGGGGGGGGGGGGGGGGGGTTTGGGGTTTTGTTCCTGAATTTAATAATTTGGTTTCTTCTTTGTCACTTGTCAATATATAATATGAACATGAAACTGTCCTTGTTGTTGATGAATGTCCATGCCTTATGTGTCTCAAAATCTCTGAAAATCTTTACCATTTTTATGTGCAGTTGTTGGGGAGTTTTTAAATGCCACTGTCCATTTAGAGTAAGTATTTGCATGGAATTTAAGGAGTTTGTTATGGGCCCCACTCTATAACATTAAGACATTGGCTGCTTCATATTGGACCCTACTTTTGGAATTATTTACATCTACTTGCTAGTTTTAAGTACGTTAGTATAAAAACAGCCGTGGCGATGAGATTAGACATCATAACATAAGATAAAAAATAAGTTAAATACATCGTATTGCATTCTACCGTTCATCCAGACCCAACCCTAAATTTTACCAACAAATATTAAGTATAATAGAAAATCTACACTTTTAAGGTAATAATATATGTTTAAATTTTAAAGAGATTATTAAAAAAATAATTATAAATCTCAAATATAAATCATAAAATAAATATAAAAAATTATTATTGCATTTTAGCATTCAATGATTAATGTTTTTAAACTTTCACCTTTTATTATTTAAATTTTTTATGAATAAAAATTTTGAATGTCAAAATTTTCAATAAAATAACTTTTAAATATACTTTTTCAAAAATAAAATAAAATTTTAAATTTAAATATGTAAACTATGTATAACTTTTTTTATATTTTCTATTATAATTATATATATATATATATATATATATAAGGTATCTATTAGAGTCTAATAATTAATTTTCCGTGTTCTGTAAGTCCATCAAGGGAATAGATGCCGACCATAAATTTTAAAGTGATGCTTCATAGCTACTATTAGTTAAGATAAAAAAGACTATGGTTCTTACTATCTTAACTAATTTCCGTGATTTTTCAAATATATTTTTTTGTGATTATATTTAATTTACTTGGTAAAAAAATGGAAAACCGTATGATTCCTCCATCAGCGAATCCATTGTATAAATTGACATAAAACAGGAATTTAAAGCACTTGATTTAATACTCATAATATATTTACTTTACTTATCTATATTCAATTTATCACATCCTGCTTTAATATTTGAGAATTAAATATAGTTTAAAGAGCTTTTGTTTAAAATAATTAAGATTTAACAAAATTAAGGAAAGCTTCACTGGAAATGGCATGGAAAAGACACTAGAAAAATGTGGTAATAAATGAAAGTAGAGAAAAAAGGAAATACCAGCCTGGCACACTTAATGAAAAAGCATATATTTAGTATCAAAATTAAGTATTAACCCAAATAAAGTGAGCTAAAATCAAATCTTAGTTTGGGATTCAATTAATGTAATAAATTTAGTATGTATGATGAGTTAATCACTCAATTATTGATTTTTAGATAAATTATTTTAATAGTCATTTAATTATAATTTTTTTAGAAAACAAGCAAACAATAAATGAGAAACAAAATGACATTTGTAATTGGAGGTACACCCAACCAGAGCTATCTTGATTTGAAGGCCACTCCACAATTGTTGTAAGATACAACACGACCACAGCAGATGATCTGAGTCCTCCGGATCTTTCTTGCAAAGAGGACATATGACATCCGCAACTAATTTCCTCTGAGCAAGATTACAAAACTGCGGCACCAAAGTTTTTAAACAACCTCCACACATGGATTTTTACTTTAGGAGGAATTTGTGTAGTCCATAGCGCCTTATAAAAATCCATGTAATTTTCTGCATTAGGAAGGTTGTAACTCTTATTTTGATTAAGCTCTGTAAGTAGTACCCCATAACCGCTCTTCACAGAGAACTCCCCAGTAGCGTCATGTTTCCTGACCACCATGCTATTAATCGGGATGGCAAAGATACGCTTTAATTGATCTTCATCAACAAAACCACCAAGAAGCTCCTTATTCCAGGTATTGGTTTCTGACTCAATTAATTGGTTCACAATTTTCAATTGAGGAATAAAATTCTGGAATAATAATCTACTATTTTCTAAATCAGGTAGCCACGGATCATTCCAAATGTTAACACGGGTTCCATTGTCGATTCGCCAAATAATCCCTTCTGCAATCAATTCTCTAGCCCACAGATACTCCTCCAAGTAAACGAAGGGTGAGAACCGACCTTTGCTGATAGAATATCTGAAAACGGAAAATAACGACCTTTAAATACTTTAGCTAAAAGGCAATTGGGCTGGGATAAAATACTTTAATTATGATTTTTTTATCACTTAAATATGAAAAGTTACAAAATGATCATTCAACCATTCAATTTTGTCTTTTTTAATCACCCAATTATCATAAATTTTTGGGTGTTTCCATTTTTATATTAGTCAATTTAGTGACAAAAAAGACAAAATTGAATAATTAAGTGATCATTTTGTAACTTTTCATAGTTGGAGGATCTCTATCGTAGTTTATCCTTGATTTTGTTATCACTCAATTATGAAAAGTTCATAAATGGCCACTCAAATTTTCACATTTGTCTTTTTTTGTCACTCAACCGTTAAGTTAGTAATTTTTTTTTAAGTTTTATATAATTAAGAGATTAACCCTCAACATTTACACAACGACAAAAAAAGAGAAAATAAAAAAATATTTTATAACTTCAAAAAAAATAAACTTATAAAAAGTAAATTTAAGCCTGATTGAAAATTTTGGCAATTACAATAAAATTAAAAATAGTTGGTCACATGGGTTAGGAGAGAACATTATCTTATGCCATTATGAATAGGATCTTCATACCATCATGAAGTCTTTTTGGTGCAAACATAGGCACAGTATAAGGTTTTGATATTAACTAAATATACAATTAGTTCTATTTATGAGTGTTCTGATTTTAATTTGGAATGTTGATTGAGTGTGAAAAGGCAGCAGTGATGCCTCCATTAGGATTCTTTGCATATATTTGTTTTAGTTTGATGCTAAAAGTGGGTCAAATTTTAAATACTATAATATGAGTGTATGAAAACTACTTATAGTTAGTTGGAAATTTTTGAGTTCCAATTCAGTCCAAATTTAATTTTCAATTTATTGTCTGCCCTTAGTCCCTGTTTATTTACCTTAATTAATCCTTAGTTAGTAGTATAAACTTAAATTGATTCAAATTTAAGCTTTTTTTGTTAGATTTTATTTTATTTCTAATATAAATCAAACTAGATCTTCTTCTTTTTTTTTTTTTTTGTTATAGAAACTAGATCTTGTATTAATTGATGATTAATTTACCCTATTATCAAAAGATTTATACCAAATGTAAGGAAAAAAAGAAGAGAGAGATTTATACAAAGGATTTGCTTTTTAATTGAGGAAAGTAAATAATGATTAAGTGTTTATTTCACTTTCCTAAGTATTCTTTTCCCTCTCTAAATTATAATAAAATGTGACGAATTTATTTTTAAAATTATCTATAGGTTGGGTTATAATTCAATTTTTTTTTTAAAAAATTAAGTTCAGTTTTTGAGCTCAATTAAAAAAAATTCACTGTTTTAAAATAATAAATTATTAAAAATATATCATTTTATATTGATATTTATATATTTTATAATTAAAATTAAATAAAAATATTTTTTAAAATTATAAAATTTTTAAATTTAGGCTGGGATTATACGAGAATTTTTTTTTCCCAAACTTAGGTCAGACCGATCAGGTCAAGTGGGTCACTAGGCTCATGGTCATGTCTAACCAATTTGGATGAGCGAAAAGATTGAAAATAGTTGTCTGTGTTGAAATTAAATAATATAGTGGAGAAATTAAAATTAGCGCTCACCTGATGTAAAATATAAATTGAAAGAAAAATGGTTATTAAAGATATTAGGCATAATTGTCAAAAATACCCCCAACGTTTATGGGGTTTTGGGTTTGAGCCCTTAAGCTTTTTTTCTTTTTTTTGGATTGACACATCCAACGTTATGATTTTTTTAAAAATTATCTTAATTTTAATTGGAAACATGAGTTGATCGTCGGTAAAACATGTTAACGAAGTAGCCTATATGGCATGCCACATAAGCACGATGTCATAGATGACATCATCTATAAAACAAAATTGTTTAACAAAATTCTTCTCTTTTTTTTTTTCATTTTTGTTTTCATCTTCGTTCTTCTTTTCTCTTTCTCTCTTCCCCTCTAGCTGTTGTTATAGTAAAAACACACCCCCGCACACACCCACCACCAGCCCATACCTGCATTTCACTCTCTCAATTACAGTAAAAATCAAAGCAAAACCGTTTCCAAACCGTCTAATAGGTGGGAATTTTAGGAAAACAAAAGTGGGAAAATCAAAGCATTTTGTTTAAATCGAAGTTTTCTCTTCATAATTTTTTTAACCGAAGTTCATTCATTTCTTAAAAAAAAAAAGAATTTTGTTAAATCATCTTTTTATAAATGATGATATCTATGACATCGTGCTTATATGATATGCCAGATAGGCTATTTCTTTGACCTACCGTTTGACTGATGGTCAACTTACGTTTCTAGTTAAAATTAGGATGATTTGTGGAAAAATTGTAATGTTGACGATGTCAATCCAAAAAAAAAAAAGGCTTAATGGCTCAAACCCAAAATCTCATAAACGTTGATGGTATTTTAGACAATTATGCCAAGACATTAAATATAAATTCATGTAAAATATGATTTTTCTATATATAGTTAATTATTTAAATTAATTTTATTTGATTAATAATATCTATAAATATAATATATAATATATTTATATTTAATTAATGTAAATAAAATATTAAATAATACTAAAAAAATATGGAATCAAAGTGAAAATTTGGAGGTGCCATAGAATATATGGCACCCAAATTCAAATGAAAATGGATAGTTAAAAGGGATATTTTTCATATTTTTATCTTACCACGAGTTCAGTGAAAATTCAAATGAAACCATAATAAATGAAATTAATAAACAACAGTAATAAGTAATAATTCTGAATTTTACGTGTTTTTTTTTTTCCTTTTTACTTATCATATCATCAATAAATTTAAAAAAATAAATTGACAAATTCGAAAATAGCTAGTTAATTATTATTATTCATCAAATTTAATCTGATACTTTGATTATAACATAATGAAATTTATGGACTCGAAAAGAAAAATTATAATTTTTTTAACCCTTTAAATTTATAAAAAAATCATTTTAATTTTTCATCAATTTCGGTTCTTGAATTTATATTTTTTGTCAAATCACTCTAAAATGAATGAAAAAGTAAACGTTTGCTAACTTTACGACACGTTAACATTTAATTAATTTTTTAAAATTTAAAAATTTTAAAAAATATTATAAAAACTATTTTTAAAATTAAAAATCATTGAAATTATTAAAAAAATATAAAAAAATGTTATTATATTAAAGATGGGTTGCTGAATTATTGACTTTGTTGCACCATAAAAAGACGAACCACATGCATCAAACGTGTAATGGTGAGCAAATAAAAAATCATAACATAAAAAAGGTAAATACCTAATTAAAGTAATAAACTAATGCCTGTATTTTTCACATATCTTATTGGAGCATAATCACTAGTAAATTACAAAAAGGGGTACTAAATAAAAAATTAATTATCCATAATATTAATTAATGAGTATGCAAACCATATATATAAAAACTAATTAAATTGAATTAATAATTAAACAGTACCCCTAAAGAAACATTAATACTAGGTGAAAAATTTTACGATTTATTGTCTCTCTAAATCTTGCACACTATCAAATATTTCATTATCTTCGCAACTTTGAATTCTATTTGATGATCTTTCTTTACCAAGCATCCTTCTAAAAGATTCAAATCTTGACCCTGATCCCGATGGTTCACCATCTTTTTGTTCTAAAGGAGGAGCTGTGGGTTGAACACTATTGCCTAACTCGAAGTTCTCCGATTGGACCATGGGTTCAACCACAGTGCGACATATGGGACATGTTGTGTGTGACCCAAGCCATGTATCTATGCATTGCACATGAAATATGTGTTTACAATTGGGTAAAAGCCTAACCATGGACTCCTCCGTGATGGTTCCTAAACAAACAGAGCATTCTGGCTCCTCATCATCATGACTGACCTGACCGGTGGTTACCTTGTATGTGAACATCGGCAATGAAGCTATGACTAAAGGGTCGAGTCCCGACTTGGGCAGTTCGATGATGGAACTTATATCAACCGGTGTGATTTGATCGGTTCTAGGCGAGTAAAGGGCAGCTCGGCGTCTCCTTTCTTGGCGTCTAAGAAGATACCTCGCATAGAGATGGAGCATGATAATGAGCATCACAACGCCGAGTAAAGAGCCGACTGCCGACAGCATGATCTTGCGGCTGACACCAAATGTTGTATTATGATCATCATCTTCTGAACCCATAGTTTTGTGGCTTAATTAGTTTCTCATCAATGGAAGCCGCTGGTGATGAAGGTGAATTGTTTATATATATATATATATATTTAGAGAGAGGAACTATCTTCGTTTTCAACCTTGCTGGTGTGAATTGTAAGAAATGTTTCCTCGTGGGGCATTAAATTTAAGAAGATTAAAAATTTAAAGCTAGGTACATACCTACGCTATTTCATTCATATAATGAGTTTGACTTGGCAACTCACTGACATTTGTCTACAAATGCTATGAAAATGTGATAAAGGCTCTGGTCTAATAATGCCCACAGCCCCTTTGCTCTTTAAACTTTTGAAATTTAGTCCATTTATTTCTAATATCTAGAAATTTTAACTCCTTTGGTTATCTAATTTAAAAATTAAAGTCCAATTAATAACATCATTAACTGAATTTTTTTAAATTTGAATAAGGGGTTAAATTCCTCAAAACAAAAACAGAGAAACTAAATTTAGAAAGTTCAAAGAATACATGGACTAAGGGTATATTTAACCCTTAAGGCTCGGATAAACTAAGAAAAAATGAATAAAATGAATAAAAGCATACGGCCTAGATAAATTATTTTCAACGATTTGGTGCAAAATTTTCAAATGCCCTCTGTTTTACGTTACCTCATTTAGCGTTTTACATGTTGACATATATGTATTTGTTTCCCATATCAGGACTAAGAGATTGAAGACTAGTGGGCAATGACTCAAAAAGGTGACCGGTGATCCTCATTTGACCAACGAAGTTAGAAATTTTTTTCTCAAACTCCTAATTAAATTATATATTTTATGATAATAAAAATAAAATTTAATCAGTTTATATTTTTAAAATTTTTAAATAATTAAATTAGAATTTATCATTTTTAAGGGACTAAAGTATAATTTTACTATTATTAATTTTAAATTTTATAAATTATAAAAGAACTTAAATGAAATTTAAGGAGTTTTAGTGGTGGAAGTGTGGAACCAGCCTACCTTCCCCACTGCCTCATTTTCCATGATCTAAGTCCTAATCTGATCCATAAATTTCCTTTTTTTTTCTTTTTCTTTTTCCACAATGGCGATTCTCTCTTTGTTTTTTTTTTTTTTAGCAACTTCCTTCTACACATTTATATATATAAACTTTTTTTTTCTATGCTTCACATATTGTTAGACATTTTACTTTGTGATAAAATTCTTTTTTTTTGGAAGGTAAGAGGAGATATTGATTGATACAAAGTTGGAAAACAATCATGAAAGCAAAGCATATGAACATTATGAATTATTAAAAGGGAAAAAAGAGATAGAAAATGCTAGTGGCTCTTGTGATATTTGAAGATCAATTTTTTTATAATCATCAGAGCTGTTGTATTGCTACCCTCGAATTTGATAGATATAGGTCTTTTATTATCCATTAATGTTAAAGCAAAAGGAAAGAAAAAAAGGGAAATTTTCTTGGGAAAGAGGTTTATGTTTGCTTAAACAATATATGTTTAAAAAAGATTAGTTTAGCAATATCAACAAGGTCCCGTAGCTCAGTTGGTTAGAGCGTTGGTCTTATGAGCCGAAGGTCGCGGGTTCGAGCCCCGCCGGGACCAGATTTTGATACTTTTTCTCAGTCAACGGTTTATAAGTTACGCTAATCAACCCCATCATCATCTCCGTCAAGTGGTCACCAGTACTTCGTTACCCGTTTCAAAAGTCTGATCTGATCCTTTATTATCCCATAGACAAGTGATCAAGATTGCACAATGACCCACCTGTTGACTCTTATCCGGACCCTACGTAACTTACATAAACCTACAATATAGTAATTATGTAGAGGTTTAATTGTGCTCTCAGTCCCTGGACTGATTAGAGGTGTTAATTAGCCAGGTAATTGACCTATTTACCATTCAAAAAAATTTTAAATTTTTTAAATCAGTAAAATGAGCCATTTGGACAAGTTGAAGTCAGATCGAGTTTAAAATTTTTTTGAATCAAGCCTTTGCGAAGCTCTATTGTACTCTTCTTATATTTAAAAATTAATCCCTCTAATTTGAATTTAAGAAATTTAGGGCCATTTGATTTCTATTCAAAAACATTTTTGATAAATAAAAAAAATTGTTTTCAATAATAAAACATGGAAACATATATTGTAACTATTTTTTCTATAACATAAATAAAAGAAAATAAAATTACATTTATATGGATTTGGACCGAGGTATCATATTTAACATGTGAAAAATTATTATAGGAAAAAATAATATTTTTCATTCTTTATTTAAAAAAAACACATTTTTAAAATTTTCAATTAAACATTTTTTCTTCAAAGTTTTCCATTTTTCAAGAAGAAAAAATATTGTGTACACGTAGTTTTTAGAATCCACAAGTGGAGTTAATGGTTGACAAGTGTCCTTTAGGGGTGTAATAAAATAGGGTTAGTGTGTTTGACAAGTGTCCTGTAAGGGTATAATAAAATAGGGTTAGTATCTAGTGCATTGATAATATCTATATTTTATTCCACAAGCAGCTTTAAGAATTTACCACGTGTCTTTTTTTTTTAAATATTTATTTTTAATATTTTACTATTTCTTACAATACACTGATTTCTAATTCTATTTGTAAAGTCTAAAAACTCCACTCGCAGTATATTAACTAACTTGTATGATAAAATTTTTATAAAAAAAGCACATAATAATTTTAAAAGTATTTGTGAGATAAAAGAATATACTGTTTGTATACCAAATATTAATCCGAAGCAAAAACAATTTCTATTTCCCTCCCTTCTGTGAATAATGTTTTTTCCCCTTTTTTGAAAACCTTTACTTTCCTTTATATCTCATTTTTTTAATACCCAATTCCAAAAAAGAAAAAATTATAATGTCATTTTATCATTTATTTATTTTGCTATGGCTTTTTTTTTTCTCTTTTACACTGAATTTATTCTTACAAATACATTGATTTTTTTCTCATTTTTAATAGCTTCATGCTTTTCTGTAAATGGCTAAATGAGATAGTATTGAATAACTTTACCACCCTAAATTCAAAATCGAACCCCTAACAATCATATGTTCAATTTTTTTTATTTGACCTTCCACATGCCTAATATTAATTATGTAACAATATTTTATTTAAAAAATCATATAATCTAATTTAATGGAATTTCTTTAATTGTGTTATAAATTAGATTCCAATTATTAAATAAAAAATAGAAGGATTAAATTTCTAAAACTAAAAGCAAAGGAATTGAATTTTAAACATACAAAAAGTATAGGAATTGGACCATAATTAAACCTTATATGAAAAAAGGTCCATTTTGCTTCCATTCCTTTCCCTAATCCAACACTGTTGAATAAAGAGTAATGACCATTTGATTTCATCAGATGATGCTAAAACTGACCCCCCGAAATCATTAAATCATGGATAGAGATAATACATACACATTGTAATAAATAAATTTAGGGTAAAAATGTCTATGGTATTAGTTCTTTTTATTAAAAAATTAGATAAATTATTTTTTTATCTTAGATTAAAAAGTAAATTATATAATTAATATAATTATCAGATAATTATATATGATGTGTCACGTATATATCATATTAATGTGTAAAGACTAATTTTTAACAGGGGAAAAATAAATAAAAAATTAATTTAATAAAAGACTGGCTTTCACCCAAAATTTGTGGGAGGGACCAGAGAGTTATATAGATAAGCAACCTATCTCCGTCAAAAAGAACTCGTCAATTGTTTGTTGTCCAGTCTTTGTTGTTAGCCCTATCATCTCCCTTGTGTTGAATCTTCTCAAAAAGGAAAAAGGTCAAAAAATAAAAATAGAAATAAAAAAACCCAACCAACACTCAACCACTAAGACAACCTCTGCCAGCGCTTCATATCAGTTGTTGAACCTTTTAAATTGATTTGTAAGAGACATTTCAGAAATATATGGTTTTAATTTTATTTCTCTTATTTATTCCTGTTAGGCCAAATTTTTTTTCTTTTCTTTTCCATCGGGGCCAAAAAGTAAGAAAACAGAAGAAATATAAAAACAACTAGAGAGATAAAAAGCTGGTTATGGGCCATGGCAATCCATATTCCACACCAACCCTTCTATTATTTTCTTGTCTTTTGATTTCTGGCTTTCCTTCTTCTTTACTACAACAGCTACTGTTGTTGTCAGCACCTTTTCCCCCTTTTTTTCCTCTCTCAAAAAACTCTTTGCTTTCAGTGCCTGCCTTCTTCCCAAAGTACCTCCTTTTATTTGTCTGACAGCTTTGTTTGGTATGTCATTTGTAACCCATGTTTTTGGTTTGGTTTTGTTTGCTTTCGTAAGAGGGAAAAATTTGTTATTTTGGGATACCTGGGATCTGGGTTCTGGATGTTATTAGCACTAGTAAGTGAAATTTTAATGGTGTCAAAGAAAGGAACAATTTTTCCTCAAAAATATCAATTATTTGTTTTATGATATTATGGGGTTTTTGTTCTGCTCCATTTTTCAGCTTCTTGTAGGTGGGTTGACTTTGATAGTTGACTTGTGAAAAGCTTGCTGGTTTGAGTTTAGAACAGCTATCTTTTAACTTAAACCATGTCCATAGCTTAAGAAACTGAATTATTTGTGTTCCTGCTGTTGTTTCTGATTATATTTGCCTTGGACAATACTGTTAGGTTGATTTTTAAGTTGGATAGAGAGGCTTATTATCAGCAATGGGTTCTGGAAATGTGTTGAAGACACTAGTGAATATAGTGAAGGATGACAGCTCAAAGCAAGTGAAGGTATATATCATTATTTTACTTAACAATCATAGGCTAAGCTCTGCAAGCTTTCTGTTTTCTTATTATGAATAAAATCTGAGTTTGGTTCTGAAATAATTCATTTGCTATTTGAATCTTTTGGACTAATGTTATCCAAATTCCAAACCCTTTTGGGAAGTGTAATCTTATGTACCATTGGAATGACAATTTTGAAGCTTTTAGTTACTTTTTTCACAACGAATCCGAGCTCATATTCGGCTATAAGTGACACTTCTATACCTTCCCTGACACCGTTTGTTCAATTTGGTTGTCATATGCCAACATCTGAATATGTGTTTGGATGCTTATGTCGGACATGGATACTTTAAGAAAAATAAAGGGTCTGAATGACACGGCTTTATTATGGTCGTTGTAACTGGTCTCATTTGTTTGGCACAGAGATCTTCAGGTTCTACAAAATCCAAAGGCTTCAAATGGAAGAAACTCCAGCGAAAGACGTCCATGAGAACAAAATTTATTAGAGATTCCGCTGCTCTTGGTATGTCAATTGAGGATTTAGCAGCAACTCGGATTCAAACTGCATTCCGAGCCTATAGGGTACGTTGATTTGCAAGGTCCATAAGATAAACCATAGTTGCAATATAGGCACATGGTACTTAAAAATCAATTGATGTTATGAAAATGTGCCCAAGTATCTCCTCTGTTTCTGAATCCTGTTATATGTTGATAATGGACATGTGCCTTCGATTCTCCTCTTTTGTTTTTCAAACCACTTGCAGATATCTTATAAATATAAGATTATTTTCACCTTAGAGTTGGTAGAATGGTTTAATAATTCTTTTCTCATGATGCAGGCTAGAAAAAAATTACGTCTATTGAAAGGTATAGTAAGATTACAGGCTAAAACCCGAACTTATTCAATCAAAAAGCAAGCTACAACAACATTAAATTATCTTCATTCATGGAGCAACATACAGGCTCAGATAAGAGCTCGTCGACTATGTATGGTAACTGAAGGTCGCCTTAGACAGAAGAAAATAGCTAATCAGCTAAAGCTCGAGGCAAAACTACATGAGCTAGAGGTTAGATCAAAAGCCCTTTGCTCATGAGAATTTGCATGGACTAAGATCTTGACATCATGTATTGTTAATACTATTTGTCTGCTGTCCATTTTCTGAATGAATCTTTTGTTATAATCTGTTATTTTACCTTAAACTTAGATCATATAGAGACTCCAATCTGTGTATATTTGCGAACTATTGGTACTCCCAAGTTATTTATGGTACAAGTAGTCATTAAAAGTTCATAGTACAATGTGATGTTCGGATCCTTATATGTTTTGTTTGTGCAAGCTGCTTGTGGAATTATTGGTTGAAGACTCATTATAGTCCAGAAACCCCTAGATCCTTCTAGAATTGTCTAAGAATAGCAATCTTTATGTCCTACTGGTCTATAATGTCATTAGCATTTCATGGTTTCGGTGCTCCTGCTGTCTATTGAAAGCATTCATGTATCTTTTCTTTTTGACACTTTCTGGTAATCTGCATGAGGCTGGCCTATTTAGCTCTCTCTCCGTCTCTTAATCTTAAATGGATGACAGGTGGAATGGTCTGGAGGCCCCGGCACAATGGAGGAAGTTCTCACAAAGATACATCAGAAAGAAGCAGCTGCCGTTAAGCGGGAGCGAACCATGGCATATGCCTTTTCCCATCAGGTATGCCATATTGCCATCCATTTTATTTACTTTTTTGTGAAAGTTCTACAAGTAATCAGCATGGGATATGCATGGTTTGCAGTGGAGGGCTCCCAACTCTATCAATAATGGCCTTGGTAGTTATAAACTTGCTAAAGCTAATTGGGGTTGGAGTTGGGTGGAACGATGGATTGCTGTTCGCCCATGGGAAAGACGACTCCCAACTCCGTCGACTACCCCTAAATCAACCCCTAAGGAACCACAGAACAAACAGACAAGCAAGGGCGGTAAAAACTCGAATTCACCGAAGCCAAAAGCATCAGTTTCAGTTAAACCCCCACTGTCCAATGCGAAGGGAGCGATGAAGCCTAGGAGGTTGTCTTATCCTGGTGCTGAGAAACCAGCTGCACGTCAAGTAAACACTAAAGCTGATAAGATAAACATCGAAAAAGAAGAGATATCAACTTAGCAGCAAGCCAAATATATAGTTTTAAGTGATCAAATCTTATTTTTTTTTTATTTAGTTGTTGAAAAATACATGTATTTATTATTATACTACGCTTTTGCTTCTAAGCCTTTTTGTATATGATGGGGGTGATTCTTTACCTTGGTTGTTTTTGTTTTCTTGTCTTCTAACTTCTGTTTCATACATGATGGAAAGAGACGGTAATATTTTCGTGGTAATGTAAATTTTCTTATTTAAATTCCATTCTATGATTCTTATTATAAAGTACTTAGAAGAAGATTCAAAGCAGACAACTGCAATTCCATGTCTCCCACATGCATGAATTTTTTTCAGCTATTTTTGTAGCCTTTTCTTTTTTAACTCGCCATGTTAGCCTTTTTCTTTCTATACTATCTGTAATTGACAGCTTTAGAACCAAGTTAATTAATTGAATCTTTATTATATATAGTCAACAACCAGCTTCCTTGAGGTCCCCCTTACCTCCCATTTCTAGCTTGACTAATGGAGTAGATGGGAGGCTACTAAAGGGAAAAAAACGTATAGAAATTATTAAATTTTATATTTATATATTCTGCACAATCTTCAAATAAACATAATCTTTTTCAATTTTAAAAGGACTACCTTTTTTCTCCGCACCAATCATTAACCTCATGGCTTCATCAACAGCTTCTTTTGTAAATGGTGGATCATCACCTTCATTTCCATCTCAGAGACTCTTGGCCTTAGCCCAGCAGCTGCGTCATTACAAGCCTCCACCTTGTTCCTTGGACGAAGAATCTGTTACCCCAGTTGTTCAAAACCCGGAAAAGTTTAGACCCAAAAGAGCTGCTGTTTTGATATGTCTCTTTGAAGGAGATGCTGGGGATTTGCGTGTCATACTGACCAAAAGGTCTTTAACAATGTCTACTCATTCCGGTCAGTTTGATTCTTTTTTTTGGGTTTCTTTCATTTTTCCTTCATGTGACTACCGAATGAGGACTTTAATTGTTTCTAGTGTTTTTGATACCTTTGTTGTTGTTGCAGGGGAAGTTTCATTGCCAGGTGGGAAAGCAGAGGAGGGAGACAAAGATGATGGTGATACAGCTACTAGAGAAGCCAAAGAAGAGATTGGGTTGGATCCTTCACTTGTGAATGTTGTAACTTTTCTTGAACCATTTTTGTCCAAGGTATTGAAATAGTATCTTATAAGCTCTTTTAGCATTTTCTTCATACATTCATCTACATGGTAAATGGCATTAGTTTGATCTGAGTCGGTTCTCATTTGGTGATCCTATATACCAATGGTAACATCATAAGTTTCTTGTTGGGTTAGCATAAAAGCAAAGGGTCTTTGTAATGCAATGGCCTAAACTTGTTTATCCAATTGCAGAATCATAAGAAACCTATTATTTTGATTTTTGAGCACTTGATATCATAAATGCATCTGTATAGTCAAAATTTTGGTGTTGTCTATCTGACACCTTTATCTGTAAAAAATGGGAATTCATGGGTGTTTTTGGCGAGGGGTACATGGGGATAATCAGTGCTAATACTAAATATTTCCACAAAACATGGAGAGAGTCAAAGCTAGTATACTGGTGAAAATGGTGTTATTTAGTTTAGACGAGCTGCCCACCTAATCAAAGCATGATTTCTCACATGGGTAATTTAATAGCTCTTCCAACCAAAGATAGTTAAGGTACTAGAAATGTGAGTTCGACGGTTGTTAGTCCTTTCTTGAATGGTAGATATCTTGAAATAAGTTGAATTTTTATTGATGAATCAATTCAGAGAAATGACTTGAGTGGTAGTGTTAAGCTGGTAAATATGTGGGCTGAGAGGGGATTTGGTAGATGGTCGGATCTGCAAAATGGAAGAGGTGAGCTATGATAGTGTCGGAGTTGGCACTCCGATTGCTCTCTGATGCTTAAGTCAGTCAGGGGTTTCAACTTAAAATGTTGCATATGTTTCAGATTGTTTAAATGTCCCTATTGAATGTAGTGTGATATTTGGATCCTATTGTGATTTTTCGATTGTGAACCATATGATCTTTCAGTTTCGGTGAAAAACATCATAAAAAGAAGCATGCACCATAGCTGCAATTTACATTCTATTCTGCTTTGGCTTTCAGCTGGTTACAAATTATTGGTTTTTTCCCTGCAGCATCTCCTTAGAGTTGTTCCTGTTATTGGCATACTTAACAACAGGAAGGCATTCAAGCCTAAGCCGAATCCTGCTGAAGTGGACGCTGTGTTCGATGTTCCACTGGAAATGTTCATTAAGGTTTTTCTCTTAACTCCTATCTAGTGTTGTACTTTTCACCCTTTCTAAGATCATGTGCGATTTGTTCGGTTCAGGATGAAAATCGAATTGCGGAAGAGAGAGAAATGATGGGAGAAAAGTATCTTCTTCACTTCTTTGACTATGAAACTGAGAATAAGAAGTATCTAATTTGGGGTTTAACTGCTGGCATTTTAATCAGAGCTGCTTCAGTGGTCTACCAACGACCACCGGCCTTCCCGGAACAGAGTCCCAAGTATGAATTTCTTAGAGATGTGGACAAAATTACTGACGCACATTGAATATAGTCTAGGAATTTTAAGCTTGCCTTGTATTGCAATGGGGCATCTTCAAAAGTAATAATCTAGCAGAAAATCTAAACAGAGTATTCATTCAAAGCAGTCTTTCCTTCGTTTCTCTTCTTTAACAAGATTAGACCAAGAATCTACTTTGTGCTGAATATCTCACAATGTTTGATTGTACGAAAAAAAGAACATAACAAAACAATTCTGAAGCAGCTAAACATGTTTGGAAAAAAGGACTTTAGTAAGCATCTCTCAGCTGAAAACCTCATAGAATTTCTCGATAACGAGTAAACCGGAATCGATAGACTCCAAAGGATCCTTGCGAAGGCGGTGTCTCAAGCAGTTGGGGATGACAGTGGCAATATCTTCTGCAATGACTTTATCTCTTCCTTTAAGAGCTGCAAGAGCTTTTGCAGCTCTATTAGTGACAATATCTCCTCTCAATCCATCAACATTCAACTCAGCACAAACCTTTGATATTTTAACCTTTAGGTCTTGATCAATCTGAACAGAAGAAAGAGAACTCCTAGCTGAAGCAATCTGCTGTTGAAGCTTCTCTTGCTCTGCCTTGTAAGAATCACGGAATTCTTTTGGGTTTTTATCAAACCGTGCTCTTTCCTCCACAATCTTCACTCTAAGCTCAGCGTCCCTCACTGTCCCAACTTGAGCATGCATTCCGAATCGATCAAGAAGCTGTGGTCTAAGCTCTCCTTCTTCTGGATTACCTGAGCCGATGAGAATAAACCGAGCAGGATGTGAGATCGAAATACCTTCCCTCTCAACTGTGTTCCATCCTGATGCAGCGGAATCCAGAAGAACATCCACCAAATGGTCATCTAAAAGGTTAACTTCATCTACGTAAAGAATCCCTCGATTAGCTTTAGCTAGAAGTCCAGGCTCAAATGCCTTGACACCCTCAGTGAGGGCTTTTTCAATGTCAATGGTTCCACAGACCCTATCTTCAGTAGCACCTAATGGCAAATCCACCATGTTGATTTTAGTCATTGTAATAGTCAGTTCCTCTCCATTTACAACCTTTTCTCTAACTTCTATGCCCATTGATTCCGGATCTTCCGGGTCCGAGTTATAAGGGTCACCGAAGACCACCCTGATTTCAGGCAATAAATCAACCAAGGACCTAACAGTTGTGGACTTCCCGGTTCCCCTATCACCCATTATCATAACACCACCAATCTTGGGATCAATCACATTCAACATGAGACACAATTTCATCTCATCTTGTCCTACTATAGCAGCAAATGGAAATACTGGTCTTTGACTTTCTTTAGCAGCAAGCTTCTGAGCCTGAAAATTATTACTTCACAAGCTTCATTCACATATAATTTCAAAAGCTATTACTTACAAGTTCTACTAGGCAACTCTATATCTTACTGCCCAACAGCAATTTCTTCAAATACCCAATTTCTTCAATTCCAAAAATAGAATGAAATGAAAGAAGAAAACCAAGTTAATTAGGTTACCTGTTCAACAGAGTTAATTTCAGTGGCGACATTGGTTACTGCAATATGAAATTGAGGCCTCCCCTTTCTTCCCTGAATCCCAATTCCTCCATACAGTTTCCTCCCAAAACCCTGTCCTGTACCAACAAAAAGGAAAGGGTCAAATCTTAGTCAATAGAAAAATACCCAAAGCCGAACTTATCATCTTCATTGATAAAGCAACTTACAGAGATGGTAGAGAAATGTACCTGGGTTAATGGAGATAGAGGGAAAGGCAGACTTTAAGGATGGAGAAACGAGGGACCGAGAAGCTAAGATTGCGGTTGAGGTTCCAAGCACGGAAGCCATGGCGCCTGCAACTGTTTTTGTCAGTGTTGTGAGACTGTGTGAGTGTCACAGTTTTATGTGATTTGCTTGACTCAGCTCCACATGGTTTCTTATTGGTTTGTTAGGTTGCGGATAAGAAGATAGATTTCATTCTTCCCTTGCCTTTGATTTTTGTCATCTTGTCTCATAATTAAATCAAATAATATTATTTTAAATAAATATTGGAAAAATAAATCTATCATAATAATAAAATAAAAATTGCTTTTCCTCCTAATTCCATCATTTAACTATCTTTACTTCACACATTTAGTTCATAAAAAAGTTTGTCTTTACACGTTTAATTTAAAGGAATTTTATCTAAGTTTTACACAATAATAGACATCTTATGTTGTACAGATTTTTTTTATTTTAAAAAAATATGTGTACTAATTATTATCAAATATGAACATTAAAATAAAAAAAATAAAAAATGGGCCTTTTTTCTTTTCATTCGAGAAGCGAGAGAAAAGTTCTGGTGGAAATTTCGCCAAGCGTTTGATATCTTTCGTGGTAGTGCAGCTCTTGCAAGTCAGTGAAGGAACGTATGTACTCATCTCTGGCATTGTTTTTGCTCTCCTTGGTTAGCTCTTCAGTTTTTCATAGGGGCTTTTCAATTAGATATCTTCGCTACTGTTAATCCAGTTACTGGTGTGATGGCAAAAGATTTTTGTTGGATTGATGTTAAAATAAAATCTTTGGTGCTGATGTTCCTTTATCCAATAATCATATTTACCTTCGATTAAATTTGAAATTAATAAATTTTTATTTTAATCACTTAACTTTAAAAATTTATAAAATAATTATTAAATTATTAAAAAATTTTCATCTATGTCGTTAGGCAGTTTAAATCGTTTCCGTATGACCTTTTCTGTTTGCACTGTTTACACTAATCGAAAGTTCTTTTTCTTCTTCTCTTCTACAATTCAATTTATTTTTCACAAAACAGTTTTAAACGTCATGAATCTATAAACTAAAATCCAAATAATTTTCTTCTTCGATCTTTGATATTAACTGTTAGATCAAATTGGATCTAAAGGTATATTCTTTTACTTGTTGCCGGGTATTGATCAATCATATTGATCATCGAATCATAGCTTCGTGTTTGCTAGCCAAACTTTTTTTGAAAAAAAATTTAACAGCCCAATGACTTAAATAAAATCTTTGGAACAATTCGGTGACTTAAATGAAAACTTTCCAATAGCTCAGTGACCATTTTGTAACTTTTTGAAGTTGAGTGACCAAAACATAAAAATACTAATAATTCAGTGACCTTGGCTGTAATTTACCCTTACTTAAAACGCTCATACCAGGCTCCACCGCACTCCCGCGTCTTCAACTGTCGGAGCTATAGTATATATTCAGAGTACATTTGAACAGAAAGAAAATCCTTTCACCTAAAACCGGCATTTTCTTCGCCAATTTTCTTTCCAGCAAAACAGCCTCGTTTCTCACATTCTCTCACGAATATTGACGACGCAAGTCTGCTCTCTTCCTCTCGCTCGAATTCAAATCCTAAACTATTTAGAACTTACTTTTTTTTTAGATCATGTCATTTTCGCTGATCGATTCTTTCGGTGAATTAACTCCTGTTTTTGAATTTGGAACTAGTTTAGGCATTCAATCAGTTTAGTTTTGTAGCTTTTTGTAGTAATACATACTGTTTCTTTGATGATCATTGTCTCTACATTTTCCTTCTAGTGAATGTGCTTTCAGCTTTCATGTTTCTCTGTGCGGATTTTTCTTTGTTACTAACTTGACCTAGAAATTTTATCGAATAGGTCAGGTATTTTGAGCTTGATCCTTGATGTTTAACTATTTGCATGTTTCCTAGAAATGCATTTATTCGGTATAGATTGCTCTGTCATGTATTAGATCTCGTGGATGATGGATCTCTCATCTCTGAATTAGTTTGATTTTGGAAGGTTGCATGTTGAAGTTTTAAATACCTTAATAATGAATTATGAAATACTCTATCTGATATAAATTTGCAAAGGAACCTCATAGGTAGTCCGTTACTCCATAACTACTAAAGCATTAGTTTGCGTATATATATCTGATGAGCGAATTGCTACGATTGCATTCTTTTTAAAGTCTAGTTCATTGACCATTACTCCTGTTGAATGGTAATGTCATTAGCAACATCGTATGATTAGAATGTCATTGATCTGGTTTTCTTGCATCCAACAGTTTTTATGTTATTGATACTTTACTTGTAGCGGAGCTAATGTATTGTATCGTCACTTGTTTTTCTTACACTTCACACCTTTGATCCATGAGTGTTAGATATGCTGCTGCAGCACCATTTTATTGCTTACTTGCTTTTCTATTGCAATTCATATTGATTTATTGACAGTCTCTTGGATGGATGCAGTTGAGAATAAGTTTTTATGAATGTTGTGAGCAGATGGCAGAGCCACAGAAAGCAACTTCTTCAGCTGTTGATTCAAAATCAAAGGAGAAAAAATCAATGCTAGGTATCCCTGTGGCATGCAAAAAATTAAGAAAAATGCTTTAGGAAGCTTGAAAAAATTAACAAGAGGCTGTAGCTCTAGTAGATGGGAGCTATGAGTAACCATGGTGATTTCTTAATGAAGACATTATTAGAAACAATGCCCTTAACCTTTTATGATTAATTGCTCCGGAATCTCCCAAGACTAGAAATAATTAGTCAATCAACCTAAAGTCTAAAGAGGATTCAAAAAGTAATTCTAGTATCACCTTTTTCAATAATTGAAAAGAATTATATACTGAGATCCTATTTTCCACTTAAAAACAGATGAGGAAATTGGTAAAGATTTCCTTGGCTCCTGGAAATCTATGTCAGTGAAAGATGATGCTTTGGATTTTAGCTTTGAGACAACCACAAAGGGAAAGAATAAGGCGTTTAACTTTGACAAGCTGTAAGTGTTGCCAAATCTTGGAGCGATTATTGTCATCATAAAACTTGTATCGTTATATCACATCAGAACCTAGCACAGTTAGTCTATTCTGCATATCATATGAAGGAATAGTATACTATTGTATTGTCTATCTTTTATTCATTACTTCACTTTATCTATTTTGGTGCTTTCTCAGCATGGATGTCATCATTGTGCTTTTTGCAGTAGAAATTATTTCTGTGAGTAGGATGAGTTACTGGATACTCAGGTATGTAGATAATTTTCTTTTCAGGGATATTGATTTTAATCTGGATGATGATTTTGGCAAGTTTTCATCATTCAAAGTGGACATGCCTGATCTTGACTTCTCATCACCCGCAAAAAAGGATGCAAAAGCAAAGGAAAAATCTAAAGAGGAAACTAACAGTGGGAAGCAACAAGAGAAAAAAGATCGCTTAGCTTTCGCTTTTAATTTTAATGAGTGAGTGGATAATTCTTCTAATTTTCAATCATCTCATGTTTTAAAATTGTTTATTGGATGCATGAGTCCACTTCACAGTCATTTTTTTATTTGTTAGCCTGTACATTGGATCTGTTGCAGGTTGGATGATTTTGATTTTGATTCAGCCCTGAATAAAGGAGAGAAGACTAGTAAGAAAAACCAGGAAAGCAAAGACGCTGAGTAAGTGGATTATTCTTTTATTTTTCAGTTATCTCATGTACAATCTTTTGCTTTGAAATTGTTTACTGGACGTGCAAGTCAACTTCACATTCATTTTTTATTTGTTAGCCTGTATATTGTATCTGTTGCAGGTTGGATGATTTTGATTTTGATTCAACCCTAAATAAAGGAGAGAAGACTAGTAAGAAAAATAAGGAATGCAAAGCCGCTGAGTGAGTGGATAATTCTTTTATTTTTCAATCATCTCATGTTCAAGCTTTTGCTTTAAAATTGTTTGCTGGATGCATAAGTCAACTTAACATTCATATTTTTTAATTTATTAGCCTGTACATTGTATCTGTCTCAGGTTGGATGATTTTGATTTTGATTCGACCCTAAATATTGGAGAGAAGACTAGTAAGAAAAACCAGGAAGGCAAAGCCGCTGCTTCTGAGAGTACTGAAGTTTCTAAAATTGACCAAGCACTTGAGGATGATCTCAAAACTGAAAGACTCCCAGAATCAAGGGATGCAGCCAATTCGAAGGCTGAGACATCCAAGGGTCGGGTAGAGGCTTGCAAATCCACAGATAACCCTTGTCCCTCAAAAGCTGTTCCTGCACAGGGGCCTGCACCTGAAAAAATGGATACAGCACAGGAATCAAGAATTTCTCCAGAGACATCACTGGATACCAATGCCGAAGAAACATATAAATCAAGTCCCTCGCCAGAGAGGGAGGTTTCATCAGAACTCTATGATCAGCAATCCTTACAAAGTTCACCCATGGATTCCCGTAATGTGAACAATTCAAACCCAGAAACAATTTCTGACATGCAGGCAGAAGTTTGTTCTCAGGGAAGAAGAACAAAAACCAGTTCCGCTTCAGAGCAAAATGTCAAAGACAATGTGATAATTAATGAGTCCATTCAGGAAAATTTGCACCGGAAGAACTCATTTCCGCTATCAGAGAGTGACAGAGATGGAAGAAAAGGAGCAAGTGGCAATATCCCAGCAGAAATAGATGACAGTCTATTAGTGCAAGATGATATAGTTCTGAAAGGCATTAACACTACAGGCTTATCAACAGACAATATTGCAGCCAAGAAGTATATCCAGAATCCAACTCCCAAACTTCCTTCAGTTTCGTTGGACAGGTCAATAAACCACAAGTCTTTTAATAATGTGCCATCCTTTAACTATTGAAATGTTCTAATTAGTGATTTTCTAGATGAACTATGTGAATGAGAGGGATTTTTCATCATGATTTTAATAATATATTAGTAGTTACATTATTGAAGAGGTGAAATATGCATGACTGCATCTGCGACTGTAACTGCTTAAAATTGCACCAACTGACAAACGCTTGCTTTTTTATGCTAACATGTTCTACCATTAGCTCTGATAATATATTAAACCTGGTATGTGTGTTTAATGTTGCAGCTAACTTTGATTTATTAGATGCAGTGAACCAACAGACACTGAACAGACAGCTAGAAACGAAAAAGAAGCTGGGGCTATTCGCTCAAGGTTTTTCAGAAGACTAGAGGAAAACAGATCTCAATTGCATCAACCATCAGAAATTGAAAAAGAGGTTTCCTCATTTAGTGGGAAAAATAATGGTGGCATGCATTTAAGCCCCGTATATGAGAAAAGGTATGACATGCTTCCTCTAGCAACAATAGTTACTCTTGTTCCAAAGGTAGACAGACTTTTTAGACTCTTTGCATCTTCACCAGGGAGGACTTTGGTGCTAGTGAAGCACAGAGTGTAAGAAAACTGGTTGATTATTCAAAATTAAGTTCGCAAGAACTGACAAAAAGGAGGTCTGTTTTGCAGCAAAGTGAAAACAATATTGGAAGTTCTAGTGATATCAGGTGAGGCTTTTACAATAGTAAATTTATGTAACAGTATGTGCTAGAATGTGGTTGTTCCTTTGGAGATTTCCTTAGAACCTATGTGCTAGAATGTGGTTGTTCCTTTGGAGATTTCCTTAGAACCTTTTACTTTAGAGACATTAAATATGAAAAGTTCACTTCTTAGATGATATTGTCTATACAATCCTAAACAGGGCTGGTTTTGCTGCTAGTGCTATACAAAATGGTGCCAACAAATTGATCAGTAAATCAAGTTTGCAAGATAAAGCAGCAAGAAAAGGAGACCCTGTCCTTTTAAGAACCGAAAAGAACGCCAGGTGAGTCTTCCATATATGAGCTTATATTTCTAATTTTCTGTCAAGCTCAACTCCAGAAACATTATTTTACCATATACAACTTTTAGAATTCGAAAAGTATGCATTTTAATACCTGGCATTTAACTGGTTCTTGGTCAAAGTTTCATCATTGTCATTCTAAAAGTATGCATTTTAATACCTGGCATTTAACTGGTTCTTGGTCAAAGTTTCATCATTGTCTAAGTGAAATGTCAAGATGTTCTAATAGGGTGTCTAAACGTGGATTCTTCCTTCCTGGCCCATTAATTCTGTTTATTCATAAATTATCTTGGACAACATTTTTACTGCACTTAACTATCAAGTACTCAAATGAATTTTGATTTGGTTACACATTTCTTGTAAGTTCTATATTCTGATTCTTGCTTTACCTAGTGATTCTTTTGCATGATAGCTTTTTTTTTGTCTCCATCTTCCATTAAAATTTTATAACTTAATCCATATCATCTTGCAGCTAATCTTGTATTACTTGATCTATTTGTATTTATTTGAAACCTTTAGCAAATTGTTAACTGAGCTCTGCAAGCTTATGTGGATTCCTTGCAGTCTGCAAGCTAATCCTCCTAACCATACCGAGAAGACCACTGAATCTAGCGTCCAGAAATCTTTGAATCCCAAACTTCAGGTTCCAAAAATGCACTCCATCCAGAACTCAATGTTTCATTCTGAAGCACATAAAATTACCAAGAATGCACCTGCTCTCTCTTGCATTAAAAGCACAAGGTGTGTTATTGATGTAGCAAGCTCAATGTTTATTAAGGTCTTTATATGAGGGATTCTCGGTTAACTTCTTGTAGTAATGGTTGGCCTCTTTTCGATGTAGGAGTATAGGACCAAAGACGGATCATATGAGTTCTCAGAAGGAAACCAATTCATTGGGAAACTTAGAGCAAAACAAGGATACTAGAGGAAATACATCTAACATTGTCCTTCCAGAAGGAGTAGCTGAGACACAAACACCAAAGTTCCCATCCTTGAAGCGTAAAACATTTCAGGTTCTCTTTCTTTTTCTGATACTAGTTACTACAATGCAAAATTATATTTTCACTAAAAATGCACAATAATTTTTAAATATAGTGCCATCAAGATGGTATTGTGTTCATGTAATTAATATGATGTGTTACTAGTATTTTCTCAAAGCTGTTCCACAGGAATCGAATGGAGACACGGTGTTGTTGAAATCCCTTAAAAGGCTTTCGCAATCACCAACTGAAAGCAGGTCTATTGCTTTTGAACTCTGCACATAATCGTAACCACTTTACAAGCTTCATCTCTAGAATGACACATTTTTTTTAACAAAAAGTAAAACCTGCAGGAATCTTACAGAATCTTCCGAGAGAGTTGCTGATAAAGAGGTATCTGATCGACCAAACTTGTACATTTCTGCATGAACAAAAGCAGAAAATACATGTGCAAGCCAATTGCAGAGTCAAATATTCTGTAAACTCTTGCTTTAATTTCTTCAAATGGTTATGCTAGGTGCAAAATCATAAGAACCATGTGGAGGTTTCAACCAAGAATGTTCTCTATGATCATCTGACCTCTGGATCTGAAGTTCCTCGGGAGGTGAATATGACAGAACCCGAATTTGCTTCAGTCATTGAAAATGATGGAAAAGTGGAAAAGGCTGAAGCTTATGGGAAGGAGCTTGAAGATGTAAGTAAAACACATCAAAGAAAGAAAGATTCTTTGAAGATTATATTATGTTATTGATGTATTTCATTTCAAAATATAAAAGAAAATCAGTAATGTTTATGTGGTCTGAGTTATATTAAATTACTTCATAGTTTATTTAGGATACGAAAATCACTATGCACAAGAGAATATAATTAGATATTTGGTAAATTTGCTGTTTTATCTTTGCAGATATGCAACATGCTGAAAAAGAAAAACGAGGAAGCCAAACAAGTATTGGTTCGAGCAATTGTGAACAACAACAATTTACTGATGCTTAACCATCCCATCTTGAAAGAGAAGATATCCTTTCCCATTTTGTATTATTTGCGATCATAAGATTTTATCTGGGTAAAATGATTATTATTAGAGTTGCACATTCCTTCACGATTGAGAACATTAATATGGTTCAGAAATTTGCTGAGCTACTGATTTCCAAAGAAATGCCAACTTGATCACGGGAACGAACGGTGCTTATGTGCCCTTGGAAGGTATCTCTCTCACACAAACACATGCATAGACACATGGTACACATGATAATTCAAATTTCTTCCCTATTTTAGTTCTTGCTCCACGCAAATCTCAGAAACAGGATGCATGTTCTTCTTCCATCAAAAGTAGTTCTACTTAGTTTCTTTGACTCATTGAAGTGAAGCTTTCAATTTAGAACTTCATTAAACCTTGTAGATTGTTCTATATGATTTACAAGTTCTCATCTTTTGACTGATTGCTTTTTAAAAAAATAATATCTTGATTGATTTTTATTTATATACTTTAAAGGTAAGAACCCTAATTTATTAGCAGGCATCAAGACTTCGAAGGCCCAAATGCATTCTCCTAATTGTGTATAACTAAACACACTGCTAAAGTCCAAAACAGAGGTCGAATAGGGTCCAGTCCACTTCGGTCGTAAAAGTTAAAAATTTAAACTCTTCCCTCCTGATTGGTGCCCCAATTTGTGCAGCATAAAAAATGCGCGCCTTCTCCATTGAATAATTTGACATTGGCAATTTCATTCGAAGTTTCAAGCCTAGGATGAAACATAAAAAAAGATTCCGCCTCCGCCCTCCCTCCTTTTAAAAAATAGTCCCAAACTAAAACCATTTTTTTCCTAATTCAACCCACCAAAATTCCCTCCATGTTACCAAAACTAAAAAAACATGTAAAAATCCCAAAACAACTTGAATTGAAATCTATCTTTTCCTCCCCTCCAAAATCCACCATTACTTATGTCTCCTCTTCTCCACAATTTCTCCATCCCTCCCATCCTCTCTGCCCTTCTCCTCCACCTCTTTCTCCTCCCCCTCTCTCAGTCAAATGGCTATTCTCTCCTTTCATGAAAATGACAAGGAGAACATCCCTCCTTTCTCCTCAAAAAAGCCTACATTTCTTCTTACAAAACCTTCATCCTCCAACAATAAAAAAAGAAGATTAAGGAAACCCCTTCAAGACATTACCAATCTCATTCTCCCACAAATCTTCTCAACTCCAGTTCAATCCGATACAGCAGTTCTGGTTTCTTCCCAAGCTTTGGCTTCTCAACCCAATTTCAGAAAGGGGAGAGATGAAGATAAGCTAGGATCAATTTGCAGGAAGACTCATTTCGTGTATAAAAGTGTGAACTTCCGATAGCTCAAACACTAAATCCCTAAATTACTAGGGCGATTCGTTTGTCAACTACTCAATCTGCTTGATTGAGGGTTCATTTTTGTTTCGTTTTCTTGTATGAGTACTTTGGTTTTAAGTTATACATTTATACATAAATATCATTGATATAGTACGTCTCAAAATCGAAATCTGACCTTTATATTATACTACCGTGGAATAATATGATTGGACTGGTTACATAAAATTGGCCAAGTGAAATTTTTAGATTACGTTGGTGAGGTCTTTTGGCTTAAGTGGGAAACTAAAGAAGATTTTCTTTTACCAGAAAAGAAGAGGCTTTAAGACCTTGATATATGAATGTAAGAATAGATTATAATTATACTTTTAATTAAACTATTAATGATTTGGGCTAGATTTGTTAAGATCAATTAATATACATTTGTCGTGCCAATAAAAAAAATTCATATACATTTTTTTTTTTGTCTAAATCTATATTCTAGAGCAAAATTTTTATGTTAATTTTTGGTGCATTTTATTTTAAAGTAAATTTGATTTGATTTAAAAAAAGTTAAAAAAATTAAATTTCGAGTTAATCAAATTGAGTTATTTGAGTTTTGAGTTTAAGTTAAGTTAAGTTTTACAACTTGAATAATTTGAATAAGAGATTTGTGTAAACATTTTTTTGTTTTTGTCAATTTTAAAAATGAGCAAATTGATTTATTTCAACAAAAGTTATAAAAAAAATCAAAATAATTTATTTTTAGAATTTCAAAATTTATATTTTTTAAATCTAAAGAATATATAAAGAAAGTTAAAATTTTAAAAATTTTCTAAAATAATATTTTTTAGATCTAAATAAGTTAATTAATGATTCAAGTTTATCAAAATATCTTATGTTTTTTATACTTTGAAAAAGTTTTTAAATATATAGTTTCGAATTTATGTGTTCTAATATGAAATTAGTTATATTATAATAAGATTTTAATTTAACCTATTTAATTTTTTAATTTAACTTGAACAATTTTACTTAATTCGACTTGATTCTAATTTTATTTTACTCAATTTTTTCAAATCGAGTTAGATTGATAAAAGTGAGATTTTTCAAGTTAGATTAATTTAAATTTTTTTACTTCGTTGGATTCTATTAAAAGCCCGGCTTATATTACCCACCAATATTGTCTTGCCACGTGTATCAGTGAATTTGCCGTTAACGTTACTCAATGTTATATTGTTTTTAACGTGAATAAAAAGTATAAGAAATGTGATGGCTAAAAATAATAAAGACGAGAAGTAAACGGTAAAAGTGATTGGAACAAAGTTAACGGCAGCAAGCTGTTAGTTCACTTAAAATTCAATAATACACGTGGCAAGAAATATTGGTGAGACATACTAAGAGCACTAAAAAGAAGCAGGAGAATTTTGTTCATAGTTTAGAGGAGTTTATGGATGGGGTGGGTTGAATTTGATATAATATTATATATAATTATTTAACTATATTTTGGTTTGAAATATGAGTAATTAATTTTTTTAAATCCATTTATATTAATAAATGATTAATTTGAGTTCATTTTAATTTATTCGTATGTTTTTTAATTGTTTATAAAATATATTACTTTTAATATTTAGTAATTCTACATATGTATTTCTTTTATTATTATAATTTTTATTAAATCTCTTGATATAAACAATTTAACATATTTTTAATATATATATATACATATTATAGTATTATATATTTAATTTATGACATAAATTATAACATGCATAAAAGAAAAGAAAAACATATTATAAATTTAGAAACAAGTCATCTTATATTTAAATAAACTTAATTTCTTTTTGTGGAGCTCATTTTTTTTGTGTAATATTTTTATTAAAAACTTTTCAATATCGAACAATTTTTTAAGTATGGACTAGTATCTTGATATTTGAATATATACAGAAACAAACCAGCTTGAAAGCAACAACAGAAAAAAAAAAAAAAAAAAATAACAGAAGGAAACCTGTTAGCAATTTACTGATTTATCATCTTTCTTATGGTTATGAGTTATCAGAACTTAGACTTTCGTATCGTTGAGAATAAGAGTGAACCTAAAAACAAATTTTAGTTTTGATAAAATCCCAAGGCAAAACTATTTGATGTATCCTCCAAATAAATCTCTTTGCGAATGGAACAAACAAACTCGGCCTACGTTAACATCAGCTGACTGTTAGTTTCACTATGACTGAGATATTCAACCTATGAATTTGATGAATCTATTCATCATTTCCATGACGAAGACCAAAAGAGACTATAGATGAAGCACTCAAGAACTTAAACAAAGAAGAGATGGTGTCGTAAGCAGATCACTTTGGGATAGTGGATTTGACATGTGCTCCAAAATATTACATGACAAGGTCGAGTTCTAACAAAAACAAAATGAATGACTAAAATTGGTCTGTTCTTGTCCTTATTTTTTACATTTGAAGTTCTCTTTGGTCTTTAGGACTAGTCGAGAGGACGTGACTCTTCCATGCTCAAAGTGGATAACGAGAAAAAAAGTTGTGAAGTTGAGGAATGCTAGTCAGCTTAAATGCCTAAAAACTGTTTCTGACTTTGGTACACGATCGTGATATATTGATTTAGTTTTAAGTGGTATTCTGTTTGTTTAAATTACCTCTTTCTGCTAAAGGTAGTGAATTTGAACTACCATGTTTATTCACATATTAGGAGAGCATGGAAGAAGTCAAAAAAATTGTTTAGGAAGAATAGAGATAAAGATTATAAAATTTATAAAGGAAAAAGTTAAAAATTTTGTATTAAAAATACTTAAATTAAATTATTAATTTCTCAAAAAAGATTAAAATTATGATTAAGTTGAATCTTTTAATTTTGAGAAGAGGTTATAAAACAATTTCCTCATTTAGTCAAGGGGCTAATGCCCCTCCCTTCTCCTTTGACTACACCATATAAAGGAGTTCTTTACGTTCTCTTTAGAGGTGAGAGACAAAACCTTAAAGGTATACAGGTAATTTTTTTTGTAATTCATAAATTTGCATTTGAATAATGTAGCTAGCTTTATCAAAGTCCTCCAATGCTGAATTATATATCATATCCATTTATATCAATTTGCGAATGTGAATCAGGGGTCAACTACACTTTTTATGATGACAATCTCATGCTTATTACGCCTATATATACACCGAATATTCAGGCTTGGACCCATAATAAGATTTCAGAATCTAAACACGTTAGAAGAAAATGGGTAACTGGCGATTTCTTGCATGTTTGATACTGATTTTGTACTCAGTTTCAAGCTCTGAATGTCGCCTTCTTAATCCAAACATTGACGGGAAAAACCCAACAGGCTCTTTCCGAATGTTGTCCCTTGCCACTAGTTCAGGTAAGGTGTATCAGTTTAATATAGGGATCGGAGATGAGTCTGGAAATGAGAACCTCTACGAATCAAAACGCCGAAGTCCAGGCGGTCCGGACCCGAAACATCACTGATTTCCATGTTTAGTAGCAGTTTTTTTCGTGAGAGCTATATGTAGTTATCGGCATCATGCATGCAGCTAGTATCTTCCAATGAAAGAAATAACTTGTCATTAGAACTGGTTGTTTGAATTGACATAATATGTATCTTTGATCCATTTTGTTTGAATATAATTTGTGCATTATTTTTGGTATACGTTATTTCTTTCTGAAAATTCCTCTGCTTCTTTCATCGGATTCCCATTCCGGAATCCTTACATCTATACTTATGAGAAAAGTTAAATATGGTAAAAATATTATGTACGCCCTTTTACTTGGATTCAGATTGTATTTTGTCTCTTTTAATAAAAGGAATGGACAAATTTATCATGTGTGTTAGATCAAAGAACAAAATTAGTCTTTTTGTGAAAAAATTCGTCGATTTCTATGTTAAAAACTAACGTGGTTGATAAATAATCAGATAGTACGTGTTGTGTTATGTGTACCTCATTTTGACTTACATGGACCAATTTTTAACTGTAGAAATGAATGAAATTTTAACAAAAAGACTAGTTTCCTCTTTGATCTAACATATAGAGACTAATTTGCTTCTTTTTTGAGTAAATGGGACAAAATGCAATCCAACTCCTAATACAAGTCCTCCATAATACTTTTACCACTAAATATGGATGTTTATGCATATTAGAAGCTCTGCTGGTAAGGCAGTGTAGGAATATGCAGGCAGAAGGAAAAGAGTAGGTTATTTTCTATATGGGATATGAAGGCTCCCAATCTTTTTCTATCATGGTAATTGCAAAGTGAATTCCATACATAATATTGCAATAATTTTCAATCTATGACGACAATAAGGAAGATGGTTATGGAGCACTCAAGAATCGAGCAAGGCCAAGATTGGTTTTGTGAGTGCACCACTTCGGTGCAACGTGAAAGACGTGACTTTTTATATTTTCCCCCATTGGATAAGGATCAAAGATAGGCAACTTAGCTATTTTTTAAGCCCAGCAAGATTATCTGTGTTTTCTCACAGCATCCAATGACGAGATACATGAATAGACTTAATTTGTTCGGGCCCAAAATCAATAAAACCAAATAAAAATATCAAAATTAAACAATTTAGGTTCAATTACATTAAAACCCAAAATAAAAACTTAAGCCCAATTTACAAGCCCACAACATTAAGTTTTTTTTTAAAAAAAAAAAAAACTAAACCTAACACCCATGTGTGCCGCACCCATTTGCTGCCAACCATGTGCCTCCGAGCGTGCTCACCACCCGAGACCTGGCACCCCTGGCCGTCTTACACCGAAATAGCAAAGCCCCCTCTATTGACTCTCGAAAGACCTGCAAAAGAAGAATAAAAAAATGCAAAAACAAGAGTAGAGAAACTATAGCAAAAGAAAGCAAATAGTAACTAAACAGTGAATATAGTGTAAAATTGGTTATAAAAAATTCACGAACAATGTAATTTTTGGTTACACACACGAGATTAATAAAAAAAAAACTCAAAGCAAAAAAAGTGATATTTTTATTTTATTTTTTCGTTTCATTTTGAAATAATAATAAAAATAAAAAGGAGGCTTTTTTTTTTCATCTTTACCGCCGTCGCCAGAGTGTATTTGGGACTAAGAGGCTGTGCCGGAGAAAAAGAGGAAACTTTTCAGTTTCCCGGCCGCCTTAGATGGCGGCGCCGACACCGATGATCGGCGGTCGGCACGGCGGCCGATGGCCGAACTCAATGGCTTGAAAAAGGGGTGCAAGAGAGAGACTGAGAGAACTCTCATATTGTTTTCAAAAATTGAAGCTGAAATGTTTTTTTTTTCTATTTTTTTGCTATTTATATAGGGTACAATACGGCGTCGTTTTGGACTTTAGCACCAGTGGCCAAAACGACGCCGTTTGGCATATGACCGGAAACTCGACTCGTTTCCAAGTCAAGATCCGCATGTTTTTTCCCTCAAAAGGGATATTTACGCGGTTGATCCTTCCGTTTTTTCACCTATTTTTAATTAAATCCTGTTCTTTTTTTTGTTTTTTAATTTTACCCTATGATTCTCGCATTGTTTCATTTTAGTCAATATTGGAACTGTGCGTTTTGAAACCCAAGGAACATTTTCCCAATTAGTCCCTCTATCTTTTCGCGCTCTTCATTTTAGTTCGTTATTTTATTTCATTCTTAATTTATCTTTTTAATTTAATTTGGGTTACGATTAAGTCCCCATTTTCAATTTATTTTTTTATTTATTCAATTTCCTATTTATTATTTCTCTATTTTTTTTAACTTTTTATTGAGTATGTATCTATTTTATTATCCATTATTATTATTTATGTACTTTATTACAAACTGCACTTCTAATTTCATTTATATTTTAATTTGGTCCTTTTATTTTTGATATTTATTAACTATTTCCCTCAATATTTATTTGTTATATCTATTTATTTATTCTTTTGTTCTTATTATATTATTGATATTTGTTTCTGTGTACTGCTCTGTCTTTACTATTATTATCGTTGCCATTATTTATTTTATCATTCATTTTATTTTTCTTTGATTGTAAATATTAGTATTAAAATGATGTGCATTATATGTATTAGAAATATTTATTGTTGTCATCCATTAATATAACATCTTATCTTACCCAAATAAGCAAAAAAGGAAGTTTTCCAAATAAGGAAATGTTTTATGTTTGGGAAATTCGAGGAAATTGTACCCTAACTTACGGAATTTCGATTTCCCGTTGAACCTAAATAACCGAATATCCTTTTTAAATTTAAAATCCATAAGATTTCAAATAAAAAAATAAAGGCAAACATATTCTCAAAGTTTCAAAGTATCGTGTCCTTAACTTATGAGATGTAACATTTTGTTATCTCGAGACGAGAAAGTCTTTAACGTTTATTTCAATTTATTCAAGCAATTTGGAAGTAAAATTAACATTAATACAAAGAGGGATCATAATTTTTTAAATTATTTTCAAGTTTTCAACTTTCGACGCTAAGACACGAGTTAATCAATTAGGTATAATTTTGGGCGTTACGAGGGTGCTAATCCTTCCTCCCGAACACATTTTTATGAATTTCGTAGATCAAAAATCGTTTGTTTTAATGAATCAAACATTTTATTAAAACGATCAAATTACGAGGTGATCCGATCGCACTTTATAAAAAGTATTAGTAGCGACTCTTATTTTTTGTTTTTTTAAAATAAAATTCGATATAAAAAGATGGTTTCGACAATACATGCTGAGCTGAACAATTAGGAACTTCACTACTGAACTGCATATTTTGATGGAAAAGAATACTTGAATTAAAAGTTCATAGTTTGCTAGAAAGTGGAATCTAATTCCTGAAGTGCTTACAGCTGCATCCATGCCTATGTGGATAGAAAATTAACACCAAAAAGAGACAAACAAATGAACAGATAATATTAGTATTGGTATTAAGTTTGTTTGGTAGCTATTAAAAGTATCCAATACAGACAAAATCTAATTTGTCCCATCCCAAGTATTGGGCATAGATTAAGGCAATAAAAATGCTTGAACCCACCAACAGATGATTGTATATGTGGAAGTGGACTTCTTTCCTATTTGAATTAGATTCGAATTTAGAGTTATTATTATTAGAGAGTTTTACCTAAATATCACCTAACCATGGCTTAAATAAAATTAGGCTCTAATTATAAAACAGATTAATAAAATTAGGCTCTAATTATAAAACAGAAAGGGAAATCTGTAATTATATGAGAACCTGAATTGACCGAAACCGAAACCATACCTAAATATCAACCAGTATCAATAACAATCGGCTAAAAGTAGTTTGTAATACTCCACGAACTTACAATAAGCCAAAATTAATGTTGGCTCGTTGCTGTTTGACATGTTTATTGGCAAGAGCTTAGTCAGAACAAAATCCCTTTGTATTTTCATTTTGTTCTATCAAGAGGAAAATATGGCTTTGCCTGTCAGATGACAATTTACAGTGGGGTGATTGATTAACAATTACTCATCCACTTTGTAATAAAATTAGATTATAGGAAGTATATAAATATGGAAATAAAACCCTCTCAAACTTTAGGTTGTCATTTTAGCATCTTCAACAACAATGTTGATCTTTAGGTGTCTGGTATGTGTTACCTTGGTCTTTCTTTTGTCTGCAGGATCGGAGAGTCGGCCATTGACGGAGAATAGGAGTCGAAATCAACCGATTCAGGCCTTAAGACAGTACCTGAATGAAGAAGCTAAGAAAAATCAGTTTGAGCAGGTTAAGAGAACAAATCCTGGGGGACCTGATCAGCACCATCACTTCATATATAACTAGAGATTATATAATTTTCCCTTCTTAAAGTGGATTTGGCCTTGTTCATATCTTGCTTTCTACTTTCTTTGTTGAATATGGGGGAAGAAAGCATCAAAATGCGTTACTTGCAACAGGTTAAATATAACATTGGTGTCTTGTCCCTCATGTTTCAAGTGAAAAAAAATCCACATTTTGATGCTTTGTTTACTATATTCAAGAAAGAAAGGAAATATATATCAACAAGGTAAAATCCACATTAAAAGAAGGGAAATATGAAAAATTCCTATTCTGATAGAACATTGAAGGTTCACATATGCTTGTATACTATCTTTGAGGGATGGATGGAAATTATGAATGTTTTCGCTTTTTTTCTCATAGTTTTCTAATAAGCCATTCTAAGTAATTTGCAGATAATATGAATTTGATATGTTGAAATTCATTACATATGGCGAAAACAGGTCACTTTTTAATTTGGGATCAACAGAAGACAGAAATAATCAAAGGCAAGAATAAGTTCAATTAAGTTTGGGGTTTTACATCTTTTTGAGAATGACTTCATGTAAAGATGACGGTGCAGACAAGTTTTTTAATGGAAAGGAATGATCAAACCTAAAGATCATGTGGGGGCCTTGAAACAAATGCTTCAACCTTTATGCAATTTGAGGGATAATTAAAGCTTATCAGGTAATGGTAGGAAGAGCCATACAACCCTTCGAGGAAAACAAAAACAAAATATATCCCTTGGAAATTTTTCAAACTTTGCATACGCAATATGATTCTTTCCTGTGCTGTGAAATCATGATGGGCTTCTTTCCACGGTCCTATCTGACTTGGCCAGAACTTCTTTTTTCATCAATTTCATAGAACAAGCTTACGAGTTATCGAGGATCTAAGTCTCAAATAAATGTACAAGATAAGCAGTAAAAAATCAAGTATAATAAGTTTGATACAAATCGTACAAACAGAAGAAGAATACGCTTAAAACTTCATTTTCAAGAAAAGAACATAATTCGTTTTATTCAGGCCATCGTTGCCAATGAAGAGAAAGCAAGAGCAGTGAGATGGTCTTCAGTCAACAGGATGGAGAAACCACCTTGATGCATAGAGGTCATAGGTCACCAAGGGTGAGACACTCATGTCCCTTTGGTGGGTGATTATATGTCCGCGAATGATAGAGGTGCTTCTAGCTTTGTGAATTAGGTTTTCAAAGCAGCCGCTCACGACACGTTGGCTGTCGACAGATCGCGGAAGACAAACCCAGAATAATAGCAATACTTTCAACTGTTGAAGGTTCAGGTTACTGGTCAAGACGATATAATTATTAGAGAATTTGTTAATTGATCATTATTTCTTATAAAGTAACATCGGCTTTTAAGCTATATATTTTTTCATACTTAGATAATTAAAGTTTTTTTTTTAAAGTTATACCTAAACTATCAATTTCATTTTTTTAATAACAACAATTATCAATTTTGTCTTATTTTACTCCCAAACAAAATATTTTATTGGACTTATATAGTTTTTTTGATAAAATAAAACGACATTGATATTATATGTACCACTTTTGACAAAAAAAAAATCTTTAAGTACTTGAGTGAGAAAACGATATAATTTAAGAGCTAATTTTGTAATTAAGCTTTTAAAAAAAGGTTTCTCATTTCTAGTGTAATAATGGTTCAAGAATGTTTTTTCTTATATTGTAAAAGAAATATAGACGAGATGGGACTTGAATATGCCTTCAAAAATTATGGGTTGTAAATGCTCATATTTTGGATAGGTTGAACTTGACAAACGCAAAACTTCTTAATACATGTCAACGTCCTATCTATATTCAACCCATGAATACGTCTAAGTTAAATACGTGGATGGAGTTTGATTATTAGTGGACAAAGTGAGGTGCCCATGGTGTCAAAGTGCAGGTAGAGGAGCTAAATCATGTCCTCCTGTGGTGGGAACTTTTTAAATGGTGGAACAGGAAGGGCTTGATGGGGTGTTAAAGAATGAAAAAGGAGACGTATCTAGGCCCATTTTACGTTCTTTGAAGAGCATCTCTAAACCCACCCATAAAAAAGAAAATTGTACAAACATCTATCACAAAAAACAAGAGCATTTGTCCAAGTTTTTCGACTTCCCTAGGATCATCTCTTGCCAAGTTAACACAAATCCTATTAATTATCAAGTAACCACTCACCATTAAGATCTCGTATTGCTCGCCTGCCTTCAAACAAGGAAGCATACCCCCAACAACAAAAGAAGAAGAAGAAAGAAACTAATTCTTCTACCACTATTACTTCTTTTTCGAGGACTAAAGACATACAATGTTGTGCTCATACTTATCAAAATTTCCCATTCTTTAGAGAAGTCCAGAAGCTGACATGGATATGGAAAACAAAATAAACGAGCTATGAATTGAAAAACAAACTCTTTTACTTATTGCTGATATATAATGAAATATTCAGTGATATTATTAACTTTTTTAGGTCTTGAAGTCTTTTAACTACTGCTGAAAAGCCTTAAGTGGGTCATCATGGTCAATATCAGCAAAAAGTGGGAGATCAGCTTTTAGCTTTTCCAGGCTTAAACCTCTCTCTTCCAGCTTTTTCATCACTTCCTCAAATACAACCTTGTTGCCTTCCTTTGTGAGGTGCAAACCATCGCTGCAGTTCCAGTTAAACAGCATATCAGCAAAAAGGGCATATGATTATTTCTGCCACAAACCAACAATCGAGACCCCCCAAGGCTAATTTTCGTACTCAGTCTAGAAGCTGATATCTAGTACTAGAATGTGTACATAGAATCTGTATGTGAGAGTAAAAGTATGCATTGAAAATTATTGAAAACTACCTAAGATAAGTTTTGCGCCAGTCAGGATATTGTTGCATCCTGGTCCACAGATCCACCACAGGGATCCCACATTCTTCAGCTGTTTCAACACATGCCTTGGCAAAAGAGCCGGCAGCTTCATTTGTCCTCTCCGGCAAACCCGATGGGTTCTCAACATAAGGATGTCTGCATCAACACAAATTCATTTTCTTTCAAGTACATGCGTATTAAAGATATTGTGCAATGTACCCATGCTGGCAAAGTGGAAGAACATATGTACCTAAGGCGTCCATCTTCATCAATCGGAGGAGGGGTAATTAGGAGTATGAGTGTTTTTGGCCACCGCTTCTATAACCCCCAAAAGACAAGGCAAAGAGGAAAAAATCTATAAGTAGGATCAGCACATATATATACACTTAATCCATAAGATCATACTACTGTTTTGGTGACCATATATATTTATATATATTCTATGATTTCAAAGCTAGAACGTGGTTAGTGGAATCAATTTCAAAAGGCATATTAAAATGGATCAATCAGTCTTTCCACAATATGTTGAGCTTCCCACGTTTGCTTTAAAAAGCTAATCGATTAACTTCATTAATCGAGGGGCATGAAGTAGAGTCATAAAGGCATTAGATTTTTTTAAACATGAATATGTAAAAGACTTTTCATCCAACCAAGAGAAGACAAAACCATTCATCACAATTCACAATCAAGAAAAAGCAACATTGCTTGTGACATTGCGCGTCATATATAACTGAAAAGCCCCATAAAAAAAGACTATGATATTTATATCAATTCCTTGGTCTCATCTACCCTTTAGCGTTAGTAATTCACACTATTATTCATAAAAAATTAGTTCTTATACATTAGGTTAAAGAGTTATTTATTCATTTTGTTAAAAATTTTACCTATTTTTACAAATCGGTCTCTATACGACGGTATGAATTATATGCGACACTATTTAATTATAGTATCAGATATGCTAGTTTTTAATAGTAAAAAATAAATGAAATTTTAAAAAGAAAATGTAGTTTTGATCTCACAGGTAATATAGAAACTTCCATGAGATTTTTAACTAATGCACAGTATATAGTACTTGCTAAATTCTAAGAAAGATCACTGCTCACTGCTCATGGTTTTGAATGAGATTATTTAAGTTTTTTCTTTCAATATAAAAACAATTAAAGAGAGATATATTTAAGCCAAATGGCGAACAATAACAGCGACAACTGGGCCTTACCCACCCACTCTTTCATGGCTGACCAAACAAAGTCCATGGCTCTTTCTACCAAATAACGTTAGGAAACTGTCTTACTAGCCCACAACACAGTGCCAAGCACGCAATGTCCTAAATTATCATACGAATATTCAGATCATAAGAAAAGAACAAAAAGCCAAAAACAAAAATATCACACAGTTCCACCCTTTGTTTTGTCTCTTCGTCTACGTGAGAGTTACTTGAAAAATACACAGTGCCTTCCTTTTGACCCTAAAGTTCTTACAATCATCTGCTGTTTACGCAGTAGAAAATTGATCGTCAATGAGTTTAACGTGCTTAATGTGCTACCATATTTACTTGCGTGTAGAAAAAAGTTAGATAAAGATGTGATAAGTGAACCTTGAGGGAAGAGACGATGGAGTGTAGGTTCTGCTTGTACTCATCAAGTGGGACGTGTTGGAAAGCAGCGTATCTATCAGGGAGGCAAGCATCATTAGCTCCAAAAAACACGGTTACAGCAACTGGCGGCGCAGCAGCAGCACCGTCGTGACCCACCGTGGGAAAAACCCTATCAAGTACCTTCAGCGCCCACCTTGTATTGTACCCACTATACCCCCTCAGCACCACATCAAGCTGTAAACCAGAAAACCCACATATTCAATATCAATAGATTTATATATAACTGATAATCAATATATATATATATATATATATACCGTCCGACAGAAATGGTTGGCGAGAGCAGCACCCCAACCTCCGTCAGCAAAGGAAGCCTCCGTGATTGAGTCTCCAAAAAGATAGATCGTCGGCCTCATGTTTGAGTAGCAAAAAGAAAAATGATCAAAATCTTCTTCAGAGAACACTGTGAGATCTGAGAAGAAGAATCAAAAACTTTTTGTTACAAAAAGTTTGGGTATTATTAAATACTCACCACCAACTCAGTTGCACGAGAGAGAGAGAGAGAGAGGGGAAATACTAACAAGATCAGATTAAGATTAAAGAAAGGATGTGATTTTAAAAACGTAAAAGACTGAAACTGTGAAGAGTCTGAGTTGGAGTTTGATGTGACTGTTTTTGGACTTAACATTAAATTCTGTCTTGTTGTTTGTGATATCAGGAAGTAACTGAAATTAATGGAGTAGTTGCCTATCTATGATCTATTTTCTCTATCAGTTTCTCTACCTATACCTTTCCCCCCTCTGCCTCGAGACTTTCATCTCTTTTCTTCTTTTTTAGCTTTAATGGCAATTGGGGAAAGCATTCATAATTTTGCTGGGCCAACCATGCGTCCATGCCTCACAGCAACATAATCTTTTTTTTTTCTTGGACCTCCCCAATTTGCATTGGGATTTGAATATTTATGATATTTTATATGTATTTTATAAATTCGGATATTATAAATTCAGATAATATTTAAATTTTAAAATTACTGCTACAAATTCGAATTTACATTATGGATAACATAAGTAGATTTAGATTCGAATATATAAATTCATCTGTTACAAAATGTTTACATTTTTATTATTGGAACCAAAAGAAAATTGAAAACTTTAAATACTTTTTTTAGATTTGCGTGTTTGACAAATAATAGTATTTTATTAGGATTCGAATTTAAATATTTAAATAATTTATGAATAAATAAATTTTTAAATAAACCTATGGATTCAAATTCGAAAAATTTTAAAAACTGGGCAAAAGTTGTTTAATATTATTTTTTTTTCATTCAAATTTAAAAAACATTTAATTTCTCACCAACGTGAGAAATTAGATGTGATTTATTTAGCATGATTCTTGTTATAATTGAAAAAAACAAAAAGCTTAATTATGCATGGAACCTTGTCCTGATCGAATTCCTTATTATTTTAGAAACAGTAATTAGGAATTAAGTCAATGGCTTATGGGTAGTGGGTGATATTAAAGGTAATATAATATATGTATTGCTGTGTGGTGTGGGCGGTTAAAGCTGAGTTGGTTTTAAATTAATATTTTGAGTATATAATAAGAAAAAAGGACAATAAACTGAATAAGAAAAACAAATAATAATAATAATAAAAGATAAAAGCAAAATGACAAGGACTATATGTTAAATTTAGTTAATGTGAACTCCAATTAAGATCCCTTGTTATCACACGAAACAAAAGTAACATAAGTTGATGTCCCAAGTATGTTAATTAGATTTTTTGTCATTAAAATCATTAATTACACAGTTAAGTGACACATTACAAGTGTAATTTGAAATTAAAAATTTGAATGGGTACCTAAAAACCTTAATTTTTAAGGTTATATTAATATGAGTAATTATTCCCATATTAATATATCATATTTCACATAGTTGATATAACTTTTAATTTTTGTTGAAAATTCGAAATCCATAATAATATAATGCGTACGAAATTAAGAACATAGGAAACGCATTGTAACCATATTAATTGTTTAGTTTTTAATTTGAATTTTAGGGTTGATTTGATAAAATTTTATACTTAGTTAATTATATTAGCAATTAGCTTTCATTGGATTAACCATAAAACCTAAAAATCATTGCGGTCATATTGTATTTAACAAAACAATAACTTAAATAATTTTATAATCAAGGGAGGTGACAAGGGGTTGGCAGGGCTCTGACTCCCCTCAAATTAAAAGTTTATGTTTTGGTCCCTTTGAAAGTTATAAATTATATAGTAAAATCACATTTTGGCTTCCCAAATGATTAAATTTTAACTAAATCCTAAAAAATGTAAAGTTATAAGCTACTATAATGGTAAAATTGTATTTTGATTTTTAACTCAATTTTGGCCCTCAAGAAAAGCTTCTGACTTGGCCCTGTTCACAATTAACACTAAATTTATCCTATTAACAAAATCATAAAAATTCAAACCTAACAATATTACTAATAAATTTCATCAAATCAATCTTAAGACCTATACTAAATACTAAAAAAATAATATTGATTACATTTAACTATTATAAAATAAAGTACCACAATATAAGAATTATATTAAAAAATATCAAACTCGACTACCGAATTGGGAATTGATGCAAATCAAGCGGATGGGCCAACTTTGCTATAGCAAGCCGTCGAAGCAAGAGAAATCAAGTCATATTATGATGCTAGTAAACCCTCCAACAATCTCCTACTTTTGTAGAGCTGTTGCTCCCTGTAATTTCCACAAATTGTTTGCAATCAAGCTTAAAGTATACCTTATGTCTTGACAGGCACAAGAGATACCCAAACCAAAGTAATGATTAATGCTTGCTTAGTATTAATAGAAAAAAAAAAATCTAAGTTTAAAAGTTGTTGGGAGAAACATATATAAAATTTGAAAAAAAAAAAAAGTAATACTCATGAACCATATCAAATTTGATTGAAATGTAATTTCAATGATTTAAAATATTTATTAAAAAATATATATTTCATTAACCAGTGGTTGATGGTTCAATCTTCGTTTTGGAATTTAAAATTTGTGGCCAGCATCTACCTCCTTAATGAATTTACAAAATGCGAATAATTAATTATTAGACACGTTCTGATAAATACATTGAAAAATAAAAAATAAAAATATATTTCATTATTTAAATAAGGTAAAATCATGCATCTTTTTTAAATATTGCTTTGGGTAAGGAGTATTCAAATAAAGTAAGTGAGACTCTATTGAGATTCTAACTAACATTATTTGTGTTTCTTTCTCAACAATCAAAGAAGAATTTGAATTGCTTTGATTTTTATTTTATATATGTTGTTCAAAGTCCAATATTTGTTTATTTGTGCACGCCAACAAAGCTACTTTAATGGTCATTATTCAGTACCATATTCTACAATAACCACCAAAAGATGCATAATTTTGTAACCATAATGTTACCATACACAAGGAAATCTCATCATTACTGAGGATTAGCATCTTTTAATTAGCATGGATGCTAAGCTCCTAGAAATTGTAGTAAAAAGTTGGCCAAAATCAGGATTGGCCAATAGAATTCAATGATGGATGCCTATTAATCATGTGAGTTTATTATATGAAGAGTTGGTAATTAGAATATGGATTCAACAAAAGAAATTTACAATTTTGGACCAAAAGTTCACAGACACAAGCTCTTTATGGAAAGCAAATCATTATATTTATGCTAAATTATAACGATTGTGATTTTAAAATAGGGTTTGTTTTATTTTCATCATTTTGTTTTAGTCACTTTAAATAAGATAATTGTATGAATTAGTCATTGCCGTTAAAATTTTTGTTTTCTTTTAACGAATTGTTGATATGACATATTAGCGCATTAAGTGGCTGACACATAATGTTTTTTTGTTCACTTTTGACTAAAGTTTAGGGATCTCCCTATAATTAGTCCAAAACTTTTTCCCTCTAAACTTTATAAAGAGATCCCTAAACTGTAATAAAAAATCAATACAAAAAATACCACATGTCAGTAAATCAATGGGCTAATGTGTTATGTCAACAATTCGTTAAAAGAAAATAGAAATGTTAATGGCAGTGACAATTTCACACAATTATCTTATTTAAAGTGACTAAAATAATAATTTTTTTTTGAAAATACCAAATTAAGATAAACCCTATTTTAGAGTTACCGTGGTTATAATTTACCCTTATTAGTAGCTGATAGAAATTGTAAATTTCTACAGATTTGGATATTGGTTGCTTGCCCTTATTATCAATTAATTCAAAATGGTAGGGTTGAATCAGCAATACAGGCCAATTAATAAAAATTATACCTTTAACTATTAAGTCCAAACCCAACCGACGCATATCTCTGACTCTCTTTAAAAGTTATCCCAAAGTTGATCAATTTGAAATTTATACGCATATACTTTACCGAATAATTACGCCTACCTCTTAATTTAATTAGTATTGATATTATTGTTAGTATAGAAGTATATAGGTTTGAGTGCATTGAAATGCGCATTTACTCTTTCTTTTAGTAAGCATTTGATCAAATTGAATTGACTCGGATAAATAATATTTGAGTTCGTCAAGTTGACGAGTCTTATTTTATCATTGTAACTCGATTTGAAATTATTTTCTAATTAAATCAAGTGAAATGAAAATTGAATTGAGTCAAGTTGAATAAATGTATTCGAGTTCAATTAAAGAAATTAAACAAGTCAAATTGAACTATTGATGGCAATGTTACTAAATTCCTAGCTAGAGCGTATAAATTTTAGATCATATATATTTGAAAACTCTTTCAACGTAAAATTAGAGAAAAAAATAATATAATTTAGTATGATAAACTTGATTTGACAATTTACTTGTTTAAGGCCTCAAAATTATCATTTTTTATTTTTTAATTTTTTTAAAGATTTTTAGAATTTTATATAACTTTTATTTTTTAAAATTTTTACAAATTTTAGAATTTTATAAATATTTTAAAATTTTAAGATTATTTTGAAATAGTTTGTAATTTCTGTTGAGAGAGACCAATTTACTCATTTTCAAAATTGACCGAGATCTAAGGGGTGTTTACATCAATTTATTATTCAAGTTATTCGAGTTGTGAAATTCAACTCGACTTGAACTCAAAAAATCGAATTACTTTTCTGAGTTGAATAAAAAAACATAATAACTGGACTTAATTAACTCAAAATTCGAGGTTTTTTTCAAATTTTTTAGTCAAATTGAGTTTTGCTCACATCTATTCAAGATTTTGGTTTTTCTCTTTTTAGAGAAAAACTATAAAATAGTTATTTTTTTAGGTGATGGTATAGCATAACCTCATAATGCTATGTCATCACGTCTTAAGAAAATCCAAATTTAAATATCAAATAAAAAATTTTAAAAATAAAAAAAGTTAAAATAATTTAAAAACTAAATATTACTTTTATCAATATTTATCGTAAATAAATACAGTTGACAATCACTAATGTGAATGACATCTTAGTAACTATTAAAAATTGTATTCTTAGTAATTTTTTTTGGCATAAGCTATATTTAGTCTAATGTTATTGGTTATAATTTTTGAATAATTATTCTACCAAAAAGAAAAAAGATTTGATGAATAATTAGAATACAAAGGTTTTTTTTTAGAATTTAAATAAAAATTAAGCATGTTTAAAATATGAATCAAGTAGGAATTTTAATATTCAAACCGTAAACTCCTTCAGTTCATTTTTAAATTTATAATATGTTGTTTTTATTTTATATATTAGTATTTATAATTTAATTATATTGTAAGTAAAAAAATTAAATATATTGTACTATAAAACTTTAATGAAAGAAAAATATATAATTGTAATAAAAGAAAACTATATATACAAATATTATTAAGTATAATTAAAAATAATATATATTTTTAAAAATAGTTTCAATGAAAGGATTTAAAAGGATTTGGGTTAGTTATTTACAAATATTAATAGATTTAGATCAAATTTGAATGTTACATTATATTTTGAGTGAGATGAGGCTTGAGCAACTAGGGGCAAAGCCAAGGGATGGCAAGGGTCTTGGCCCCCCTAAAAATAGAAATTTTTTACTTTTGTCCTTTAATTTTTACAAAATTTTAATTTAGTTAAAAATAAAATTATATTTTATCTCCTTTAAAATGATAAAATTTTAATTTAATATTTTAAAAATTATAAATATACAATTTAATTTGAGCCCAAATAAAATTTTTCGGCTTCCCCTATATGCAATTATATTTAAAATTGATTAGGACTAGTCAAACCCATAAATGCTCTTTTTTCTCAAAAAGTATAATATTTTAAATTATAAATTATTTTTTTAGGATTAGCATTACTCAAACTCATACTGGGCACTTAAAACCATTAACACTTAATCATTTTCCAACATATAAGTTTGTTTTAAACAATAAACACAGTGTTAGGATTAAAAAGTTGATATACGCTATTAAAACCATGAATTTGGTTTGTCAAACAAAAAGACAAAAAAAAAAACAAATGATCCACGTGCAATGATTCAATGGATGCATGTAGAGCAGACAAAAACACTGGTATATTAGAATCTACAAGGACTAATGTTATTCATTAAAATATTTAAAAAAACAAAGTTCAGACAGTACAATCACGTTGGACGCAGCCAACATAAGTTACTGCTGATAAGCTCTGCTTAATGACCATATAATTTAAGAAACCCTCGCTACTTGGGACTGTATGCAAGAGGTACTTATTTTTCTAGACAGGAATACAGTGCAGTACTGATTTTAGATGATAACATAAGATGTGTCCATTTAAACACTTGGAGGATCTGGGACAGATACAGAGTCCCTGAACATCCAGTGGCCATCTTCAGTTTTAACCATCAAGCCTTTAGTCCAACAGTCATCTGGTATTTTATATTCGTTCCTGCAAACCATCAGTATATTTGTTTATGATTGGCAAATCGAAATGAAGTTCTTCTAGTTTGAATTCTCCTTTTTCTTGCCTCCCTGCAATTCCATGCTGGTAAGCCTCCAACTTGTGGGGATTAATGTTCCATTTCAAGTAGGGTGATTTAGTCGTGTCAATCCCTAACTCTTGTCCCACATGAAAGTAGATTCCTGGTGCAAATGGAACCTTAGGAATAGGGTCTATGGAATTTACGATTCGTAGGAGATGAAGATTTTTAAGTCCATCGAAAATTCCTTTGAGCACTAGGTTTCCGACACGAGGGCTAGCAGCTGGAAAAGCAGTCACCTCGATCGCCTTATTTGGGTTGTTTGTTGATTTGTTGAAACCAGGGATTTAAATTACGGTTGCGGCCGCGTTTTCGGTCGCGTTGCGTTTATAGCAGTTGCGGACATAACGGATGCTATTATGGTCACAGCGGGTATCACGGTCATGAATTTTTTTTAAAATTCACACATCTTTAGTACCTTCAGTCGTCCCTATACCTGTCATGTTCCTTGGATTATTTACAAGTGGGATTCAAGCTCTTATTTTTGTAACTTTAGCTACGGCTTATATAGGCGAATTCATGAAGGGTCATCATTGACTAGTTTTTGTTTTTGAAATAGTCTAGCCCTTTTTTAGCTTAGCTTGGTCCAATCCAATGTATGCGCAATAGATATTAATGGGAATAGAGGAAAAATAACAGGAATAGCGGCCCGTTATTGCCGCAATTGGATTTAACTTGTTAAATCCGCTTCACACCGCTATTTTCAGCAGTAGCAGTTTCGGCCGCCGCCGCTACATCTATATAACGGCCGCTATTCCGCTACCCGACCGCTATTTACATCCCTAGTTGAAACCATTGTTAGCTATGTCTATAGCATTTATGGTTGCAAGTGCAGCACCCAAACTATGGCCTGTTACAATTATGCTCACCTATCGTTTTGATACTTGTCCACTAGTTCCTGGACCCCTTTACAGACCTGGCAACCAATAGTAACACAACGAATTGTTACGACTTATATAATCTGTATGTCTGTATGTATAAAGTTTTACCTGGTCCCTGGTGCTGATCTTGGCTAAGGAGAATTTTCTTTTGAATTTGTATATATATAGTAAAACCTACCATGCACATGAGCAAGGTTGGTTCCGAACAATTATTTAGCTGATGTTTGAAAAACATTAACATCTTGAACCCATTCTGCCATTGTTATTGTTCCTCTCCATGAAACAAGAATGTCCCTCCTCCCTAGAGCAGATTTTCCTTCATTAGTGGCCACCGCCACATAACCAAAATATGCCACTTCATCAGTACTTATAGTAGTATGTTAGAGTTGTGTGACCTAAATTCTTGTTAAAGAAGTAATACAGTGGTATAACTAAGGGATCTGTGGAGGGCTTAAGACCGAGGTTCAACATTTAAATAAATGTAGTCACAACTTTTCTTATATCATTCGATTTCCAACATTAGTGAATTTTCTTCTCCTCAGCTCGTGATTTTTTCTCGAAAGGGTTTCCATGTAAAATCTGTGTGTTTTATTTTTCTTTCTTATTGCTTTTCGATCATTCTATATTGCTATTATCGGCGTTTAGTTTTACAAACTGGTATCAAAGCTTTTCGGGTTGCTTGTCTCGATCACGGTAATGGCGACAATGAAGTATGATATTCAGCTATTGATCACAACACTGAATTTGCATTATGGCAGGAAATGATGCAGATAGTTCTTACGCAGATGGAATAGAAGAATGCCCTGCTAGGGTTAGATAAGATGCCTTTGGCATTAACAAAGGAAGAGAAGAAGCATAAAGATCAAAAGGCTTTAATGCAATTACATCTGCATCTATAGAATGAAATTCTATAGGACGTATTGAAGGAAAAGACCGCCACTGCATTATGGGCCAAGTTGCAGCAACTATTCACGTCGAAAACCCTAACTAGCAAGTTGCATATAAAACAATCTCTTTATGCTCATCATTTGGAAGAAGGTGCATCTGTGCACGAAAGCTTAACTGTGTTAAAAAAAATTCTTTCGGATTTAGAGGCCATAGAAGTTCAGTATAATAAATAAGATTTAGGGTTAATTCTACTTTGTTCATTACCCTCATCTTATTCAACCTTTAGAGATACAATTTTTTTATAGTCGTGAATCTCTCACAGTTGATAAATTTTATGCTTCTTTAGCCTCATATGACAAGATAAATCATCTTGTGCCTAGATCCGACTTTCAGGGAGAGGGTCTTATTATTCGTGAGAGATAAGAACGAAATACTGACAGTAATCGTGGGAGGACATAGGAACGAAAAATTCTCAATAAATCTAAGGGTAGATCGAGATATTCAAACAGAAGTAAAACCTGTAACTTTTTCTAGAAGAAAGGGCACATTAAGTTTGAGTGTTATAAGTTGAATAAAATCAAAAGGGATGCGACAAATCAAAAGGGAAAACAACCAGAACAATCCGATAAAGCTGATGTTGTAGAAGACTACAACGATGGTAAACTCCTAGTTGCTTCTGCCGATAACTCTAAAGTGAGCGAAGAGTGGATCCTCGATTTTGGTTGCACCTTTCATATGAGTCCCAATCAGGATTGGTTTACAACATAAAAAACAGTGTCTGAAAGTTTTATTTTGATAGGAAATAGTGTTTCATGTAAAATCGCATATATTGGCACAATTGCATGTAAAACCGCATGGAGTCATCAGAATACTTAGTGGCATACGACTTGTACCAAAATTAAATATAAATTTGATTTCTTTGAGTACTTTTAATTCAAAATGGTATAAGTATGCAACTGAAAGTAGGGTTTTGAAGATTAGCAAGGGTTGAAAGGGTAGAGAAAGACTGCCAAGTTATATGTTTTGCAATGTTTGACTGCTACTGGTGACGCAGCCATCGCTTCCTCTTCTTTGTCAGATGATGATTACTAGACTTTGGCATATACGTCTAAGGCCTATGAGTGAGAACAACATGACAAAACCGAGCAAAAGAGGACTTCTTGATGGGCAAGACATTAGCAAACTGAAGTCCTGTGAGCACTGCATTTTTTAGAAGCAAAAGAGAGTTCAATTCACCATAAGAATCCATAACATGAAGGAAACACTGGATTATATTTATTCTGATCTTTAGGGACCATCTAGAGTGCTTTCGAGAGGTGACACTAATTATATGCCAACGATCATTGATGATTTTTTTAGAAAATTTTGGGCATTATTCCTAAAGCAAAAAAGTGATGTGTTTTCCATGTTGAAGGCTTGAAAAACTACAGACACCTCTGCACAAATAATGGCTTGGAATTATGTTCTGATTAGTTTAATGAATTGTGCAAATTAGAAGGGATCGTGAGACACTTGACAGTTTGACATACTCCACAGAAAAATAGCGTTACAAAACGGATGAATAGAACAATCATGAAAAAAGTTCAATGTATGTTGTCGAATACTTGTTTACTAAAGTCGTTTTGGGCTGAAACGCCCTCTACTGCATGTTTCTTTATTAACCGATCTTCGCCCGTTTCTATTGAGAAAAAGACTCCACAAGAGGTATAATTTGGTAATCTTGCTGATTATTCTAATTTGAAGATTTTTGGGTGTCTTGCATATGCTCATGTTGGTAATGGGAAATTAGAACCTAGATCCATTAAATGTGTTTTTCTTGATTATAAGACTGGTGTTAAAGGGTATAAGTTATGGTGTCCTAAAAATAGAAAAGTTGTGATTACCATAGATATTATTTTTTATGAAACTATTATGCTGCCTAACTCATCTCTTAAAGACTCTTCCAACAAAGACCAACAAAGTTCAAAGACACATGTGAAGCAGGTGGAGCTTCAGATTGATCCAGGATCTACAACATAGTTTACTCCTCAAGTTAGTATAGAAACTCAGAGTAGAGTTGATTCTTTACCATAATATTCTATCGCCAAGAATAGACATAAAAGAGAAATTAAATCTCCAAAGAGGTACGCTGAGGCTGATCTAGTTGCTTATGCTTTAAATGTGGTTGAAGATATAGATGCAAATCAAGAGTCATTTACTTATTATGAGGTAATTAGTTGTGAAGATTTAGGAAAGTGGATGTTTACTATGCAATAAGAGGTCTAATCGTTCCATGAGAATAGAACATGGAACCTAGTGAAGCTTCTTAAGGGTAAAAAGGTTGTTTGCTATAAACGAGTATTCAAGAAGAATGAATGGACTTCAAAAGTTGAGGAACCCATGTATAAAGTGATGCTGGTTGCAAATGGTTACAGTCAGATTTCAGGTGTAGACTTCATAGATGTGTTTTCTCCAGTTATGTACCATAATTCGATTCAAGCCTTACTTGGTATTGTGGTCATGTATGATTTGGAGCTTGAGTAATTTGATGTAAAAACTACGTTCTAGCATGGAGAACTTGAGGAATATATTTACATGCAACAACTAGAGGGTTTTATAGTCTCAGAAAAAGAGGACTCTATTTGCTTGCTGAAAAAGTCCCTTTATGGCTTGAAACAGTCACCAAGGTAGTGGTACAAGAGGTTTGATTATTTTATAACTACTCATGATTTCAAAAAAAGTAGCTTTGATAGTTTTGTTTATTTTAAGAAAAACAATGATGGTTCTTTTATATATTTACTCTTTTATGTTGATGACATGTTGATAGCAGCCAAATATAAATGAGAGATAAGAAATGTCTAAGAAACGTTAAAGCCCAGCTTAGTAAAGAATTTGAGATGAAAGATTTGGGAGTAGAAAAAAAAGATACTTGGGATGTCGATTCTCAAAGATAGAAAAACATGTAAATTGTACCTAAGTTAGAAAGGGTACATTGAGAAAGTTCTTTACAGGTCCAATGTGCAAAGTGCCAAGCCTGTTAGTACTCCATTAGCAACCCACTTCAAACTTTCATCGGCTTTGTTTCCGCAATCAGATGATAAGATTAACTCAATGTCACGTATTCCATATTCTACTGCAATGGGATCTCTCATGTATGCTATGGTTTGCTCACGTCCAGATTTATCATATGTAGTTAGTGTAGTTAGTAAATACATGGCGAATCCCGGTAAAGAGCACTGGAGAGCAGTTTAGTGTAATGGATATTACTGAGGCTTGTAAAGAAGCTATTTGGTTTAATAGACTCTTTGATGAACTCAGTAAAGACCTTTAGATCAGTATAGTGTTTTGTGATAATTAGAGTGCCATCTTTCTTACGAAGGATCAAATGTTTCATGAGAGAACAAAGCACATTGATGTTCAGTATCATTTTGTGTGTGATATTATTACTCATGGTGATATTGTTGTGAGTAAAGTTAGTACTCATGATAATCCTGCAGTTATGATGACTAAGTCACTTCCTATAACCAAGTTTAAGTATTGCTTGGACTTGATTGGTGTTCATTGTTGAAGAACACCCTCTTTAAGGGTTTTGTGGAAGAGGTGGAGAACTTGGTCGTTGAGATTTTGTGGTGAAGAATTTGTTTGTTGAGAATTCGTGTCAAGGTGGAGATTGTTAAAGTTGTGTAACCCAAATTTCTGTTAAAGAAATAATACGGACCATACAAAACAAGTAGGATCAGTATAGAACTATACATACTCTATTTAACTTTGATTAGAATGAGGTTTTTCAACTTTTAAATAAATATAGTCGCAACTCCTCTTGTATCATTCGATTTTTAACATTAGTGAATTTTTTTCTTATCTGCCCATGATTTTTTTCTCAAAAGGGTTTCCACGTAAAATATGTGTTTTATTTTTCTTTCTTATTGTTTTGCCATCATTCGATATTGTCATTATCGGGATTTAGTTTTACACGAGTCAACTCAAATAAATAATTTGAGTTTTGAGTTCGAATCTAGTTAAATTTACAATTCGAATATTTCGAATAACAAATTGATATAAATACTTTTTTTTTTTGTTTCTGTCAATTTTGAAAATGAGCAAATTAATTTCTCTCTCAACAAAATTTACAAAAAACAATTTCAAAATAACGTTCAAAAATTCAAAATATTTATAAAAATTTATATTTTTAAAAAATTATAATAATTTTAAAAATTTTAAAGAATATATAAATAAATTTAAAATTTTCTAAAATAATAATTTTGAGACCTAAATAAGTTAATTAATGTTTTAAATTTATCTTATTTTTTTTATTATTTTGCTTTGAAAAAAATTTCAAACATATATGGTTTCAAATTTATGTGCTCCAATATAGAATTAATTATACTATAACAAGATTTTAATTTAACATATTTAATTTTTTAGTTTAACTCGAACAATTTCACTCGATTCGGTTCAAATCGAATTTCATTTTACTCAACTTATATTCGAAAAAATTTTAAATCGAATTAGAATGATAAAATAAGATTTTTCAACTCAATTAAGTCGAAATTTTTCATAACTATTGCCTTTCCGCCTTTTATCATGCAAAATGGTACCTTACACTACTCATCAAATTGTTAACAAAAGACAAGACATATAAAACCAGAACATAGCATTCATTAGACGTTGAAAGTGAATGTACACAAATATGAGCAAGCACTCCGCAAATTTTGGAAAAATGTTGAAAAACCCAGCTTTTAACTCAGCATTCATACCATAAATTTTCATCAACTTAAATAGGTCAAAGCATAAAGCATCATGTGTTGATGGGAGGGCCAAGAATTTACTGAGGAGTTGGGGGTCGGCTATTCCAAGCACAAACCCTGGAGCCCCACTCCAACAGCTCTTTGCTAGTATCATCCTTGTGAACTATCACTTCAATGAAGCATAAGCAGTCCTTCTTGGCTCCTATTGCCGTCTCAATTGCTTCTACGAGCTCTTCCTCACAAAATACCTGAAACAATATCAAAATTTTAGTATTATATCAAGCAATTTTATCAATGTCAGGAACTGTATTTAATTCATTCAAGCAATGTACGGGGTTTGAATTTGACTCACCTTGGTTGTCCAGCACTTGCCTTCAACATTATGAATTGCATCAACCAAGGCAGTATAGTTCCAATTCTTGATCACATTGTATGGTCCATCATGAATCTCTACTTCAATGGTGTACCCACCATTGTTTATGAGGAAAATTATGGTCTTCTGCCCACATCGTAGCATTGTGGACACGTCTTGTGCGCTCACCTATTGAACCAATCACCACCAACATTATGAAGATGTACCCAAAGCAAGAACATTATACACATGTAAATCAATTTAGGATAAACTATTAAAATAGTTACTTTTGTTTGTTTTAGATTACCTTTTAGTCATTTATGTTTAAAATGTTACATTTTAGTCACTTACATTATCGTTTTGTTACGAAGTGGTCATTCTACCGTTAAACTCCATTACCTCTCTAACAGCGGTCCTACGTGGCAGTCCAAATAGGTTTTAAATGTCAAATTGGATGTTCAGTTGCTAGGACGAAAATAGATTTTTAATTAAATAAATTTAATTTAGACTGTCAAGTAGGATATTTAAGTTGGTATTTAAAACTCATTTGGACTGCCACGTAAGATAGCTGTTAGGTTGGTAACGGAGCTTAATGGTAGAGTAACAATTTCGTAACAAAACGATAACACAAGTGATTAAAATGTAACATTTCAAACATAAATTATTAAATTATAATATGAATTAATCGACTATTGTGTTCTTTCACGCAAAAATATTATAACTACTGGCAAAAATGACAGTACGTACTTGGAAACTACCATCACCAATGCAGGAGATGACACGTTTCTCTGGAACAGCCTGTGCATATCCAAGAGTGGCACCAACTGACCACCCAATTGATCCATATTGCATTTGGAATTCATACCTGCGCAAAAGTTTTTGAGTTCAACGTCAAATTAAAAAACCATCTGTGGATTTTAAATCATAACATAAAAAGCTCCTTCTCTAATACTCACCCACATCTTGCAGGCAACTTCAGCTTCTGGCAGTTAAACCAAGAATCCCCAGTTTCAGCAATCACGGCAGTTTCACCAGAAAGCATCTTCTGTATATGTTGGAACAAAACATTGACCCTCAAAGGCTCTTTAGATGCTGCCTTCAAAGGTTGTCCCTCAGGAACAAAAATCCTATGGTAATTCTCATAAGCAATATTATTGTGCTTAAGCCTCTTGGCAAGTTCTCTAAGGAAGTCTTTCATCAAAACACACCCAAATGCAGGCCCATTACCAATGACCACCCGATCAGGCTGCACAATAATCGCCTTCTCTTTCTTAAGAAGCAAAGAGTACCCAACAGAGCTACAATCATTGTAAATAGGTCCAGCGAATAAGTAAGCATCAGCAGATTCAACGATCTCAGCACAAAATGCAGTACTAACAGCTCCCCAGTACGTCCCAATGAAATGAGGATGATGCTCAGGGACAAGCCCTTTACCCGATGGCATTACCGCCAGGGCGTAGCCACAAGCATCAGCCAACTCAACAAAAGCCTCGCATGCCTTGGCAACTCGTAGCTTTGGTCCACCGACTAAAACGGGTTTCACGGCCTTGTTCAAGAACTCTGCAGCTGCCTCCACTGCCGCCTCTAATCCCATCTTATTACTTAATCTACACCCATTAAGAAAAACAAAAAAAGAATTACTTGACGTGAAAATTAATCACTGAACAATCTTAAACTTGTAAAGAGAAGGAAAAAGCATACTTTGGAGAGAGCACAAATGGAACGGGCTCGCGGGTAAAAGTGGGATGAGGAATTGCAGCCAAGTTACAGCCGATGCTGATATAAACAGGCTTGCTTTCTTTCAAAGCAGTTAAAATAGCTGTGTCGATCATTTCATGAGCATCCTCCAAGTGATTAATCACAGCCTAGTGCAAACCAAAGACCCCATATTTAGCATCTTCCTGATTAAACAAAAAACTACAGCAATAGTATTTAATAACAGGAGAAAGGAGAGAATATAACCTGATAGCAAGTAACAGTCTGGAAACATCTGAGCTCTTGACTAAAATCAGGCAAGCCAACAGTGTGGTGAAGAATCCGGTTAGTTCCATAGTCATTGGAGTTGGGTCCACCCACAATGCAGATAAGAGGAAGACTCTCACTGTAAGCACCGGCGATGGCATTCAAAACGGTGAGCCCACCAACGGTGAATGTGACAACGCAAGCACCAACGCCACGTGATCGAGCGTAACCATCAGCGGCGTACCCAGCGTTGAGCTCGTTACAGCAGCCGATGAGGTTAAGCCCAGGCTCGGCAATCAAATGGTCAAGCAAAGTCAAGTTGAAATCACCGGGAACAGAGAAAACATCGTTCACACCGATCTGAACAAGCCGCTTAGCCAAGTGGCCGCCCAGAGTGGCTTCAGAGCAGTTAACAACGGCGGGGGAAACGGAACCTTGAATGGTGGAAACGGTGCCGTTTGCCGGAGAGCAAACGTCGTTGGAAACAGGCTTGCAGTTGTGAAGTGATCCAATCTTGGTATCCATTTCAAATAAAAAGAAATAGGAAATCTGGCGAATAAGAATACAGAGAAAACTTTTTGTTTTGGGCTAAGTCTGGAAGTAAAAAGGGAAATAGTTTGAATGTGAATGTGAGGTGAAGTGGAAAATAATGGAATTTATAAGGGAAAATGATGCAGGGGGCGGTTTTTCTCGGAGAGTGGACTGGGGAGATTTGGTTTCTAGTTTCTATGGAGGCTTTAGATAAATAACTCAAAATTTTTAATAAGTTATGAAAATTACCTTACAACTAGATTATTTAGAAAAGTGATTTAATTTTTATAGTGTCAATAGATATATTCACTTCCGACGATGGTACCACTTAAAAGATGAGTTAATTATTGTTTTATAATTATAGAAATAATAGGATAAAAAAATCATTTTTTTGTGTCGTCACTTTCTAAAGCAACTCTAATATAAATTTTTCACCCTGTCGAATTTCCACATGTATTTCTAGAGTTAAATGAAAAATATATAAATTGGATTTAAAAAATTTTTATGGTGCCGCCTTCTTTCAAAAAATGACCTAATCTAATAAATTTTAAAAAATTTTGACATTTTTGGGTAATTTAATCAATATATAAACTATTAAAATTATGAAATTACATTTTTAATATTGTAAAAATTACAACTTAATTTCAGCCACTATAATTTTTCTTTTTTTCTCACCACTAAGCTCCCTCCAACGGGATGCTATAGAAGAACTAGCCATTATTATTTATTTTCTCCTCTCTATATTCTAAAACTTTGTTTGTGGGGTTGTAGCTTTGCTGTGCATGCTTTATAAAGACTGGATAACTTCGTCCTCTATTTCATGTGGATTTGATCCTATATTCAGGTTATTTTAACTTTGAATAATGTTGCCACAATTGTTTTCAAATTGGTCTCAGATCCTTTTTATTCGATAAAATCTCATCGGCATAGAAAAAGAAAAACACTAACAAAACCGGGCTACACCGAAAAGCAATACAAACAAAGACCACTGTTGTCTTCAATGAGAAAGCGCTGAAACCCTAAACACCCAAAAGCATAACAAACGAAAGCCACTGTTGTATGCAAATAAAAAAGAGTAAACCCCAAACACTCAAAAGCATTACAAACAAAGATTGTCTTCAATGAGAAAGCAATGAAACCCTAAACACCCAAAGGAATAACAAACGAAAGCCACTGTTGTATGCAAATAAAAAGAGTAAACCCCAAACACTCAAAAGCATTACAAACAAAGACCAGTATTGTCTTCAATGATAAAGCAATGAAACCCTAAACACCCAAAGGAATAACAAACGAAAACCACTATTGTCTGCAAACAAAAAGGAGTAAAGCCTAAACACCCAAAAGCATTACAAACAAAAACCACGTTGCTCAGCAATGAAAAAGCAATCAACCCTAAACACCAATTGAGTTAAAAGTTGTGAAAGCAACTCCCCACATAATGAAATCTTTTTAACCATGAGATATATTGAGTTTTTTATTACTTTGTCCGTACATTTTACGGTTTATTTTTCGGGTAGTGGCCAATCACATAGCCATGTGATTTATTTTTTATAAAAAATAAATATTTTCTCTTATTGAATGTATATGCACGTTAAAAAATATAAAAAAATTCATAAATATATAATATAAAAAATATATAAATTATAAAATTTAAAATTACAATGAAAGAAAAATAGTTGAAATTAATTATATTATTGTCAAAATGTTAAAAAAACTTTAAGAATATAAAATGTGGAAAAAATTATTTAAAATTTTTTAAGACTTATTAAAAATTATAAAAATACTTGAACATATTAAAAATTTGTAAAATTATTAAAAAAATAATAAAAATTTTAAAGAATTGTGAAAATCATTTAAAATTAAAAATGTAAAAAAAATTGAAATTTATAAGAATTTTAAAAATTTAAAAATTATAATATATTTTACAATTTTTCTTAAAAATAGAAATTAAAAATGGAAAAATATAATGAAATTACCAAATTATTATGCCAAAATAACCTATAAAACGGATTAGATGATTTGTTTTTAAGATATGATAAGAGAGATGTTTAAGAAGAATATTAAAACAACCTGATCAGCCAGAGTGTTTTTTTTTTATTTTTTATTTTCTATAGGCAAGATTTATTATTATTAAAAAGAAAATCTAAACAACAGAGGAAAAGCATACAGACCAAAACAACAGCAACATCAAACCAAACCAACACTACCACAGTCAAAAGCAGACCACACAAAACTAGACCAAAATATAAATTCTTGCTTCCAAAATGATGATTCCATTCAAGTGACCAAAATATAAAGGTAGTCACTGCGTTTCCTGGATTTGGATAAATCGAAATAATTGATTATACTAAAAGTTCATTATATTTTTCTTCTTCGTAAACTTGTTTGGGTTTTATAAAGTATTATTCTCTGACGAGAAAAAATTGGTTGTCGTACCTGCATAATTACTGTCAACTGGGGTCCCATTTATGCTTCATCCTTTGATAGCATAACCTTTGTAAATTTGAGCCCCAGATCGTATAATCACCGTCAACTAAGATCTTGAGTTGCAATGCGATTCGGCTTCCTGAGTGATGGCTTCATACTCACATGGCAGATGAAATTTGTAGGTCACTCAGCTCCAAAACACTACTGTAAATTCAAACATTCCATAAAACTATAACTATGTCTATCTCAAACACTGACAAAAATATATCTACAAATCTGTAAATTTGTAGGACACATTTTCCTTTCTCTCTCCAAAAACAACATAAATCAATAAATTTTAAAAAATTAACATACTTTCTTATTTATTTTTTTCAGGATAAATTAACCTAAAATTGTGTTATTATATCATTTTGGTATCTTTTGTTTTTTTTTTTTTCTCTCTCAAACGTATGTTTCCTTGGAAGCCCTAGGTCTTCGATTTTCACTCTTCAGCTGTGGATTTTACATGGGATGTAATGCCAACAAAAATGTGGTTATTCATCAATCGTTAAAGCCCATGTTAAAAAGGCTATTAAGAATTAATAGTTGCGTGTTAAATTTAACAGTCAAAACATTCAATCGATCAAGTTTTTGAGTTGAAGAGCTTAATTAGCTGAAAAAAAAATTAAAAGGGATTTAATTGAATTTTTTCACAATAATTGGAGAAAGAATTTTTTTTTTTTTACAAATTGGAGAAAAAAACATCAAAATTGTTTAAAACATGATTATTAGGGATGTCAGACTTTAACTATCATTCTCTTACTTGGTTGATAAAAGCTAATATTTTTAATACCTTTTATTATTTTATTATTTTATATGATTTTATGATTTTTTTTTATTTTTACCCATGTGGTATCCAAATTTCTAATGTCTAATATTACCTTCGCGATTAACTCGTGAAATGAATGTACGACTTGAAGGAAATGGATATTATAATTAATGCTGACTAATCCTCCTGCGATGAATGCATGCATAGCATTAATTTCATGGCACATACTACTACCAAAAATTTCAAGTATTAACGATGTTCATTGAACAAAATAATATTATAAAAAAAGGAAAAAAAAAAAACACTAACTTTATTCATGGAAATATGTAGACAAACACACAGAGTTGAGAATCATGTCCGACGCAATGGGGCGTATGCTGATAAGCGACCTTAACGTCCAACTTTGATTTAATTTGCTATTTTGACTGTAAGTAGAGGTACTTTGCAGGACAGAGATACAATACTGGTTTTATATGATTGCATTTAAAAGGATGTTATTTATTTGACATGATCGACCGGTCCAATTAAGCACTCGGTGGATCTGGCACATAGGCAGTGTCATTAAACTTCCAGTGCCCATCATCCGTTTGAACCATGTTTTTGAACAACTCCTGAGTCCACCAGTTATCTGGTATTTTGTATTTGTCCAGTAAGCCATCACTACTTTTGTTTATGACTGCATTATCAAAATCAAGTTCTTCTTCAAGTTTGAAATCTCCATCTTTTTGCATCCCTGCAATTGCATGCTGGTAACCCTCCAAATTGTGAGGATTAAATTTCTCTTTCAAGTAGGGTGACTTGGTTGTGTCAATCCCCAACTCTTCTCCCACATGGAAGTATTTTGGTCCAAATGGAACCTTAGGGACAGGATCTTTGGAATTTACGATGCGTAGGATATGGAAGTTCTCAAGTCTATCACAAACTCCTTTGAAGGCTAGGTTTCCAACACGAGGGCTAGCAGCTAGAAAGCAAGTCACCATGAACGCTTTATTCGAGTTGTTTGTTGGCTTGTTGAAACCATTATGAGCTATGTCCATAGCGTTTAGGGTTGCAAGTGCAGCACCTAAACTATGGCCTGTTACAGTTATGCTGACCTCCTCGTTCTGATACTTGTCCACCAGCTCCTTCACCGCTTTACAAGCCTGACGGTCATTAATAACAATTGAACAGTCAATATGAGTAAAATATATGTTCAATTATTTATGTATATCAAGAATTACCTGTTGCCTGGCGCTGGTTTTAGTGTAAGGGGAATTTGCATTTGAGTTCATATAGGTGTTGTAAAAACCAGTATGCACCTTAACAGAGCCAGTTCCGAACAAATCTTTAGCTGATGTTCGAAAAATATTAGCATCGCTAACCCACTCAGATATTGTTATGGTTCCTCTCCATGAAACAAGAATATCCCTCCTTCCAAGAACAGCTTTTCCTTCATCTGTGGCCACCGCCACATAACCAAAATATGCAACTTCATCATCGCTCGTAGCAGCGTATATGAAGTTGGTCACTTTATAACGGTATGGGTTACCCTTTTCAAGACCAACCCTAGCGAAATACTCGTCAGGTGGGTATAGGCTAAGAGCATAACCCTTTGAAGCCTTGGTCCCATTGAAAGCATCACCAGCAGCTCCAGCCCTTTGAAGATAGTGAATGAGATAGCGGCGAAATTCAAGATCAAGAGGATCCAGTAAACCCTCCCAGTTGTTTTCACCACTAAGTTCTCTCCAACGAGATGCTATTGCAGAACTTGCCATAATGATTTTATCTCTTTTAACCTTATAAATTCTAAAGTTTCTTGGTGAGGATGCGACTCGTAGCTTTGTTGAGCTTGCTTTATATAGACAGGAAAGTTAATCCTTAGCGAGTTTATTATTGAGATTAGACAAGTAAAATGTTTATCATTATAAACTATAAAGTAAGTGCGCAAATTACCATATAAAGAAGCAAAGTAATGGAGCAAATGGCCTACTTGATGCATGCAAAATATACAGCGTACAATGCCCGCCAACGCTGCGGGTTCTCCTTATTAATAGATAGGAAGTCAAAGGGTTAGTACTCTGACTAAGACATGCTCGGACAACATTATCACACCACGTTTGAAAGAGCTTTCTAAATGCTTTTCATTTCCTCTTCTAGAAATTTGAATTCTGATAATCCTACTAGTGAACAATCCTTGGCCACAAGAATAATCAAGAGAATTATTTATTTATTAATTTTTATTTCGTGTAAGAGTACTAAATAATTCCTTCTGGAATGCACGGATCAATTTCAACCATTAGATTTGTTTTAAAAGTTCAAGATCTAAAATTTAAAATTTATTATTATAGACCTTTAAAATTTATTATTTAAAGTTTAAGGTTTATAGTTTAAGATTTAATATTTAAGTTTTAGAGTTTAAGTTTAGATTTTTAACATTAAAGTTTAGGATTTATAGTTTAAAATTTAAGTTTTAGAATTTAAGTTGAATTTTTTAATTAAGGTTTAAGATTTAATGTTTAGAGTATTATGACGTAGGGTTTGTGATTATATAATTTTGGTATTTAGGGTTTAAACTTTAGTAATACATTTGATTTTGTTTTTAATTATACATATTATAAATAAATATTAAATATACATCAACAATCCATGTCGTTCTCATTTCGTTTTGTATGGTAGAAAAGAGAGGGTACAACCTTATTCCCTCCCATTATCACTACGACAAATAGCTTATTTGTCATATTTGTAAGTTGACAATTTTTGAAACAAAATATCTAGCTATAATCAATGTTGATATTGTGGAAGTATTCAAGCCTATTAATGAAAATTAATTTATTTGGAGTAACACGTCTTAAAGATTGGATGAGTTCAGGTTGGATGATACAAAACAAATCCTTTGGATCAAGGATGTTGGATCGAGACAAACTTGGAAGACTTATCTCCAACACTTCAATTTACATTGGTCTTAAAAATTATATTGTATATTGTTATTTTAGATGTTGTTTAATCTGGAATTAAATGTAATTGATCTCTACTATATTAGCAAGTCTTGAATTTTTATATAATGAGAGACTTGTATAGATTTTATAACGAAACTAAGAAAGCACTTATTTAGTCATCAGGGAACATTTTTGTGAGAGTGCGTTTGAGAGAGTAAAACATTTTGTTGTTTGGTTTTACAGCCTGAGTTCTCATAGAGAGAACTTAGAGGTGAGAAATCTAGTATTTAGATACAAATGTGAGGTTGCTATACTGGAGGTTGCTAAAAACATGTTTTGCTGTAGTGCTCCATAGATATAAAAAAAGTAAACTGCACAAACAATTCATTGTCTCTTATTTTTATTCTATTTTACGTAGTTCCATCTGAAGTGCCCACTTCTGCTATCCCTTCCATTCATACTTTGTTTTACTTAACAAGCTAACAACTATTCAAATCTTCAATTGGTATCAAAAGTGTCCCACTTAACACATTTAGTAATGATCCTTAGTGTTGTTATTACTAAGTAATCGAAGGATCATTAGTTGCATGTCCTCCTACGTTGGATGGTTCCAACTATGCCTATTAGAAGGCAAAAAAGAAAGCTTTCATCACAATAATGGATGAGAAAGCTTGACAAGCTATTGTTACTGGTTGGACACCCCCCTACAACCACTACAAAGGCCGAAAGTGTTCCAAAAGTTGAGCATTAATATGGTTCCTCTCCATGAAACAAGAATACCCCTCATTTCCAGAGCAGTTTTCCCTTCATCCTTGGCCATTGCCACATATCCAAAACACACCACTCCATCAACACTTGTAGCAGCATATATAAAGTTGGTCACTCTATAATGATTTCCATTTTCAAGACTAAGTTGGTCACTCTATAATGATTTCCATTTTCAAGACTAACCCTAAAAAACACTGGTCAGGTGGGTATAGGCTTAATCTTTTGATGTCTTGGTAAGGTTGATGGCATCATTAGCTGCTCTGAGGGTTAGTTTAATAATGCTTTTAAAAAGTACTTTTAGAACAAAAAAACGCTTTTGAGTTAAAAATATTTTTAAATAAGACTCTTCTAAAAGAAAAAAATACTTTTCAAAAGCAAAAAATTGACCCAGAAGCCTTTTTTTCAAAAAGCAAAAAAATTTAGCTTTTCTCAAAAGCACTTTTTATCTAAAAAATGCTTTTTTTTTGCTTCATGTGGAAATTTCTTTTACCCATTTCTCTCGGTAATCTATTATTAACAACTTCTTTCCAACTTCTTTCACATTAAAGAAAAAAAGAATATGAGATTCATGACTTGGTTCAAACAAGAGAAAGAAACAAACATAAAAGTATTCATAGATATTCACGATATGTTCTCTATGGTAAATGGGTTCATGAATAATAGCCACCAAATCGTCCGAACAGCAAGGTACATTGGTCAAGGTTTCATGATTATTGTCGAAACCATTTTTATGTTTTGAAAAAAATGGGAATCCACTTTGAAAACCGAAGATGGAAATGGAGTCGCCACCAACCTTTTTTCGAGGTGTGATTGGATCACCTTGAGATTGAAAACTTTAATAAAACTTTGGTTTATTAAAACATATTTTGGTCTACAAAAACTCGAGAAAACAGGTTCGGGAGTCGGTTATGTACGAGGAAGGGTTAGCACCCTCGTAGCGCCCAAAATTGGTACCTAATTGATTATTTAATGTCTTAATGCCGAAAATTTGAAAAGATTCTAGATTACGATCCATTTACTTAAGATACATTTGGACAGAATCATATTGGATGCCAAAACTTCTTATTTCGAAGAAATAAAATATCGTACTCAGTAAGTTAGGGTACAATATCTTATATTCCAGAAATTAAATTTATCTTGATTTTTAAAAACTCATGTAATAAAGTTTGAGAAGGGTATTCGATTATTTGGGCTTTATGAAAAATTGGAACCCAGTAAGTTAGGGTACAATTTTTCAAAATTCCCGAATACGGAATATTGCCTTTGTTTTTTTAAAATTCTTAGCTCGAGATGATAAAACGTCACATCCAGTGAGTTAGGACGCAACGCCTCAAATTCCCGAGAATAGGTTTTTTATTTAAAAACTTATACATTTTGATTTAAAAGAGAAAAGGGTACTCGCTCACTAGGATTTAACAAGAAAAATCGGAACCCAGTAAGTTAAGGCACAATTTTCTCGAAGCGACCAAACGCGAGCATTGCCTTGTTTAAAAATTTTGAGTAAAATGATTTTAAAACTTAAATGTCACAAAACTCGATTTTTCTTTAACCAATGAATCGCAATGAATAATAAACAAAACAAACTAGCAATACGTACACAAAATATTACAATGATGAATCACAAATAATTAATGATTACAAATTAACAATTATAATCCATACAATAACAATAATCATATAACGTAATTTCAGCATTAGCTTGAAGAAAATGGAGCAAAATAATATATATAACCAATAATAGGAAATGAACCTAAATCAAATTAAAAATAATAATAAATAAGTTTAAAATAAATGATGTAAAAAAAAAACAGATTTATACATCACGAGTATAGGTGTGAACTGTATCCATTCGTTGTTTCCCCTCATGGTGGATTCCTGTCTCGGGGGACCCTGTTGAGTAGCAGTTGTTGTTTTTGGCTGGCTCACCGTGATGGCTCCCGGATGGCTCTTGTTATACGTGCTCGTGCTATTTACCTCATTCTCCCTTCTTCTAGGGGTTGATCTCTTGGTACCTTCCCCCGCTTCAATCTTCTCACATCTTATCGCATTTTCTATCATCTCCCCAGACATTGCGATATCAGAAAAGCTTTTAGTGGCGCTTCCCAACATGTGGTTAATGAAGGGAGCCTTCAGAGTACTGATGAAGAGCATAGTCGTCTCTTTCTCTAAGAGTGGAGGTTGGACTTGTGTCGCCACTTCCCTCCATCGCTGGACATACTGCCTAAAGCTCTCATTTGACTTCTTCTCCATGTTCTAGAGTGTAATTCTGTCGGGTGCTATGTCTGTTACATGGTTGTACTGTTTTATGAAAGCTTGGCCAAGTCCTTCAATGAGCCAATTTGGGAACGAGTCAGCTGATTGTACCACTTGGCCACAGACCCAGCCAGACTTTCTTGAAAGTAGTGGATTAATAACTGATCGTTGATGACATATCATGTCATTCTCCGACAGAACATAGTTATATGTGAGCCTCAGGACAGCTAGTCCCATTATACTTCTCGAACTCGGGCACCTTAAACTTCAGTAGGAGCACCAGATCTGGGACCAAGCTTAAATCCTTCGCATTGACCCCGCAACGGAAGTCAGTAGTTTCCATTGCTTTAAACTTCTCTTCGAGCCACTTATACCTCTCCTCTAATTTCCTTTGGGATTCTGTTTGGATTATGACCAGAATTAGAGACTGAGCCAACATGGAAATTTATCGGTGTCAAGGCTCCAATCTGAGTCTGTTGCGGCCTGATAGAGACAGATGGCCTTTGGGGATTTATCTCTGGTGGTGCATGTACCTGCATTGGAGTATAACCAGGAGGGTATTGATTGCTTTCCGTAACATTGTCCATAAGGCCTTTCCCTTTGTCTATTCCTACCGCCAGTAACTGAGACAATTAAGACATCATGTTCTGTTACGATTCCATCATGCGATCCATCATATCTTGTTGGATCTTAGCCAACTGCTCCTGCATTTGCAGTTGAAGTTTCTCCTGCATCTCCCTTTGGAGTTGCTCAAGCTTTTCAAATCTCTGATCCATATCTTTCGTTTTGGTTTGGGTATCGTAGGGATGTTTGGTTTTGCCGGTGTCCAGGGTAATGCTGAAATAATTTTACCTAATTAGGGAACTTATGTGAAAATTTAATGCACAAAATGCAATGCAAATGATGTAATACATGAAATGTAAATGCATGAAATGAATTCAAGAAGAAAGAGAGACGTTGATTTTGAATTCAATTCCATTAGAAGAACTTCTCTAGAAAACAAATATATTTACATAAAACGGATTACATATGCGGTTTCGTCCTCATAGTCTAAGTGAGGACACTAATTTTTTCTTCGTATCCGGACGTTATGGTCGTGTCCCATGGACTTTCTCAATAGATGTTTCTTCTAGCTCCTTGTTGCTTGATCCAGGACGTGACCCTTTGCTCACTTATCCCCATGATGCTCGTTGGCTCTTTTAAGAAAGTCAAGACGTGACGGCTCTTGAATAGTTTTTTGTCGACTTGAATCCTCGGGCGAAGTCTTGTATTCTTCTACGGGCTATCAGCCTTCTCTTGTTATTTACTTGGACCATGTCCGGACAATTGTATTATAATCCACTTTATCAAGAAGTTCGTTTCCTTATGACAAACTCCTCTATTTAGCAATCGAATATTAATCAACATCTCCTTTCTATGATAATGCAATGCAATACAATCAAAACAAAAGAAAACACGTTAGTACCAGAGAAATAAACAACACAGAACACCTGTCCAGGTGACCACTAGGGTTTGGCGTGGCTCTATCTAGGGTAGACTCCTAGGTCTCTCCATATGTGGTTTGGTTCTAAAGTTGAGGTACCCGAACCAGCAGATTCCTCGATCTTCACCCATTATAGGCTCATACAGACCGAGTCCGGTTCAGGGGAATAAATTTCCCTATGGCTGCACGGAGATGAAAATCTCACAAAGACACAGGTACGGATGTATCCCGAAAGCGATTCACTATCCTGCACTGAGGTGAAAACCTCACGAAGGAGTAGCTTCTCACTCCCACTTAAAAAGGGTGTGACCCGACGGTCATGCAATATGATGCGAAAGTATTCTAAGAGACTCGAACCACAATAATGAGATAACGCAAGCGAATGCAATCAAAAGAATTGTAATTTTTCGAATCAAATTCTCAATTTTCGACAAAATGACAGAAATTAATCAATTTTACGGCCTGACTCTCTTTTGAAATAGTTCCCCAGTGGAGTCGTCAAGCTGTCGAAACCATTTTTATATTTTGAAAAAAAATGGGAATCGACTTTGAAAACCGAAGATGGAAATGGAGTCGCCACCAACTTTTTTTCGTGATGTGATTGGATCACCTTGAGATTGAAAACTTTAATAAAACTTTGGTTTATTAAAACATTTTTTGGTTTATAAAAACTCGAGAAAACAGGTTCGAGAGTCGGTTACGTACGGGGAAGGGTTAGCACCCTCGTAGCGCCCAAAATTGGTACCTAATTGATTATTTAATGTCTTAATGCCGAAAATTTGAAAAGATTCTAGATTACGATCCATTTACTTAAGATACATTTGGACAGAATCATATTGGATGCCAAAACTTCTTATTTCGAAGAAATAAAATGTCGTACTCAGTAAGTTAGGGTACAATATCTTATATTCTCGAAATTAAATTTATCTTGATTATTAAAAACCCATGTAATAAAGTTTGAGAAGGGTGTTCGATTATTTGGGCTTTATGAAAAATTGGAACCCAGTAAGTTAGGGCACAAATTTTCAAAATTCCCGAATACGGAATATTGCCTTTGTTTTTTAAAATTCTTACCTCGAGATGATAAAATGTCACATCCAATGAGTTAGGACGCAACGCCTCAAATTCCCGAGAATAGGTTTTTTTTATTTAAAAACTAATACATTTTGATTTAAAAGAGAAAAGGGTACTCGGTTACTAGGATTTAACGAGAAAAATCGGAACTCAGTAAGTTAGGGCACGATTTTCACGAAGCGTCCAAACGCGAGCATTGCCTTATTTAAAAATTTTGAGTAAAATGATTTTAAAACTTAAATGTCACAAAACTCGATTTTTCTTTAACCAATGAATCGCAATGGAATAATAAACAAAACAAACTAGCAATACGTACACAAAATATTACAATGATGAATCACAAACAATTAATGATTACAAATTAACAATTATAATCCATACAATAACAATAATCATATAACGTAATTTCAACATTAGCTATTGAAGAAAATGGAGCAAAATAATATATATAACCAATAATAGGAAATGAACCTAAATCAAATTAAAAATAATAATAAATAAGTTTAAAATAAATGATGTAAAAAAATAGATTTAAAAATCAATAATAGACAATAATTTGAAACAAATAACATATAAAGCATTTAACTATAATTATAAAAGTGTAAAATAATGTTGAAACATTTTTTAAAATGGATAAATAAAATCTAGAATAAGATATATAAAATAATTTATAAAAATAGAAAAGTTTAAAAGCATATATATATATATAAGGGAATTACAATATATAACGATTTTTAAAGAATAATATATGAGAGAAAAAAAGCTATATAATACGTAAAAAATCTAAAATAGATAATGTATATAAGTTTAGAATAAGTAATATGTATAAAATTATTTTAAATTAATAGCAAAACAAACTTTAATAAACATTATATTAAAACAAGTTAGAATAAATAATATATAAATAATTTAAAAAAGATAGTATATAAATATATTTTTTATCATATTATAAAATAGTTTAAAACTAAATAAATAAATGAATTAAACTTAATAAAAATGCGGAGATTATGCATGAAAACAAAACATACTTAATTGAAACAAAACAAAATTAGAGGATTGTTTTATAAAATAAAAACATTTAAACACATACGAGGATCAAATCGAACTGCGCGTAAGTTATTGGGGACTAAAACATCAAATATTCTGTGATTCAAAACGCTATGCATAGGCTAGACTGAATTGAAATGTCGCACGAATTCGAGTGCAAAATTAAGAAAATAAAAACACACATATGGCTTAATTAAAAGGCCACGGGACAGGGAAGGATTGAAAGTGCAAATATCCCTTTTCGGGCTGAAACGCGTGGATCTAAACTGAAATCGGGTCGGGTCACTGGGTATAGGCCAATACGACACCGTTTTGAAACCACTGAATCAGGCTCCAAACTGCACCGTTTCAGACTAACTATAAGAACAAAAATTAAACCCTAAATCACCCATTCTCAGCCATTTTAAAACAAAAAGAAACCCATGGCTCTCATCCCCTCTCTACTGCCGCGAGGGATTTTCCCTCAAACGCCTTTACTCCACCAGAAACGATGGTTAACGACGCTCAGAGGTCCTAGTTAGAACCAAGGTTCAAGCAATAAGACCGTTTCAGCAACGGAATCCTCTCCAGAAAACCCCAATTTCGACAAGAGGAGAGAAGATTCCAACGACCCTATTTACGAAGGTATAACGCTCTCTTCTTTTATTTATTATTATTTGCTAAGAAAGCAAAGGCAAGAAAATAAGAAAATAACCCAGACCCAGAAAATAATCACCTTGCAAAAACTGGTTTTTGTATATTTCTGTATTTCTGTATGTGTGCATAAAAAAAAGTTACAAGAATTTCCATTCGATTTTATAGCCGAAAATCGTAAAAGAAAAAAAAATGAAAATACAATCCTCTCTCTCTTTTGTTTTGCTGTGCTATGTTGTTTGTTTTTGCAGGTACAAAGTGTGCTTGGCCGTACGGAGGCGTGGATGTGGCACGTACGGAGGTTGTGCACTGGAGGCTGCTGAAGCGGCGCAAGGCTAGGTGGTGCGCGTGTGAGGGACGCGATGGCGGCGCTGGAAAGCTCTAGAAGCTTTTTAGGGTTTCAATTTCTGAAACCGAGATTTGGGCCATTCGGGCCGTTCTAACAATTGGGCCTTTCAGTATTGGGTTCTGTTGGGCCTGTGGATTTTAGGTTAATACGGGTTTATTTGGTTTGTAACTTGGAATGTAATTTAATAGACTTTATAATTATTGGACTGTTTTGGGTCAATTTTTTAATTTGGTTATTATTTTGATTTAATAAACTGGTTAATTGGGTTAATCGGGCCAGACCAAAATTGGCCTATTACAGCTGTCCCTCTTTGCTCGTTGTCGTGTAACGGGAACGGAACAAAGATCTTAAAAGGGCCAATTTTGCCTGATCTAACCAATTTTTTTTTACTTCTTTTGGTGCTTTTCTTCTTCGAGTAGCCTCATTCCATCCCACTGCATCTTCAAGGGTATAGGAACTAGTGTTTCGATCTACTACAATTTCAGAGGTATAAGATTCATCGTTTTAATCTGCTCCACTGCAACTTCTGGGAGATAGGACTAGCTTTCTTCAGTCTGCTCCACTGCAACACCAGGGAGATAAGACTTGGGATTTCAACCTGCTCCACTGCAACTTCAGGGAGATAAGTTTTGCTTTGATCTGCTCTACTGCAACTTCAGAGAGATAAGATCTGTAATTTATAGCTTCCATCTATTCCACTGCAACTTCAGGGAAATGAGATTTGCTGACTTCAGTCTGCTCCATTACAACTTCAGGGAGATAAGGTTTGCTTTGATCTGCTCTACTGCAACTTCAGAGAGATAAGATCTGTAATTTATAGCTTCAATCTGTTCCACTGCAACTTCAGGGAAATAAGATTCGCCATCTTCAGTCTACTCCACTGCCACTTTAAGGAGATAAGACTTGTAATTTCAACCTGCTCCACTGCAACTTCAAGGAGATAAGGTTTACTCGAAGTGAATTTAATCCGACCTTCTGCAACTTCGAAGGTATTGGACCTTGTGGATTCGTCAATCTTGTTACACCGTCCTTTAGGAAAAAATGACCTGTAAAATCAACTTATGGATTTATACTTCTGCATAATGATTAGGATGCCATGATCGGAATGAGTTAAAGGCTCCTAGCTAAATGTATTATGGATGACATTTGTATGAATGCAGAATGTCATGAGAACAATCTTTTGTAAAATGAATCAAATGTTCCTAACTAAATGTGTTTTGCATGAATGCAGAATTTTATGAGAATGATCCTTTTTTAGGGTTGTCATTTCTCAGTGTTTTTTTTAGGTTGTATCACTGACGTAATATCCTGTCTGTTTGTTCAACCAACACTTTTGACAACAAATTCGAAGAAATGACCACTGTTTAGAGCTTGGAAAGTTCTAAATAAAAGTCTCGTTTCAGGTTCTCATATTATTTAGAAGTTTTCACAATAATATGCAAAACTCCTTTTGCAAAAATATTATTAGTCCATTAATCATTACTTTAATACAAAATGCCTGAAAATAATCACAGATGATGGACAAAATGGAATTGATCAGAAACTAAATCTGAAAAGAATAAGTTAATTAAAGAAAGCAAACATTGCTTAGAATACAAAATAATGAGGGGAAAAGATAGATGCCCCGAATATCGTAGCTTGAGCTTCTCCGTACAGACTTTCTGAAGACGACTTTGCTCAATATGTGTTTAGCAGATCGAGAGTACTCTGTTGATGGTCTAAGACGGAACATCTCTCCTCCTTCTCGATTCAAGGTATAGCAAGATCACTGTATGCCCCCTCTTTGATTGCAATTTGAATCGCCCTTTTCAGGTTTTCGATTCAAAACCCCTTTGGTCTCAAGGACCTTTGCGAGTTTTCACCTTGGCCTCTCCGTTTTTTCATTTTTTTCATCCTTTTTTTAGAAGGTCTCAAAGTGCCCTTTACGAGTTTTCACTTTGGCCTATTTCCTCCTTCAAGTATAGTATTTCTTGACTGAATCCGAGTTTATAGGACTGGGCAAGTTTTTTCCATCCATATCAGCCAAGGTTAGTGCTCATTCGGAGAAACCTTTTTCACCACATAAGGCCCTTCCCAATTTGGCATCCATTTCCCTCTAAAGTCTTTTTACATAGGGAGGATCTTTTTCAAAACTAGGTCTCCCTCGTGAAATTCTCTTGGGCCAACTTTTTGTCATACGCCCGCATCATTCTCTTCTGGTACATCTGACCATGACGAACAGCCCTTAGCCTTTTTTCCTCGATCAAATTCAATTGATTGTATCGAGACTGGACCCATTCGACTTCATCTAACTTTAACTCTGACAAGACCCGAATGGAAGGAATTTCAACCTTGATGGGTAACACTGCCTCCATTCCGTAAACTAGTGAGAAAGGAGTTGCCCCAGTAGAGGTCCTGGCTGATGTTCGATAAGCATAGAGAGCGAATGGTAACTTCTCGTACCAATCTTTATAGGTTTCAGCCATTTTCCCCACAATCTTCTTAATGTTCTTGTTGGCTACTTCCACTGCACCATTTATTTTTGGACGATATGGTGACGAATTATGGTTTCTGATCTTGAATTGACTATAGACCTCTGCGATCGTGCCGTTGTCCAAGTTTAACGCATTGTCGAATATGATTCTCTCAGGCATTCTATATCGACATATGATTTCCTTTTTTAGAAATCTGTTGACCGCCGACTTAGTAACACTAGCGTATGAAGTAGCTTCTACCCACTTAGTGAAATAGTCGATGACTACAAAGATGAACCGATGCCCATTTGAAGCCTTTGGAAAGATCGGCCCGATGACATCCATGCCCCACATAGAGAAAGGCCATGGGGAAGTCATAACATGTAGAGGCGAATGAGGCACATGAATTTTGTCTCTATAGATCTGGCACTTGTGACATGTTTTAGCATAATTGATGCAATCTCCTTCCATGGTAGACCAATAGTACCCAAATCTCATTATCTGTTTAGCCATTGTGAAACCATTAGCATGTGTTCCACAAACACGCTCGTGGACTTCTTCCAGGGTTTTCTTAGCTTCAACAGCGTCAACACATCTCAACAGTACTTCATCCTTTCTTCTTTTATACAGGACCTCCCCGTCTAATACGTAGTCACTGGCTAGTCTTCTCAATGTTCTCTTATCATTCTCGGTCGCTTGCTCAGGATATTCACGATTTCTCATATATTGCAATATATCTTGGTACCAGGTGTGATTATCTCTTTCTTCTTCCTCCATATTGTAGCAATGAGCTAGAGTCTCGTAAATACTCATTTGAATAGGTTTTGCATCCTCTTGCTTGTTCACTTTAATCATGGAAGCCAAAGTAGCCAAAGGATCAGCCATTTGGTTTCTGTCTTGCGGGAGATAATTAAAAGTAATGTCATTAAATTCTTCAATCAACTCCAAAACTATCTTTCGGTAATTGATCAATTTGGAGTCTCTTGTCTCCTATTCACCTTTTAGTTGGTAGATCACCAGTGCAGAATCTCCATATACTTCCAGCACTCTAATTTTGCGTTCTATGGCTACATAGAGTCCCGTGATACATGCTTCATATTCCGCTATATTATTCGTACAATCAAAATCTAATTTACACGAGAAGGTATAATGATCTCCATTTAGGGATACCAAGACTGCCCTAATTCCATTTCCTATAGCGTTTGAAGCTCCGTCGAAGTTCAATTTCTAGAGATGGTCTTTCGTGGAGTCTTCTTCAGCAATTGCCGCATACATTAGTTCCTCGTTGAGGAAGTCAAAGTTTAGAGGTTCATATTCTTCTAAAGCTCTGCTGGCCAGAAAATCTGCTATTGCACTTCCTTTTACAGCTTTTTGACTCACATAAACTATATCAAATTCAGATAGGAGAATTTGCCATTTAGTCATCCTTTCATTCAAAGCGGTTGACTCCATCATATACTTTAGAGGGTCCAACTTCGAGATTAACAAGGTCGTCTGGTACAACATATATTGCCTCAACCTTCGAGTCGTCCGAATCAAGGCACAACACAATTTCTCAATTGGCGAATATCTCATCTCACATTCAGTGAATTTCTTACTGAGGTAGTATATTGCCTTTTCTTTCCTTCCCGAATCATCGTGTTGACCTAGCACGCATCCCATAGAATGATCAAACACTGTCAAATACAGGATTAATGGCCTATCCAGGCATGCGGTGACAATACTGAAGGATTTGACAAGTACTGTTTGACCCTATCGAAAGCTTTCTGGCATTCATCATCCCACACACCTGGATTGTGCTTTTTCAGAAGACGAAATATGGGATCACATTTTTCAGTTAACTGTGAAATAAACCGAGCAATTTAATTTAACCTTCCCAAGAAACCTCAAACTTCCTTTTAAGTGCGTGGTGGAGGCAATTCTTGTATAGCTCGGACTTTGTTGGAATCAATCTCGATTTCCTTTCCGCTAACTATGAAGCCCAACAATTTGCCAGATCTAGCTCCAAGAGTACATTTCGTTGGATTGAGCTTTAGTTGGAATTTTTTCAACCTCAAGAACAACTTCCTCAAAACTCAAATGTGTTCCTCTTCTGTTTTAGACTTTGCAATCATGTCGTCCACATAAACTTCGATTTCTTTATGCATCAAGTCATGGAACAAAGTCACCATGACCCTTTGGTATGTAGCTCTTGTGTTTTTCAATCCAAATGGCATCACTTTATAACAGAACGTACCCTATAAGGTTATGAAGGTAGTTTTTCCCGTATCATGAGGATGCATCTTTATCTGATTGTACCCTGAAAACCCATCTATGAATGAAATCAACGAGTAATCTGCCGTATTATCCACCAGAGTATCAATGTGGGGTAGCGGAAAATTATCCTTTGGGCTAGCTTTATTTAGGTCTCCATACATCTTTCTTAGGGATAGGCACGATGTTGGCTACACATTCTAAATATTTGATCTCCTGCAAGAATCCAGCATCAAACTGTTTTTTGACTTCCTCATTTATTTTTAGCACAATATCCGGCCTCATCCTTCGGAGCTTCTGCTGAACTGGCTTGTAATTCTCTTTTATGGGAAGGCGGTGTGCTACAATGTCAGTGCTTAACCCCGACATATCTTGGTATGACCATGCAAAGACATCTTTGAATTCTTGAAGTAGATCTACGAGGTCTCGCTTCGTTTTTTCAGTTATGCATGTCCCAATTTTCACTGCCTTTCCCTCTTCCAAGGTTACAACCTCCACTGTCTCTTTATGAGGTAGGATATGTTTTTCCTCCTACTCTACCATTCTTAACAAGTCTGGAGATTAGCCACAGTCTATGTCATCTTCAAAGTCCTGGGATCCCTCTAAACACTTGTCCTGCTCAAAAGGGGATTCTGATCCAGTAGCAGTATCATTCATGTCATTGATATCCGAGAATCTGTTGTAAGTACAAAAAAATATAAAAAAACGAATAAACTTAAGAATAATTATTTGTATGGTATGATCAATAAGAATAAAAGAATATTTGGAATAAAGAATGATTATTTACAAAATATAGTTATGAATGAATTAGAAAGAATAAAGAATATTAGCTCAAGAAGTTCAGAAGCATTAAGGATTTTTGGAACATAAGCCTATTTCACAAATGATGCTTATTACTCCTAGGCTGAGAGCAATAAGTGTTCTAGGGCATTACTCTGAAATAGTTCTATACACTATAGGAATCTCCTCTGCAGTCCAATTATTTAGAACGCTCCCAGGTTCAAAGGGACGAATGCCCAACAAGTTCTCCCATTCCATTGTCTATTCAGATAAGGCGTTAATATAGACACTGCCTAACATTTCTGTAACGTCTTCTTCTTTTAGCGTCTTCTGCTCAGCATGGATGATCCCTCCCGACACAAAGGTTTTAGATATGTATGGGATTATCATTGGCTCCCACTTAATTTCTTCTCTCCTTAACCGTGCTCTTCTCCTTTCTTGCTTCTTTTCGAGTTCCTTCTTTCTTTGTCTCCCGTCTGGTCTAAACCTTAAATCGAAGTAGCCTCTTTTTCCCTTTAGCAGCGGCACTTCGACCCTTCCTTGGAGATGTCTCCCGAGCCCCTTTCCCAATAAGGCTTCTTTTCTGATGGTTAAACGCAACCCCATTTTTGTAGTCTTGGATATTCTAGGCATTGGGATCTTGTTCCCTTCAACGATGAATGTGGCGTTTACGAATTCCAATGATCGAAATGAACATTCGATCTCTTCGTCATTTGCCTCTAAATATGGTGTGTTACTGGTCACGGCTACAATGATATCTTCTTTTGCGTTTATGGTTACCAGTCGGCCTTTTGTCACCAATTTCAGCTTTTGGTGCAACGTAGACGGAACGGCCCCGCTAAGTGAATCCATGACCTCAACAATAGGCAGTTATAGGAAGGCTTGATATCCATTACCAAAAAATCTACCTCGTATATACTAGGGCCGATCAGAAGTGGTATTTTCATTCTGCCCATTACCCTTCTCTCCGTGCCATCAAATGCCCTCACCATATTCTGGCATGGCTTCATATGGGAACTATCCAGTGGCAGCCTATTTAATGTGGATAGGGGTAGAACATTCAACGCCGAACCATTATCAATCAAGACTCCTGGTAATGTGTATCCCTTGCATCGAGTGGTGATGTACAGGGCTTTTATGGATCCCCTCTAGGTGGTATTTCATCGTCATTAAAGAAGATAAAATTATTGGCAGTGATGTTATCGACCAAACGATCGAGCTTGTTGACGGAGATGTCTTTTGTGACATAAGTCTCGTTCAATACTTTTATTAACGCATTGCGGTGGGTTTTCGAGCTCAAAAGTAAGGCCAGTACCGATATGTGCGCCGGTTGTTTGTGCAGGTGCTCCACGATGCTATACTCGCTATGCTTCAGGAACTCTTTTGCCTCTTTTTTAGTCACCGGCTCATTGACAGGGGATTCAGGCTCAGTTGTATTCTCTATCACATATTTTCTTTTAATATGATCGGCTTTTGCAACTGGCGAATCATAGCGTTTCCTACTGCGTGTGTAGAAACCTACCTCTTGTCCCTCCTCTGAAGTATTGATCAGTTTCTCCTTTCCTGAGACCGTCACGTTGCAGTCATAGTTCCAAGGAACCCTTTTACTATCATTGTAACGAAATGCTGCCAGTTTCTGAATTATGACTCGCGGTGTTATTTGTGTTCTGACTTCGTTAACTCTCGGCTTAGAGATGATCATAACTGGGTGACTTTCCTTTTGGATCCTTTCCATTGATCCTTCATCTGAAGCACAAACTTCTCGTTTTTCTAATCTATCAATCTCCTCACAAAATTTCATTTCCTTATTATCCATCAAACTTTGCACTGTGGCTCTAAACTCAGCGCATTCCTATATTCCATGTCCCTCTCTATTATGGAACTCACAATAGTTCTTTTTTCCTTCGGATCTCTCTTCTAAATCTAACCTCATTACTCCTCTCTCTACCATCTCCTTCCAAACTTGTCTCAATGGGGTTTTGACTTCTGCAACCTCATATTTGACTTTCTTTCCACCCTCATTTATTCCATTTACCCCTTGATCAGTATGATTAGGTAAAGGGTTTCCTGCTGCATTTGGTACGGGTGAGTTGTCAAACTTTACGATTCCCATTTTCATTAACTTTTCGACCACTTTTTTGAACATGGTACAATTTTCAATCAAATGCCCCGAGATCCCAGCATGGTATTCGTATTGGGCGCTCGCGTCATACCACTTGAGAAACGGGGGTTGCAGTGGTGTTAGTGATCGCTGTAAATCAGAGCTTTAAATATTTATAAAAGAATGATCAAACTTGGAGACTAACTCTGACAACGATATTAAGGCAAGTGTACCTATCGAACAGTAGTATAGCTTAGGGAAGACCGGTTATCGAACCCAAAGGAACTAAAAGTATTAATACTCACTTTCTTTTTATTATTTAGCCTTAAAATTAGAGTGAAGATTGCTTTTAAACTACATCGACGAGAACTAAAATAATGACACAAAGACAAGAAGACGAACTGGAAAATAACTTTGAAGAAAAACTCAGTTGATTTCGACGATACCTTTGGGAAGAATCCACCTAGACTTCACTTATTATCTAACCCTAAATTATATGATTTCTTTACTTAGCTTGATCCGTGAGACTCCCTAACCTATATTAAACCCTCTCTCAAGGCGAATAACGTCTAACCCTAGGTTAATTAATGGAACTCTCGTTCGCTTATAATAACCCCCTAGGATAGCAGCAAATCGATCAATGGACTCCCATATTAGGTTTCACCCTAATCCGGCAAAATCTCGTAATTCTATCTCTAGGCGTTCGATCAACTCCGCTTAATTATGTTAGATCTTCTCTTAGGCAGGGTCTATTCCTCCTCCACCTAAGCACATTAGATTTAGATTAAGCAACATAATTAAGAACAAACTAAATAATTTATCATATTACTTAAAAATCAAATAATAAAATCCATCTAGGTTTCATCCCCTTCAGGTATCTGAGGGGTTTAGTTCATAATGAATAAACAAACCATCGCAAGAGCAAAGATAAAACAAAACATAGGAAAAACCCTAAAACCCCCTGAAAGAATCGAAGGAGAATTCCGCCGTCTTGAGTATAACTCTGGCTTCTTGGGATGGATCAACTGGCTATCCTTGCGTTAATCCCTAACTCTGACCTTCTCGGCTTGGCTTCTTGGCCTCGCTTTCATTCTTAGATTTCGGCTTCTGCCGAACTCCCCTCTCAAGTTGCCCCATTGGGTGTTTATATAGACTTTGTGATGCCTTGCTTGGCCCCTAAGTATCCTAATTTAAGTAGAATTCCTACTAGGGTGTTTGAATAGGCTTTGGAATATGTTTCTTTGCCTCCAAGTATCCTTTCCCGAATGAAATTGCTCTTTCCAGCGGTAGGGACACGGCCATGGCACACCCAGGCCGTGTTCGGATTTTTTAATGAGGTACGGCCGTGTGGTCTTTGGGCCAGGCCGTGTCGATTTCTCTCTTGGCCCAATTTGGTCCGTTTTAAGCCCGTTTCTTGTTCTTTTCATCCTTGGGTGTTTTCCTGAGTATAAAATATGAAAAGAAAGGATTAATAGCACCTTTTTACATAAATTGAGGGATAAATCATCCAAAAGCATATTAAATGTGTGTCTAAAATATGTTATAATTACGGTTTATCAGTTAGGTAGAAATAGGACACTACGTGCGCATCAAAGAGGTTCTGGTACATCTCTTTATACGTCACGAGTATAGGTGTGAATTGTATCCATTCGTTGTTTCTCCTCATGGTGGATTCCTGTCTCGGAGGACCCTGTTGAGTAGCAGTTGTTGTTTTTGGCTGGCTCACCGTGATGGCTCTCGGATGGCTCTTGTTATACGTGCTCGTGCTATTTACCTCATTCTCCCTTCTTCTCGGGGCTGATCTCTTGGTACCTTCCCCCGCTTCAATCTTCCCACATGTTATCGCATTTTCTATCATCTCCCCAGACATTGTGATATCAGAAAAGCTTTTAGTGGCACTTCCCAATATGTGGTTAATGAAGGGAGCCTTTAGAGTACTGATGAAGAGCATAGTCGTCTCTTTCTCTAAGAGTGGAGGTTGGACTTGTGTCGCCACTTCCCTCCATCGCTGGGCATGCTGCCTAAAGCTCTCATTTGACTTCTTCTCCATGTTCTGGAGTGTAATTCTATCGGGTGCTATGTCTGTTACATGGTTGTATTGTTTTATGAAAGCTTGGGCCAAGTCCTTCCATGAGCAAATTTGGGAACGAGTAAGCTGATTGTACCACTTGGCCACAGACCCAATCAGACTTTCTTGAAAGCAGTGGATTAATAACTGTAACACCCCCGACCCGTATTCATTATCAGAATAGGGAACGAGGCATTACCGGAGTTTACAATTTTTTTTTACTCAATATAACCCCTTTATAAATATCTAGTCTTCCCTGCAAATTTTTAAACCGAGATTAATTCATATCAACCAATCCAATTCAACATATTTTTAAAATAGGTCCATGCAAATTTATAAGATAACCTCATTACATACTGAAACTAGAAATTTGTTAGCCATACCAATGGCTGACCTTACATTCATTTCATATTAACATCTACTTTATTAGCTTATACATGCCATTGATTTCCAAAATAAAGTTTCTTTATATACCGAAATCTTGGGGTTGATAGTGTGATGTGTCTCCCACCGAATCCGACCTCCGAGCTCTTAATACTACAAAACAAGGGAAAAGGAAACAGAGTAAGCACTTTGTGCTTAGTAAGCCCATGTAACAAGAATTATACTTACCTAACATTTTCAATATAATGTAATAACCATTTATATATCCATTCAATGCATTATTACCTTAACATGCACAAACTCAACATTCAAGTTAGTCCAATAATTTTCATGTATCATTAACATGTACAGTGATTGATGAGCTCATCAATACCATGATTTCTATTTCCTTGTTATTTTTCCATATTTATCCCGTTGAATTTCTCGGAATTTCGATGGATTTTCAGAGGTACACTTTAGTGTACAAATCCGGGTCCGTCAATTCATATTCATGTGCGCACATTTTTATTTCAGAGAGCACACTCCCGCGAACCTCATCTTTACAGCGGGATTACCAGTCCAGGCTAAATCCCCTGTAATATAAACTCATAGAGTATTGTCGGGATTACCAGTCCAGGCTAAATCCCCTGCAACGACAATTACTCTAATGAGCTTGGGTCTGAATTACCAGTCCAGGCTAAATTCAGACCCTAAGTCGGATTACCCGTCCGGGCTAAATCCATTTTCCACATATTCTTCGGGAGGGCTATATCAGGATAGGATCACCCGTCCGGGCTAGATCCTTTTTACCGTCAATTCCTTTTCAGAGATCCATTGAATTTTCCTTTCATTCAACCGGGATTTCTTTCCCTTTTTATCAAATATATCAATGTATCATCAATCTTCATACAATGAACATTCAAATTATATCCACATCAATAACATACATTTCAAGCATCTAAGAATATAATTCAAGTTACATGAACTTACCTCGATTCTAGTTTGTATGCAAAATCTACTAATCCGGAACTTTTTCCTTTCCTCGATTTAGCTTTGTATTTGAGTTTTCCGGATCTAAATAAATAAATTCAATTATCAATTCAATACATTTCATGTTCACATGTAGCATTCATTATAATTCTATTACTATTTATAGTTCATTCAAAGCTGTCTACTTGAGTCATAGTCACTAAATTATTTATTTTTCAAGCTACAGAACTCCAAATGAAGAATCGTTAATTTTCCTTGAAACTAGGCTCACATATCTTGACACCATAAATTTTTCATAATTTTTGGCTTAGCCAATTAGTATAGTTTATTCGTTAAAGTTTCCCCTATTTCATTGTTTGACAGTTCTGCTATCTCTTCACAAAATCTCAGATATCTCACTGTACAGAATTAAAATAATGTTTTTGTTTGTACCATAAAAAAATAGACTCACTAAGGATTCTAAGAATATAGACCACTCCCCATAATTATTTTTATTCAATTTTTTATGATTTTTCAAAGTTAGAACAGGGGAACCCGAATTCATTCTGACCTTGTCTCACAAAACCTATTATATCTCATGATTTACAATTCTATTGCTTACACCGTTTCTTCCATAAGAAACTAGACTCAATAAGCTTTAATTTAATATTTTTTTAATATTCTAATTCAACTTCTACAATTTATGGTGATTTTTCAAAGTTAGACTACTGCTGCTGTCAAAAACTGTTTTAGTGCAAGCTGGTTATTACCATTTTTCCCCTAAGCTTTCAATGAATGATAATTTCATCCCTGCTCAATTAACCTCTCAATTGAGCTTATTTTTCTCAATTAACACTTTATTCTATCACTTTAAAATACTTTATAATCTTTGGAAATCATAATTTCAGTATTAGACTTTAATTCCAAACACTTTCATAATTAGGTCCCAAAAATCAATTTCTATTGAAATTACCTAATAAAATCATCTCTTAAACGAATTAAGGCTTAAATTTCATGCTATTTCATCATAAAATTACATAAACCAACCATGGTGGCTTTCAATTTCATCCATGAAATCAAAGACTAATGAATTTAATAGTAGGACCTAGTTGTAAAAGTCTTTAAAAACACAAAATTACAAGAAATAGGCAAGGATTCACTTACTTGGTGCAACAATTATGATATACCAGCTTAGATACCCTTCCTATGGCGTTTTTAGCTGATGAGAGTGAAGAAAAATAAAGAGATTTCTAGATATCCCTATTTAGTCCTAGTTTTATTTAGCAAATTTTGTTATTTTCCCATTTTACCCTTATTTCTCCTTATTTTCTTGTTGATTTCATACCCTTGCCGTCCAGCCCAAATAGACCTTGGGTCTATTTTCCTTTTAAGCCCTCTTTCTTTTATCATTTAAACTATTTAATCATTTTTTCATAATTTTGTATTTGTTACAATTTAGTCCTTTTCATTTAATTACATACTCAAACGTTAAAATTTTCTAACGAAATTTTAATACCACATTACTAACATTTTATAAATATTTATAAAAATATTTCCTACTCAATTTTATAAGATCAAGTCTCGATACCTTGTTTTTACCCAATTCCTTCAATAATTCCTTTTTCTAACTAACCACTAAATCGGTAAAATTTTTCTATCGATATTTTAATACGATTTTCCTATCATATAAATATTCATTCAAAAAAGATATTAAAATAAATTTCTCTTTAAATTGGATTTATGGTTACGAAACCATTGTTCCGATAACCTTGAATTTAGGTCATTACAATAACTGATCGTTGTTGACATATCCTGTCATTCTCCGACAGAACATAGTTATGTGAGCCTCAGGACAGCTAGTCCCATTATACTTCTCGAATTCGGGCACTTTAAACTTCAGTGGGAGCACCAGACCTGGGACCAAGCTTAAATCCTTCGCATCGACCCCGCAACGGAAGTCAGTAGTTTCCATTGCTTTAAAATTCTCTTCGAGCCACTTACACCTCTCCTCTAATTGCCTTTGGGATTCTGTTTGGATTATGGCCAGAATTAGAGCCTGAGCCAACATGGAAATTTATCGGTGTCGAGGCTCCAATCTGAGTCTGTTGCTGCCTGATAGAGATAGATGGCCTTTGGGGATTTATCTCTGGTGGTGCATGTATCTGCATTGGAGTATAACCAGGAGGGTATTGATTGCTTTCCGTAACATTGTCCATAGGGTCTTTCCCTTTGTCTATTCCTACCGCCAGTAACTGAGACAATTGAGACATCATGTTCTGTTACGATTCCATCATGCGCTCCATCATATCTTGTTGGATCTTAGCCAACTGCTCCTGCATTTGCAGTTGAAGTTTCTCCTGCATCTCCCTTTGGAGTTGCTCAAGCTTTTCAAATCTCTGATCCATATCTTTCGTTTTGGTTTGGGTATCGTAGGGATGTTTGGTTTTGCCGGTGTCCAGGGTAATGCTGAAATAATTTTACCTAATTAGGGACCTTATGTGAAAATTTAATGCACAAAATGCAATGTAAATGATGTAATGCATGAAATGTAAATGCATGAAATGAATTCAAGAAGAAAGAGAGACGTCGATTTTGAATTCAATTCCATTAGAAGAACTTCTCTAGAAAACAAATATCTTTACATAAAACGGATTAAATATGCGGTTTTGTCCTCATAGTCTAAGTGAGGACACTAATTTTTTCTTCGTATCCGGACGTTATGGTCGTGTCCCATGGACTTTCTCAATAGATGTTTCTTCTAGCTCCTTGTTGCTTGATCCAGGCCGTGACCCTTTGCTCACTTATCCCCATGATGCTCGTTGGCTCTTTTAAGAAAGTCAAGACGTGACGACTCTTGAATAGTTTTTTGTCGACTTGAATCCTCGGGCGAAGTCTTGTATTCTTCTGCGGACTATCAGCCTTCTCTTGTTATTTACTTGGACCATGTCCGGACAATTGTATTATAATCCACTTTATCAAGAAGTTCGTTTCCTTATGACAAACTCCTCTATTTAGCAATCGAATGTTAATCAACATCTCCTTTCTATGATAATGCAATGCAATACAATCAAAACAAAAGAAAACACGTTAGTACTAGAGAAATAAACAACACAGGACACCTGTCCGGGTGACCACTAGGGTTTGGCGTGGCTCTATCTAGGGTAGACTCCTAGGTCTCTCCATATGTGGTTTGGTTCTAAAGTTGAGGTACTCGAACCAGCAGATTCCTCGATCTTCACCCATTATAGGCTCATACAGACCAAGTTCGGTTCAGGGGAATAAACTTCCCTATGGCTACACGGAGATGAAAATCTCACAAAGACACAGGTACGGATGTATCCCGAAAGTGAATTCACTATCGTGCACGGAGGTGAAAACCTCACGAAGGAGTAGCTTCTCACTCCCACTTAAAAAGGGTGTGACCCGACGATCATGCAATATGATACGAAAGTATTCTAAGAGACTCGAACCACAATAATGAGATAACGCAAGCGAATGCAATCAAAAGAATTGTAATTTTTCGAATCAAATTCTCAATTTTCAACAAAATGACAGAAATTAATCAATTTTACGGCCTAACTCTCTTTTGACATAGTTCCCCAGTGGAGTCGCCAAGCTGTCGAAACCATTTTTATATTTTGAAAAAAAACGGGAATCGACTTTGAAAACCGAAGATGGAAATGGAGTCGCCACCAACCTTTTTTTCGTGGTGTGATTGGATCACCTTGAGATTGAAAACTTTAATAAAACTTTGGTTTATTAAAACATATTTTGGTCAACAAAAACTCGAGAAAACAGGTTGGGAGTCGGTTACGTACGAGGAAGGGTTAGCACCCTCGTAGCGCCCAAAATTGGTACCTAATTGATTATTTAATGTCTTAATGCCGAAAATTTGAAAAGATTCTAGATTACGATCCATTTACTTAAGATACATTTGGACAAAATCATATTGGATGCCAAAACTTCTTATTTCGAAGAAATAAAATGTCGTACTCAGTAAGTTAGGGTACAATATCTTATATTCTTGAAATTAAATTTATCTTGATTTTTAAAAACCAATGTAATAAAGTTTGAGAAGGGTGTTTGATTATTTGGGCTTTATGAAAAATTGGAACCCAGTAAGTTAGGGCACAATTTTTCAAAATTCCCGAATACGGAATATTACCTTTGTTTTTTTAAAATTCTTACCTCGAGATGATAAAATGTCACATCCAGTGAGTTAGGACGCAACGCCTCAAATTCCCGAGAATAGGTTATTTTATTTAAAAACTTATACATTTTGATTTAAAAGAGAAAAGGGTACTCGGTTACTAGGTTTTAACGAGAAAAATCGAAACTCATTAAGTTAGGGCACGATTTTCACGAAGAGTCGAAACACGAGCATTGCCTTGTTTAAAAATTTTCAGTAAAATGATTTTACAACTTAAATGTCACAAAACTCGATTTTTCTTTAACCAATGAATCGCAATGGAATAATAAACAAAACAAACTAGCAATACGTACACAAAATATTACAATGATGAATCACAAACAATTAATGATTACAAATTAACAATTATAATCCATACAATAACAATAATCATATAACGTAATTTCAACATTAGCTATTGAAGAAAATGGAGCAAAATAATATATATAACCAATAAAAGGAAATGAACCTAAATCAAATTAAAAAAAATAAAAAATAAATTTAAAATAAATGATGTAAAAAAATAGATTTAAAAATCAATAATAGACAATAATTTGAAACAAATAACATATAGAACATTTAACTATAATTATAAAAGTGTAAAATAATGTTGAAACATTTTTTAAAATGGATAAATAAAATCTAGAATAAGATATATAAAACAATTTATAAAAATAGAAAAGTTTAAAAGCATATATATATATATATATATATATATATATATAAGGGAATTACAATATATAACGATTTTTAAAGAATAATATATGAGAGAAAAAAAAGCTATATAATACGTAAAAAATCTAAAATAGATAATGTATATAAGTTTAGAATAAGTAATATGTATAAAATTATTTAAACTAATAGCAAAACAAATTTTAATAAACATTATATTAAAACAAGTTAGAATAAATAATATATAAATAATTTAAAAAAGATAGTATATAAATATATTTTTTATCATATTATAAAATAGTTTAAAACTAAATAAATAAATGAATTAAACTTAATAAAAATGCGGAGATTATGCATGAAAACAAAACATACTTAATTGAAACAAAACAAAATTAGAGGACTGTTTTATAAAATAAAAACATTTAAACACATGCGAGGATCAAATCGAACAGCGCGTAAGTTATCGGGGACTAAAACAGTAAATATTCCGTGATTCAAAATGCTGTGTATAGGCTAAACTGAATTGAAATCTCGCACGAATTCGAGTGCAAAATTAAGAAAATAAAAACACACATATGGCTTAATTAAAAGGCCACGGAACAGGGAAGGATTGAAAGTGCAAATATCCCTTTTCGGACTGAAACACGCGGATCTAAACTTAAATTGGGTCGGGTCACTGGGTATAGGCCAATACGGCACCATTTTGGAACCACTGAATCAGGCTCCAAACTGCACCGTTTCAGACTAACTATAAGAACAAAAATTAAACCCTAAATCACCCATTCTCAGCCATTTTAAAACAAAAAGAAACCCATGGCTCTCATCCCCCTCTCTGCCGCAGCTAAGGATTTTCCCTCAAACGCCTTTACTCCACCAGAAACGATGGTTAACGATGCTCAGAGGTCCTAGTTAGAACCAAGGTTCAAGCAATGAGACCGTTTCAGCAACGGAATCCTCTCCAGAAAACCCCGATTTCGACGAAGGGAGAGAAGATTCCAGCGATCCTATTTATGAAGGTATAATGCTCTCTTCTTTTATTTATTATTATATGCTAAGAAAGCAAAGGCAAGAAAATAAGAAAATAACCCAGATCCAGAAAATAATCACCTTGCAAAAACTGGTTTTTGTATATTTCTGTATTTTTGTATGTGTGCGTAAAAAAAAAGTTACAAGAATTTCCATTCAGTTTTATAGCCGAAAATCGTAAAAGAAAGAAAAACAAATGAAAATACAATCCTCTCTCTCTCTTTCGATTTGCTGTGCTGTGTTGTTTGTTTTTGCAGGTACAAAGCGTGCGTGGTCGTAGGAGGCGTGGATGTGGCACGGACAGAGGCTGTGTGCTGGAGGCTGCTGAAGCGGCGCAAGGCTAGGTGGTGCGCGTGTGAGGGACGCGGTGGCGGCGCTGGAAAGCTCTAGAAGCTTTTTAGGGTTTTAGTTTCTGAAACCGAGATTTGGGCCATTCGGGCCATTTTAACAATTGGGCCTTTCAGTATTGGGTTCTGTTGGGCCTGTGGGTTTTGGGTTAATACGGGTTTATTTGGTTTGTAACTTGGACTGTAATTTAATAGACTTCATAATTATTGGACTGTTTTGGGTCAATTTTTTAATTTGGTTATTATTTTGATTTAATAAACTGGTTAATTGGGCTAATCGGGCCAAGCCAAAATTGGCCTATTACAATTATCTTATCCCACTCAAATCGTTTACCCGTAACAAAATTAATCACATCAGAGCGTTTCCGCGGATGAATCCATTTTGAATTTGATAAATGCATTATGTGTTCGTGCATGCCCTATAGATCTACCCGTTGTTGATTGGAAATTTGAAATGGATATTCGAAAAAAACGATTGCTTAATTATAGTATTGATTTCGGAATTTGTATATTTTGTGGTAACTGCGTTGAGTATTGTTCAACAAATTGTTTATCAATGACTGAAGAATATGAACTTTCTACTTACGACCATCACGAATTGAATTATAACCAAATTGCTTTGGGTCGTTTACCAATGCCAGAAATTGACGATTATACAATTCGAACAATTTTGAATTCAATTCAAAGAAAAATTCAATAAGTAAACCTCCTGTTCTATTAAAGTAAAGAGAAATTTTCCATTCATTCTTTTAAGGTTATGTTTTGGTTTAAGTTAAAAGACTGTTTGGTTTGAATTAAAAAAAGAATGAGGACTTTGGTCAATAAATAAAAATTCAATTACAAATTGACTAGTTGATAAGAATTTCGGATTCCTTTTTATTGAAAATTAAAATATATTAATATATTTGTAATTATTTAGAAATATATAGTTTCAAAAAACAAAATACCCTTTTCTTTTGAACAAACAAAAAAGAATCAAAAACGAAACTGTCCAATAATTGTGCTTAGAGCAATTCATGCCTAATAGATTAGGATTTTATTTAATTAGGAATGTATCATAAAAAAAACTTCCTGGTCGGGTCAATAAGATCATGAAAAGCTTGTAAAAAATAAATAGAATAACGTTCAAAAGTTTAACATTACAACGTTCCAAAAGAAAACACATTCAATCGCTAACATACCTACGTTTACATCAAATCAATAGCTCACCACTAAGCTTTAAACATTTCCTCACGATTTATACCTGCAATCGCCAAGGAAGATGTCATTTCGTTTCCATTCTTTTCTATCATTAAAAAAAAAAAACATTTCCTTACCCTATGAGAACCCAGAGCTTACTAAGACGACACTCATATAAAATTTTCAACCCGTCGTATTTTCACATGTATTTTCAGAGTTAAATGAAAAATATATAAATTAGATTTAAAAACTTTTTATGGTGCCGCCTTCTTTCAAAAAATGACCTAATCTAGTAAATTTAAAAATTTTCGGCATTTATGGGTAATTTAGTCAATATATAGACTATTAAAATTGTGAAATTGCATTTTTAATATCGTAAAAATTACAACTTAATTTCGGCCCCTATAAAATTTTTTTTATTTCATCCCTTTTTTGTAGTTTGTATTAGGAGTTGGATTGCATTTTATTTTTTCTATTAAAAAAATAGACAAATTAGTCCATACATTAGATCAAAGAGCAAATTAATTTTTTTGTTAAAATTTCTTTTTTTTGACTTTTATTAGAATAATGTTTTGATATTTTCAACATTAATGAATTTTCTTCTTCCCTTCCTATAGTTTTTTTTTCCAAAAAAATTTTCACGTAAAATTTATTTCTTTCTTCTCTTATTATTTTGCGATCATTCTATGTTATTATCCACGTTGAGTTTTACACGTAAGTTATTTTATAATGATATGGGTTTCCCAGCCCTAGCGAAAAACTGGTCAGGTGGGTATAGGCTAAGGGCATAACCCTTTGATGCTTTGGTCCCGTTGAAAGCATCACCGGCAGCTGCAGCTCTTTGAAGATAGTGAATAAGATAGCGGCGGAGTTCAAGATCAAGAGGGTGCAACAGACCCTCCCAATTTTTCTCACCATTAAGCTCCCTCCAACGAGATGCTATAGAAGAACTATCCATTATTATTTATTTTCTCCTCTCTATATTCTAAAACTTTGTTTGTGGGGTTGTAGCTTTGCTGTGCATGCTTTATAAAGACTGGATAACTTCGTCCTCTATTTCATGTGGATTTGATCCTATATTCAGGTTATTTTAACTTTGAATAATGTTGCCACAATTGTTTTCAAATTGGTCTCAGATCCTTTTTATTCGATAAAATCTCATCGGCATAGGAAAAGAAAAACACTAACAAAACCGGGCTACACCGAAAAGCAATACAAACAAAGACCACTGTTGTCTTCAATGAGAAAGCGATGAAACCCTAAACACCCAAAAGCATAACAAACGAAAGCCACTGTTGTATGCAAATAAAAAAGAGTAAACCCCAAACACTCAAAAGCATTACAAACAAAGATTGTCTTCAATGAGAAAGCAATGAAACCCTAAACACCCAAAGGAATAACAAACGAAAGCCACTGTTGTATGCAAATAAAAAGAGTAAACCCCAAACACTCAAAAGCATTACAAACAAAGACCAGTATTGTCTTCAATGATAAAGCAATGAAACCCTAAACACCCAAAGGAATAACAAACGAAAACCGCTGTTGTCTGCAAACAAAAAGGAGTAAAGCCTAAACACCCAAAAGCATTACAAACAAAAACCGCGTTGATCAGCAATGAAAAAGCAATCAACCCTAAACACCAATTGAGTTAAAAGTTTTGAAAGCAACTCCCCACATAATGAAATCTTTTTAACCATGAGATATATTGAGGTTTTTATTACTTTGTCCGTACATTTTACGGTTTATTTTTCGGGTAGTGGCCAATCACATAGCCATGTGATTTATTTTTTATAAAAAAATAAATATTTTCTCTTATTAAATGTATATGCACGTTAAAAAATATAAAAAAATTCATAAATATATAATATAAAAAATATATAAATTATAAAATTTAAAATTACGATGAAAGAAAAATAGTTGAAATTAATTATATTATTGTCAAAATGTTAAAAAAACTTTAAGAATATAAAATGTGGAAAAAATTATTTAAAATTTTTTAAGACTTATTAAAAATTATAAAAATACTTGAACATATTAAAAATTTGTAAAATTATTAAAAAAATAATAAAAATTTTAAACAATTGTGAAAATCATTTAAAATTAAAAATGTAAAAAAAATTGAAATTTATAAGAATTTTAAAAATTTAAAAATTATAATATATTTTACAATTTTTCTTAAAAATAGAAATTAAAAATGGAAAAATATAATGAAATTACCAAATTATTATGCCAAAATAACCTATAAAACGGATTAGATGATTTGTTTTTAAGATATGATAAGAGAGATGTTTAAGAAGAATATTAAAACAACCTGATCAGCCAGAGTGTTTTTTTTTATTTTTTATTTTCTATAGGCAAGATTTATTATTATTAAAAAGAAAATCTAAACAACAGAGGAAAAGCATACAGACCAAAACAACAGCAACATCAAACCAAACCAACACTACCACAGTCAAAAGCAGACCACACAAAACTAGACCAAAATATAAATTCTTACTTCCAAAATGATGATTCCATTCAAGTGACCAAAATATAAAGGTAGTCACTGCGTTTCCTGGATTTGGATAAATCGAAATAATTGATTATACTAAAAGTTCATTATATTTTTCTTCTTCGTAGACTTGTTTGGGTTTTATAAAGTATTATTCTCTGACGAGAAAAAATTGGTTGTCGTACCTGCATAATTACTGTCAACTGGGGTCCCATTTATGCTTCATCCTTTGATAGCATAACCTTTGTAAATTTGAGCCCCAGATCGTATAATCACCGTCAACTAAGATCTTGAGTTACAATGCGATTCGGCTTCTTGAGTGATGGCTTCATACTCACATGGTAGATGAAATTTGTAGGTCACTTAGCTCCACAGCACCACCGTATATTCAAACATTTCGTAAAACTATAACCATGTCTATCTCAAACACGAACAAAAATATATCTACAAACTATTAATTTCCAACTGTAAGAAAAAAAATTAATTTCTGTAAATTTGTAGGACACATTTTCCTTTCTCTCTCCAAAAACAGCATAAATCAATAAATTTTAAAAAATTAACAAACTTCAATTTTTTTTTCAGGATAAATTAACCTAAAATTGTGTTATTATATCATTTTGGAGACCAAATTTCTAATGTCTAATATTACCTTCACGATTAACTCGTGAAATGAATGTACAACTTGGGGAAAGGATTGTATGAAACAGTGACGCCACGTCATCTTTATTCCTTTACAATAGATTTATGCCACATCAGCATTTTTATCCTGAATTTCAGCATTTTTGTCCTGAAAAAAATCAAATCCAGATTAAAATATTAAAATTCAGGATAAAAATGCTGAAATTCAGGATAAAAATGCTGATGTGGCATAAATCTATTGGAAATTAATATAAATGACGTGACGTTACTGTTTCATATATACAATCCTTTCTCGTACGACTTAAAGGAAATGAATATTATAATTAATGCTGACTAATCCTCCTGCTAATGCATGCATAGCATTAATTTCATGGCACATACTACTACCAAAAATTTCAAGTATTAACAATGTTCATTGAACAAAATAATATTATAAAAAAAGGAAAAAAAAAAGCACGAACTTTATTCATGGAAATATGTAGAGGAACAGGGGCGTAGCCAGGGTCGCTGGCATGCCCGGCCCCCTTAAATGGTAAAATTTCTTTTTAGGTCCTTCAAATTTTTTAAAAATTTTAAATTAATAAAGATAAAATTACACTTTGGCACCCTAAAATTAAAAAATTTTGATTTAATCTTTTACAAATTAGAAAGATATAAACTATAAAATATTAAAATCTCATCCGGCCCCCCTAAAAAATTGTCCTGACTCCGCCCCTGTTAAGAGGAACACACAAGTTGAGACAGCACAATCATGTCCGACGTAATGGGGCGTATGCTGATAAGCGACCTTAACGTCCAACTTTGTTTTAATTTGCTATTTGGACTGTAAGTAGAGGTACTTTGCAGGACAGAGATACAATACTGGTTTTATATATATTGCATTTAAAAGGATGTTATTTATTTGACATGATCGACCGGTCCAATTAAGCACTCGGCGGATCTGGCACATAGGCAGTGTCATTAAACTTCCAGTGCCCATCGTCCGTTTGAACCATGTTTTTGAACAACTCCTGAGTCCACCAGTTATCTGGTATTTTGTATTTGTCCAGTAAGCCATCACTATTTTTGTTTACGACTGCATTATCAAAATCTAGTTCTTCTTCAAGTTTGAAATCTCCATCTTTTTGCATCCCTGCAATTGCATGCTGGTAACCCTCCAAATTGTGAGGACTAATATTCTCTTTCAAGTAGGGTGATTTGGTTGTGTCAATCCCCAACTCTTCTCCCACATGGAAGTATTCTAGTCCAAATGGAAGCATAGGGACAGGATCTTTGGCATTTACGATGCGTAGGATATGGAAGTTCTCAAGTCTTTTACAAACTTCTTTGAAGGCTAGGTTTCCAACACGAGGGCTAGCAGCTGGAAAGCAAGTCACCATGAACGCTTTATTCGAGTTGTCTGTTGGCTTGTTGAAACCATTATGAGCTATGTCCATAGAGTTTAGGGTTGCAAGTGCAGCACCTAAACTATGGCCTGTTACAGTTATGCTGACCTCCTCGTTCTGATACTTGTCCACCAGCTCCTTCACCGCTTTACAAGCCTGACGGTCATTAATAACAATTGAACTGTCAATATGAGTAAAATATATGTTCAATTATTTATGTATATCAAGAATTACCTGTTGCCTGGCGCTGGGTTTAGTGTAAGGGGAATTTGCATTTGAGTTCATATAGGTGTTGTAAAAACCAGTATGCACAGAGCCAGTTCCGAACAAATCTTTAGCTGATGTTTGAAAAATATTAGCATCGCAAAACCACTCAGATATTGTTATGGTTCCTCTCCATGAAACAAGAATATCCCTCCTTCCAAGAACAGTTTTTCCTTCATCTGTGGCCACAGCCACATAACCAAAATATGCAACTTCATCATCGCTCGGAGCAGCGTATATGAAGTTGGTCACTTTATAACGGTATGGGTTACCCTTTTCAAGACCAACCCTAGCGAAATACTCGTCAGGTGGGTATAGGCTAAGAGCATAACCCTTTGAAGCCTTGGTCCCATTGAAAGCATCACCAGCAGCTCCAGCCCTTTGAAGATAGTGAATGAGAGAGCGGCGAAATTCAAGATCAAAAGGATCCAGTAAACCCTCCGACTTGTTTTCACCACTAAGTTCTCTCCAACGAGATGCTATTGCAGAACTTGCCATAATGATTTTATCTCTTTTAACCTTATAATAAATTCTAAAGTTTCTTGGTGAGGATGCGACTCGTAGCTTTGTTGAGCTTGCTTTGTATAGACAGGGAAAGTTAATCCTTAGTGAGTTTATTATTGAGATTAAGGGCTAGTTTGGCAATGCTTTTGAAAATTGCTTTTGAAAAGTGCTGTGGAAAAGTGTTTTTTAGAAGTGCTTTTGAAAATTTTGCTTTAAAATTTGAGTGTTTAGCATTGCTGTCAAAAAATGCTTTTGAGAAATAAAATGTCCATTTTAGACATGTTATTATCAAGTAACAAATATACATTTAAAAAAAATTTAAATTAGTTAATATTATTATATTTTAGTAAGAATATAAAAAAATTACTATAACTTGTTAATATTTTAATATATGAAATATAAATTTTAAATATTTTTAAGTAATAAATATTAATTATTTATAAAATTTAATTAGAATATATAAACTACATTTTAAATATTTAAATATAACCATTAAATATTTGTAATTAATATTTTAAAAATTATTTTTTTATTTTTAATTAATGATTTTAACACATTTGTATTAAGCACCACAAAAAAAAGGAAAGTACTATGTTATTAGAGGGGTGAAAAAGTAATTAAGCACTAAAAGTGCTTTTGGGAGAGGAAAAGTTAAAAATTTTAGCTTCTCCTTTTCAGAAGTGCTTTTGAAAAGCACTTCTGCAAAGCTAAAATTTCCAGCCAAAAACAACTTGTTCTGCACAGCTTTTTTTTCAAAAGTGCTTTTGGAGCTAGAAGTGCTTTTGAAAAGCAATGAAGAACTGGCCCTAAAAAAGTAAAATGTTTATCATTATAAACAATAAAGTAAGTGCGCAAACTACCATATAAAGAAGCAAAGTAATGGCGCAAATGGCCTACTTGAAGCATGCAAAATAAACATGTTTAGTACTCTGACTAAGACATGCTCGGACAACATTATCACACCACGTTTTAAATAGCTTTCTAAATGCTTTTCATTTCCTACTAGTAAACAATCCTTGGCCACAAGAATAATCAAGAGAATTATTTATTTATTAATTTTTATTTCGTGTAAGAGTACTAAATAATTCCTTCTGTAATGCACGGATCAATTTCAACCATTCCATTTGTTTTAAAAGTTAAAAGGTCTAAAATTTAAAATTTATTATTATAGATGTTTAAAATTTATCATTTAAAATTTAAGGTTTATAGTTTAAGATTTACAATTTAAGTTTTAGAGTTTAAGTTTAGGTTTTTAACATTAGAGTTTAGGATTTATAGTTTAAGATTTAAGATTTAAGTTTTAGAGTTTAAGTTTAGGTTTTTAATATTAGAGTTTAGGATTTATAGTTTAAAATTTAAGTTTTAGAGTTTAAGTTAAGATTTTTAATTAAGGTTTAAGATTTAATGTTTAGGGTATTATGAGGTAGGGTTTGTGGTTATATAATTTTGGTATTTAGGGTTTAAACTTTAGTAATAAATTTGATTTTGTTTTTAATTATACATATTATAAATAAATATTAAATATACATCAACAATCCATGTCGTTTTCATTTCGTTTTGTATGGTAGAAAAGAGAGGGTACGTACAACCTTATCCACAGCAGTTATCACTACCACAAATAGCTTATTTGTCATATTTGCAAGTTGATAATTTTTGAAACAAAATATTTGGCTATAATCAATGTTGATATTGTGGAAGTATTCAGGCCTATTAATGAAAATTAATTTATTCGGAGTAACACATCTTAAAGATTGGATAAGTTCAGGTTGGATCATATACGGATCATATACAAAATAAATCCCTTGGATCGAGACAAACTTGGAAGACTTATCTCCAACACTTTCAATTTACATTGGTCTTTAAAATTATATTGTATATTGTTATTTTAGATGTTGTTTAATATGGAATTAAATGTAATTGATCTCTACTATATTAGCAAGTCTCGAATTTTTATATAATGAGAGACTTGTATAGATTTTATAACGAAACTAAAAAAGTACTTATTTCGTCATCAAGCAACATTTTTGTGAGAGTGCGTTTGAGAGAGTAAAACCTTTTGTTTGTTTGGTTTTACAGCCTGAGTTCTCATGGAGAGAACTTAGAGGTGAGAGATCTAGTATTTAGATACAAATGTGAGGTTGCTATACTAGAGTGTAATAAGACTTAAATCACTTGTTGTATTGAGATTAAAGATAAATTCTTCTTACTAAGCTAGACTCCGTAGATATAAGAAAATTAAACTGCGCACAAACAATTCATTGTCTCTTATTTTTCTATTTTACGTAATTCCATCTGAAGTACCCACTTCTGCTGTCCCTTCCATTGTTTTACTTAACAAGCTAACAACTATTCAAATCTTCAATTGGTATCAAAGTGTCCCACTTAACACATTTAGTAGTGATCCCTAGTGTTGTTATTACTAAGTTATCGAAGGATCATTAGTTGCGTGTCCTCCTACGTTGGATGGTTCCAACTATGCCTATTGGAAGGCAGAAAAGAAAGCTTTCATCACAATAATGGATGAGAAAGCTTGACAAGCTATTGTTACAGGTTGGAGACCCCCCCTACAACCACTACAAAGGCCGAAAGTGTTCCAAAAGTTGAGCATTGTTATGGTTCCTCTCCATGAAACAAGAATATCCCTCATTTTCCAGAGCACTTTTCCCTTCATCCGTGGCCACTGTCACATATCCAAAACACACCACTTCATCAACACTCGTAGCAGCATATATAAAGTTGATCACTCTATAATGATTTCCATTTTCAAGACTAACCCTAGAAAAAAACTGGTCAGGTGGGTATAGGCTTAATCTTTTGATGTCTTGGTAAGGTTGATGGCATCATTAGCTGCTCTAAGGGTTAGTTTAATAATGCTTTTAAAAAGTACTTTTAGAATAAAAAAACGCTTTTGAGATAAAAATATTTTTAAGCAAGACTCTTCTAAGAGAAAAAAAACACTTTTCAAAAGCAAAAAAATTGACCCAAAAGCCTTTTTTTCAAAAAGCAAAAATAATTTAGCTTTTCTCAAAAGCGCTTTATATCTAAAAAAATGCTTCTTTTTTAATTCATTCGATCCGTTCTGTTGTAAAAAATAAACAGAACAGAGTTCAAAAGTTTGACATTACAGATATTCCAAAAGAAAACACATTCAATCGCTAACAGACCTAAGTTTACATCAAATCAATGGCTCACCACCAAGCTTTAAACATTTCCTCACGATTTAGACCTGCAATCGCCAAGGAAGATGTCATTTCATTTCCATTCTTTTCTGCCATAAAAAAAAAACACAACATTTCCTACCTTCTCAATGTCTCTTTCAATATCTGCGAAAGTTGCTTAAAGAGACCATGGTCTCATCGACTTATTTGCACACCAATTAAACACCACTATTGAACCAAGTTCTATAAATAGAGGATCATTTAGCTTCCATTTCATAGCTAAAAATACTTCCAGTGCTACCCTCACCATGCCAATCTCTGCCAAATCAGTATCATTTGCTGCTATAGAACCTGAAAATAAAACTCTTGCGACTCCCTCCTTATCTGTCAAGACACCTTCACAACCTGCTTTATCCTCGTTTGCAATCCCAAAAACATTAAACTTTAAACATCCATGCAGAGGAGGGCACCATATCAATGCAGCTGGTTTGGATTTAATTGAATCAATCCTGTACCTATTTGGACATATCCACTAAAAGTTCTCTTGCAACATTAGTTCATCATAAACAGATCTAATCCATAGTAATGCCCTCATCTTTAATTGAAAACTCAAAATTTCCATAATCATCATCCTTCTTTCAAATTTTTCATAGTTCTTAGAAGCATTGCTAAACTAAGCCTAACTCTTTGAAGATCAAGAACTAGACATGATTATTTATCTATTCTCACTATAATCTAAACTCTGTTTGTGAGGATGCGATGCAACTCGTAGCTTTGCCATGCATGCTTTATTATAGACGGGGGATAACTTTGTCTTGTAGTAAATTAAATAATGGAGCAAGCCACATTTCCAGCATTAGAAATATGAGCCACAATGTCATTTTTTTAATTATTTTATCATTAGTTTATAATTATAATTAAAAGAATTCTATTATATAAGTAAACATTTATGTTTACGATGATGCTATGACATTACTTAAGGACACCTGAAAATTAATGAAAGAAAGACTGTTTTTAGCAGAAGTTGTTCCTCTAATTAATGAATAATGACAAGTTGACAACTCACAGAAGACACAAAAGGATAGGATCTGAGCATATGTTTAAAGTAACTCTTAAACTAAACTTTAATCTACTTAGCGACTTCAGTGAAACAGGGCAAGGGTTGTTTTATGAATTCCAGTAAACAATAAATGGTTGACGGTAGCCTATAAGCTTAAAAACACAAGAGAGAACAAAGAGCCATAAACCCTAGCCTTACCCTATGAGAACCCAGAGCTTACTAAGAGTATTAGTTCATAGGAACAAATAATTAAGGTAAGGAATCATGGTCACCAACATCTGTATGCATGCCTCGGATCTAGGAGAGTATTTCGCAACAAAATGAAGCCCCGAAACCCCTATCAACTTATGAAAAGAAAGATGAGATCCCTAGTCAAACCATCACTCCCAGCCAAATCCATCAACAAATAACAAAATAAAAATAAAAGCCAACTCATAAAATTATCAAAACACCAATATTTTGCTACCATATTCAATCATTACATCAATATATCATTCTACATACAAATTGAGTCGAATAATGACAAAAAAGATATATATTTTCTATTATTATTTTCTTGAATAAAAAGTAATTTTTTTTTAAAAAAATAAAGCTTCAAATCAATCGTCGAAATTTAATTTTAGATTGATACGATTTGCATTAAGGGTCAATTAAACAATAGTAGGGAGTAATTTTTGAGAATTTTGAAGAACAATCATAAAGTTGTTCGAGAACAATCATTGAGTTCTTTTATTGAAACTCTCTCCAAAATTTTCTCTTCAAGTTTGATTGTGATAACATTTTTTTCTTGAAGGGGGTGCTAGAGGAATTTAAAACAAAACACCACTAATATTATTTTGTTAGGTGTTCATGAATTAGATGATTCGCTTTACACCGAAATAGAATTTATATTTTTCAATTCATGCTGACATAATTCCATTAGATTTATTGTTTATAAATAAAATATAAAAACTAATTTTATATTAATATTTTTTTTATAAAATAATAAAATATTTTATATTAATAGTTTTTATTAAATGGTGGTTTTTAAATTCATTAAATTCTCCTATTTTCAAATTTTAATGCTGCAAATATATTATTACATGTATAATATCTTGAATTTATTTTCACATTGTCGAAACCATCCTTAAAAGGGGTTTTAAAAACGGGAATCGACTTTTAAAAATATGGAGTCGCCACCGATCCTTTTTATTTAGGTGTGATCGGGTCACCTATAAAACTATTTTGGGTTTGCGAAATTCGAGAAAACGGGTTCGGAAGTCGGTTACGTGCAAGGAAGGGTTAGCACCCTTGCAACGCCCAAAGTTGGTACCAAATTGATTAATGTTGTCCTAATGTCGAAAATTTGAAAATATTTAGGGTAAAACTTTCGAAGAAAAAAAACGGCTAATTGAATCAAAACTGAATCTCAAGATTAACTCGCTTCAAAGGAATAAAAGTATCACACCCAACACGTTAGGATGTAACACCCTTATATTTCGATACCGAGATCATCTTTGATATTCAAAGCATGTAAAAGAAAAGGATATTTGAGTATTTAGTCGAACGAAAAGATCGACACCCAACACGTTAGGATGTAATTTTCCGGCCTTCTAAACACGCAAATATTACCCTTTTTTGTATGAATAAAAATGTCGAGTTGCGATTTAAAACCGTTAATCCACATGAAATGACGAAAATACGAAATCAACAATACTGGTAATAAAAGATAAAAATATGAAAGGGTAAAAGACGACATTGAAATAATAATAAAAAAGTTAGAAGGTGTTAGTAAAGATCGAGATAATAAAAAAGTATATACAGTATGATAGCATAAATATAATAATAATAATAATAATAATAATAATAATAATAATGATAAATATAATAATAGTAATAATAAGATAACAATAGTGCGGACACAAAATATGTACATCATACCAATATAAATATAATAATGATAATAAGGTAATAATACTAATGCAAAGTATATAAAATATGATAATATAAATATAATAATAATAATAATAATAATAATAATACCACCATAATAAATTAATAATAATATGTACAACATAATAATGTAGTAATAGTAATTAGTATAGTAATAACAATAAAATAATAACAATAATAATACAAAATACATACAATATAATAATACAAATACGGTAATAATAATAATAATATAGTTAGTATATATAGGTAATAATACAATAATAATAATAATAGGAATAATAACATAAAAGAAAAATAAAGTAACTAATAATAATAATAATGATAGTAATAATAATAGTAATAGTAAATATAATAATAATAATTAGGGTACATATAACGAAAATAATGAACATAATAATAAAATAATCAAAAGTAGTTAGAAATGACTAAAATTGAACAAAAACGGAATGTTTGGGGTAAATTTGAAATAAAACAAAGAGGGAAGGATCAGGTTGAAACGCGCGGAGGAGGGGAGGGACTAAAAGCGATAATAACCCCTCCCTTCGAAACGGCGACGTTCAGATTAGGACCAAATTGAGCAATAGAAGGAATTTTGGGCAAAATCAGAGATAAAGAAAATTCGATTGCGAAAAGAGGAAAAGTAGAGGGGCTAAATGCGCAATTAGCCCCTCCTAACAAAACACGCGGATCCTGACCCCCGGGTCGGGTCGAATTCGGGTTGGCCTCCCCAAAAACGACGTCGTTTTGACGTCCGGGGAGGCTCTTTGAAACAGCGCTGTTTCACTGCCTTATAAAGGGCCCCAAAATCCCAAAAAAATTCATTTCAGCTCCCCCCTTTAAAAAAAATTTCTAAACCTTTCTCCTTTCTCTCTGCAGGCCCAAAGTCCGGCGAGGGGACTGCCGTGGACACCGCCGCTGCCGGCCACCGCGCACGGTGGCCGGAAAGGTAAAGTTTCTCCCCTTTTTTTTTTTAGTATATGGATGTATATATTTGTGTGTTGATTGAGTGATGAAAATAAAAAACGAAACAACGAATATAAAGAAAAAGAAGATACGAAATCACCTCGTTCTCCCTTTAGTATTCACTCTGCCTTTTTAACGTTTGAATCTGTTTTTAGTATTGAAAAATTTTTTGTATTCTCTGGCCAAAAAAAAGTCCCTATTACAATGTTTTTATTCGGCTTTTATAGAGCCGAGAAACACCAAATAAAGATACAATATCTTTCCCTTTTTTATTATTGTTGCGTTGGCTTCCATTTTTGCAGGTCATGGTGGCCGACAGAGGCGAGTGCGCGAGTGGGTGCTGCGGCTGAGTGGAGTTGCGGCGCTAAGGTTTGCGGCGCAAGAGAGGAGAGGGAACCCTAGGGTTCCCTGATTAGTTTTGGGCCATACTGGGCCATTAGGGTTTGGGCCTTTTTCCTCTTTTATTATTTTTTTAATTTGGGCCCGGACTATTTGGGCCATTTACAGCTGCCCCTCTTTGCTCATTGTCGTGTAACGAGAATAGAGCAAAGATATAAAGAAGGCCCAAATTTGTCGGGACCCACTGAGTCTTGATTTCTTAGTGCTCTGCTTTGTCAGGTAGCTTCAAACTCCACTGTAACTTGTTGCTTTGATTCATTCCACTATAACCTTGAAAGATGATTATTGACTTTGATATGCTCCTGAAACATCAGGACTGCCCAACTTGCTATCTTCAATCTGCTCATGCCAGACTTGCTATCTTCAATCTACTCCTGAAACATCAGGAATGCCAAAATTGCTATATTCAATCTGCTCATGAAACATCAGGAATGCCAGAATTGCCATCTTCAATCTGATCCTGAAACATTAGGACTGCCAGACTTGCCATCTTGAATCTGCTCCTGAAACATCATGACTGCCAGACTTGCCATTTTCAATCTGCTCCTGAAACATCAGGAATGCCAGAATTGCTATCTTCAATCTGCTCCTAAAACATCAGGATGCCAGACTTCCTTTCTTCAATCTGCTCCTAAAACATTAGGATGCTAGACTTGCTTTCTTTAATCTACTCCTAAAACATTAGGATGCCAGACTTGCTATCTTCGATCTGCTCCTGCAACATCAGGAATGTCAAATCTGCTATTTTCAATCTGATCCCTGTAACATCAGAGACCACCAGGCTGATGTCTTTGATCTGCTTCCTGCAACTTCAGGAATGTCCAATCTGCTATCTTTAGTTCGCTTCACTTCGGAAGGCAAGATTTTCGAACACACCGATGTTGCGACGACGTCTTCTAGGGGACCTGTCGTGTAAAATCAGTTTTGTGTTTATGTTTATGCCAAATGGTTAGAATGCACTGATCTGAATATATTATGGATAACATTTGCCTGAATGCAGAATGTCATGAGAATGATTTGTTACAATGATTTGGATGTAATGATTGGAATTAATCCAGTACTCCCAGCTAGATGTGTTTTGCATGAATCCAGTACTCCCAGTACCCTTTTGCTCGACTGGTATTCTTTGACTGAGAACCCGAGAAACACATATTTTGCTCAACAGATTTGCCCCATTGTAACTTCAAGGTTCATCTCATTGTGACTTGGGGGTATAGGATCTGGATCCCGCCGTGATTTCAGAACGTGAGATTTGTTTCTTCTTCAATCCATCCCATTGTCATTCAAAGGTATAGGATCTGCCTCAGCTTCCATCTATTGATCACTTTTTAAGTGACCCAACCAGATGTACATGCATGATGTTCGCATGAATAAAGAATATCGTTTTTTTTTTTTTTGCATGATTCGAGCTTCGTACTTGGGTTAACAATGCCCCTTTTTTGTCAGACTTGTATCACTGATGTGATATCTTGTCATTTTGTTCAATCACCATTTTTGACAAAAATCTGAAGAGATAACCTTAATTTCCAACCCTTAAGCTTGGTAAATCTTAAGCAATAATCCTGTTTTAGACTCCTGTATTGTTTAGAGGTTTCCAGAGTAATATGCGAAACTCCTTTCATGAAAGTATTATTAGTCCAATAATTGTTATTTCAATGCAATATGCTTGAAACATAAATTTATTGAGAGCACAGCTCGAAACAAACAAGTTAATCAAAGCTAGGAAATGCAATGAAAAAGAAAGTTTATTTAGAGTTTTTTTTTTGTTTTTTTTTTTTGAAAAAGAAAAGATAACAGACTCAAAATGGAAACTAGGTGCCCCAGATATCGCAGCCTGAGCTTCTTCGTTCCAACTTCTTGGGGATCATTTTAAGCTCAATATGCGTTTAGGGGATCCGGAGTACTTTGGCGATGTCCCAAGACATAACATACTTCTTCATTGTTAATTCAAGCGTAGCAAGACTACTGTATGCTACTCTTTCGATCAAAATTTGAGCTACCCTTTTCGGGTTTTCAACTCAAACCCACCTTTGGTCTCAAAGCGCCCTTTGCGGGTTTTCGCCTTTGGCCTCCTTTTTTCTTTCTCTTTTCTCTTTTTTTTTTTGAATCAACCTTTTTTAGGCCGAATCTGAATTCACCGAATTGGACAAGTATTTGCTATCCATCTCTGTCCATATCTATACTTCCGTAGAACAGGCCTTCTCTGCTGCATAAGGTCCTTCCTAGTTTGGCATTCTCTTTCTTCTGAAGTCCCTTTTGTATGGGAGGAATCCTTTTTTGAAGCCCTATCATGAAATTTTCTAAGGCGATCCTTTTTTGTTGTGAGCTTGTATCACCTGACCATGATAGCTAGCTTTTAATATTTTCTCTTCAAATTTACTTGATCACATTGAGACTGGATCCATTCTGCCTCATCTAATTTTGGCTCGGCCCGTGCCCTGGAAAAAAGGATTTTGACTTCACTAGGCAAAACCTAATGAGGAAGGCGTTGCCTCAACAGAGGTCTCGGTCGACACTTAATGAGCATAAAGGGTAGACGTAACTTCTATATGCCAATCTTTACAAGTCTAGGTCATCTTCTAATCAATCCTTGTTTTGTTGCCCCCTCTTTTTTTTTGTGCACCATGACGTGGCACTTGATCTTTGAACAGACCGCAAACTTTTGACATTGTGCGGTTAAATGTGATCTTTCTGACATTTTAGTTGTCAGCATTCTTTTCTTTTTTGTTCTAATGACCACTGATTTTGCAATATTGGCCTACGAAGCTACTTCCACCCTCTTAGCGAATTAATGTTCGCTAAAAGCTTCCGACGAGGTCGTCCCAATAAACTCTATGCCCCACACAGATAAGGTCTATGAAGAAATGGATGAGACGTATGAATCTTGTTTTCATAAATTTGGCATTTACGACATAACTGATGCAATCCCTTTCTATGATGAACCAGCAGAATTTGAATATCATAATTAGCTTGGCTATCGTATAATCATTAGCATGTGATCTTTAAATACCCTGATGAACCTCTTCTAGGACTTCCTTGGTCTTAACAGCATACCCACATTTCAGTAGCCCAGGTGTGTCATGTGAAAACATCCTTGAATTGGGAATAAGTTGATGATGTCTCGCTTTGTCTTTGCGGTGAGCTAGGCTTCAATATTCACCTTTCTCTCTTCTCTTAGGCTTACAACGATGCTTTATAAGATAGTATCTGTTTTCAATCTTGCTCTACCATCCTTAACAAATTAGGATATAGGTTACAATCTCTATCGTCTCCAAAGCCTTGAGATCCCTCTAGACGCATATCTTACTCAGAAGTAGACTCTGAGTCAGTAACGGCGTCGCTCATGTCATTGATATCTGGGGACCCATTGTGGGTGTGAGGTAGAAAATCCAAAGAACAAATAATTCTAAGGATGATTATATGTATGATATGGACATGAATGAAAAATGAAAAAAGTGTAAAGCATGAAAATATTTACTTAGAAAGATGCATTTTATTGAAATAACAATTCCGGACACAAGCCTATTTCACAAAAAGACTCTTATTACTCCAAGTTAGCTCTAAAAATACAGGGATCTCTTCCACAGTCCCATTGTTCAAAACATTCCCAAACATGCAAGGTCTTGGAAACTTTGATTCTTCGGTTCATTTTACAGATACGTCGCTAGTGTTCTTTTTTCCCGATTCTGAGGACTTTCTTCAAGGAAATGCATTCTTCTGCCTCATCTCGGTTTCTGTTACGGCTTCATCAGAATGATTAGGTCCTGAAAGATCATCAAACTCCACAATTTCTATCTTAATGAACTTTTCAACCAATTTCTTAAATGCAATGCAGTTATCGATTGAGTGACCCGTTATTCCCGCATGGTAGTCGCATTGAACGTTCGGATCATACCATTTAGGATATGGGGGCTGTAATGGCTTCAAATAGTAAGGAGACACCACATGTGCATCAAATAAATTTTGATAGAGCTCCTTGTATGTCATCGAGATGGGTGTGAAGTGGAGCCTTCTAGTGTTAGGCTTTCGGTTGGAATCCTGCTTAAGAGGGCCTTGAGGGTTAGTAGTCACCATCCTTAGCTGGCTTACTGAAATCAGCTCCGAACGGCCCCTGTCATGCTTACTTGTACTACCCACTTCCATTTCCTTCTTCTTCGGGGCCCTTAATGTCCGCTCTCTCCTTTCTTTTGTCTCCGCTTGAACAATCAGTTTGGCTTGATCATCATTAGGGTTAAAACATGAGCCCATCGGGAGATTCAACAGTGCCGGTATATTAATTTGACATTAGGGTTTGATAATGACGGGTACCCCATGCGACTGTGTATCTGGTTGAGTCGGGATATTCATCGGGGAATAAACAATTTCTTCTTCATCATCTGTACTGCTGACCACTAGACCACCCTTTTTTCCAAGTCTTTCGACTAGTAATTGGGTTAACTGGTGCATCATATTCATTTGATCTTGCATATCCTGTTGAATTTTGGCCAACTGTTCTTACATCAAGATTTGCCTTTGCTCTAATCTCTCCAACCTTCGGTCCATGTCTTCTGGGTTAACTGAGATAATTTCACCTTAATTAGAGTCTTGCTACAAATTTTAATGCATGTGATATGATGTAATGCAAATGCATGAAATGCAATGCAAAATGCATGGAATGAATGCAAGAAGAAAGAGAGGCATTGTAACATCCCGAAATAGGGCCTAAATGGAATAGTGGTTGCGAAACCACAAATCCGAGTCAGTAAAATATTTTAATATTATTTTCAGTGCTTATAATATGTGAATTTACATGTGTGAAAGTTTCGTGAATTAATTTTATTGTTAGTGTGCTTAATTTAAAGAAAAGGACTAAATCGCATAAGTGGTAAAAGTAGCCTTATAGCTTGATTAAATGGTTGAATTGATGATTTCTTTAATTTAAGGGTTGATAGGGTAATTTAGCCATAATTGTTCATTTAAGGAGTAGTGGACGGCAACATGTCTTTATATAAGGCATTTACATGTTTACTTTATATATGTTAAATTACTTTAATAAATAATATAATAGTAATAAAACATAAAAGAAGTGGGTGAACATTTTTCTATCATTTTGTCTTCTTCATTGCCGAAACCAGAGAAGAAAGAAAGAGCTTGAGCTCTTAAACTTTCGGCCTTGCATGCTTGATTAAGGTATGTAATTGAGTTCGGTTTTCGATAATTTTTACGTTTTTGAGATCGTTGCTTTGAGTGCTACAAAACCCATGTTTCAATTTTGAATTTTGATGAATATTTGGAGTTATGCCATTGATGAGAACTTTGATTTTTGATGATTGATGGTAGATTTTGCATGTTTATGAGTAGAGGAATGATTTTTATTAAGTGATTTTCGGTAAAAACGAGCTAATTAGTAAAAGTTGTTATTGTTCATAAGTATGTGTTATAGTAAGAATTTGAAGTTGCTATAGAAGGGAAAAATGTTCAGCATGTTATAAAACATAAGAATAAGGGCTGAAGTTTAATTTTCGAGCCTAGGGGCAAAATCGTAAATACGTAAAAGTTTAGGGGCAAAATTGTAATTTTGCCAAAAATGAGAGTTAAGGACTGTTTTGATAAATATGAGTATTAAATAAGCTAAATTTGCTATTATAGATCAAGAAGAACGAAATCCAGAGTTAGATCGGGGAAAGAAAAAGATAGAGGATTAAATCGATATAGTTTATCGATTTTATTTCGAGGTAAGTTTGCAGTAAATAAATGCAATATTCTATTATTTTACATTTAATATTATTAAATTCCAGCATTTACATATTTATTCTGTAAATTTATTATTTAAAGACTCAAGTATGAATTGACGGAAAAGCTATTGCAGAAAGTTCCGGTTGAACCTTAGGAATGTGTAGGATACAAATGTCATGACATTAGGGTTTAAGGAAATCATGTAAGACCATGTCAAGACATGGCATTGATAAGTTACTATAAGGCAAAGGTCCCATGTAAGACCATGCCAAGGCATGGCATTGGTGAATTTATAAGGCAAAGGTCCCATGTAAGACCATGCCAAGGCATGGCATTGGTGAGTTCATAAAGCAAGGATACCACGTAAGACCATGTCAAGACATGGCAATGGTTAAGTTTCATAAGGAAAGGTGCCCGCGTATCCTTAGTATTCCAAGTGGTTCAACGGGAAAATTCAAAGAGTATACCAAAGTAAAGGTAAGACAAGTTCAAGCTAAAAAGGTAAGTTAAGACAAGTTCAAGCTAAAAAGTAAAGGTAAGATAAATTCATGTTAAAAAGGTAAGGTAAGATAAATTCATGTTAAAAAGGTAAGGTAAGATAAATTGATGTTAAAAAGGCAAGGTAAGAATACAAGTTTGAGTATATTGAGTTAAAAGCTTAAGTGATCTTGATAAGAAAAGAATAAGTTAATTCATTAAGAATGTTGTCATCTATTTACATGTAAACTTACTAAGCTTTATGCTTACTCCCATTCTTTATTTTTTTTTATAGTATTGCAAGCCAATTCGGGGATCGAAAGGACGTCGGAGATCGTACACACTATCAAAGGATTATATTGGTATTTTGTGACTCGAACGTTTTAAGTTATGGCATGTATAGGGACTTAGCCATTTTATGTGTGTGACCTTATGATATGGCTTATTATGGACTTATAAATGCTTGGTAATGATTAGCCATTAAAATGGTTAATTAAGAACATGTTTTGGATGTTATGAAATGCCTAGTTGATAGTTATTTTAAAGAAATTATGTAATTATATGCAGGGGAATAGTTGGACAGCAGCAGTGACGTGATTTTGAAAATTCACCAAAAATATTATAAATTGAATTAGGTTGTGAATGAGATATATAATTAAAGCTTATTGAGTCTATTTTCATATAAAGAAAACGGTGTAGGAAAAAGAGTTGTATATTATGAGATAATTAATTTTTAGTGAAGAGAGGTCAGAACTGTCAAACTGTGTAATAGGGGAGACTTTAACTAATAAACTGTACTAATTGGCCACACCAAAAATTCTGGAAAAATTATAGTAAGAAGATATACGAGTCTAGTTTCAGGGAAAATTTACGGATCTTGATTTCGAGTTTCGTAACTCGAGTTATAATTAATTTAGTGAACATGATGCAGACGGACAGTTTCAATTTTTATGCCCAGAACTAGTAAGTTAAGTCTAGTAATGCCTCGTGCTCGACTCCGGCAGCGGTCTCGGGTAAGGGGTGTTACAGGCATTGATTATGAATTCAATTCCTATTAGAAGAACTTGTCTAGAAAATACGTTTCTTTACATAAAATGGCCCACATATACGGCCTCCTCCTCATGATCCAGATGAAAACACCAATCCTCTTCTTCGTATCCGAATATTATGGTCGTGTCCCGCCTCTTCTAGCTCTTTGTTGCTTGATCTGGGTCGTTCCTCATCACTCGCTTATCCTCTTTGAAGCTCATAATCCTCTGATGACTCCCAAACAATCCTTGTCGGCTCGAATCTTCAGACAATGTCTTGTCTTGTTGCTCACCTAGACTATGTTCGGACGGCCGTATTATAATCCTCTTTATCAAGTAACACATTTTCTTATGACGAATTCTTCTATTTAGCAATCAACCGCGAATCAACACCTCCTTTCTAGGATGATGCGATGTAATGCCAATGCATGGAATGAATACAAAAAGAAAGAAAGGCGCTGATTATAAATTCAATTCCATTAGAAGAACTTTTTTAGAAAATAAAGCTCTTTACATAAAACGGATTGCATATACGGTTTTGCCCTCATAGTCCAAGCAAAACACCAATCTTTTCCTTCGTGCCCGGATATCATGGCCATGTCTTGTGAACTTTCTTCGTAGATGCCTCTTCTAGCTCCTTGTAGCTTGGTTCGGGCCGTACCTCTTTACTTGTTTATCCTCTGTGATTGTTCATAAGCTTCTTAACCCAAAAAATCAAGACGTGACGACTCTTGAATAATCATTGTTGGCTTGAATCATCGAGCAAAGTCTTATATTCTCTCGTGGACTATACGCCTTCTCTCGTTGTTTACTTGGACTATATTTGAACAACCGTATTATAATCCATTTTATCAAGAAATTTAGTTTCTTATGACAAACTCCTCTATTTAGCAATCGAATATTAATCAGCACCTCCTTTCTATGATGATGCAATGTAATGCGATCAAAACAGAAGAAAATACGTTAGTACAGGAGAAATAATCAATGAAATAGAACACCTATCTGGGTGACCACTAGAGGTTTGGCGTAGCTCTATCTAGGGTAGGCTCCTAGGTCTCTCTACATGTAGTTTGGTTCTAAAGGAGGATACCTGAACCAGCAGATTCCTCGATCCTCACCCATTATAGGCTCATACGGACCGAGTTCGGTTCAGGGGGATACATTTCTCTATGGCCATGTGGAGGTGAAAACCTCACGAAGCACATAGGTACAGATGTGTCTCGGAAGTAGTCCACTAGCCCATGCGGAGGTGAAAACCTTACGAAAGCTTAGTTTCTCACTCCCACTTAAATGTGAGACCGCGACGGTCATGCAATATGATGCACGTTAGTGAACTAAGTGTGGTAAAAATGTCTTTCAATAAAACAAAACAAGTCAATATTTCACACATAGCTTAAAACAAGCAAAATATAAAACATTTACTCGGGTGACCACTAAGGCTTGCTATATGAGGTTCGGCTCTAAAGAAAGGTACCTGAACCCGTAGATTCCTCGATCCTCACCCATTATAGGCTCATACAGACCGAGTTCAGTTCAGGGGAATACATTTCCCTATGGCCATGCGGAGGTGAAAACCTCACGAAAGCTTAGTTTCTCACTCCCACTTAAAGGTATGACCACAACGGTCGTGTAATGCAATGCCAAAGTGTTTCATGAGACCTGACATTATAGCACAATCAAATGGGTCAAAAATGATTTTCCAAAATAATTTTCTAAGTTTTCAATCAAAAGGACAACAATTAATCAATTTATAGCCTGACCCTCAAACTCCCCAGTGGAGTCGCCATGCTGTCGAAACCATCCTTAAAAGGGGTTTTAAAAACGGGAATCGACTTTTAAAAATATGGAGTCGCCACCGATCCTTTTTATTTAGGTGTGATCGGGTCACCTATAAAACTATTTTGGGTTTGCGAAATTCGAGAAAACGGGTTCGGAAGTCGGTTACGTGCAAGGAAGGGTTAGCACCCTTGCAACGCCCAAAGTTGGTACCAAATTGATTAATGTTGTCCTAATGTCGAAAATTTGAAAATATTTAGGGTAAAACTTTCGAAGAAAAAAAACGGCTAATTGAATCAGAACTGAATCTCAAGATTAACTCGCTTCAAAGGAATAAAAGTATCACACCCAACACGTTAGGATGTAACACCCTTATATTTCGATACCGAGATCATCTTTGATATTCAAAGCATGTAAAAGAAAAGGATATTTGAGTATTTAGTCGAACGAAAAGATCGACACCCAACACGTTAGGATGTAATTTTCCGGCCTTCTAAACACGCAAATATTACCCTTTTTTGTATGAATTAAAAATGTCGAGTTGCGATTTAAAACCGTTAATCCACATGAAATGACGAAAATACGAAATCAACAATACTGGTAATAAAAGATAAAAATATGAAAGGGTAAAAGACGACATTGAAATAATAATAAAAAAGTTAGAAGGTGTTAGTAAAGATCGAGATAATAAAAAAGTATATACAGTATGATAGCATAAATATAATAATAATAATAATAATAATAATAATAATAATAATAATAGTAATAGTAATAATAAGATAACAATAGTGCGGACACAAAATATGTACATCATACCAATATAAATATAATAATGATAATAAGGTAATAATACTAATGCAAAGTATATAAAATATGATAATATAAATATAATAATAATAATAATAATAATAATAATAATAATACCATAATAATTAATAATAATATGTACAACATAATAATGTAGTAATAATAATAGTAATAGTAATTAGTATAGTAATAACAATAAAATAATAACAATAATAATACAAAATACATACAATATAATAATACAAATACGGTAATAATAATAATAATATAGTTAGTATATATAGGTAATAATACAATAATAATAATAATAGGAATAATAACATAAAAGAAAAATAAAGTAACTAATAATAATAATAATGATAGTAATAATAATAGTAATAGTAAATATAATAATAATAATAAGGGTACATATAACGAAAATAATGAACATAATAATAAAATAATCAAAAGTAGTTAGAAATGACTAAAATTGAACAAAAACGGAATGTTTGGGGTAAATTTGAAATAAAACAAAGAGGGAAGGATCAGGTTGAAACGCGCGGAGGAGGGGAGGGACTAAAAGCGATAATAACCCCTCCCTTCGAAACGGCGACGTTCAGATTAGGACCAAATTGAGCAATAGAAGGAATTTTGGGCAAAATCAGAGATAAAGAAAATTCGATTGCGAAAAGGGGAAAAGCAGAGGGGCTAAATGCGCAATTAGCCCCTCCTAACAAAACACGCGGATCCTGACCCCGGGTCGGGTCGAATTCGGGTTGGCCTCCCCAAAAACGACGTCGTTTTGACGTCCGGGGAGGCTCTTTGAAACGGCGCTGTTTCACTGCCTTATAAAAGGCCCCAAAATCCCAAAAAAAATTCATTTTAGCTCCCCCCTTTAAAAAAAATTTCTAAACCTTTCTCCTTTCTCTCTGCAGGCCCAAAGTCCGGCGAGGGGACCGCCGTGGACACCGTCGCTGCCGGCCACCGCGCACGGTGGCCGGAAAGGTAAAGTTTCTCCCTTTTTTTTTAGTATATGGATGTATATATTTGTGTGTTGATTGAGTGATGAAAATAAAAAACGAAACAACGAATATAAAGAAAAAGAAGATACGAAATCACCTCGTTCTCCCTTTAGTATTCACTCTGCCTTTTTAACGTTTGAATCTGTTTTTAGTATTGAAAAATTTTTTGTATTCTCTGGCCATAAAAAAGTCCCTATTACAATGTTTTTATTCGGCTTTTATAGAGCCGAGAAACACCAAATAAAGATACAATATCTTTCCCTTTTTTATTATTGTTGCGTTGGCTTCCATTTTTGCAGGTCATGGTGGCCGACAGAGGCGAGTGCGCGAGTGGGTGCTGCGGCTGAGTGGAGTTGCGGCGCTAGGGTTTGCGGCGCAAGAGAGGAGAGGGAACCCTAGGGTTCCCTGATTAGTTTTGGGCCATACTGGGCCATTAGGGTTTTGGGCCTTTTTCCTCTTTTATTATTTTTTTAATTTGGGCCCAGATTATTTGGGCCATTTACACACATATTATTCATATAAAATCAATTATGGATTTAACTATAATGTCGTTTGTATCAAGATTTAAATTTCAAAATTCAAAAAACTAAGAATAATTAATTGGAAAACATGAATTGAATCTATAACTTTACGCATATATATAATAAGATTAATAGAAAATTTTAACCCGTCATATTTAACTATTACTATTGTTAGATCAATACTAAAATTTTAAAATTAGAAATTTGTAGAGACTAAAGTTGACCACTTCAACTTTGAATGAATAAAACAAACAATAACAAAACAACAAACCGGCCACAGCACCATGACATTAGACACCTAGTGCAATAAAAAAAACATACAGAGAAATTCATGTTTCAACCCCATTGAACCCCCATGTCATCAAGCATAACCAAGGGTAAACCATTTAAGAATAATCATCATCTTGACCTTCATGATCCATCAATTTCCAAGACCCATCTTCTTGTTGGACCATACCTTTGTTTTTCCGAACCCTCCAAGACACTGGCACCATGTATTCATCTTTTAACCCATCGAGTGATTTGTTCACAAGGGCTATATCACGATTAACAACCAAACTAAACCCTCCTTTACTACCTTGTGTGCCAGCCACCCCATGTAAATAACCTTCCAAATTATGCCAACTTGATAAGTTCCCAGGACTCTTCAAGTACTTTGATTTACGGGTGTCGATACCCAATTCTTCTCCCACATCCGAATACCCTATCAAAGGATAGTTTGGGACGACATCTAAGGCGTTTCGAACGCGTAAAGCTCGAAGGTCTTTGAAACCTGTAAATGCCTTTTTGAAGTCTGAGTCGCCAACTCGGGGACTAGCGAATAAAAAGGCTGTAACAAGAGCGGCCTTGCTCGACTGGTTTTGGGGCTTGTTATATCCATTGGCAACTACGTCGATGGCATTCAAAGTTGCAAGGGCTGCACCTAAACTGTGGCCGGTGATTGTGATGCTTATTTCCTCGCTCTTGAATTGGTCTATTAGTCTCCTAACCTCGTTAAGAACCTATAAAGAATCAGTACAAGGACAAGAACCATTTTCATTTTTATTTTTATTTATAATAGATGATGCTACTTGTACCATTTTAAGTCAACTTGTGTTAGGTAGTTATGAACTTGACTGGAATCAAGCATATGATTTCAATATCATACATAATTTGAAAAAAGAGTTTAATATGAATGGTTTTCAGCGATTAGGAGATTGAGTTATTCATCTTATAGCATTTGTTGAAAAGATGTCGGCTTCGTTGGAAGAAGTTTATAAAGCGTTATCTATTGAGAGTTGATGGACCCTCAACGATCAATATTGCCTAAAAGAAGGTTTTGTTTCCTAACATTTTAAGTGGCCAAATACTTAAAAAGACGATAGGTTCATAAAGTAGGAGCACCTTGTTTGGTGCCAGATAAGACGAACCATGCAAGTTGCACATGGTCATTTATCAAGATAATTTCACTCTATAAACCCACCGCTTCTTAAGGCACACAGATACTTAGTAGAGTCAAGAGACAAACCCTCACCAAAAAATAATATTAACTTATTAAAAATTTGTTAACTCCCAATAGATGTAACTTTACAAATTTTTTCAAACTTTTTTGAATGAAATCGAATTCCCTCGACATCATTAACTTACTATTGTTCAAAGGAATTTTCATTTTGGCACAAGATTTTTGTTGATAAACAATAAATTAAAGAATCTCTCACCTGGTCCCGGGCACTGCTTTTGTTATAGGGCGAACGTGGGTCATCCGAGGTGTAAATCGAGTACCAACCCTCATGCACCTTAACATCACTTCGTTGATCACCCAATATTTTCCCAGGTGAAACCATGTTAAACTCAAAATCATTGATCCATTCCAAGGTCTGCACCGTTCCTCTCCAAGCAATCACAATGTCCCTCCTTCCCAACATTGCTTTCCCTTCATCCGTAGCCACCGCAACGTACCCGATCCAATTTGATTCTTTATTCCAAGCTTCCCTCGATATCGGCTTCACGATAAACGCTTCAGGGACTTGAATCTGTGATGTCGCGTACAAGAATTTCGTCACCTGGTACCTATAAGGATTGCCTTTCTCCAAATTCACATTAGAAAAGAAATCTTTCTTGCCATACAAGCTACTCCCAGCAAATTTCGATGCCTTCTCGGTGTTGAAAGCATCATAGGCAGCTTGAGCCATTTCTCCATAGTGAATAATGTAACGCCGGAGATCAATGTCTAAAGGGTCCAAAAGCTCTCCCCAATTCTTTTGGCCACTTAGATCCTTCCATTTTTTTGCTATACTGCTGCGCATTACCTTGTTTTTCTTACCGAACCACTTCCTAGAAATGCATCGTGTTCCCATACCTTTCAAGGATGCTTCATGTTGTTGTTCATCGATTATTTATAGCCCCAAAACTTGACTTGCACCGACATTAACCACCCAATTTCCACTATGCAAGCAATGTAATTTTCTTGCCCATAAAAAAAATCTATCAGTGGTTAGATTTTTCATTTACCAAACAAAATAAGTGTGTAAAGTTTAACATGCTAATTTGCCGTATATAAGTATATATATAATGATAAATTTAGCACTTAATGTTTATATTTTTTTGTCAATTTGATTCTCATTTTTTTTAGCTAAACTACTTTTTTAATGATGTTGGTTGGCATCATGCATAGCGGTTCATATATATTTTATGTTGATGTGATATATTTTGTCTTATATGTCATGCTAATAAATAATATATTAAAAAAATAACATAAAGTACACCTGTAAATCGCTGTACAAATTTAAAAATTTAATATTTTAGTTTGTATTTCTATTAAAAAAATTAAGAATTAGACTTTTTGAAAAATTAATAACCAAATTTAATCCTATTTAAAAAATTAAGAGCAAAATTTAATTAAAAAATAAATAAAATTAAATTGATAAAAGATATTTAAAAGATAAATTCATCATTATATTTTTTTTTATATGTTGATTATCTTTATTTTTCTTAGAATGACGTGCAATTAATTGCACTACAACAGGAACTTAGACTACGATGTTTCAAGTGACAACCAATCTACCACATATACTATTATCATCTAATACCATATTAGCAACTTACACGGCTTGTTTTATATGTCAAAGTCACTAATACATGAGAAACCAAACATATCTCCTGGGGATTTTCTGGCTACTTCGTTTGTCTTAATATAAGCCCAAGTAATTTAAAACCATGTAGATGTACGGTATGTTTCTTTCACGTATAAATTTCAGAAATTAATAAATCTTCTGGTATTAGTGTTGAGTATGACACTAGGTATATTACGCGTTCAAAAAAGTTATAATTTATTTCCGACTCTAAATAAATTTTAGATTCCTCCTGCTTCATGGATTATAAAAGAAAAATCCTCAAACTAATATTCTTGGCTTTGAAGGGCATTTACCTGTTTTTGGACAAGGAAATTCATGTTACTTCCCACCGAAAGTTGGGAGAAAATCAGAATGTTTTGGAATATATGTATCGATAGGCAAACATTTGGTAGAAGCTTGAATTAGGTTTTAGCAGATGAAAACCTTAAAATAGAGTGACTTTGCTTTGAAGTTAGCAAAAGAGAGAATATGTGGCAGGAGATTAAGAGATGCTTGCAAAAGTAAGAAGGCAAGTGTTGGGACTTAATCACATAGATAGATACTTTGCTGAGTCTTTCAGTTTTGGTGAAGTCTCTCTCTGGAGCCAATTTTAGAAATATTTATTACCTTTGAATTTAAGGATACCTTGGCTAAAACTATCTTCTTTTTCGTTATTTTTTTTATACATATTTGGCTAAAAATATGTTGTTTTTGGTTATATTTGATATATACGTAATAAAATTCTAAAATATAAATTGACTTGTATGTGTAGAAATAAAGAGGGAAGTTCAAATTTTATAAAAGGAATATTATGCATGCTAACCAAGTTATTTAAATTTCACCAAAAAGTGGTTTTTTCCAAATTTCTCAAAACTTTCTTATTTAATTCACATATAAAATAAATAAAAATTAAGCCAAAAAGATCATTTTATTACCTTCATATATTTTTTATATTAAAATAATATTGAGATATATATATTTACAAAAATAATGATACTTACGTTGCTTCGCTTTTCAAGGGGAGCTGCTCGGCTGGCTACTGGGATGGCAGCTGCTCGGCTTTTCAAGGGGAGGCGTGGGTGTTGCTAGATGGCCTTACCATGGCATGATCAGTCCCAATAATTATATTCTTTAAATATCAAAAATATTGTCTATAGTCGTGGCAAGCACTAGTCTGATCCTTCGGTTTAGTGCTTCACCACGTCCAAGGGTCAAGTAGCTCGGTAGGTTTGATCTGATTAGGTGAATAAAAAATTTTTATGAGTTGGTCGGGTGGAAATTTAATTTAAATAATAAAAATATTTTTAAAGTTTAAATTTAATTAAAAAGCATGTAAAATATCAGTTAAAAATATAATTTTTATTATTTTATTATTTTTTAAATAGTGAAATCGGTTTTTTAGGCAGGTCAAATTAGTCCAAAACAAGTTTGGATATGAATTTATTTTTGAATCCAACATTGGTCTGACCCATAAATACTCTCTATTTAGCATTACTTTGTAATTAAATAATTATATTTATCTAAATAAAATATATAATCGCAAATACAATAATTTTGTAAATAATAAATTTTAAATTATTCAAAAGAAAAGTATGATGTTGTTTGATAAGTTGAATGATCAAGTATCAAAAATAAAATAAAATTAAGTGTTGTTCGATGAATATAATTTTAAAAATTTTAAAAGTAAATTAATTAAAGAATAATGTTAAGAAATAAAATAAAAAGAATTGAAACAATTCTACATTAATGGTATGTTTGAAAAATCATTAAAATAAAATTATTTCTATTGAGTTTTTAATGTGTTTGATAATTATATTAACTTTTTACTTAATATAAATTTTCAACAAAAAAAAAACATTGAATGTGATAAGTAAGTAGATAGCTTTTTATCACTTAATGTTGAAAATATTATGTTGATTTTATTTTTTAAAATCTTATTTTTGAAATAAATTATTTTCTCATTTTATCATGAATTAAATAAAACCAAATTTTATTTTTAAGTTTTGTCTAAAACTATTCAAAATAAAATAAGTAATACCATATTAATAATATTAAAATAATGAAATAATGAATTTTCAAAAATGAAACTAATTATATTCCGTGCTTAATTTTTAAAAATATATTAAATAAATTTATAATACAAATTCAATGCTTGTAAAATTCAATATTTGATTATTATTTTTTAGTTTATCAAGTGATAAGTAATTCGTTATTTACTTATCAAGTTTTTATCGAAAACTTCTATTATATTTTTAATGATAGATTATTAAGTATGCTTAAAAGATCATTATGAGAAATTATTTTATGGATTTTTCTCATCACATAATTTATGGTCCCTTTTCAATTATTTTATGATATTTTAGTAATTTTTTTCATGTAACGCATCATTTTGGTAATTTTTTCACCCATAACCTGAACCTTGAACTGCTAATCTTAAACCGTGATCGAGGTTTAAGGTTTAGGGTTAGGATTCAAGATTTAGAGTTTTGGATTCAAGGTTCGGGGTTCAATATTTAAAAATTACTAAAATTATGTGTCAATGACATAGAGAAAATTATTGAAATGTCATTAAATAATTAGAAAAGAGCAATAAATAATGTGATGAAAAAGATTCATAGAATAATTTATCGATCATCATAGATTATTATTTTTTAATATGGAATATCAAATAAGGCTTAAGTCTAAAAGATTACTTGATTGAATCAAATCTATCAATGGGCTGGCTTGGTCTTATGGGATTTATAAGTGGGCTATAACGTCCTATCTATCATTATTTGGGCCTTGAGACCACATCACAAAACGTTAATTTTAAGACAGTGATGACATTATCCAAATAATTTCAGCCCAATTGCAGCCTCTTCTAATTTATTTATTTATTTTTTTATAACTAACCTATTATTTATGTCTATTTTATAGTTATATATGTTAGGACAAAAATAAAACTCCACAACGTTAATGAAATTTACAATTAAAGTCTCTTATTTTAATCTCTAGAACTTTTAATAGGCCGGGTTATCCGTATAACTTCGAAGGTTTGTCTGAAATTTGAGAAGGTTTTGATAAAAATATTAGACTCAAAAAATAAGTTTTGGCTTGAACATTGTCCGCACTCAGTCCGCCCTGCCTTTAAGTTTATAATACTTTATATTATGTAATTTAGAACACATTAAAAAAATAAACAGATACAAAATATATAATACTACTCTAATATAAACATTAAAATAATGTTAAGATGACTATATAAAAAATTCAATGAAGAAAAAATATATAAAATTATTAAATATTAAAATAATATAATATAAATATTTTTTAAAAAATTTAAAATAATATGGGCAAGCGTAAAATGTGATTAAGTTAATTTTTTTTAAATATGAATAAATTTGGATAAAATTTTAAACCTACATTTTAAGTCGAATCAAATTTAAATAAATATAAAATATATTAATATTATGCTTAAACTCAACTTGACCCGACCCATGAATATATTTAATTATAACCTCTCGATTAGATATGGAAATCACAATCATTAAAAAAAAAAAACTATTATTCTACGTTTCTTTTTTCACGTATCTCTTACTATTTTTCCCATTAAAGAATCCCAATGTTTTCAGTTTACATCTAAAGCCAAGTAATGGAGCACCAACTACCTATTTTCTCGCCAGTATTAGGTGCGAGAGTAAGATTTTGTCCATTACTTTGTTTTTTGTTTTGTTTTTTATTTATAAAGTAAAAAGCGATTTTATTGGTCGAAAAAGTTAATGGTGTTACAAACTAGAATAATAATAACAATAATAATAATAATAATAATACAGCACATTAAACGTTAAGAGTTAAAGTACAAATACGAAAAGACACCAAACTAAAGAAAATCAAACCTGAAATGGCATTCAAAATTGTTTGTTTCCATTGTTTTAATAGTTACATGTCATAATGGTTAGGGTGTTTAAACGGTCGATTAGATTAATATTTAAATCAAATTATTATTAATTAAATTACTCGAAATGTAAAAATTTTAATCGTTGATTAAATTGAAGTTTTTTGTTTAAATATATTAATCGAATTGATATATTTTGATTAATTCGATCGATTAATTGAAATTTATATGTTTTTGTCTTTTGGTTACAATAAATATAAAACATATAAAAAAATACATTGCTAATGTTAATTTTTTTATTTAATAGTTTAAAAAACTTTAAATGGAGGTGAAAATAACAAATAATACATTAGAAACACTACATAAATCTTGAAAGTTAACAACTAAATACTCCATAAGTCTTGAAAACAACAAATATTTCGATTAATTGGTTAATTTAATTAATTATCTGATTTTAAACTAAATTAACCGATAGCTAAAATTTAAAAAATCATCGTCTGACCGATCAACCTCCGACCGACTAATTCGATTTTAACTGAATAATAATTCGATTTTAACCGAATAGTAACCACTCGTAATAGTAATCATAAAAAATAATGAGTAAGAGATAAAAAAAAAAAACTACAAAATTAATAATAATAAAAAGTTTAAGAGATGTATGATGGTGATAAACCATTAATAACAACACTCTAATTCCATCACTGTAAGAAAACTCCAACAATGAACCCTCATCCCCTATTTTTGAGAGGGAAATAGATGTTTGGATGATTAACAACATTGATTTTATGAACTGTTATAATGACTATGGGGTGTATTGTTATGTTCCATACTGCACAAGTTTTTAGGGTTGATATAGTCAACTATCCTATCCTATGTATGGTAGCTCTATTTATATATGGTAGCCTTATTAAGTAATGACATGTTACTTCTAGAAAAAAAGTATGGTAGTCTCGTTAAAAAATTTCTTTTTTTGTCATGTCATAAAAATAAAAATAGTTAGTTAATTATTTAATTTTATCTTTTTTAATTATTTAATTATATTAAATTTTAGGTGTTTCTAATTTATATTTGTCAATTGATGACAAAGATAAAATAAAATTGAAGAATTGAGTGATCAATTTTTAACTTTTCATAATTGAGTGACTAAAAATAAAAAAAAACATAATTGGCTTCTACCGTAATGATAATAAATATAAAATAATAAGGTGATAAAACATGTGAAAAGATATGTGGCATATTTAATGTACCAAATCAGATAAACATGATCTCATTAACGGCACTTAACGGATAGTTAGATGATCATTTTGTAATAATTTGATAACGTTAGTGATAGTTCTGTAAGATCTAAAAGTTAAATGATTAAAATATAATTTTAAATAAAGTTTAGGGACCATAGATGCAGTTTACCCTTAAATGTACTCCAAATTACAATCGTTTAAAAGAATCAATTTTTTTCCTTCCTTCAAACTGGATCCGAGAAGAGAAGACCGTTCCTCGATATTCGTGCCGTTATTATTATATTTCCTCTACTCTCTATTTTTGACCTAGTTCCCCTCTCTCTCCTCCACCTACAGTTCTTCAATTCATCTTTTCAACGTCTATTTCCTTTTTTCTTTTTTGTATTTATTCAATTTTTCACGAACTCCCAAGTTTAAGCCCACACTGTCTGAGAGAACCAAACAAACCCAACCTGACAAAGGAACTTTTTTTCCTTTGCCCTTCCCCCTTGTGATTACATATTAGATGATATAGGACCTTATAATCCAAAACCCAAACCAAAACCAGAGTGAGCGAGTGAGTGAGAGAGCAACAACAGACCTTATCATGGTGGGTGGTAAGGTAAGGTTAGCAATGGGTTTGCAAAAATCACCAAAGCATGGAACTCCACCTAAACCTCCATTGCCGTCTCCTAGCTCAGCTAACAAAACCAATTCTTCCCAAAAAACTGTTTTTTCACGTTCCTTTGGTGTTTATTTCCCACGATCCTCAGCTCAAGTCCAGCCTCGTCCACCTGATGTTACCGAACTCCTTCGACTCGTTGAAGAGTTAAGAGACCGAGAGTCCAGGCTCAAAACCGAGCTCCTAGAACACAAGCTTTTAAAAGAATCGGTTTCCATAGTTCCCCTTCTTGAAAATGACATTGCTGTTAAAAATGCAGAGCTGGAACGAGCTTTGAAAGAGATGGAGAATTTGAGGAACGAAAATGAAAAGTTGAGAACAGAGGTAGAAGAAATGAAGGGAAAGGTTGAAGAAGAAAGGAAAGAGAAAGAGAGGAAAGTGAGAGAAATGGAGAGCGAGATAAGTGAGTTGAAGAAAATGGTGACTTCGCACCCTGTTTGTAACGGTAAAGCTGAGGTTTTTGGTGAAAACGAGGACTTGCTTTCGTCTTCGCAGAGGTTTAATGGGTTAGTGGAAGTTAGTGCGAAGTCGAATCTGGTTAAGAATTTGAAGAGAAGTAACAGTAAATGTTGGGAAACTGTTGTTTTTAGTGCTTCGAGTAATGAAAAAGTTGAGAGCTTGGAGTTTAAAAGAGAGGAACTTGAAGCTGATAGACAGAGACACTCGAGGTGTAACTCAGACGAACTCGCTGAGTCGACTCTTCTTAACATCAGATCTCGCGTTCCTAGGATCCCAAAACCACCGCCGAGACCTTCATCTTCATCATTGATTTCATCTAATGGCTCCACTGATTTTACAGAGAAGCAAATTCCTCCTCCACCACCACCACCACCACCACCACTACCTCCGCCTCCTCCGGCGCCAGTAGCAGCAGTCAAACAACTAGCACCCCCTCCTCCTCCGCTACCACCACCGGTAAAAGCTACTGCGCCGCCACCTCCACCACCGCCTCCTAAAGGGACGAAAGCAATCGTGGCGAAAGTGAGGAGAGTTCCGGAAGTCGTGGAGTTCTATCACTCGCTCATGCGGAGAGATTCAAAAAGAGAAGCCGCCGGTGGGTGTAGCGCGCCGGAGGTTTTACCTGCAACCGCCAATGCCAGGGACATGATTGGGGAGATTGAGAACCGGTCATCTTATTTGCTCGCGGTGAGTTCCCGGTTCTATAGTTTATTACGATAATACCACTGTGGCTCACACTATGGTGTTTGTGTCAGTGACAAGTGACTAGTCGTCCGTGACTTTATTGCTTTTGTTAGATTTGATTTCTTGCCAGATAAGACAGCATGTAGATTCGATGTAGGAACTTTACAAAATTATAAAAAGAAAAGAAGGTCTAATCGAATTTTGGTAAACATATAGTTTATAATTTCAATTTCAGGTCCAACTAGCTTAAATTTCAAATAATATCGTACAAATTTGGCATTTTTGTATGGCCCCATGATGAAATATCTGATTGTACGGGTGTTGTTTTTTGAAAATATGTTGGACTGGCACTTATTTGAAAGATTTTAGTGGAATTTGATGATAATTTTTGTGGTTAATACACAGATAAAGACAGATGTAGAAACACAAGGAGACTTCATAAGGTTTTTGATTAAAGAAGTTGAGAATGCTGCATTTACAGATATTGAGGATGTTGTGCCTTTTGTTAAATGGCTAGACGATGAGCTCTCCTACTTGGTATACATTTTCCATCCTTTCGGTTTTTTCGAGGTTTTTTTTCTTGTTTTGTTTTGATGATTAGTGTTTTGTTCTCCGTTTAGGTGGATGAAAGAGCTGTACTGAAACATTTCGAGTGGCCGGAACAGAAGGCTGATGCATTGCGCGAGGCTGCATTTGGGTATTGTGATCTGAAGAAACTAGAATCCGAGGCTGCATCGATTCCTGATGATGCCCGACAACCTTGTGGTCCTACTCTCAAGAAGATGCAGGCTCTGCTTGAAAAGTATATATAATCCTGAATATCTCAGTGCTTGTTTGTTTGTTTGTTTGTTTGCTTGTTCTCATTCAATTATTAATCTGAATAATGGCAGGCTAGAACATGGCGTTTACAATCTATCCCGAATGAGAGAATCCGCTACAAAGCGATACAAGGGGTTCCAAATTCCCATGGATTGGATGCTTGAAACTGGTATTGTAAGCCAGGTAACTTAAGCTTTCAACCCTCATGTTCTATAACATTAGACACTTATTACAGATGGTGCATTATTTCAACTCATTAATATATGCAAATAAATTGTGACAGATCAAGCTGGCGTCGGTGAAACTAGCGATGAAGTACATGAGACGGATATCTTCAGAGCTTCAAGCAGTTGGAGGTGGTGGGCCTGAAGAAGAGGAACTGATTGTTCAAGGTGTTAGATTTGCATTCCGTGTACATCAGGTAACAGCTATTCTCATTAATTTTTACAACTTGAACCAAGACGGCATAGTGAAGGCAACCCATTTTTCTTTTGTTTATGGACAGTTTGCCGGCGGATTTGATGTTGAAACAATGAGGGCTTTCGAGGAACTGAGAGACAAAGCAAGATCATGCAATGTACAATGCCAAAACCAGCAAAAATTCATTTGCAGGTCTACTACACCAAGCTGATTTTTCAAAAGAAAATACCAGTTTTTCTGTTGTAAAGATCGAAACATCATGTTTGTGAATACAACGAGCCAGCTGCTATTTATCCACTACATTCAATTCATTTAATGCCAGCTATTGAAGCTGGGAATTTACTGTATCACCTAAACCCAGCTGTTCTACTTTAGCTGGTAATTGTGCCTTGACCCCTTGAGTCAGGGAGTTAGTGTAAATAGTTTTAAGACTTATCAAATCGTACTTTTCTCCTATTGATTATATTTAAAGAATATGCCTTTGAATGCTATTGTTTCAACGTGGAAGACCAAAAAAACCTGCAATTTATAACTTATGTCCAAAATAACTTAACCATCTTGCTCACGTCTTCTAACTAGTGGGGTTCATAAGGTTCTCTAAATCTGTAGGAAGCACACAGAAGTTGGATGTTGACCTATGTACATTTTGGTTTTTTTCTGAACCGTGAACTTGATAAGAGTTTATAGGGTCATAGACAAAAACCAGTGTTGACTTGAAATTGAGGTACTTTTCATGTGACTGTTTTTGAGAGTGTAATGTGTCCCGGGAATAAGGGACAATTTCATGCATGTGTTGATTTGGTTAACAAGATAAATTACAAAGCATAGCTTAGTTGCCAGAGACTTTGCTTGGTAGAAAACGTATAAAAGCAAGGTGTACCGACCATTTTAACTTCGTTTTTTAACTACACACGGTGTTTTAGCATGTGAAACTAATAATAATTCACGGGCAACTGCATGAAATTTTTAAGAGCATTGATTATTTTGATTTAAAATCAATCACTTTTACATTTGATCTTTACCCCCCCCCCCCACACCAATTATCACCTACAAGCAGTATATGATAACTTTCATCACCTTTGAATATTGTATAATTCATATGAAGAAGAAAAAGAGGTAAATTCTATGTTGCCCAATGTGGACCTTTTCACATACCAAGAGCTGCATAAAGAAGCTGGTTCCATGTATCAGGCAAACCAGGAAGACACCAATGGCTACAATCATTACCCGAATGGTCACCACTATAAGTCGAAGGATGAGCATCTTTTCTCAACTGTGACAACGTCGTAATATCGAGCAAGTAAACCGGTTTGTTCATCGACCCCAATACTTTGTTCACAATGGCAGCAGCTGGCGGAGCCCCTGATTGGTATGTGGAACCGGATAGTGGCTCTTGTTCTCCATAACAACTCTTTTTTGGTTGGTTCCACTCCCTACCCCTGGTTTGATCCAACACAATCAGTACATAAACATTATAAAATGTAATGTTCTAAGGGTTTCTTTTTCGACTTACTCGTAGTGGGTAGGGGAAATTCCCTGGAAGAAGACCTTGGTCTTGGTGGGATCGACATTGGTGTCGACCCAATTAGCCCATGTTGTAAGCCCTTTGTTGTAGGCCTCTAAACGGTTCATATCTTTGTATAATGCAGACCCATCTCTAATGTAATCCCATCTATACATTAATCAAACATGATATTTACAAACATTATAATAATGGTCAGGGTTGATTTCATAAAACGAATAAGGTGAAAAAAAAAATCCTACGCTTGGGATTTTCCTTTGTGGGTCCACCAATGCCAACTGTTGAAAACCAAGAGGTCCATCCCTATCCATGCATTGCCACCTTTGATGGAGCCTAGATTAAGCACATCACCAACATTTTCTTTAACTATATCCACTAAATATGGTGTTCGATACAAATAGAGTGTTACCCCATAATCCTGCGTACGTAGTAAGGATCAGTATTTCTTGGACATGAAATAAATAAATAATTAAAATCAGCAGTGCCGATAAGCAATGTTCAAATGATGAGATTAGGTCAAATATTATATAATAAAACAGGTTGGCAGGTCGCTTAAAACAGCTGTCTATGGTGTGCGGTGATGGATGAAGATGTGTGATGCTTGTTAATCAACCAACTAATCATGCCACTAAGTTTTAAGCATTGATGTTTTGTTGTTTGCCAAGTCAAAATGTCTAAAAAGGTAAAAAGGCCTATGTCTGGCTTCGAATAAAACAGTCCATTTTGTTGCGAAGAAATAAAATAAAATATGAAATATAAATTAATACAACCCAAAATAGGTGGAAACACTTCCCCTGTCATTATGGCTCCCTCCTAAGTCCTAAGTTGCCTCTTTTAGAATCCTAATAAACATCTAAAGATGGTGAACTAAAAGTGGCTTGGAAAGCACAAATGACAGATAAAATTACAGTATCCCATCCGTTTTCCTGTGAATTTTAAGCATGAGAAAGGTGAGTAATACGTGACCCAAACTTTTGTCATATATCAATTAAACTAAGATTTAATCGATTATTGTTACTATTTTTTATTATAGCCCACAGCTTTACTCAACGCAGCCATATCTTCAAATCCTAGCTTGGAACCATTCTTCATGAAAAAGATAATTAAAGAGGAACTATCCAATCCAATCCAATGGAGTGTAAAAACTGAGTTGAATTTTCAAAAAAGAAAAAGACAGTAACTCACCTCAAAGATAACAAAAGACAAAGGGGACTTCCTCACAAATGTGGTCTTGGAGTTGGGCACAGAAGCATGAATCATACAAGCCATAGATTCCCACATGTTCAAACTCAGTGAGTCACCTACAAACATTATTTTCTTTCCCCTCCATTTTGCCAGAAAACTCGCCCCATCAAATCTACCATCAAAATGAACAAAACTCAGTGAAAGTGTATACAATGAAGTTGATAGTTAAAAAAGAAAGCAAAGAGGGAAAAGAAAAAATGGGTACCTTGGCAAGTTACAGCCGTCAGGCTTCCAAGAGTACTTAAGATACTGTTTGTCTGGTCTGCCATATTTAAGGCAATCAAATTCAGCATCTATGAAGGGACATCCCGAGGAATCATAGTAAGGATAAGAAGGATCAAGCACCCATTGGCCTTGAAACAAATTACATCCACTCACTTGCTTTCGGTTTCTTAACCCCCTCACATTGTAATAATATTTCTGCGCACTTGCTTCTTGCAATAACACAACCACAATTGTGAAAAACAAACACAACAGTGTTTTGCAACCGAAACCCATCTGGGATTTTGTGTCTTTAAAACAAGCTCTGTTATGAAATAAACTTGTCTGTAGACCCGGTGCTTATATACAAGTGTATGAGAGAGAATGAAAGTGAGGAAACAGAGAGAGGAGACGATTAAGCCAAGGGACAAAAAAAAAAAAAAAAAAAAAAGCTGCTTGGTGGGTTCACATGGAATAAGGTAGACCACAATCTCTTTTTAAAATTTTACAAATAATAATTTGTGGGAGACTTCGGAAGGATTCGTTTATAATATGATGTGTAAGGTATTTCTCTCGGGGAATTATCGAACTGTTAAATTATTATTATTATTATTATTATTTAACATAAGCTTCTTGTAAACTTCTTTTGCTATTGCATTCTCTTGCATGTCATGAGACATATGTTAATAATAGGTTAATTTCTGCTATTAGTCTATGTACTTTGTAAAAGTTATGAATTTAGTCTTTATATTAATTTTAATTTCTGTACTTTTAACTACGTTTGGTTAAATTGAATTACTAATCTTGTACTATGTGTACAATTATAGATTTAGTCCATATTCTACAATTAGATCATTATAAGTCTCCATACTTTTTAAATTTTAAAATTTCAATCTTGACATAAATGATAATCGTTAATCTATTAATTAGATTTTTATTGAGTAATATATGGAAGCAACTAGTTAACAAGGCGTTACACTTTTAAAATAACATAACTTTACTTAATGAATTTAACAACTATTATTGGGTGAGAATTGAAATTTTTAAAATTTAGAAAGTACAAGACTAAAAATGACCAAATAAAAGTGTAGAGACTAATAGCAAAATTTAACCAATAATATAATATAACAATAAAATAGCACATGGCATGGCCTTTATATTGACTTTTTTGAGTGAAGAAATTAGTCCCGTGATGATCATAATTAATAATGATACTAATTTTTTTTTTTGTTCAATCTGTAGACGAAAACATTATAAAATGTATGATCTTTTTGTATTATATAGATCTAGAAATGTATTTTGCTTTCACGGGAAGATGAGTTAAAATGAAGAAACAGAAGGGAAAAAAGAGGGTATGTGTTTTGACGGTTAGCTTGACTTTCACTCTATTTCTGTAGATAGACATAGTCAAGTATGGTAAAACCAAGAAACTGCAACAACATCAGTTTGTGTTTGCTATTAATGTCAAAAGGTGAAACTTTTAAGACAAAGATAGAGTCAAAGATGTCTGAATAATACTCATTAACAACTTAGTTAAACCAAACTAAAAACACTGCTTTTAGTTAATGGAAAGAGAAGGTGTAACCAAATTGGAGATAATGGAACATGTGTATTATGATTGACAAAGTGAGAAGCAATCATATAACTAATTTGAGGAAGAGACTGGTGCTTGATGATTTGGCCTAAATTCTGGAATAGTTAATGCTTACAAGGGAGGTAATCATGCAAATATGTATATATATATTTTTTCATAGTAGGGGGACCAATGGGCTATGTGATGGACAACTCATACAAGGATACCCAAACCAAAGGTATTGCCATTACAAGACAAGAGTCTAGGGGTCCTGAATCTTGACAGGAGACTTTCCTTCAGAATAAACCCAGTTTCATAGTCGATTCCTCGAAGGTGGGGTGCTCTAAACAAAATAAAAGAGTAAATGTTTTTTTTCCCCCAATAATTGGCGTATAGAAACCAGAATTCTTTGGGAGGGTGGGGGGGGGGGGGATACAGCACATGGAATTACATAAACCAACCAAGGGAAATGCAAGTTGTTTTCTAGAGGGTTAAATTCTGCTATTAATCCCTGTACTTTACAAAATATGATGATTTAGTCCTTGTACTTTAATTTGATTAAGTTTAGTTTATGTACTTTTTGAGTTTTAAAATTTAAGTCCCGACTCAAACAATAACAGTTAAATCTGTTTGGTTAAATCCAGTTGCTAGTTATGTACCATGCCTACAATTGTAGATTTAGTCTATATTCTCCAATTTGATCATTTCAAGTTCCTATACTTTTTCGAATTTTCAAATCTCAATCTTGACGTTAACTAAATTTTTAGTGTGTGATATGTGAAAACAACAAGCTAACATATCGTATCAAATTTTGAAAATAGTATATCTTAATTAATTTAATAGTTATTATTTAGTGATGATTGAAATTTTAAACTTTAAAAAATACACAGACTAAAAATAACTAAATTAAAGTACAAGGATTAAATTCAAAATTTCCACAAAAAAACAGGGACTAATAACAGAATTTAACCTTTTCTAGAGACCTTGCCCGTAGGGATATTGTCAAAAAGCTCCAATATCAGATCACTCATTCCCAGCCATCACCACAACAAGGCCCACCACATTGGCGGTTGAGCTTCACGATATTCCGTTCAAATAAACCACACCAGGGTGAGTGGGACACCCATTTTCCAAATCAGGGGCCTACTTCAAAAGGTGATCATATCATGTCAGTGAGGTTTGGTCATTAGTCCATTGGAGGCATAAGGAGGCAACCTTTGGACGCAAAATCATCATTTCTGAAATTGGGGCTTCCATTCATGGTTCACACTTCAGGATTTTCCCTTCTTAAATATGTTTCTCATTGGAATATTCATGGGATGGGACCTTGGAACTAAAATAATTTACTACATATTTAGCTTTATGCTACCAATAGGCTAGTTAATGCTCCACTAATAGGTTGTCTATTTTCAAAAGGAAAACTTGTCCTATATGAAGTTGAAATGGATTACTTGTTAAACAAAACTCTGCTTGTTTACAAAACTTAACTTGTTAAACAAAAATGGTTAAATTGATAATGATAAAAAGAAGAATGATGATGCACTGCCAATGCCATCTCCCAAATTCTCCATTCTCAAACACTTTTGGCATTGTTTTCTTGTTTACAAAACGAGAAAATGGAGTGAAGCACTTTCAATAGTGGGATTAGAAGAGAAACTCTCCTTAGTTGCATCAATCAACTAAATTATATTACCAGTCACTAAATTATAGATAGGTTTTCATTTTGGTCACTTAACTAAAAAAAATTACAATTTTATCATTAAGTTATTCAAAAATTTTTATTTAATTCACTGAACTATTCAAAACTTTTTATTTAAGTCACTGATCGGTATGGTGAATTAATACTTATCGACAAGTAGAAGAACATATTTTAGATCCAAGTTAATCTAACGATCAGTATCGAAAATTTAAAAAATGTTTGAATTTTGATTTATAGATTCATGACAACCAAAGCTGTTTCATGAAAAAATTTGAACTATAGAAGAGAAGAAGAAAAAGAGCTTTCGATTGGTGTAAGTAATGCAAATAGAGAAAGCCATATAATATTGATTTTAAAAAGCCATATAATATTGATTTTAACAGTCCAGTGATTTAAATAAAAATTTTTGAATAATTCAATAACTAAATTATATATTTTTTAACTAAGTGACCAAAACGAAAACTTATCTATAATTTAATGACTAATAATATAATTTACCATTTATTTTATAATCTGGGTTCACCCTAATTTAGTCAAAGGGAGAAAGGAAACAAAATGATTGAAATTGAAGGATATTTTATTTTCTCTATAAGTCTCTCTCCTTGCTCCTAAACCACAAACTTAAACAGCTCACCACTAGGGTTTTTTAAATGGTGCGAATGAGCTTGATTCGGATTTCCACTCAATAAATTTCTAGTTTACTAACCTAATTAACAAAATGCCTTGATGTCAGGAACCATATGCTAAAAAATTAATACTTCACTTGTTGAACAAAACTCTTAATGATCAGTCTCTCCCAAGCCAGGATGTTTCCCATCAAAGAAGAGATTATCATTTTTAATGCTGAAAAGAGGCGAGAGAATTGTCTGGAAAATGGGTTTGACTAAGCAGGCAAAGAGGAGGAGGGGCCCTTACAGCATCCATACAATGACAAACGTGCAGATTACAAGGCAGACACAAGATTAGTAAAGCATGGCCAGTACGTCTCTTGTCAAGAATCTTAGAAGTGAATCACACTTAACAGGAGTCTCACCCGTGATACTTGTCGGTAAATGGGACAAGTCTCGAGGACATCCGTGAAAGATGTAAACCAATGCTAATTCAAAAGGTTAAACATACATCAGTATTCTGTAATGATTTATCACGCCAATTTTTAAAAGATTCATGGCACTGTAATTTAAGCTTTCGATACATCCCTCATCCATTCTCTTGGAACTTTCTCACTTATATTGCTGTTTTAAGATTTAGATTTTAATTTTTTAGATTTGTTTATATTATAATTTTTTAATTCTTTTTTTATATTATTATAATTTAAAATTTTATCTTTTAGATTGAAAATTTTTTACCAACTATTTGGTAAAAAAAATTCAAGTGTTCCAAGATTAAAAACTTTTAAGAAAAAAGAGTGAGAAGTGACTTGAAGATAAAAAAAAAGATAAACTATAAAAATAGTCACTTTTATTTGACTCAGATTACATTTTAGTCATTTATATTTGAAACGTTACGTTTTTGTTTTGTTACAAAGTAGTCACTTTGCCCTTAAACTTCGTTACCTCCTTAACGGCAATCCTACGTAGCAATCTAAATAGTTTTTAAATGCCAACTTGAATGTCTAACTGGGATGAGAGTAGTTTTTTTAGTTAAAATAGAAAAGAAAACTAAAAGAAAAAAGAGACCGACGGTTTTTCTTTTCCAATTCAAGATGTAATTAATTTAAAATTTCAATTAATTAAATTTATTTAACTAAAAACCTATTCTCGTCCTAGTTGAACATCCAAGTTGGCATTTAAAATCCATTTGGGCTGCCACATAGGATTTCTGTTAGGGAGGTAACGAAGTTTAACGACAGAGTAACCACTTCGTAACAAAACAATAATGTAAGTGACTAAATCGTAACATTTCAAACATAAATGAGTAAAATATAATCTGAGGTAAAAAAAATGACTATTTTTATAATTTACCCAAAAAGAAAACTCTGAAACACTAAGAGAAATTTTAATCTTGCAAAGACAAGACAAAAAGAGACCAGAGATATCGGCGCAAATTTCTTTTATCTATTTTCTCTTTAGAGTTTCTTTTTATATATTTTTTTTTCGATACAAGATTGTTTTGAATATCTTTTTATGATATTTTTTCGCTTAAAATGAGCTGAACTATATTTTCCTCCAATGATGATGGATCTTATATATTAATTTATTGATTATTTTTTTCTTCAATTGTTTTGATATATGTTAATTATTTATTCAAATTTGTAGGCTTGTTTAGCCACCATATTAATTTGATAGGATTGAGATTTAGATCGAATAGATAAGGATTGATTCTGGAGTTATGATAGAAATATACTTAATGCGCAATCAATTCTTTATTCTTAATGACTTAACTTGAATAGCATAGAATATAGCTAGTGGAGAAGGATATTATCCTAGTAAAAGTCTAATTAATGCCATTAAATCTTGGATTAATAATTATATAAATTTAACACTCAAATAAGAGATAATTGATTAACTAAATTAGGTCAACTTAGAATTCCAAAATTATAAAATTATTGAAAAATTCCGAAAGTTTTTATTGACTTGTAGTTTAGTAAAATACTCATAATTTGTTTTTGTTAAGAGTAATAGTAATTAGAATTTAAATGATTAAATTTAGATTAGACAAAAGTAAATTGGTGATACTTAACTGTTTAGAATTTGATCCTCGTAAAAACGATCTCATCTTATATTACTTAATTAACATGTGAAATTGCATTAACAATTTCTGTCACCACCTACTAGTCAACAATTTTATTTAACCATCGATCTGATTTTTATAACGTTGAATATTATAAAATTGCTACAAATTATTTCAGCTTCCTCTCCATTATTTCTTTTTCCAAGCATATCTTTGTTTATCCTTCATGCATATAAGATTCATATTAGTCTAAAATTAAGTAGGTCTTATACATGAACAAGTAATGATATTAAGAAAGAATAGGAAGAAAAGTCAGTTGTCGTTTTTCTTTTCTGTTGTTATTTCTTTTCGGATTTATAAATGATTCAAGTTCCAAAAATGAAGCATCGAGAATCGAAGTCTATACATTGATTGATAAGAATTTTGTGAGAAGGCTGGCTTGGCTACTACACTATCCTTGTATATATCCGTCCTATATTTGCCCACTCTTTTTGAACAAAACTTGTTAGAGTGGACCAAACGGTATCGACTCATCTTGTTTCAGTTTTGTTGTTAGTGGTTTGAATTGGTAAATTGAACCAAATAATACTTGTACTTGTGTGGTATACTAGTATTTATAGTACTTTTTATATATTTATATAAATTTTCAAGGGATATGAACGATATTGTCAAGTCCTACCATGAAAAGAAAGACTGAGATGAGTAAAAGGTGGGGAAATGAAGCTGTACTCGTCAAATGGAGGACCACGGTGGGGAAATGAAGCTGTACTCGTCAAATGGAGGACCACATTGAAAAGCTTTACTACAAATTGCTTATTGCTCAAGGAACTATTAAGAATAAGAAGACACAACATCTTTTCTCCACAACGTTTGGGAAGAAGATGTTTTGTTTAAGCTCACAACTATGATAACAACTTCTTGTATGTATCTTGTAAGTTGTACTTGACCGACTAGTTTTAAATTGATGTTCTTTTATATTTATTTTGGGTAAAACTCATTATTATTAATAGGAATAAATCATTGTCATGCGTTACTAGTAAATAATTCTTACGATTTGATCATACGGTGTGAGCATGAAGCGAACATCCTTAACTAATGAACTAAACACTGGAATTCATTTTTTTAAAACTATTAGATAGATGAAGTTGTCAAAATTATTTATTTCCTTTTTTAATGATTAAATATTGTTAAAATGATGAATATCGCCAATTTTCAAAAGATGTTTGAATTATAATATGCATTTAATATTACTTCAATGTCAAGAAAATCAATTGAGAGACATTAAAGTGGAGCTTGATACTTAGCAATAATGGAGGTAAAGGCAATTAGTGAATTGAATACCGGGACTGAAATGAATATTATATCCCTTAATTAAAGAGGTTAAAGTCTCTTTGAGTAAATCCCTGATTAAATTGGTATTAATTAAATGGTTTATGAAAATTCTGAAAACTAGTCTAAACATATATAAATGGTATCGATGTTAGAAAGAACCAAACCCCACTCCTACCATGTTTATGTCCAACATCAATAAATAAAATTAAAAAGAAAAAAAAAGAGATTCTCTTAGTGTCCACCACATGAATAATTATCATGATTGGTTTTCAAAGTGAAATTAATAATTTCTTAACCTAACGAACTCTAATATTTCAACCAATGGGGATGTAGGGTAGTGACATTGTAAGGTCGAAATGGAAAGTAATCAATCATTATCCATTAGCCTCTTTCCCTTTTTATTAATCTTATAATTTTAATACACCAATATCTGGACCAACCGCAGTGCTTTAGTATTAATTTAACAACCAAATTTGCTAAACTTTAAAAATACATGTCTGGTTCATCAACTTGCATATGTTCTGTTGGAAAACCTTTCCTCGCTAGGAATAGGAATAAAATCTGTCTAGAGTTTAAACATTATCTAGATTTGTTAATTGGTATATACTTAATTAAAGATATCTTTAGGAATAGTTTAATTTATAAAGGTTGTCCAATACTCATCTTTCTCCTACCACTTGCTGCTTTGACCACAATCTTGTTCCAAGTTCAATTAGCTTAGTGTTTTAAATGTTACTGGTTCAAGTTCCAAAATTTTCTCGAATTTTAAGAGGGTTTAGATAAAATTATTAGGCTCGAAAAGTAAGCTTAGATAAAAAAAATCATGATGTACGAAAAGTCGTTATGCAGGTACACATATCGGATCAAGTAATAAAGTCATAAAAAGATATCATTTTCATGAGGATCAAATTCTAAGCTACTGACTATCAACTATTCATTTTTATCTAATCTAACTCAAGAAAATAAATTCTTATTACTATTAGAATTAAACTAAACTAACTATGAAAATTCTATTAAACTAAAATAATGAAAATTACTAAGTTTCTTAATGAATTTTAAGATCTTGAAACTCTAATTTCAACTATTTCAGAATTAATAATGTAATAGGCCAATTTTGGCCTGAGCCTAGATAAAAAATAAAACACAAAATAAACCAAAATAAATATAAAGTTCAAAAATTTTTTAATAGTCCATTTACATATCAAGCCCAAAAACACAACCAATCCAATAGCATAAACCTAAAAAAATCAGAAAAACCCTAAAAATCCTAACATAAGCCGTCGCTCCCTCTGCCACATCAGCACTTCCGTACCTCCACAGCTGGCCTTCTCTGTACTTGCAAGGACAGACAGAATAAAAAAAAACACAAACAAACAAACTGTAAAGATCGGCTATAAAGCCGATTAAAAACCCATTTGTAAAAGGGATTTTTTTTGAAATACAAAAAAAAAAAGGAATTACAGATTAAGAACAAACAGAACAAATTTCTCAAGGTGATTTTTTTTTCTACTTACGTTTTAAGTTCTGTTTTATTTCGTTTTATTTTTTCATTTTTTTTATTTTTTTGACATACAAAAATAAAAAGGAAAAAAGGTAAAGGAACTCACCTGGTGTTCGATATTTCGACATCGTGGGCGGCTGAGGTAGCCACCTCCGAGGATAGGTGGCCGGAAATCGAATGGTTATTTGGCTATTTTGAGCGTTTTGCTAATATTTTGGAGATTTTGGGCCCGGATTTGGACTTAGGACGAGGGTGCAAGTTTCGCTTTTTTTTGGCCACCGCGGACGGCGGCGCCGTCACCGGTGACCGACGGCCGGCGCGGTGGCTGGTGGTCGAACCCCTGGCCGGATACTGAGGGGAGGGCTGAGAGATTTGAGAGCTTTTTTTTTTGTTTTTTTTAGGAGAATGTTGAAAAATGAAGTTTTTGAAAAAAAAATTAGCTTTTATAGATTGGTAAAACAATGCCGTTTCAATGTGTGCTGAAAAGCCCCAAAACGACATCGTTTTGGGGAGGCTGACCCGACCCGCCTTAGGATCCGTGTGTTTTTAAGAAAAGGGGTTATTTGCGCTTTTAGCCCTTCTGTTTCTTCGGCCATTTTCAATTTAGTCCTTTTTTTGTTCTTCTTTTAATTTTGCCCGATTTTTGCCCAAATTTCCGTTTTGATTTCAATTTAGCCATTTTTGTTATTATTATAATAATATTATTAAATTGATTAATTTAATATTGAATATTTATTTTTATTTAATTTTTTTAAATAGACTCTACTTATTTTTTTTATTATCACTTTCATTATGATTATTTATTCATTATTTATTGTTTTATATATTTTTATATACTTTCAAATGTTAGATTATTTATTTTATTATTTTTTCTATTATTATTATTGTTATTATGATTATATGTTCATTATTTTTACCTAAATTTTATATTTGTTTATACTAATATATTTAATTTTCATTCTTCTATCTTCCAAATATTTAAACTTAACGTTATGTATATGCATTTTATCTATTTACTTATTACCATTTGGTTTCATTTTTTATTTGTATTTTTTATTTTGTTCCTTTTTTATTTTCCTTTATTATTATTATCATTTTTATTATTTTTACTTAATTAATGTTAGGTTTAATTAGCTAATGCCATTACTTATTTTACTTATATCATCGTGTCACGCATCATCATTTTATTATTATTGCAATCACACTGCGAATCGTTTTAAATTTTCGTTCTATCACGTTCCGAATAAAATCCTCGATATTTCAAATGTTATATTCATTTTCACATAATCGCATGAAAAAGAATTCTTAAAAGTAAGCATTGTTTCGTATTTGGAAATTCGAAAGGTCGTTCCCTAATTTACGGGGTTTCGATTTTCCTGACGCATCCAAATACCCGAATGTTTTTTTAAAGTTTTTATTTATTTTCATATTATCGGGAATTAAGAAAAGATCGTGTTCTAACTTACGGAATATGATTTCTTTCTAAAATCAAGATTGTCAAATTTCTTTCAAAATAAATAAAATTTTCGGGGTTTATTCTCATTTCGAGGATTTAAGACATTGTGTCCTAACTTATGGGACGTAATTTTTTTCTCGATTAACGTAAAATACGCATTTTTCTAAAAAAAATTTAAGCAATATTTAGCAAAGGATCATATTTTAAAATTTCTTCAAATTTTTAATTTTCGACATTAAGACACTAATTAATCAACTAGGTACCAATTTTGGGTGTTGCGAGGGTGCTAATCCTTCCTCGCGCGTAACCGACTCCCGAACCCATTTTTTCTGAATTTCATAGACCAAAACTGTCGTTTTAATAAATCAAATCTCTTATTAGAATGATCGAATTACAAGGTGACCCTATCACACCTCATCAAAAAAGATTGGTGGCGACTCCCATTTTTCGTTTTCATTTTTAAAATCAAAGTCGACTCTTTTTTCACAAAAAAAATGGTTTCGACAAATAATCTATCATCTAATTGTTTAACCTATGTAATTACTAACCCAAGATTCATTGGCATTAACTAAATCCTTCCTGTATCTAGCTAAGTTAACCTCCATCTATGCTAGGCAAGTTGGGCGAAGTCACTACAATCAAACCTATTAGGTTGATTAGGGCTTTAGGTATATTCCTATGTTAGCTGCAAATTAACTTGCTCATCGACGCTACTAAATTTAATTCTAATCTATTCAGTCTAGATCTAAATCTCGAATTTCTCTTCCAAGACAAATTAAGATTATCAAATTAATGCAACTTGGTGATCAGACAAGCAGATTAAATAAACACGAGATTGAAAAAAATAATTAACAAGGATTGAAACAATTGAAAAGAGAATAAATTAATTAACTAAAAATTGGATTCATCATCGTTCTAAGAAAATAGAGTTTAGTTTATGTTGGTTTGAGAAAACATCACAAGAATAAATTTAAAACAAACTTGCATTAAGAGAAAGTAAAAAGAAATAATATAGAGAGAAAAATAATTATCAAGCTAATGTTGAGCGCTCTAGATCTCTTTTGCTTATCGTCTTTGCCAGCTTTAAGTTCCTCTTGGTGTGAAAGAGTTATTTCTTAGCCTCCAAATTGATTAAATAAGTTCCTCTTACTTTTAGGGTTTTAATGGTTCTACTCTATCGTACACAAAATTGTAGTGGAGCGAACTGCTTACTGTTTAAAAATTTTGAATTGAAGATTGTGCTCCATTGCATTGAAATCCGGTGGAATAGAAGTCTTCTCTTCAGTACTTTTTACTCTATACTTCAAGCCTTCCATTCTTCATCCAAAACTTACAATGTAGAGAAACAAATAGCAAGTAAATTCGAGCTAACTCTAAAAATGATAAAAAAATCAAATAAAATATGATTAAGTTGAAAAAAAACTATAAAATATAATAAAGCTAACCTAAATGCTAAAATTATATCCTAAACTGCAATAAAAACTATACTAATATAACTTTAAATATACTATAAAATGTAAAAAAACATTCAATGCTTGAGTCCATACCAACGATGTATTTTTCAAGTTTGTAGTTATTATGGTTAGTACACCACACAAATCGGACCCAAACATATTGATAATCTGACAAGGGGAAGTTCGATTCTTCACAACTGATATAACCCAACAAGGATTGATAAAAAATGGTCTAGATGATGTGTCTAAAACTAACTATGATCACAATAAAGACAAGCGCACCTATCGTTCAATAGTATAGTTAGGTAAAACCGGTGATATCGTATCCACAAGGACCAAGAGTATTAGTAATTACTATCTTTTTATTATCTAGCCTAAGAATTGGAGTGATTTCTTTTAAAACTAAACTAATTAAAAGCACGACAGAGAATGAATTGGGAAAATACATTTTAGACAACTTTTATGAGATAGGCAATGCCTAAGGAAGAATCCACCTAGACTTCACTTATTACTTTTGATTCATATTATTTATTCACTTGACTTAATCCGTAGAAATCCCTGATTTATGTTAATATCTTTTTCAAGACTAAAAACAACTGACTCTAGGTTGATTAATTGAAATCTCTTTCTAATTAAAACCCCATATTGTCGCATTAACTCGATCTATAGATCCCCTTATTAGATTTGACTCTAATCCAGAAGATTTATGTCGCCCTTTTTCTAGGGTTACAATCAACTCTGCTTAATTGTGTTGATCTACTCTTAAACAGGGACTTTTGCTCCTCTGAATAAGCACATTCGACTTGAATCTGAATTATCAAAACAAGAATAAGAACAAATATTTATCTTATAAATCAAATAATAATAAGATCTGTCTTAGGTTTCATCCCCTTAGGTATTTAGGGAATTTAGTTCATACTGATAGAGGGAAACATCTTAAAATAAGGAAAACAACAAAACATAAGAAAACCAAAAAACTTCTAAAAAGATCTTCAGTCTTGATGAAGATCCTTCTTCCGAGTTGCTCCCGATGGTTGTCTTCGAGTATTTTCTGCCTTCTACTCGGCGTCCCCCTTTAGGTTGCCCCCTAGGGTGTTTATATAGGCTTTGGAACACTTTTCTTGGCCCACAAGTAGCCTTTTCCGAATAGGATTAAACATGGGTTCGGCAGGGACATGCCCGTGCGTGATGGCTTGGGCCATGCTCAATTCTGCTTGTCACACACAACCGTGTGGTCTGCCCGTGTACGTTGGTCCAAGCCGTGTTGATTTTCGAGGTAGGCCCATTTTGTCCCTTTTTGGCTCGTTTCTCGTTCTTTTCGGCTCCCTAAGCTCTCCTGAGTGTAAAACATGAAATTAAAGGATTAGGAGCATCGAATTCATCAAATCTAATGAAAAATCATCCAAAAATAAGTTAAGCATGGGGTTAAAAATATGTGTAAATTATGGTTTATCACTAGATAACCTCAGCCTCAAGAAAGTTCGTTCTATTGTGTGAATGCCTATGTTCACACCATAACTGCTAGTCAAAAGTAGTCTCGAGAAGTTTCCAAAATCAATCAACTAGCTTAGCTAAGAGCACGCAAGGAAGGTGCTTGAACATAGGAAGGTGCTCTAAAATCCTAGGAAGGTGCTCTAAAATCCTTTTACCCTAGCCAAAGTTATGTTTATCTTTCTTCATAAACCTCTTTAACTTGAACATAGGAAGGTGCTCTAAAATCCAAACTCCAGTGCCCTTTTTTTTTTTTTTTTACCACCCTCCTAACTCTAGTCCCGATTCATCGCAAACTTGGCTCAAAAATTATATTATGTTATTTTTATGTATTATATGATTTACAACACGTAAAAATTAAATTTATAATAATATATAGTATTATAATATAATTATATTAAAAAAATGTTAAGTTGTCTATATATAGTTTTAATAAATCAAAAATATATATACAAGTATTAAATATTAAATTAGAAAAAATATAAATATTTTTTAAAAAAAAAAAAATATGTTGAGCCCAAAATAAGCTTGGTTTAACCATTTACAATATGAGTGGATTCAAGCAAAATTTTGGACTCATATTTTGGGCTAAATGGAACTTGGGTAAACATAAAATATATTAATATTTAAACTTAGATGTTGTGGATAAAGATTCATTATCACTTATCGGGTCAAATGATAAGCAACTTAATATCTCTAAGGTTTAAGGTTTGAGTCTTGCGGATAAAAAAAAAACAATCCTGGAACAGTTTGGCCAGGTATAACTCGACTGGACTTTGACTTTATATAGAAGGATCTATAAAAACTACGAATTCAAAGCAAAAACTATAAAAGAATTCCAATAAAGAAAACAAGACAACAATGTCAGATGTTCCACCAATCCAACAAGTTGGAGATTTCCTAACGCTCTACTCCACTGCCTAATTCTCTCCATCTTTATACATCTTCAACCGAGGGACATCCAGTCTCATATCATAACAACGTTTATCTGTGTTCTTATTACTTCATATGCATACCTAAGTCCATAAACAAAAACCAAAAACCAATTTAACTTGTCTAAATAATCTCCCAATCCGATTCACAAAATTCCATGTCTTGTGATTCTCGTTTGTTCCTTTGTCTGGATAGTGCATGCTGTTCATCATCCCGCTTTGTGAACCTTGACTTAGAAGAAAAGGCATCCCGGAGCTTTTTCTGTTCCATAAAACAAACATATATAATATCAGGTTCAAGTAAAAAAAGTAGGATAAAGTTTGTCCTTAGCATTGACAAAGGGGTCAGGACTCGAGAGAGAGGGAGAGCCGTATCATACCTTGTATGACCTGTGTTTTCCTACGTTGTTAGAGACGGAAAGAAGCTCACTACGGTCTACTATAATGCAGCTTTCTTCAAGCTTTGTGTTATCAAATGGTGGAACTTCTGGTTCCCTTTTCAAAACAGATTTATGGCTAGCCTCTAATAAACATGCTGGTCCCATTTTCACTTCTGGTTCTGGAGCAACATATATATGAATAAATAAAGAGCATAGTTCGAAATATGAAGATATATGCATATAACATACGAATCGAATATGTACCCATCGTCTCTAACGATGTGTCATCTGCAGTAGAATCATTGTCCTTAAGTTCATTCTTGAAAGCTTTAGAGAAAATTAGAGAACCAGGTGCTGTGAACCCTTTAGAATGAGCCAAGGAAATTTGATCCTCTGTGATTTGTTCTGAAGGCAAGCCTAAATGTACATCCTCAACAGATTTTACAGAAGAGGAATCGACCAGTTTGGTCTGAGAGTGATCTTCATTGGCACTTCCATTCGAGTCCTCAGAGGATGCAACACCGGCAATTTGCACCGTGTTAAGGTCTTCTAACGAATCGGTAGATGAAGCGACCAAGTCTTGCACTAGTTCAGTGCAGAACTGTTTAACATTAGAACCAACTGTCTGCAACTGGTTTTCAACATATCGCAATGTTTCCTGACAGAGAATGCCATCAAATTTCAAAAGAGATCTTAGCAGCATTGGAAGAAATAAGAATTTACAAAGATGAACTTTACAAATGTATATAAAGCACCCAAAGCGATCATCTTTTTCTCCATAAACAGATAAACACAGTGCCATAATTTAAAGAGGGCAAAAAAAATACCTGGCAGACCATATCATCCACCTCCATACACATAGCTTCAAATTTCTGATAGAGGTTGCCTACCCAAGCTATGCCTTTAGCTTTTTTTTCCATTGAACAACAACAAGGATGGTTTTACTTCAATTTTCAGATCCCACTTGGGTTTAACATGAACTGCATTATTCAAAGAAAAGGAATAGAAATTTAATCCTAATATACAGATATGCTACAACATCATATTTCCAGCAATGCTTGTGATCATAAGATCAAATAAAGAACAGATATGAAAGATCACAACAATAAATTAAGATTTGGGGATCAAAGCAACAAGTCTTCACCACAACAAACACAGAAAAAAAACTTGAGCCAAGAAAAAGAACTCAATGCCCTAAAATAAGAAAAGAAACAAAAAATAAATACTAATATGATCAACATGCAGAAGCATAAATATTTAATTAAGGAAAAGGATCACCGAGATGATCAACAAGCAGAAACATTATCATTAAGTAAACTATTAAAGTAATTAGTGGATAAACCCCAAAGTTATAGTGATCAGTTTAACAGGTTTTGGGACTTGTTACTGCAGGCAAGGCTAAAACTTGGCATGAACAACTTAAACAAAACTATGAAAGAAAAATGATGACAAAATTTTTTCTTTAACACACTTACAGGTTTTTTCTCGAGGAAGAGGGGAAGATTGTGATTGAACCCTTTGTTCAGTTAGACTAAACTCTAATTCCAAGAAGGCAGGTAGAAGAAGGAAATACGGCTAAATTTTCTCAATAAAATAAAATAAAACTCAAAGGAGATACCAATAATAATATAAACACTAATTAGTAATTAGCAATCCCATTTAAAAAAATTGATATAATATATTTAAATAAAATAATTTAAACTATTTTTTTTTAGGAATTCAACTCTAACAAAACTACCCAATTAAAAATTATTCTCTTGAAAAAAAAACTACCTTTTTTTTCTTCTAAATAAAATTTATCATTTTTTGGTACAAATTTCAAAAAATACTACTTTCTTTTAGTATATGAAAATATATATAAATAATGAAGAAAGTGAATGAAGCCAAAATGTTTTTTGCACCAGCCGGGAATCGAACCCGGGTCTGTACCGTGGCAGGGTACTATTCTACCACTAGACCACTGGTGCTTTGTTGTTAAATGTTATAAATTTTACATAATAAAGCAAGTTAAGCAAAAATGGATTTGGAATCTCCATTAATTTGTTGGAACTTCGAGTGATGCAAAGTAGGCAGGCAAGATTTTATCATATATAAACAACAGAGCTAAAATTATTGGATAACATGAAATGAAATGTTCAGTCATAACAGAAAACGAAAAGACATAAGTTCATATAAATTTACACACAACAGTCATATGATCTAATATTGAACTCTTACAGCTAATGATATGTATATATATAACATGTTTTCTAAATTTGCATTTCAAGCCAACCTTTGCACATTCAAACAAACACCTGCAGAAAATAAAGGAGATGTCGCAGTGGATTGACACAAACGAAACAATGGCAATCATCTTTTTTATGAAGATGAGCTTGAGGAATCAAAGTATGAGATCCTCTGCCTCTTCTTTGGAAACGTCGAGTATGGCAAGTATTCCGGCGAGATAGAAGCCTTCTCCAGGACAGAATTCAAGGCCCGGCGAATGGAACAGGCAAGATATTGCCGTGACTCGGCGTCATCACCATGTGTGGTGGTTCGGCAACCGGTGAAAACAAAATCTTTCCTCAGCCGAATACCCAAGGTTGATATTTCCGCTTTAACCATCTTAATCGGAAGAGCATCGAGAGCTTGTCGTAAGTCGGTTAGAAGTTGGGGTCTGTAATCACAACAGATTGATGCCTTGAAACAATATGTCCCATTGGCTTCATCGTTACACGTTTCAACTATCACTTCATCATCATCAACTGGAACAAGAAACCCTTTGCTAGCTTCAGTTGCAGCCTTCTTTAGTTCTTTCACTTGTCTTACCACCTCACCAAGTAATGTTGCTTTATCCATCTACAATGACCATTTGATTTGACTTGGTTAACTAATTATTTAAAAGAAAGAAAAAAAACAATTGATATAAGACAGATTTATTTGTCAACTAAATTAGTTTATAAATCAAGAAATAGACCTCATTAGAATTCATAGCAGAACAGGTGTTATGTTACATTGCCCCCCTCCTACATGTCCAATCATTTATTAGCTTACACTTTTCTGACGGTAGGGTTTAACAGGAAAAAAAAAAACAATATTTGCACGAAGTGATGTCAAAAGATTATATTATATTATGGAGATGTTAATTCTTAACTAACACGAAGTTAAGGAGAAGTAGTTGAAAGGTAGCAAGAAAAGAGTTGGCTAACCATTAACTGCAGACAACCTTGCATGATTGATTGGTTTTGTTTGAAAAATATAAAACCAAACTTATCTGGAACTAAAGGTCTGAAATTGAGATCCTAAAGAAACCTTAATCTCATAATTGTCAAACTATAAAACATTTATTATAAAGAACGATGCATCCCCTTAGTTGACTTTTGTTGAAAGACCCGACTTTTGAAGTGTGGTTTGCCATTGCTGGTCGGACGCCAACAATGAAAGGTATTGTCTTTTAATGGAGATTTTGTTTTTTTGTCCTTTGTCGAGAACTAACATGCCTCAATAGGCTTGATTCACAAAGTTAAAAGAGCGTTGGTTGATAGAGATATACCTTGTAAAACAAAAAAGAAAGGTGTTAATATAGTTAGTAACAATAATTATGGAAATCACCAACGTACAGGTGACTACATAATTAATGTCACGCACCGTATAAACACTTTTCCCATAAATCTTGTAGATAATATCTCCATCAATCGAAGCAGGTAGGGGATTATCTAGAACTGAAGGTCTGAAGCTGGGATCCTAAATAAACCTTAATCTCGAAATTGTCAAATTGTAAAACATCTGCTAAAAAGAATGATGCATTCTCTTAGTTGACTCCAGCATTTATGAAATTCAGAGTTGACCTTCCAAGTGCAAAATTGATGCAGCAAATGACCTCACAACAAACTTTTTTTATTATAATTAAAATATCCAAATTCATTTTACGGTCGACAAAGATCCTTTCAGGTTCATTGCTACCCTTCATATTCTACCTTATACTCTACCTGGACAACCTGGTAATTACATCTAATGATCACTGTTAAACAACAAGTTTTAAGAATCAAAGAATCCTAGCAGGCACATAATATAAGCAAACAATTTAAATGAACTATATTAGCCATATAACATATATAAAGAAGGTTGTAAGAAGAACCTTTTCTCTGTATGGCAAGAGAGTACGGAGGGTGTCCAGATGAGCATTAATCCTTTCTCTTCTCCTCCTCTCAGCTTCGCTATGACTCTTCAAAGCCGCTATAACTTTCTCTTCCGACACGCTTTTCTTCCCAACCTTCACCGGCGACTTCACCACCAGCTCACTTTTCTCATTATCCAGCACCAAGGACTGTGAAATCCCATTGCATGGACCCAAATCACGGGAAAAGGGATCGAGGAAACCAGAATAACAATTCCCAGATGAAAAAATGTTGTTGTTGAAATAGTAAGCAGCCATATAAAAACACACACAAAAATAAAAAGCTAAACGAAGTTGTATGAGGGTTTGTTTTTAGGAACCAGAAGTGAAAGAGAGTAGACCCGGTGGACGTGTGGTGGGAGCGAACCAGAAAGATAGCTTTTGAAGAACAAAGTTTTGATGGTTAACGACTTTCTCGTTGTTGCCGATAATCAGTGCTATGATTGTTTCGATGATAGCTTCCATAACGCAAGTGAACAATTCTAGGGAGATCGTTTTTTCAAACAGAAAGAAAGACTAAAGAGAAAACATCCACATTTTCTTCTTGATCGTCTTGAATTCCTCCATAGGTATGTGTGATTCCTTTCTAGAGTTTTGAGACGTTTGAACCTCAAAAACAAAACAAAAACAAGATGGGATTTTTGGGATTTCGGTGAATATTCAAGAGGGAGCAAACAACAGAGGGAAGAACAAGAGTATTTTTTTTCTTTGAGCTATGTAAGCATAGAAGACTTAACATAGATGGGATCTCTCACAAGGGCTTAAAAATGGTGTTAGAAGGTCAATGGATTAAGCACTGTTGTTTTTAATTTATCTTAATGACCTAAAAAAAATACAAAAAATTATTTTATAATCATATTTTTAATCTTAACCACATAAACAATCATGGTGGTATATCTTTTACTTTTTCTAATATACTTTATTTGTTAGGTAACATCTGGCTTTTTATATAAAATTTGTACTGCATATACTAATATAATTACATTATTTTAAGTTGATTTTCATGTGCTCTTATTGATAAATGTGAACTGTTGAGAAATATTATTCATATCACTAAATTATTTTACTTGTATAAATATATAATATCTATTTAAAACTTAATTATTAAGTTAATGTTATATAAATTATATCAATACGGAATTATGGCATTATTCACTATAATATAGTGTTTGGTGTCATCAATTTGTCTATGTTGTTTGTCAAAAGTGGTAGGCTAAAGATAGAGAGAAAGTTGGGATGGGAATTAAATACTTCCATTTTAATATTGTAAATGTTAATAGACTTTTGATTTAGTTTTTGCTAAATTGATATAGATATTATTGTTAATGTAGGAGTACGTGAGTTTGAATGTAATGAAATGCATTATTTTCTTATTTATGGATTGAGAAAAGACTATGAGTAGTTCTAAACATTGTGTTAAAAAAAGTAGATATAATTAGAACTCATAATGAGATTATTCATAAAAAAATTAATTATAGACTAGCATAATTTAGTGTCGCGGATAACTCTAAATCCATAGAAATAACCATAAACTTTATTTATGATCACTATTTCTTGCTAAGCATGATTAATTTATTCATAGAAATAAAATTTTTGAATGTTGAAAAGAGAATAAAAGGGGAGAAAGTTTAGTCTTAAACAAAACATGAGGTTAAAAAGGCAAATTACAAAAATCAACACTGATACTACCACCATGCTTGGAATAGTTCATATTTACAGGGGCGAAGCCAAAACAATTTTTTAAGGAGGGCCGGATGAAATTTTAATTTTTTATAGTTTATATCTTTATAATTTGTAAAAGATTAAATCAAATTTTTATAATTTTAAGGGGGCCAAAGTGCAATTTTACCTTTATTAATTTAAATTTTTTAAAAAATTTTAAGGACTTAAATAGTAATTTTACATTTTAGGGAGCCGGGGCCCATGCCAGCCCCCTTGGCTTTGCCCCTGTATATCTATCAACTCATGCTCTAGCCATAGCATCTGCCATTCCGTTTGCTTCGCTGTAAACTTTAGCATACTCACGAATCAAAATTAATAGCATTAATAGCATTGCCAGAATCAAAATTAACTATGTGAATGCAATCAGTTTTAGCAAGAAGCTTTGCAATAGTAGGATTTGTAACCTAAAGTGGACTTGAAAAGCCGGGATCGAACCTTTATTATTTCGTAAAACCCTACCAAAACCACCCTTGCCAATCGAATTTTGCATTGTGATAAGTGTTAAAAGTAACATGTTTTGATATCATTTTAATGTGTTTTTGGGTGATTATTCGATGTTAATTGTGAATTTTATACTCCTAATTCTTTAAATTCACGTTTTTATGCCTAATAGAGCATTTGGGAGCAAAAGAAGCGAAAAACAAGCAAAAACTGAAAAATCTTAGCAAGCTATAAGAACTACATGGGTTGACCCATTCCACACGGTCGTGTGACCCACACGGCCTACCACACGACCATGTGGTAGGCCGTGTCGATTTCGCGGGTTTACACTCTGAACTACGGAAAATCGTGATTTTTAAGTTTTTCGGGCATTCTGAGACGTATGTATGACAAACATAAGAAGATAGGAGAGTGCTGTCATAGAATATTCAAGTATGAACTAATTTTCTAAATACCTAGGGAGATGAACCCTATGATGGATTTTATCGTTTGATTTTTATTTTACGCAATAAATATTTAGATCTTGTTCTCAATTATGTGCGCTTAATTCTTGGTTTGATATTTCTAGATTATTGATCCATATTTGATGTGCTTAAATCAAATGATGAATAAACCCTGTTTAAGAGTAGATATTGCGTAATTGAGGAATAAACCCTATTTGAGACGAGTTAATGTGATAATAGGAGTTTTAATTAGAAAGAAATTTCAATTAATCAACCTAAAGTAAGTTGCTCTTACTCTCGAAAGAGATATTAGCATAATTTAGGGATTCCTACGGATCAAGATACTAAATAAAGAAATTGCGTAATTTAAATTGATAGTGGCAAATGAAATCTAGGTGAATTCTTTTCTGGGTATTGTTTCACTTATTGGTTATTATTCGATTATTTTTCTGACTTGTTCTTTGTCATGTTCGTTAACAATTAATTTAGTTAATTTTAGTTTTTAATCAATTAAACGGATTTATCAATTAAATAATAGAAAGATGGTAATTACTAATATTTTTAATTTCCGTGAGAATAATATCTTTACTCATCGTAACTATACTATTAATTAATAGATACACTTACCTTAAACAATTTTTTAATTAGTTTCGTGGATATCACATTGCTCCATCAACATTGAACTTCAATGATCCTTCAATGATACAATAGGTGGCGGAGTCCATAAAACACAACTCCTTAAAGATTTTTTCATAGTTGAAAAATGCTTCACCACCAATGGTTATAAAACTGATCAATGAGATCGGAGTTTCCTTCTGTTGAAATTAGATAGAAATTCTTAACTTTAAATAATTTGATAGATGCTTATGAAATGTTTTAATTTAAGGGTTAGGTTTAAAAAAGGTATTTAAAATTTAGGGTTTAAAAAAAACATTAGAGTTTAATTGAAGTGGAATTCTTTAAATTTCAATACCCATTAGATTATTTTCTTCATATATTAAATTAAAAATCTCAGTAAAAAAATTATAAGGATCTTGACATCCATAACTACTGAAATTGCGATACGATAAATTCAATTTATAAAAACAAACCAAACAACTCCCATTTCTCCTCCTACAAAAAGACTCAAAATCAAACATAAGCCTTTTGAGATTTAGGGTATCAAAATTTATTATATAATCACACTTTTAATCTTAACCACATAAAAACCATGATGTTATATCTTTTAAATTCTTTTAACATACTTTATTTGTTAGGTAACATGTGGCTTTTTATATAAAATATGTATCTATAATTAGATTATTTTAATTTTATTTTTAAATGAATGATTAATTTATTACAAATCAGTATATAAACAATACTCTTATATTTATAAATGTATAGTTCTGGAAAAGCTCCATTTTAATACTGCATGGCATGATGATGTTTGAGAAGAAGAAGCTAACACGTGGAACTCACTTCCTCTTAACAGCTTTCTCCATTGACATCAAGATTCCATCACATTTTGATTAATTACATTAATTTTCTTTTTTAAAAGAGCAAAACAAAACTTCAATGGAAGACTTTCTTTTTATAGGCTATGTAGGTCTTTCTTCGTTATCATCTAACTCATGAATTGGTCACAATTTTCCTTGTAGGCACCAACTTGATATAAAAAATAAACTAGCAGTGTTCATCAGAAAAAAAAGATTTAATTTTTTTATTTATGAGTTAATTCGTCCAGATTCAATGCATTTTGTAGATAATATTTATAAATTATATGAGATTTTGACCTTTTAACTTTGCTTCTTCATAATTTATATTAATTTTATAGTTTATGAAGATTATTTTTCTAAAATTTATGTTGATCTTTTTTAATAATATTATATTTAAAATCTAAATTTAAAATTTTTTATTTAAATATAATATACTTTATCATTACACCGTAACTTTCAACTTTCATAAACTTTTAACATATACCTCCATTTTTTTGCTATTGGTTAATGCAAATATAAGGAATTGGCCATAATTTTTATGATATAAGTAGTGGGGGGAAAAAATGAATTAAGCAACTTTCTATCTGACGTGAAGAAGACGCGTTTCAATTTTAAGTTTCTGTCATCATGCAACTGATAGCATGTTGGGCTTTTCTAAGTGTTTATGTATGAGTTTTACTCGTATAAATTATGAATGCATGAACCAGTTTAAGTTTAATTAATTATTCAATTTTATGTTTATAATGATTTATTATTACCGAAGTTGTAATTAGAAAATATTTGTTGTAAGAAGAAAAAAAGGTTAAAACCAAAGGATGTTGTTCCAACATCACTTCGGCAAAATCCAAAGTGGGTGGGTGACAGAACAGAAAGCAACCAGATGTAAAAAAATATAAATAGAAAAGGCGAAAATCTGAACCCCAGCCCACTTACCTCTTAAAAGAAAGTGGAAAACTTGTGGCTGTGGATCAGTCGTAGCTCCGATCATATCTAATTGATGAAGCTGATGGAGGTCTCCATCATTGTCACACAAAAGTCGGAGTGTCCAGACATGAAACATGTTAAATAAGTCATTGCGTGTATCATAATTTTTAAGAAAGGTTAAAAGTGTAATTTTATAAAATTTTAAAAGGTTAAATGATAAATTTAATATTTTTTAGAGTCAAGATTAGTGCATACTCATTTCGTCTTCACTTTGGGGGTCAAGGGGTTAAATGATAAATCTCTTTCTATCTTTCAAAGAGGAGCATGAACGTAATTTAGCACGCCTAAATTCATATTCTTTTGTATTGATAATAATATTGATATCAGTCTAATTAAAATTGGGTATTAACTTATTTATCAGACTTGATTATTTCAAGGTAATTAAATGAAGAAATGTAGATTTATCACATATATTACATGCAATACAGTGGAATTTCAATTCTACATTGCCAACACGTATGTGTGTGTGTACAAAAGTCAATTAAAGGCTACAAATGAAAACAAAGAAGTAATGGTATTATGGTATAAACAAAAGCCAAATCAACGAATGATGATTACTAGTCTTTTTAGCAAAGGTCTTACGAAAGGGCAACTTAACGACCAAATTGCAGAGCCAAATACGATAATGGCAATTTTACCTTTTATTTGGTGTCTTCAACATTTGAAATAGCCCCTCAGAGCATCCAAAAGACACTGCCATGAATTTAACGCTAACATATTAGTATAATTTTCAAATATACACTCTTAGTTTTGTCCAATGATAAAAATAAGTTAAAATATGCCCATAAATCATTATACTATTTGAAATTTTAGAATTTAGTTTTTATATTTTTTTATTTTTAGAAATTTAAAATTTTTTCCAACTGTTAATATTGTTTCTACTATCTAAATATTTTTTTTTATTTGATACAATTTTTTTAAAAAAAATTATATATAAAGATTAATTATTATTTTTTATTGTAATTCTAATTTTGGATGTTGCTATTATTTGCAAACTTTATTAAGAGTTGAGTTTAGGATGACTTGGTTTTTATATATTTGTATGATTGTATGGATTTAAGAATTTTTTTTAATTAATATGTTTTATTTGGATATTGTATTTTTCCTTTTGCTTTAATTGTTCAACAATTTAAAAAAATAATAATTTATTTTGTTTTAGATGATTTTTTATTAAAAGAAATTACTTTTATTAGTAATGTTATTAACATTACATAATAAATTAGGTTTAATCATTTGTGATAAGTATAACGCTATTTATCGTATAATTAAATTAATATATTATATCATTATATATTGTATATTGCAATTCAATTTAAATTTTATTTTATATATTTATTATACATAAATAAATATCATATTAAATATTTTATAATTATAATTAATGTTCAATATCCACTTATATTGCAATAATAAAATTACCATGAACTAAAATATTTATATTTAGGAGGATTTGCAAATTATAAGAATCATAATTGTCATTATCACTCGAGTATACAAAAAATCAAGCTATATTTATACGTAAACCTCAATTTCTGCTTTAAACTCTTGGAGTCTTAATCTTAGAGACCCAAACCAAATGTTCTTATTATAAGATGCAAATCCATAATGTTTCAGGCCCATAATATCTCGTTTGATTAATAAATGGGAAAAGGTTGAAAAAAAAATTTAAGGATTTTTCTTTTCTACAATTGAAAAGTTGAGGATTGGTTTTAAGATAGAAATGCCATACAAGTGGGTTGTTCTTTTTTTATTTACTTCAAATCATTATAGCTGGGAGGGCTTGTAATTTGTAAGCTTGCAGATTTCGTGTAAAAACACACAGCCTACATTAGCATGCTAGCTTTCTCCACCAGTTATTCTGTATTAAAATATTTTATACATTGACCATATGAAACGGAGTAATTTTGTTATGCAGGTTTCAGATAATTATTAAATTTTTTGGACCCTTATTTTGTGTCGCTTATACATTTTGCCAACCTTGTAGGAACACACGCAGGTTTACTAGGAACATAAGCCGCTTGATTCATCTACTGAAACTACAATATTGTATAAATCAAAGGATGGAGTCCTTGTGAGGATATTTTATTTTCCAGGGCACGTAGAATTGTGGGAATTTGTCTGTTACAAAATCCAGGAGAAGCTATATAAACCACAACGCATGTCGGGATTGGTATATCTCACATACATTCCTTCAATATTACATTTCTTCCACTTTTCTTGTGGACTCTACTTACTTACAATGGCTTCTACAACTCCCTGCTTGGCGTTGCTCTTTGTTTTGGGAATCTGGGCTTTTCAGGTCTCGTCTCGTTCGATTCCTGAGGTATCCATGTCGGACAAGTTTGAACAATGGATGGCTAGTTATGGCCGAGTTTACCAGGATGAATTTGAGAAGGATAAACGGTTTCAAATATTCAAGGAAAATGTGGAGTACATCGAATCCCACAATGCTGGTCACACTGGCAAAAAGTACAAGCTTGGTGTTAATGAATTTACAGATTTGACCAACGAGGAGTTTAAATCAATGAGGAACGGTTATAAAATGCAACGTTCCACCATTGTTGCGTCTTCAAAAACATCTTCTTTTAGGTATGAAAATGTTACAGCAGTTCCATCTAGCATGGATTGGAGATCTAAAGGAGCTGTTACCAACATCAAGGACCAAGGCCAATGTGGTGAGTCAGACTGACAGAATTTGTATATAAAGAAATCAATCTAATCATGATTCCATATATAATGCTTAATATTTGCTTTGAATGATGTAGGGTGTTGCTGGGCATTCTCAGCTGTGGCAGCCATGGAAGGGATCACCAAACTCAAAACTGGTAACCTTGTCTCACTATCAGAGCAAGAGTTAGTTGATTGTGACATCAATGGGGAAGACGAAGGTTGCAGTGGGGGTCTCATGGATGATGCTTTTGAATTTATCATTTCAAACAAAGGACTTACAACTGAATCCAATTACCCTTACCAAGGAGTTGATGGAACTTGCAACAAGAAGGCAGCTGCCAACCATGCCGCTCAGATCACCGGTTACGAAGACGTACCTTCAAATAGTGAGTCAGCACTGTTAAAAGCAGTGGCTAATCAACCGGTTTCGGTTGCCATTGATGCCGGTGGTGCTGACTTCCAGAACTACAAAAGCGGTGTTTTCACCGGCGAATGCGGCACCTCTCTCGACCATGGGGTTACAGCAGTTGGGTATGGAGAAGATGATGATGGGACCAAGTATTGGTTGGTGAAAAATTCATGGGGCACCAGCTGGGGAGAGGATGGATACATTAGAATGCAAAGAGATATTGATGCTGAGGAAGGACTCTGCGGCATTGCAATGGAAGCCTCATACCCAACTGCTTGATGCAGCACAGTGGCCGCCCTTTCAGTATTATTGGGGACGAATTAGCCATCAAGTGCTTAATTATTAGCTTTTTCATATATATAACTATAAGAAAAACAACTAAAAAGGCTTTCTATGTATAGTTTCAAATTATTGTTCTGTTCGATCTTGTTACTAATGTCTTGATATTAGAAAAAGAAAGCTTTACTCCATACTTTTATTGTTCCTTCAACATCTTTTTACAATTATATACTTTTATTGAAGTTGACTCCTTATATGAGGTTTATACTTTTATTGAAGATGACTCCTTATATGAGGTTTAAACTCAATTTAACTGGCACACCCGAATTAAGTCTAATCGCGTTAGCATCATAGATGACATTTAAGTTGAATATAGTAGGCAGAATTGATGTAATTGTACGAAGATTTCAATTTTATCAAGGGAGTAGATATCATTTAATGCCTTTGTCTACCAAATCACCATGGAAAAATGGTTCTGCATTAAATAGGAAATCACAGAATATATGAGACATATTTGTGTGTATATGAACAAGAAATGTATACATAACCAAAATAATATTACAGAACGAGGTTGCTTCGAGTTGTATTATTTTGGGCACTGAATATGTTGTTAACTTATAATAATGTATCAGGATGAACCAGGAACCAATTGGGGGTTAGTTTAAGCAATGAAGCCATAAGGAAAGAAAGAAAAAAGGCCAATGAGATTGTGAAAGAATAACAGGTAGCCGACAAGCAATAATTTCAGGTCTCAAGTTGCGGTTTCTAGTCCTAGCATTCTCATCCTCCCACGAAAGCACAAAGGATATGAGCTACCAACTACAAGGGAAAGCATAATATAGTGTTTTTCTTTAACTCAAAGGTTAACCTGAACCTGTAATTATCTCCCTGAACCGGTAAGAACATCGAACAATCCACAGCAACTTAAGAACGAGGTTGTTTGGACTGTCGATGGAGTTGAAGCAACAAGGGGCTGTGAACCAATTCAGGAAATAAACAAGAAATCACTTTTCAGTCAAATAAGTGAACATTCAAATCCACAACTCTAGAAAAGAAAACGGGTAAGATATACCTGCTTTTTAAAATGGTCATGGGGCTCGGAATCTTGGGTTTTTTTCCATAACGTTACTAGCTAGCTTCAGCAGGTGAAGAGCTTGTAACACCCCTAATCCTAAACCGTTGCCAGAATAGGGTTACGGATCATTACCGGACATATTAGATAATTTACAAATGATTCATAAATAAATCCCTATAATGGACCCTCGAGGCCCAAAACACGTATTAGAAATAGAACGGGACTTGTTCGAGTACTCTGAAATTTTTTTCATATATATATATATATATATATTAAAAAAAACTCAATATAACCCCTTTATAAATATCTAACATTCCCTACAATTTCAAACCGCAACCAACTTACAATTACACATTTTCACATTCAAACATACTTAAATCATTCCTAAAACATTGACTTATCAAATTGATCAACAACATTCATGACACTGTATAAAAGTTAACTAATAAACCTCATTTCTCTCATTTCAACTTTAGTACCAAACATACCATTTTATAACTTAACATTTCATTTATTATTCAAACATTAAAGACCATTTCTTTACAACTAAAACTCACAAGACTCTTAAATAATATCTAGGTACATGCCACATTTACCAAAGAGAAAATTACATCACCAAGTTTGTGCTGAAGTCGGGATTGACCTGGATGCTGAACCAGGACTTTTGACTTCTACTAACATGCCTACGGAAACAACCGTACTCTGAGTATGTCTATACTCAATGGTATTTCCATAATTCAAATTATATAACATTAATAAATTATAACATCAACTTGTAATATAGAAAATCATAAGAACAATGTCGAAATCATTTTTTTCTGAAAAAGGCGCCGACTTTATATTTTGAAAACGAAAATGAAAATGAGAGTCACCACCAATCCTTTTTTGATAAGGTGTGATTGGGTCACCTCGTAAAACGGTTGTTTTTAATAAACGGTTAAATTTATTAAAACAACGATTTTGGTCTACGAAATTCAGAAAATATGTTCGGGAGTCGGTTACGTATGAAGAAGGATTAGCACCCTCGTTACGCCCAAAATTGGTACCTAATTGATTAATTAATGTCTTAATGTCGAAAATTTGAAAGCTTGAAAAGAGTTTAAAATACGATCCTTTTTTATTAATGTTAATTTTAAAAATGCTTAAATAAATTGACAAGAAAATTAAAGACTCTCTCATTTCGAGGTAATAAAATATTATATCCCGTAAGTTAGGACACGACACTTTGAACCCTCAAGAATAATTTTTTTTATTGAAATTTCATGTATTTTGAAATTTAAAAGGATATTTGGCTATTTAGATTTAACGAGAAAGTCGAAACCCCGTAAGTTGGGGCACGACTTCTCGAATTTCCAAAACGCGAAATATTACTTTATTTGAAAAACTTTCCTTTTTTGAATAATAGCGAGTACAACTCTTAACGATGTGCATTTATTTTGTTTGGAATAAAATAAAACGATCTATATTGGATAAATACGTTGAAGCTTTATTCACGACGTGATTTAAATGAAATGGCTAAAAAAGTAATGTGGAATACAGAGTAATAATAAATGAATGCTAATGCATGACAATAATATGAAAATACGAATAAACGAATTATAATATGCACAATGACAATAATCACACAACATAGATCATTTAAATACTAACATTAATCATCAAAGAAAATGAAACAAATGAGATAAGAGACAATTTAAAGTAAATAATGATTTAAAATAAATAATTTATAAAAAACAATTCAAAATAAAATAATAATAAAAAAGTTTAAAATAAACAAAATAAAAAAAATAAAACAGTTTAAACTTAGTAATATATATAAATATATATATATAAATTTAAAATAGATAATATATACAAAATTTTAAAAATAAATAATATATATAAATTTAAAAACAAATAATGTATAAAAAAGGGTTTAAAATAGATAATATAAAAGTTTTAAAATAAATAAATAAATGACAAATTTGCAAAAATAAATTGAAATTAAACAGATTTGGAACTAAATCAGAATAAAAATGGAGTTAAAGGTAAAATTTATAACAAAATAAGTAAATGAGGGCTAAAATTGTAACAGCCCGATGTTGACCCTAGTCGAAACAGTGGTTTCGGAACCACGGATCCGATGTTTAATAATCAAGTAAAATATTTTAATGTTTTAACAGATATCTGTTACATAATTGAGCGTTTGTTATTATATAGTGAAATTATTTGAATGTTTGAGTGGTTAATTTTAGAGAAAGATTAAATTGAGTAGGGATGAAAATAGCTATTATAGAAAATTAGGACTAATTTTAAATGGTTGTATTATTACATGGGAGTTAAGTTGCAATTTAGCCTTATTTCCAAGTTAGTGGACGGCATTGACATGCATCATGATTTCTTGTAATATTTATATATGTTAATAATATTAGGTAGTGGAGATGATGCATAATAAATTATTATTATTGGACAATATTAATAAAAGAAAGAAAACATTGTTAATTCTCTCTCTTTTGCTTCATCTTCTTCACGAACACAAAAGGGGAAAAGAGAGGAAATTTAAGCTTCCATAAATTCGGTCTTTGCATGTCCCTTTAAGGTAAGAAATTTCACTTAGTTTTCGTTATTCTTTTTCAAATTGAGGCTATTGTCTTGTATTTTAGCTAGACCATACTCAAATTCTTGAGTTAAAGATGATATCCGAAAGTGGCCATGGTGGAAAAATTTGTGGTAAAATTTAGAGTAGAACACGTTACAAGCTTGTAAGATTAACTATATTTTTCCCTTAGAAATTGTTGAATAAAGCTTAGTAGGAGGACGTAGATAGAAGAAAGGAGATTAAAGAAGGGCTGTGAACATTCGGCCCTTCATGAACGTGCTTGAATTTTTGAGTATTGCATGTTTTGAGTTGTAAGGATTTGTTTGTAACATGGTAATTGTTAAGGGTGAAAATGGTAAAAATCTATAATGATGCATTTTGGATGAAACTTCATGAAAATTCGTTTGAATGGGATTAATTTGATCTTATTTTAGATCAAGTACAACAAGGGAAGAATTTGGATCGGGGGAAGATCATAGTAAACGAGTAGCCGAGAAAGGTTAAATCGTCAATCAGTGCTAAATTTTGATATACATTTTTAATCAAATTAGATGCAACAAATATAAATGCCGAATGCACTATGATAATTTAATGGTAGATGCCGAATGATATGTTAACCTATATATGTGTTGGGTTATATAATTCCTTATTTTCTTGAGAGCTGTATAATTGTATGTGCATGAAATCATTGATGTAAATACATATAAGTTACTGAATGTGACACGGTATGGGGCTTAAATTATGTGAAAGCCGAATGTGAATTGAAACATGTATTAAATTAATGTGTTGAGATTAAACGATTTGAAGTGAATTGATTTTAAGTTAAAGTAAATCCTAAGGTATAAAATAATGATCATTGAATAATTAATTATGTGTATACATGGAGCATATTCGATAGGGAGAATAGGATTTGGAAAATTCAAACTGTGGATTTGTGTATATATGTGTGCTATGTATATACAAATTTGATTTAAAGGCATATGATATGTATAAGAAGAGGAAGATTTAATTACCGAGCACTGTGTGTGCGAGATCGGTTGAATAGCACTGTGTGTGCGGATTTAATCACCGAGCACTGTGTGTGCGAGATCGGTTGAATAGCACTGTGTGTGCGGATTTAATCATCGAGCACTGTGTGTGCGGGATCGATTGAATAGCACTGTGTGTGCGTCTATCGGATTTTCTTCAGAGCAAAGACACTTGGAAGGGTAAATAAAGGTGCCAGGTATGTTCTTATTGGATAAATGGATTATTATCTTGGTATATAATTAAGTAGGATATTTCGATAAGAGCAGGTAGCATCTGAAAAGTTGATTATTTTGTCTTGTGGTTGATTGTGCATGAGATTGAGTAACATTAACCTGGAATGATTGTTGATATCATTAACTAATTGATATTTAGATTGTATTTGGAAGGAGTGTTGATGAAAGGCAATATCCGTACATTTCCTTTGCTTACTTATAACTTACTAAGCTATTGAAGCTTACATGGTGTATTGTCTTATTGTTTTATAGATCCTTAAAGCTAAAGCTTGAGCTCGGGAATCCTCGCCGAAGTCAATTATACTATCACCAAAATTTGGTATCCTATAAGTTATTCTTCTTTTGAAATTAAGGCATGTATAGGCTAGGTCTTTATTTTTTGTGTACTTTGATCGGTATAAAGTTGTATATAAGCCATGTGAATATGGCTATGCTTTTACGATTAGATACGATCTAGCTCTTTGTAAATTTAGGTGCCGTGGTCCTAGTGTTTTGAACTATGAAATATCATCTTGTCTTCCAAGATTATTACATAGTAAGTATCATGCGATTAAGGAATGCAAAAAAAAAAAAAAAATGCATGTTTGTTGTGTCTATGGCCGAATATGTTGGTATCTTAGTAATATTATATTTTGATCCAAGTATGTTTTAGCATGAATGATTTGGATGAATATAATAATCAAATGTATGTCCAACAAGGTGTTACATTTGATTTATGTTAGGTGTATTATTTTGGATTGGTCCCGTAATGCCGTAACCCAAATCCAGCGACGGATACGGGTTAAGGATGTTACATTTGATTGGTATCAGAGCTACGGTTTAGTCGATTCTCGGACTAATGTAGCACGTGAGAGTCAGCGATACATGCCATAATTTACAATGTGATAGTGTGATAACTTCTGACAGTGAAATGCATTTATTTCTTTTATATAGTAATGGATCCGGATCCCGAGCAAGCATTAGTGGATGATGTCGAGAGTGTGGCGCCTGCTCCCGCGCAAGGGACTACGTCGGAAGAATCTCGACCTGCTGCGAGTGGCCCAGATGAGAGGGTAAAGCAGGCCTTCCATAATATGATGAGCGATTGGTTCAGTCATTACTTACGAACCACTCCGGCTGTTCAACCACCCCTGAATCCAAATGTTCCACCTGTAATACCAATTGTACCTCCTGTTACCAATTCTGAACGAGTAACTAAACCTCCTATGGATCGTATACGAAAGCACGGAGCTCAAGAATTTAGAGCTGAGGATGGTGATGATGCGGAGCGAGCTGAATTTTGGCTCGATAATTCTGTCCGTGTCTTTGATGAGTTGTCTTGCACACCCGATGAGTGTTTGAAGTGTGCCATATCATTATTACGGGATTCTGCCTACTACTGGTGGAATACTCTCGTGTCAGTTGTTCCGAGGGAGAGAGTAACCTGGGATTTCTTTCAGACGGAATTTCGTAAAAAGTACATAAGTCAGCGCTTTATAGATTCCAAGAGTAAAGAATTTCTTGAGCTCAAACAGGGCCGCATGACTATGTCTGAATACGAGCGCAAGTTTGTGCAACTTAGTCGCTACGCTCGCGAATGTGTATCTTTTGAGGCTGCTATGTGCTGAAAATTTGAGGATGGTTTGAATAAAGATATTAAACTTTTGGTTGGCATTCTTGAGATTAACGAGTTTGTTGTGCTAGTTGAAAGAGCTTGTAAAGCGGAAGAACTAGGGAAAGAAAAACAGAAAGCTGAAGTTGAATTTAAAGATTTCCGAAAGAGACCCGCGGGTAGATTTTCGCAGATGGCAACGAAGAAGTTCAAGAATGATGGTAGTCGATCCAAAACTAATACCGGGATTTCTATTCGAGAACGACCACCAGTGAGTTCACGAGCTACATCAGTGGCTAGTGTCGGTGATGCTCGATCGAGCAAACCTGAATGTCAGCAGTGCGGTAGACGACATTTCAGAGAGTGTTGGGGCAAATCTTTTAATCGCACTTGTTACCAGTGTGGTTCGCAAAATCACTTCGTTCGGGATTGTCCGGAGACTGTTGAGAAAGGCACTACTCAGAGCGCGAGACCGAGCGGCACCACAGCTAGAGGTAGACCAGCTCGTAGTGGGGGAGGTAGGAGTGGTGCACAGAGAGGGACTTCAGATGCGGTTATTCGATCAGATACCCGTGTATCGGCTAGAGCTTATGCCATCCGTACTAGAGAGGAGGCCTCATCTCCGGACGTTATTACTGGTATTTTCACTCTCTTTGATACTAATGTAACTGCTTTGATTGATCCCGGCTCAACTCATTTGTATGTGTGTGAAACATTAATATCCAGTAAGACTCTACCTGTTGAGTCTACTGAGTTTGTAATTCGGGTTTCAAACCCTTTGGGTCGATGTGTGTTGATTGATAAAGTGTGCAAGAACTGTCCTTTAATGATTCGAGACATGTGTTTTCCGGCCGATCTGATGTTATTACCTTTCGATGAATTCGACATCATTCTCGGTATGGATTGGTTGATTGTTCATGATGTGGTAGTGAATTGCATACGAAAGACTATTGAATTGAGAGGTCAGAATAACAAGATCGTACGATTAGAATCTGCGGATTTGAATGGGCTATCAGCAGTGTTAACCTCGATGTTGGCTGGTAGTATTTGAGAAAGGGTTGTAAAGCTTACTTTGCTTATGTGATTGATAGTAAAGTGGCCGAAAAGAAGATTGAATCAGTACCAGTTGTATGTAAGTATCGGGATGTATTTTCGGAGGAATTGCTGGGATTGCCACCTGTTTGGGAAGTAGAGTTTGGGATTGAGTTAGTGCGAGGGACAACTCCGATCTCGATAGCTCCGTATAGAATGGCACTGACCGAATTAAAAGAGTTGAAAACGCAGTTGCAAGAATTAACGGACAGAGGTTTTGCCCGACCGAGTTTCTCTCCCTGGGGTGCGCCCGTTTTATTTGTGAAAAAGAAAGACGGAACATTGAGAATGTGCATTGACTATCGACAGCTTAATAAGGTGACCATAAAGAACAAATACCCATTGCCACGTGTCGATGACTTATTCGATCAACTTAAAGGAGCTTCAGTGTTCTCAAAAATTGATTTGAGGTCAGGATATTATCAGCTGCGAGTTCGGGAAACAGATGTACCAAAGACTACTTTTCGGACGAGGTACGGTCATTATGAGTTTTTGGTGATGCCGTTTGGGTTCACTAATGCCCCTGCAGTTTTTATGGATCTGATGAATCGAGTCTTCAGACCGTACTTAGATCGGTTTGTAGTTGTATTTATAGATGATATACTGATCTATTCCCGAGACGAAACCGAGCATGCTGAGCATCTAAGATTAGTGCTACAGATTTTGCGTGAAAAGCAATTATACGCGAAGTTCAGCAAATGTGAGTTTTGGTTGAATGAAGTTAGCTTTTTGGGGCACGTCGTTTCTGCATCAGGTATTCGGGTTGACCCGAGTAAAATTTCGGCTATACTTGATTGGAAGTCTCCGCGGAATGTTACTGAAGTTTGTAGCTTTCTGGGACTTGCCGGATATTATAGACGATTCGTGAAAGGATTTTCTATGATAGCATCACCGATGATAAAGTTATTACAGAAAGATGTTAAATTCGAATAGTCAGAAAGGTGTCAGAAGAGTTTCGATCAGCTGAAAACTTTGTTGACGGAAGCCCCGGTACTTGTACAACCAGAGTCAGGTAAAAAATTTATTGTTTTTAGTGATGCATCATTGAACAGACTCGGTTGTGTATTGATGCAGGAGGGTAGAGTTGTAGCCTATGCTTCGCGGCAGTTGAAACTGCACGAGAGGAACCATCCGACTCATGACCTCGAGCTGGCCGCTATAGTTTTTGCTTTGAAGATATGGTGTCACTATATTTTCAGTGAGAAATGCCATATCTATTCGGATCATAAAAGTCTGGAATATTTAATGACTCAAAAGGACCTGAATTTGAGGCAGCGACGATGGTTGGAACTGTTAAAAGATTACGATCTTATAATTGATTATCACCCGGGAAAGGCTAACGTGGTTGCAGATGCACTTAGCCGAAAATCGTTATTTGCTTTAAGAGCGATGAATGCGGATATAGCTATTAATGATGATGGTGTGATCGTTGCTGAGTTGAAGGTGAGACCAATGTTTGAACAGCAGATTCGAGAAGCTCAAGAAGTTGATGATGCTTTAAAAGCAAAGAAAGATCATTGTGGTTCGAGTGCGGATTCAGATTTTCAGATAGATGCTGAAGAATGTTTGCGGTTCAAGAATCGAATTTGTGTACCGAAGAACCCTGAGTTAATTAGAAAGATTTGTAATGAAACGCATAATAGTAGATTGTCAATTCATCCGGGTAGCACGAAGATATATAACGATCTGAAACAGTATTATTGGTGGCATGGTATGAAGCGAGACATCTCAGACTATGTGTCAAAGTGTTTAGTGTGCCAACAAGTTAAAGCTGAACATCAGGTACCATCAGGGCTTCTTCAACCGATTATGATACCTGAATGGAAGTGGGAGTGAATCACTATGGACTTTGTGTCAGGATTGTCGTTGACGCCGAGTAAGAAAGATTCAATCTGGGCTATTGTTGATAGATTGAAGAAACAGCCCATTTTATTCCGGTACGTACGGATTTCTCACTTGATAAGTTGGCTGAATTGTACGTATCGCAGATTGTACAGTTACATGGAGTATCTATCTCTATTGTTTTGGATAGAGATCCGAGGTTCACATCGCGGTTTTGGAAAAAACTGCAAGATGCTTTAGGTACCAAGTTACATTTTAGTACAGCTTTCCACCCTCAGTTAGACGATCAGTCTGAGCGAGTTATCCAAGTACTCGAGGATATGTTGAGATGTTGCGTTCTTGAGTTTGAGGGTACGTGGGAACGATACTTGCCTTTAATTGAATTTGTGTATAATAATAGCTTTCAATTTAGTATCAAAATGGCACCCTATGAAGCGTTGTACGGTCGTAAATTTCGTACACCCTTGTACTGGACTGAACTCAGGGAAAACAATATGCACGGGGTTGATTTGATTAAGGAAACCGAACAGAAAGTGGCAGTAATTCGTGATAGCTTGAAAACGGCAAGTCTTACGCAGATTTGAAGCATAAGGACATTGAATTTCAGATTGGAGATCGAGTATTCTTGAAAGTATCACCGTGGAAGAAGATACTCAGATTTGGTCGCAAGGGAAAACTGAGTCCGAGGTTTATTGGGCCCTATGAAGTTATTGAATGTATCGGGCCGGTTGCGTACAAATTGAGGTTACCGTCTGAGTTAGACAAGATTCATAATGTTTTTCATGTGTCGATGCTTTGACGCTATAGATCCGACCCTTCTCTTGTAATTAGTCTAACCGAGATTGAAATTCAGCCTGATTTGACTTACGAGGAAGAACCGATTCGTATTTTAGATCGTGAAGTAAAAAAGTTACGAAATAAGAAGATATCATTGGTCAAAGTGATGTGGCATAAACACGGGATAGAGGAGGCAACTTGGGAAACCGAAGAATCAGTGAAAGAACGTTATCCTCACCTATTTGTGGGTAATATTTTCGAGGACGAAAATTTCTTTAGGGGGGAGAGTTGTAATAGCCCGATGTTGACCCTAGTCGGAACAGTGGTTTCGGAACCACGAATCCAATGTTTAATAATCAAGTAAAATATTTTAATGTTTTAACCGATATCTATTACATAATTGAGCGTGTGTTATTATATAGTGAAATTATTTGAATGTTTGAGTGGTTAATTTTAGAGAAAGATTAAATTGAGTAGGGATGAAAATAGATATTATGGAAAATTAGGACTAATTTTAAATAGTTGTATTATTACATGGGAGTTAAGTTGCAATTTAGCCTTATTTCCAAGTTAGTGGACGGCATTGACATGCATCATGATTTCTTGTAATATTTATATATGTTAATAATATTAGGTAGTGGAGATGATGCATAATAAATTATTATTATTGGACAATATTAATAAAAGAAAGAAAACATTGTTAATTCTCTCTCTTTTGCTTCATCTTCTTCACGAACACAAAAGGGGAAAAGAGAGGAAATTTAAGCTTCCATAAATTCGGTCTTTGCATGTCCCTTTAAGGTAAGAAATTTCACTTAGTTTTCGTTATTCTTTTTCAAATTGAGGCTATTGTCTTGTATTTTAGCTAGACCATACTCAAATTCTTGAGTTAAAGATGATATCCGAAAGTGGCCATGGTGGAAAAATTTGTGGTAAAATTTAGAGTAGAACACGTTACAAGCTTGTAAGGTTAACTATATTTTTCCCTTAGAAATTGTTGAATAAAGCTTAGTAGGAGGACGTAGATAGAAGAAAGGAGATGAAAGAAGGGCTATGAACATTCGACCCTTCATGAACGTGCTTGAATTTTTGGGTATTGCATGTTTTGAGTTGTAAGGATTTGTTTGTAACATGGTAATTGTTAAGGGTGAAAATGGTAAAAATCTATAATGATGCATTTTGGATGAAACTTCATGAAAATTCGTTTGAATGGGATTAATTTGATCTTATTTTATATCAAGTACAACAAGGGAAGAATTTGGACCGGGGGAAGACCATAGTAAACGAGTAGCCGAGAAAGGTTAAATCGTCAAATTTTCGAAGTAAGTTATAAGTGATTGGTTTTAAATAATCAGTGCTAAATTTTGATATACATTTTTAATCAAATTAGATGCAACAAATATAAATGCCGAATGCACTATGATAATTTAATGGTAGATGCCGAATGATATGTTAACCTATATATGTGTTGGGTTATATAATTCCTTATTTTCTTGAGAGCTGTATAATTGTATGTGCATGAAATCATTGATGTAAATACATATAAGTTACTGAATGTGACACGGTGTGGGGCTTAAATTATGTGAAAGCCGAATGTGAATTGAAGCATGTATTAAATTAATGTGTTGAGATTAAACGATTTGAAGTGAATTGATTTTAAGTTAAAGTAAATCCTAAGGTATAAAATAATGATCATTGAATAATTAATTATGTGTATACATGGAGCATATTCGATAGAGAGAATAGGATTTGGAAAATATCAAACTGTGGATTTGTGTATATATGTGTGCTATGTATATACAAATTTGATTTAAAGGCATATGATATGTGTAAGAAGGAGGAAGATTTAATCACCGAGCACTGTGTGTGCGAGATCGGTTGAATAGCACTGTGTGCGTGGATTTAATCACCGAGCACTGTGTGTGCAAGATCAGTTGAATAGCACTGTGTGTGCGGATTTAATCACCAAGCACTGTGTGTGCGGGATCGGTTGAATAGCACTGTGTGTGCGTCTATCAGATTTTCTTTAGAGCAAAGACACTTGGAAGGGTAAATAAAGGTGCTGAGTATGTTCTTATTGGATAAATGGATTATTATCTCGGTATATAATTAAGTAGGATATTTCGATAAGAGCAGGTAGCATCTGAAAAGTTGATTATTTTGTCTTGTGGTTGATTGTGCATGAGATTGAGTAACATTAACCTGGAATGATTGTTGATATCATTAACTAATTGATATTTAGATTGTATTTGGAAGGAGTGTTGATGAAAGGCAATATCCGTACATTTCCTTTGCTTACTTATAACTTACTAAGCTATTGAAGATTACATGGTGTATTGTCTTATTGTTTTATAGATCCTTAAAGCTAAAACTTGAGCTCGGGAATCCTCGCCGAAGTCAATTATACTATCACCAAAATTTGGTATCCTATAAGTTATTCTTCTTTTGAAATTAAGGCATGTATAGGCCAGGTCTTTATTTTTTGTATACTTTGATCGGTATAAAGTTGTATATAAGCCATGCGAATATGGCTATGCTTTTACGATTAGATACGATCTAGCTCTTTGTAAATTTAGGTGCCGTGGTCCTAATGTTTTGAACTATGAAATATCATTCTTGTCTTCCAAGATTATTACATAGTACGTATCATGCGATTAAGGAATGCAAAAAAAAAATGCATGTTTGTTGTGTCTATGGCCGAATATGTTGGTATCTTAGTAATATTATATTTTGATCCAAGTATGTTTTAGCATGAATGATTTGGATGAATATAATAATCAAATGTATGTCCAACAAGGTGTTACATTTGATTTACGTTAGGTGTATTATTTTGGATTGGTCCCGTAATGCCGTAACCCAAATCCGGCGACGGATACGGGTTAAGGGTGTTACAAAAATGAAAGGGCGCGAAAGGCTGAGGACCAAATGGGTAAAAAAACCAATCTTTGGACACGTGTCCATTCCAGCGTGTCAGTGGGTCAGGGACCTAATTGAAATGCGCAAAAAATTCCGTGGCCAAATTTAAAAAAAAAGTAAGCAAAATAACTAAATTAGAATAAATCAAAAATGCGGAAGGGCCATAGACATAAATAGCCCAAAACTCAAAAACACACAGGCTCCCCTCCTGGAGCGGGTCGGGTTCGGGTTGAGAGGCCCTATACAGCGTCGTTTTGGCGCCAGGGCTCCCAACCCAAAACAACACAGTTTGCTTCTGTTACAAAAGCCAATTTTTTCTTATTTCTGCCATTTAATTTTTTTTTAAAAAAAACCAGAGAGCCCCCCATTTTTCTTCTTTTTCTCTGCTAGTGTTTTAAACCCTCATTTGCGCCATCGCCAATTCGCCACCGTATACGGCGGCCGAAGTCACGAAATAAGAATTTTAGCCTTTTTTTTCAACGTGCCCAAAGGCGAAACCCCTTTTAGCCCGAAAAATGAAAAGAAACTGGAGCCTTGGCCTCTCCTTAGAACGATAACAACCACAGAGAGAGGCTTTCCCGACGACGAGCGGACCGAACGTCTCAGGTGAGTACTTGTTTTCTTTTTTCTTTTCTTTTTTTTTGTTTTTTCGTATGTAAGTAAAAAAAACTTAAAGAAAAAACAAATAAACAGAAACGAAAAGCACCTTAAAAAGTTCAAATCTTTGATCTTTCTATTTTAAAAAAATTCGGACCCCATTACAAAGTGATTTTGACCCTTTTATAGGCACATTACAACTGTTGGCTTCTATATTTTTTTTTCCTTTTGCATGTTGTCTGTTACTGTTTGTCCTCTTTTTTTGCGTGTTGGCTTGGTTTTGCAGGTGTCAGATGCGTGGAGGTGGCGTGCGGCGGTGGTGGCGCGCATGGGAGTAGCGGCGGCTTAATAAGGTTAGGGTTTTCTTTTTTTCTGAAATGTTAAGATAGTGGGCTTGGTTTAGTTTTGAATTGGGCTAGTACTTTAGTTGGGCTATCCAATTTATAAATGAACTGTTGAATTGTTGGACCCTTTCTTATATTTATTTTGGTTTTTTTATTGATATGGGCTTAGGCTAAAATTAGTCTATTATAGCTGCCCCTCTTTGCTCATTGTCGTATAACGAGAATGGAGCAAATTCTTTAAAAGGGCCAATTTTGTCTGATCTCGTCGAATCTTGACTTTTTGGTGCTTCTTTCTTTCAAACAGCCTCTTTCCTTCCCACTGCATCTTCAGGGGTATAGGAATTGGTGCTTCGATCCGCTCCAATGTAATTTCAGGGAGAAGAGATTTGTAGCTTCGATCTACTCCGCTGGAACTTCAAGGAGATAAGAATTGGTAATTTCAACCTGCTCCACTGCAACTTCAGGGAGATAAGCTTTGTGTATTTTTATCCTACTCCAGTGCAACTTCAAGGAGATAAGGATTGGCTTCGATCCACCCCCAATGTAATTTCAGGTAGAAGAGATTTGTAGCTTCGATCTACTCCGCTGGAACTTCAAGAAGATAAGGTTTGTGGTTTTAATCTGCTCCACTGCAACTTTAGGGAGATAAGATCCGTAACCTGTCTTCAATCTGCTCCACTGCAACTTTAGGGAGATAAGATTCACCATGGTAAATTTGATCCGACCTACTGCAACTTTAGAGGTATGGGATTTGTAACTTCAATCTATTCCACTGCAACTTCAGGGAGACAAGATTTGTTATTTTTGACCTGTTCCACTGCAATTTCAAGGGGATGAGGTTTGTGGATTCACCGATGTTGCTACACCGTCCTCTGAGGGACATAACATGTAGAATCGACTTCATGGGCCTATTTATGCCAAGCCATTAGGATGTCATGATCGGAATGAATCAAATGCTCCTATTTGGATGTGTACAAATGATATTTGCATGAATGCAGAATGTCATTTTTCGAGAATGATCTCTTTTTAATGCTTAGGTTTAGGATGACTTGGTTTTTATATATTTGTATGATTGTATGAATTTAAGAAATTTTTTAATTAATAAGTTTTATTTGGGTATTGTATTTTTCCTTTTGCTTTAATTGTTCAACAATTTAAAAAATAATAATTTATTTTGTTTTAGATGATTTTTTTATTAAAAGAAATTACTTTTATTAGTAATGTTATTAACATTACATAATAAATTATGTTTAATCTATTTATTGTATAATTAAATTAATATAGTATATCATTGTATATTGTATATTACCATTCAATTTAAATTTTATTTTATATATTTATTATACATAAATAAATATCGTATTAAAATATTTTATAATCATAATTAATGTTCAATATCCACTTATATTGTAGTAACAAATTTACCATGAACTAAAATATTTATATTTAGGAGGATTTGCAAATTACAAGAATCATAATTGTCATGATCACTCGAGTATACAAAAAATCAAGCTATATTTATACGTAAACATCAATTTCTGCTTTGAACTCTTGGGGTCTTAATCTTAGAGACCCAAACCAAATGTTCTTATTATAAGATGCAAATCCATAATGTTCCAGACCCATAATATCTCATTTGATTAATAAATGGGAAAAGGTTGAAAAAAAAATTTAAGGATTTTTCTTTTCTACAATTGAAAAGTTGAGGATTGGTTTTAAGATAGAAATGCCATACAAGTGGGTTGTTCTTTTTTTATTTACTTCAAATCATTATAGCTGGGAGGGCTTGTAATTTGTAAGCTTGCAGATTTCGTGTAAAAACACACAGCCTACATTAGCATGCTAGCTTTCTCCACCAGTTATTCTGTATTAAAATATTTTATACATTGACTATATGAAACGGAGTAATTTTGTTATGCAGGTTTCAGATAATTATTAAATTTTTTGGACCCTTATTTTGTGTCGCTTATACATTTTGCCAACCTTGTAGGAACACACGCAGGTTTACTAGGAACATAAGCCGCTTGATTCATCTACTGAAACTACAATGTCGTATAAATCAAAGGATGGAGTCCTTGTGAGGATATTTTATTTTCCAGGGCACGTAGAATTGTGGGAATTTGTCTGTTACAAAATCCAGGAGAAGCTATATAAACCACAACGCATGTCGGGATTGGTATATCTCACATACATTCCTTCAATATTACATTTCTTCTACTTTTCTTGTGGACTCTACTTACTTACAATGGCTTCTACAACTCCCTGCTTGGCGTTGCTCTTTGTTTTGGGAATCTGGGCTTTTCAGGTCTCGTCTCGTTCGATTCCTGAGGTATCCATGTCGGACAAGTTTGAACAATGGATGGCTAGTTATGGCCGAGTTTACCAGGATGAATTTGAGAAGGATAAACGGTTTCAAATATTCAAGGAAAATGTGGAGTATATCGAATCCCACAATGCTGGTCATACTGGCAAAAAGTACAAGCTTGGTGTTAATGAATTTACAGATTTGACCAACGAGGAGTTTAAATCAATGAGGAACGGTTATAAAATGCAACGTTCCACCATTGTTGCGTCTTCAAAAACATCTTCTTTTAGGTATGAAAATGTTACGGCAGTTCCATCTAGCATGGATTGGAGATCTAAAGGAGCTGTTACCAACATCAAGGACCAAGGCCAATGTGGTGAGTCAGATTGACAGAATTTGTATATAAAGAAATCAATCTAATCATGATTCCATATATAATGCTTAATATTTGCTTTGAATGATGTAGGGTGTTGCTGGGCATTCTCAGCTGTGGCAGCCATGGAAGGGATCACCAAACTCAAAACTGGTAACCTTGTCTCACTATCAGAGCAAGAGTTAGTTGATTGTGACATCAATGGGGAAGACGAAGGTTGCAGTGGGGGTCTCATGGATGATGCTTTTGAATTTATCATTTCAAACAAAGGACTTACAACTGAATCCAATTACCCTTACCAAGGAGTTGATGGAACTTGCAACAAGAAGGCAGCTGCCAACCATGCCGCTCAGATCACCGGTTACGAAGACGTACCTTCAAATAGTGAGTCAGCACTGTTAAAAGCAGTGGCTAATCAACCGGTTTCGGTTGCCATTGATGCCGGTGGTGCTGACTTCCAGAGCTACAAAAGCGGTGTTTTCACCGGCGAATGCGGCACCTCTCTCGACCATGGGGTTACAGCAGTTGGGTATGGAGAAGATGATGATGGGACCAAGTATTGGTTGGTGAAAAATTCATGGGGCACCAGCTGGGGAGAGGATGGATACATTAGAATGCAAAGAGATATTGATGCTGAGGAAGGACTCTGCGGCATTGCAATGGAAGCCTCTTACCCAACTGCTTGATGCAGCACAATGGCTGCCTTTTCATTATTGTCGGGGACAAATTAGCCATCATGTGCTTATTAGCCTATTTATATAATCTGAAACTACATGAAGAAAACAACTAAAATGGCTTTCCATGTATAGTTCCAATATTATTGTTCTGTACTTTGTTACTTAATCCCTTGAGATTAGACAAAAAAAAAAAGGTTCGTTCTGTAATCCTGCTGTTTCCCCCTTCACATTCATTTACTATTATATATGTTAAATGAAGTTGGCACTTTAGATGAGATTTAAACTCATTGTAAATAGCACATTGTTTTAGATGAGATTTACCCTAGATCAAGGTACCAATGAACAGTATTTTAAATCCGTAGATTGTTAAATTGGTATCGATATCAAGTCCTGGTATCGGTACTTATAAAAAAATATCGTTATCGTGATTCTATATATCGATACCTATTTATCTTAACTTGATTTTTGTATATTCGAAGCTAAAAAGAATATCGGTACTTATCTTGGGTACTGATACTTGGACTCATATTTTGCAATGTTGTAATTTAACCTCTCATTATGTTTAAATTGATTTATTTATAATCATGAACCTAATTAAGTTTCGTTTTTGGTTGTAATTCATTGTGCATGAAATTGAATAATGAATTGATGATTTTAAAATGAATTAATTGTCATAAGATGTATTCAATTGTTTCGATGATTGATGTAGCATTTCATAGCTTGAGTCTAGCGACTGGACTGGGTAAGGAGTGTTACAGTAACAAGTCTTATTTGATTGATGTTTTCTAATAAAAAATATTCATACTTTTTATTGATAACCTATGAAGATGAAAATAATTTTTTTAGGTACAAAAGTACATGTATACAAAAAAGATATTCATTAAAATTAAATATAGGTGGAATGGTAAAGGTTTTGTTTACAAATTTTCACCAATATGAGCCTTTAAAGCCTTAGGTTATTTCAAATAGTGATTTTTTGTTGATATGTTTAAAAATTTTATATAAAAATATGAAAAAGACAACAAGATCAATAGAATATTACTAATTAAAAAAATAGATTTTAGGTTTTTTTAATAAAATTGGTTGTTTAACTCGTGACACATGAGGAAGGATTGTATGAAACAGGGATACTATCCCTTTTCAATAGTTTTATGCCACATCAGTATTCTTATCCTGAATTTTAGGTGAAAATGCTGAAATTCAGGATGAAAATATTGATGTGGCATAAATCTATTGGAAAAAGGATATAGATGACGTGGCATCACTATTTCATACAATCCTTTTCCCGTGACACATACTCAACCACAAGCATTGTAACAAATAAATATATTTTTTGATACAATACTTACTTTTATTTATAATCTTCAAACCCTTAAACCGGAAGAAAAAAATGCACTTAAGTGTGCTTAAATCCACGAAATTTTTATTGTTCATAATAATAATAACGAGACATTGTATTAGTATAGATATATAGTTAATGATAATAATTATTTTTTATTAGATAATTAGAAAATTAATTTGATGGTGTAATTCCACAAAATGCTTTTCGTCAAGTCAAAAAGGTTAAAACTATTGTCTTAGGATAATCCGAGGGAGGGCTAGTAATTTGTAAGGTTGCAGATTTGATGTAAAAACACCTCGCCTGCCTTAGCAAAACGCTAGCTTTCTCCATCAGTATTAATAAATTTTAAACATTAACTAGACGAAACGGAGTAAGTTTCTTATGCAGGTTTCAGATATTTATTAATTGTTTTGCAGCTTTATATTGTCATATTTTAACTATCTATTAGAACGCCATTACTTGTTGCTTTTGCCAAACTTGTGGGAACACATGCAGGACTACTAGGAAGTAGGAACATAAGCTGCTTGATTCATCTCCAGTCAGTTATTTCCAATAATTATAGAATAGAAATCTTCTAAAAGAATAAAATATATAAATCAAAGGATGGAGTCCTTGTCAGGATAATTTCCGGAGCACGTAGAATTGTGGGAATTCGTCCGTTTGAAATCTAGAAGAAGCTATATAAACCGCAACCAATCTTTGGGATTCATATATCTCACATTCCTTCACTATAACCTTTCTTGAAATTTACTTGTGGGCTCTTGTTTCTAGCAATGGCTTCTGGAAGACAATACTTGGCCTTACTCTTTATTTTGGGAAATTGGGTTTCTCAGGCCTCGTCTCGTTCGATTCCTGAGGTATCCATGTCAGACAGGTTTGAACAATGGATGGCTAGCTATGGCCGAGTTTACCAGGATGAATTTGAGAAGGATAAACGGTTTCAAATATTCAAGGAAAATGTGGAGTACATCGAATCCCACAATGCTGGTCATACTGGCAAAAAGTACAAGCTTGGTGTTAATGAATTTACAGATTTAACCAACGAGGAGTTTAAATCAATGAGGAACGGTTATAAAATGCAACGTTCCACCATTGTTGCGTCTTCAAAAACATCTTCTTTTAGGTATGAAAATGTTACGGCAGTTCCATCTAGCATGGATTGGAGATCTAAAGGAGCTGTTACCAACATCAAGGACCAAGGCCAATGTGGTGAGTCAGATTGACAGAATTTGTATATAAAGAAATCAATCTAATCATGATTCCATATATAATGCTTAATATTTGCTTTGAATGATGTAGGGTGTTGCTGGGCATTCTCAGCTGTGGCAGCCATGGAAGGGATCACCAAACTCAAAACCGGTAACCTTGTCTCACTATCAGAGCAAGAGTTAGTTGATTGTGACATCAATGGGGAAGACGAAGGTTGCAGTGGGGGTCTCATGGATGATGCTTTTGAATTTATCATTTCAAACAAAGGACTTACAACTGAATCCAATTACCCTTACCAAGGAGTTGATGGAACTTGCAACAAGAAGGCAGCTGCCAACCATGCCGCTCAGATCACCGGTTACGAAGACGTACCTTCAAATAGTGAGTCAGCACTGTTAAAAGCAGTGGCTAATCAACCGGTTTCGGTTGCCATTGATGCCGGTGGTGCTGACTTCCAGAGCTACAAAAGCGGTGTTTTCACCGGCGAATGCGGCACCTCTCTCGACCATGGGGTTACAGCAGTTGGGTATGGAGAAGATGATGATGGGACCAAGTATTGGTTGGTGAAAAATTCATGGGGCACCAGCTGGGGAGAGGATGGATACATTAGAATGCAAAGAGATATTGATGCTGAGGAAGGACTCTGCGGCATTGCAATGGAAGCCTCATACCCAACTGCTTGATGCAGCACAGTGGCCGCCCTTTTTTAGTATTATTGGGGACGAATTAGCCATCAAGTGCTTAATTATTAGCTTTTTCATATATATAACTATAAGAAAAACAACTAAAAAGGCTTTCTATGTATAGTTTCAAATTATTGTTCTGTTCGATCTTGTTACTAGTGTCTTGATATTAGAAAAAGAAAGCTTTACTCCATATTTTTATTGTTCCTTCAAAATCTTTTTACAATTATATACTTTCATTGAAGTTGACTCCTTATATGAGGTTTAAACTCAATTTAACTGGCACATCCGAATTAAGTCTAATCGTGTTGGCATCATAGATGACATTTAAGTTGAATATAGTAGGCAGAATTGATGTAATTGTACGAAGATTTCAATGATATCAAGGGAGTAGATATCATTTAATGCCTTTGTCTACCAAACCACCATGGAAAAATGGTTCTGCATTAAATAGGAAATCACAGAATATATGAGACATATTTGTGTGTATATGAACAAGAAATGTATACATAACCAAAATAATATTAGAGAACGAGGTTGCTTCGAGTTGTATTATTTTGGGCACTGAATATGCTGTTAACTTATAATAATGTATCAGGATGAACCAGGAACCAATTGGGGGTTAGTTTAAGCAATGAAGCCATAAGGAAAGAAAGAAAAAAGGCCAATGAGATTGTGAAAGAATAACAGGTAGCCGACAAGCAATAATTTCAGGTCTCAAGTTGCGGTTTCTAGTCCTAGCATTCTCATCCACCCACGAAAGCACAAAGGATCTGAGCTACCAACTACAAGGGAAAGCATAATATAGTTTTTTTTCTTTAACTCAAAGGTTAACATGAACCTGTAATTATCTCCCTGAACCGGTAAGAACATCGAACAATCCACAGCAACTTAAGAACGAGGTTGTTTGGACTGTCGGTGGAGTTGAAGCAACAAGGGGTTGTGAACCAATTCAGGAAATAAACAAGAAATCACTTTTCAGTCAAATAAGTGAACATTCGAATCCACAACTCTAGAAAATATACCTGCTTTTTAAAATGGTCACGGGGCTCGGAATCTTAGGTTTTTTCCATAACGTTACTAGCTTCAGTAGGTGAAGAGCTTGTAACACCCCTAATCCTAAACCATTGCCAGAACAGGGCTGCGGATCATTACCGGACATGTTGGATAATTTACAAATGATTCATAAATAAATCTTTATAATGGACCCACGAGGCCCAAAACACGTATTAGAAATAGAACGAGACTTGTTCGAGTACTCCGAAATTTTTTTCATATATATATATATATATATATTAACAAAAAACTCAATATAACCCATTTATAAATATCTAACCTTCTCTACAATTTCAAACCGCAACCAACTTACAATTAATATGGAAACCAACACATTTTCACATTCAAACATACTTAAATCATTCCTAAAACATTGACTTATCAAATTGATCAACAACATTCATGATACTGTATAAAAGTTAACCAATAAACCTCATTTCTCTCATTTCAACTTTAGTACCAAACATACCATTTTATAACTTAACATTTCATTTATTATTCAAACATTAAAGACCATTTCTTTACAACTAAACTCACAAGACTCTTAAATAAGATCTAGGTACATGCCACATTTACCAAAGAGAAAATTACATCACCAAGTTTGTGCTGAAGTTAGGATTGACCTGGATGCTGAACCAGGACCTTTGACTTCTACTAACATGCGTACGGAGACAACCGTACTCTGAGTATGTCTATACTCAGTGGTATTTCCATAATTCAAATTATATAACATTAATAAATTATAATATCAACTTGTAATATAGAAAATCATAAGAACAATGTCGAAATCATTTTTTTTGAAAAAGGCGTCGACTTTATATTTTGAAAACGAAAATGAAAATGGGAGTCGCCACCAATCCTTTTTTGATGAGGTGTGATTGGGTCACCTCGTAAAACGGTTGTTTTTAATAAATGGTTTAATTTATTAAAACAACGATTTTGGTCTACAAAATTCAGAAAATAGGTTCGGGAGTCGGTTACGTACGAAGAAGGATTAGCACCCTCGTAACGCCCAAAATTGGTACCTAATTGATTAATTAATGTCTTAATGTCGAAAATTTGAAAACTTGAAAAGATTTTAAAATACGATCCTTTTTTATTAATGTTAATTTTAAAAATGCTTAAATAAATTGAAAAGAAAATTAAAGACTCTCTCATCTCGAGGTAATAAAATATTACATCCCGTAAGTTAGGACAAGACACTTTAAACCCTCAAGAATAAAATTTTTTTTATTGAAATTTCATATATTTTGAAATTTAAAAGGATATTTGGCTATTTAGATTTAACGAGAAAGTCGAAACCCCGTAAGTTGGGGCACGACTTCTCGAATTTCTAAAACGCGAAATATTACTTTATTTGAAAAACTTTCCTTTTTTGAATAATAGCGAGTACAACTCTTAACGATGTGCATTTATTTTGTTTGGAATAAAATAAAACGATCTATATTGGATAAATACGTTGAAGCTTTATTCACGACGTGATTTAAATGAAATGGCTAAAAAAGTAATGTGGAATACAGAGTAATAATAAATGAATGCTAATGCATGACAATAATATGAAAATACGAATAAACGAATTATAATACGCACAATGACAATAATCACACAACATAGATCATTTAAATACTAACATTAATCATCAAAGAAAATGAAACAAATGAGATAAGAGACAATTTAAAGTAAATAATGATTTAAAATAAATAATTTATAAAAAAATTCAAAATAAAATAATAATAAAAAAAGTTTAAAATAAACAAAATAAAAAAATTAAAATAAAACAGTTTAAACTTAGTAATATATATATAAATTTAAAATAGATAATATATACAAAAGTTTAAAAATAAATAATATATATAAATTTAAAAACAAATAATGTATAAAAAAGGGTTTAAAATAGATAATGTAAAAGTTTTAAAATAAATAAATTACAAATTTGCAAACATAAATTGAAATTAAACAGATTTGGAACTAAATCAGAATAAAAATGGAGTTAAAGGTGTCGTAACCATTTTTAAAAAAAACGGGAATCGACTTGGTTTTGAAAATAAAAACACAGGAGTCGCCACCGATCTTTTATTAGGCGTGATCGGGTCGCCTTTGTTTTAATAAAACATTTTGATTTACTAAAACAATGCTTTTGGTCTACGAAAATTTGAGAAAACAGGTTCGGGAGTCGGTTACGTGCGAGGAAGGGTTAGCACCCTCATCACGCCCAAAATCGGTACCAAATTGATTATTTAATGCCTCAATGTCGAAAGTTGAGAATTTTAAAAAAAGGAAAAGGAAATTGATCTTTTTTTTGGAAATATTTTTATTCTCCTCGAATTGAATATCAAGATTTTCTTGTTCCGAATGACAAAATATCACATCCAGTACGTAGGACACGATGATTTTAATCCTCAAATCCAAGATCATCTCTTAATTCCCGACACCTATGCGTTAGAATATCAAAAGGATATTTGAGTGCTTGGCCAAGCGGGAGACCGAAACCCAACGCATAGGGCACGATCTCTCGAGTTTCCAAACACCGAATATTGCCTCATTTAAAAAAATTTTACTTTTGGACAAAATTGATGAAAAGCATGGGTTATGTTTTAAAGAAACATTATTCATGACGAGTAATGGTGATGTGACACGAATTCAGCGTAATGACAACATAATACACGTGATACATAACATTGGAATCGTTAATCTAAAATATTAATATGCATAAATAATAAAAACGATAATAAAACAAAGATATAAATAATAACGAAGATGATAATGTCAAAGATATGAAAACACGAATATAGAAATCATAATACATGCAGGAATAACAGTCGCATATTCATACGACTTAAGCATTAACATTGATAGTTGGAGAAAAATGAATTAAACAATTTATAAATAACGAACACGTGCAATGATTTAAAATGATGAACAAAATGATTTTAAGCAAAGAATACATAATAGAAAATATGTGAAATAATTTTAAAACGGTGTCAAAAAATGTACAATATATATATATATATATATGTAGTTTAATAAGAGTGATATACAAAAACTCGAACTAAATGATAATAATGTAAATAAATAAATAAAATTAAGAATAAATAGGTCTAAAATTTTTAAACTAGTTGGAGGTTAAATTGAAATCTGATTAAAACAGTGAGGGCCGAAATTGTAAATATCTAAAAGAAGACGGGCGAGGGCTTGATTGAAGCACAATGTAAATATTTGGGTAAGATTAAAAAATAAAAAGAAATGCGAATGGGGCTCGATTAAAACTCAACGCCGAAAGGAGGGACCAGGTGCGCAAATTTCCCTTTAGGGCAAGAACGCGCGGACCTAGTGCTTGGGTCGGGTTGACGCGCGGACCCTTCCCTTTCCAAACGGCGCCATTTCGTTCACTCTTTGAAAGCCTATTTTCCCTAAAAAAACAGAACTTTAACCCTAAAGAAAAAAACGCAGCAGCCACCATTTGAATCCTCTCTGCCTCTTTTCTCTCAGTCGAGTTCACTCCGGCGGCTTGTATGCTGCCCATCGCACCACCACCATATACGGTGGCCGACGGCGCGCAAAACCCGCTTTTAGCCTCCGATTCAGGTAAAGTCTCCCTTTTGTTTCTCTTTTTGTTATTATTTTGTAAAAATCTTCAACCAAATAAATAAAGTAGAAAAGTAGCAGTTGTATGATAAAACGAAGATGAAGAAAATAAAGAAACAACTTTCTAATGCTTTTTTTTTATTTCTGATATTCCCTATTTTTTTTTTTGAATACAAAGAATCCCACCCCGAAGAAGCCCGATTTAGGTACGTTCTTTTCTTTTCTTTTGTTATTCGGTTTACAGATATTCGAAATAAAAAAATAAAACAACAGTAAGTAATCAATGGAAAACGAAAATGGGAATCAACCTTTTAACCTTTGTTTTTGATTTCTCATAAATGTCCCCCCCCAAAAAATCGTTTCCCCTCGGTTTTTATTCGATTTACAGAGGTATGGGTCTCTGTTTCTCTTCTGTTTTTTGTCGCTTTTCTTCCTTATTGTTTGTGTTGTTGCAGGTCATGGGCACGGGGTGTGCGAAGCCAGAGGCGCATGGGGCGCTGGTGGAGAGAAGCGAAGGCCGAGGCGCGTGGTGGCAGAAGCGTGCGGGTGAGGGACGCGCGGATCTGAAAGGGCGCGCGTGGGAGCGGGAAGGTCAGGAGGCAGACATGCGGCGGCTGCGTTAGGGACTAGGGCTCTTTGTTGGCTAAAATATTTGGGCTAAAGGGGCTAGGGTTTCTGGGCATTTGGGCTTGTTGGGTTTGGGGTTTGAATTGGGCTTAGTGGGTCATTCGGGTTTGGGCTGGCTTGGGTTAGGGTTTATAAATGGGCCCTGTAATTTGTATTAAATTTAGGTCTGGTGTTGGTTTTGTAATTGGACATTCAAATGGACTATTTTTTATTATTTTTGGGCTTATTTTGTTTTTTGGTTTCTGATTCGGGCTCGAGCTAAATTGGGTTGTTTTTATTAATTGGGCCTTTAGTCGTATTGGGCCTCAGTTGCTTCTGATAGGCTCGGGCCAAAATTGGTTATTACAGCTGCCCCTCTTTGCTCATTGTCGTGAAACTAGAATAGAGCAAAGACAATAGAAGAACCAATTTTGCCCGGTCTTGGCCAAGCCTTGACTTATTGGTCCTCGTCTTCCTCAAACATCTTCAAACTCTACTGTAACCTGTTGCTTTGATCCACTCCACCGCTGCTTCTGTGAGACATGACCCGTAGCTTCAATTCGCTTTTCCTCAATCTTGTTTATTTTTTTAACTTGCTCCAATATGACTTCAGGACACGAAGAGATTTGTCGCTTCGATCTACTAACTGCTCCATTGGGACTTTGATGAAATCTGAACTTTTCAAACTGCTTCCTTATTCTTGCAATATGAGCTGACCCCTTTTTTTTCTTTTTTTTTTTTTGAAAAACAGAAATTGAAAAACAGAAATTAAGAATGCCTCAGTGTGCGTAACCCAAGGCCCAACTCACTCTTCGCATCATGAGTTGATTTTAACAGAAATTGAAAAACAGGAATTAAAAAACACCTCAGCGTGCGACTTGAGGAGTTGCGAACGGAAATTGAAAAAACAGAAATTAAAGATACCTCAGCGTTTGACTTGAGGCTCAACTCACCTCTCGTATTATGAGTTGATATTTGAACAGATATTAAAGAACACCTCAGGGTGTGACCTGAGGTTCAACTCACCTCTCGTATTATGAGTTGATATTTGAGCAGAAATTAAAGAACACCTCAGGGTGTGACCTGAGGCTCAACTCACCTCTCGTATTATGAGTTGATATTTTGAACAGAAATTAAAAAACACCTCAGGGTGTGACCTGAGGCTCAACTCACCTCTCGTATTATGAGTTGATATTTTGAACAGAAATTAAAAAACACCTCAGGGTGTGACCTGAGGCTCAACTCACCTCTCGTATTATGAGTTGATATTTGAAAAGAAATTGAAAGACACCTCAGGGTGTGACCTGAGGCTCAACTCACCTCTCGTATTATGAGTTGATATTTTGAACAGAAATTAAAGAACACCTCAGGGTGTGACCTGAGGCTCAACTCACCTCTCGTATTATGAGCTGATATTTGGAAAATTAAAAAAAATGAAAAAAACACCTCAGCGTGTGACTTGAGGCTCAACTCACCTCTCGTATTATGAGTTAATATTTTGAACAAAAATTAAAGAACACCTCAGGGTGTGACCTGAGGCTCAACTCACCTCTCGTATTATGAGTTGATATTTTGAAAAACAGCAATTGGAACGCATCATCTGGTGGAACTTGGATGTCCTCTTTTTCCTCGATTCGGTTCAGTTATCGTCAAAACTTCTTGCTTTACTGGTGTGCCTGTTTATGTCATGCGTGATGTTATCATGATATGCACGTGTTTGTTCTTAAATGCTTTTATGCCTACATGATTATGCCATGCACCCTGGGCTTGTTTGTCGTGTGTCTCTTCTTGTTACGACTCTCATGATGACCTGTATTCATTGCTTTGACTCTTGACTTTCCTTTCAAGTTTCATGCCTGTCCTCGAGTTTCATGAGTGATCTGCGTTTCGCGTATGTCACCTTTTTGCCCCTTGTTGAACTTTGTCCTTACCTTGAGGCTCTTGTACTTATCAAATTTTCATCCAGGTAATGCTCAACATTCCTTCTGTTTAGAGTATGTAATTTCACTATTTATCATTTAAATGAACCAAACATGAGATGCATGAAAATGGGAAAGTAAGTACGAAAGAAAATTGACAAGGAACAATTCAAATAAAGAAAATGTTATAAAAAGGAAAGTAAGTTCAATTGTCGCAAATGCTCTAGATATCCAACGCATGAACTTTTCCATTTCTTCATCCTGGATCTTTCCTAACGAAGCCTTTTGGGTAGAAGATTTTGAGCTTCTGAGTCCGCTTCATCATTATAGTTTCGCCGTTTGACTCCCTGTTCAAATCGCCCCTGCTCTTAAGTCCGAATCCCCTTCATCAGGACGCCCTTTCAGGTTTTCATCCCAATTTTGTTTATCAAGACGCCCTTTTCGGGTTTTCGTCCTGAATTTTTTTTTAGGCGTGGTACTTCTTCACGGCATTTGAGTTTACCGGATTTGGTAACTCCTTCCCATCCATTTCAGTGAGAATCAAAGCTGCACCTGAGAATGCTCTCTTCACGACGTATGGTCTTTCCCAATTCGGTGCCCATTTTCCTCGGAAGTCTTTTTGTATTGGGAGAATCTTTCTGAGCACGAGTTCTCCTTCGCGACATTCTCCTGGCCGCACCTTCTTGTCATGGGCGTTGATCATTCTCTTCTGGTACATTTGTCCATGACAAATTGCCTTCAAGCGTTTTTCCTCGATAAGATTTAGCTGGTTATATCTAGCTCGAACCCATTCCGATTCTTCTAGTTTTGACTCCATTAAGACTCGTAAAGAGGGAATCTTAACTTCAATGGGCAGCACAGCTTCCATTCCATAGACCAGAGAGAAAGGAGTTGCCCCCGTAGAGGTCCGCACACAAGTGCGATATGCATATAGAGCAAATGGTAGCTTCTCGTGCCAGTCTTTATATGTCTCAGTCATTTTCCCAGTAATCTTCTTAACATTTTTGTTAGCAGCTTCTACCGCTCCGTTCATCTTTGGACGATAGGGTGAGGAATTATGATGCTCTATTTGAAATTGCTCACACACTTCCTTCATCATCTTGTTGTTCAGATTCAAGGCATTATCTGATATGATTCTCTCAGGCAAACTGTATCGACATATAATCTCCTTTTTTAAGAACTTGCAAACTGCGGTATTTATCACATTAGCAAACGAAGCGGCTTCTACCCATTTCGTGAAGTAATCTATGACCACAAAAATGAATCGATGTCCATTAGAAGCCTTTGGGGAAATTGGCCCTATAACATCCATGCCCCACATGGAAAAAGGCCACGGAGAAGTCATGACGTGAAGGGGCGAAGGTGCTGCATGAATTTTATCGCCGTAAACTTGACATTTGTGGCACTTTCGCGCGTAACTAATGCAGTCGCTTTCCATTGTCAGCCAGTAATAACCGAGCCTCATAATCTGCCTAGCCATAGTGAAACCGTTAGCATGCGTTCCAAAAATTCCTTCATGGACATCTTCAAGTATCTTTCTGGCTTCAACAGTATCCACGTATCTCAGGAGCACTTGATCTTTTCCTCTTTTGTATAGGATGTCCCCATTAAAAACAAATCCTGCTGCCATTCTTCTGATTGTTCTTTTGTCGTTCTCATTTGCTTGCTCAGGATATCTTTGATTCTTGACATATTCTAAGATATCATGGAACCATGGCTGCCAGTCCGCCTCTTTTTCGATGCTAAAACAATGCGCAGGGGCCTTGTATATGCTCATTTGGAGAGGCATTATTTTCGTTTCTCGGCTTGCTTTGAACATTGAAGCCAAAGTGGCTAGGGCATCAGCCAATTGGTTTTCTTCTCGTGGGAAGTAATTAAAGGTTACTTCTTCAAATTCTTTGATCAACTCTGTCACGAGATCGCGATATTTGACTAACTTCGAGTCTCTCACTTCCCAATCTCCACGGATTTGGTAAACCACCAATGCCGAATCCCCGGATACCTTTAAGATTTTGATGTCTCGTTCAATAGCTGCACGAAGTCCCATGATGCAAGCCTCATATTCCGCTATGTTGTTGGTACAAAAGAAATTTAATCTGGCAGTGAATGGGTAATGATTCCCTTCTGGTGACACTAAGACTGCTCCAATCCCATACCCTAATGCATTTGATGCCCCATCAAAGCTCATCTTCTATGATTTCTCTTTTGACGACTCACATTCTTTTTCCGTAATGCATATCAAGTCTTCATCCGGGAAGTCAAATCTTAATGGCTCGTATTCTTCTGTAGTTCGAGCTGCTAGGAAGTCGGCTATCGCGCTCCCTTTTATCGACTTTTGGTTAATGTAGATGATGTCGTACTCCGATAGTAGGATTTGCCATCGTTCCATTCTTCCTGAGAGTGCAGGTGATTCCATCATGTACTTTATTGGGTCCAGTTTTGAAATCAACCACGTCGTATGATACAGCATATATTGTCTGAGCCTTCGAACCACCCAGACCAAAGCACAATAGAATTTTTCAATTGACGGATACTTCGCTTCACACCCCGTGAATTTCTTGCTGAGGTAGTAAATCGCCTTTTCTCTTTTCCCTGACTCATCATGTTGCCCCAGTACACAGCCCATGGAATTTTCGAACACAGTCAGATACAATATTAACGGTCTCCCGGGAGTTGGCGGTACTAGCACCGGAGGGCTGGACAAATATTGTTTTATCTTATCAAAAGCCACTTGGCACTCATCGTTCCATTCTCCAGGATTGTGCTTTCGAAGGAGCCGAAAAATTGAGTCGCACTGGTTGGTAAGTTGAGCGACAAATCGAGCGATGTAGTTCAACCTCCCTAAGAATCCTCTGACTTTTTTTTTTTGTGTGCATGGAGGCGGTAGTTCCCGTATGGCTTTTATCTTGTCTGGGTCTGGGTCAACCTCGATACCTCTCTCGCTGATGATGAAGCCCAGTAATTTTTCAGAGGTAGCCCCGAAGGTACACTTGGTTGGGTTAAGCTTCAGCTGGAATTTTCTCAGTCTTTCAAACAACTTCCTGAGGTTCCCGACATGCTCTCTTTCCCCTCGAGATTTGGTAATCATATCATCGACATAGACTTCTATTTCTTTGTGCATAAGTCATGGAACAACATCACCATTGCCCTCTGATATGTTGCCCCGGCATTCTTTAATCCGAATGGCATCACCTTGTAGCAGAATGTCCCTCACATCGTCACGAAGGTAGTTTTCTCCATATCCTCGGGAGCCATCTTTATCTGATTATAACCCGAGAATCCATCCATGAAAGAAAATAATAAATGTCTTGCTGTGTTATCTACCAATGTATCAATGTGTGGCAAGGGAAAATTATCTTTTGGGCTTGCTCGGTTCAGGTCGCGATAATCTATGCACATTCGCACCTTACCGTCTTTCTTCGGTACTGGAACTATATTAGCCACCCATTCTGGATATTTAGAGACTTGTAAGAAGCCAGCATCAAATTGTTTTCTTACTTCTTCTTTTATCTTTAACAACATTTAGGTCTCATTCGTCTTAGCTTCTGTTGAATGGGTTTGCATTCTGGGTTCAGTGGGAGTCTATGGACCACTACATCCTCATTCAAACCTGGCATGTCCTGATATGACCATGCAAACACATCTTTGTACTCATGAAGCAAGGTGACCAAATCATGTTTGGTGTGCTCTGAAATGGAGGTCCCAATCTTCACTTCTTGCCTCTTTTCTTCGTTTCCCAAGTTCACCGCCTCAACAGATTCTTCATGGGGTAGAATCTGTTTATCTTCTTGTTCTATTATTCTCAGTAAGTTAGGGGATGAGATATAACCCTCAGCATTTTCCTCAGCTCCGAATTCTCCTAAACAAATAGCTTGCTCGAAATCGATTTTAGGACTTGTAACGGGATTGTTCACGTCGTCGATGTCTGAGCACCTGAAAGGTAAATGGAAAAGAAACTATAGAGGAGCATCGAGGTACTGGAACCTACAAACGTGATACTATGGCATGATATGAGATATATATATAAAGACAGGCTATAAGAAGAGGGAATAAATGTGAAGCCCATGAGAGTGAGAGACCATGACAAAATGCATCTTCATTCATGTTCATTTAAAAGCTAAATAGCCAACATAAACTTTTATAATAGATTCCCTACAACTTAGGGCATACAAGAAGTGAGCATTGACCATTACTTTGGGAAAGACTTAGAAACTACGAGAAGGTCCACGGTAGTCCAGTTATTCAAAACAAATCCAGGGGGCTAGGGCGTATCATTGAAATGTCTTTCTCTGCATCATTCACTCTGTCAATGACGTTTATACTGAAGTTCAGAAGGCCCTTTTCAATCGATAACAACGTGTTTTGTGAATTATCTCTCCCCGGGTATATCATTCCCGCAGATGTAAATGTTTTCGACAAGGGCGGATACATTATGGGCTCCCATTCTACTTCCCGACCTGAGGCTCTTGCAATCCTCCTTTCTTGCTCTTTCTGTAACTGTTTCCTTCTTTGTCGCACGTCAGGCTTGAATCCTAAATCGCATCGAGCCTTGTGGTGTATTGGCTTTAGTGCTCTAGCTATTCCTTGCTGGCATTTTCCCAACCCTTCCTTCGCTCGGGCTCCTTTTCCCACAGTCAGCTTGATTCCCATCTTGGTATTCCTCGATAATTTGGGTGCGGGATCTTGTTTCCTTCAACAACAAATGTAGCATTGATGAATTCGAAGGAGTGGAAGGAGCATTCTACTGCATCTTTATTTACTTCAATGTAGGGCGCGTCAGTAGAGACAGACGCAACAATGTCTTCTTCACCAACGACCGTGATCAAACGGTTATCCATGACAAACTTGACCTTTTGATGGAGAGACGAAGGAACTGCCCCGGCGGAATGGATCCAAGGTCTCCCTAAGAGGCAGTTATACGAAGGTGCGATGTTCATGACCTGGAACTCAATATCGTATGTACATGGGCTCACTTCTAGAGGAATCTCGATCTTTCCCATGACTTCTCGCCGTGTCCCATCAAACGCCTTACTGCGGAATGACAAGGCCTTAGGTAAGACATATCAACCGGCATCCTGGACAGTGTGGCCAAAGGCATGACATTGAGTGTAGACCCGTTATCGATGAGCACGTTCGGTATTATATAGCCTTTGCAACCGGTCGTGATGTGCAATGCTTTTACAGAACCCCTACCATTTGGTGGTATTTCGTCATCACTGAAAGAGATGAAATTATCCGCATTCAAGTTGTTCACCCACCTATCAAGTTTTTCGACGGGTACGTTGCTTGGTACATACGCTTGGTTTAACACTTTCAGTAAAGCGTTTCGATGTGGTTCCGAGCTCAACAGTAGAGATAACACTGAGATTCTGGCCGGTTGCTTGTTCAACTGTTCCACGATGTTATATTCACTATGCTTGATAAACTTTAAGAATTCATGTGCTTCATCCTTGTCCACGGGTCTTTTAATTTCTTGCTCAGACTGTGTTTCAACACCAACCTCAACACTACGCATTGGCGCTTTTCCTTTCTGATTCGCGTCAACGGTTTTCTTCTTTGGTTCGTCCACTTCAAGGGAATAACATCTCCCGCTGTGGGTAAAATGCCCCACCTCGCCAACACTTCCAGTCGTAGCTTCGGGTATGGTAATGTCGACATCGTATTTCCATGGCACCGCCTTGTCGTCCTTGTAAGGGAAATGAGCTGGTACTTTGATTATCATCTTCGGTTCGACCTCCTTCTTATTGGCCTCATAATAAATCACCAGAGGTCGATCGGCACTATAAGGGATGGCTGGTGGTTGATTATCAGAGGCGCATATTTCCCTTTCCTCGGCCTCATTTGTTTTGTCAAAGATCTTGACTTCCTTGTTGTTCATCATACCTTGAAGTAACTCTTGAATTCCCCGCAAGACTGGATGTGATGCCTTTCTATGCCATGAAAGACGCAAAAACTTTAACCCTCTGTACTTTCCTCCTTGAAACTATTCTTGAACAAGCCCTTCTCAGTCATTATTTCCCATACTTTGCTCAAAGGTGTCTTTATTTCAGATACGCGATCTTTAGCTCGCCACCTGTCTTCCTTCATCACCACGCTCACGTTCCCTTCAGCATGGTTAGGGAGCGGATTTTTAGCCATATTATTAATACCATCAAATTGTAAAATGCCCGCATCAATAAGACCTTGAACCCATTTTTTGAAAGCTAGGCAATTTTCTGTCGAATGCCCCCGGTTTCCAGCATGGTACATGCAACTGGCGTTGGGATCGTACCATTTCAGGTATGGAGGTTTCAAGGCTGCCATATAATGTGGGGATATTAATTGTTTTTCTAGTAATTTCGGGCACAGCTCTCCATACGACATAGGAATAGGGTGAATTGAAGTTTTTCAGAATTGGGTTTTGTTGGTCTTTGTTCATTTTTGGGCTGACTTTGAGCGGGTGTAATATTTGGCGGGAATATAGTGAACGGCCTTTGGTTATCAGTGGCATAGACGGGGTAAGGAGGAGGTGTTTGATAGTAAGGGTTTTAAGGAGGAAAATAGAAGTTCGGAGATGGGCGAAATTGAGGTCGTGGTTGGGTTGGGTATGGATTAGAAGCATAGTGACTTCCAGTCCCCACCATGTGAGTTTCAGGCTCTTTTTTCTTCATGGGTACTGGCCTTTTCGAACTCTCAGGACCTTCCATCCTTCCACTCTTGATGCCATTTTCAATGAGTTCCCCAGACATTACGATATCGGCGAAGTCTTTTGTGGCGTTTCCCACCAGTTTGTCGTAAAATGGCGCTCTCAAGGTGTTGATAAAGAGGACTGTTATCTCACTTTTAGTCAGTGGGGGTTCTATTTGCACCGAGACGTCCCTCCACCTTTGAGTGTATTGTCTAAACGTCTCTGCTGGCTTCTTCTCCATCATCTGCAGCGTTAGTCGATCAGGTGCCATATCGGAGACATGCTTGTACTGTTCACAAAATACCGAGGCTAGGTCCTTCCATGATGGATCCTCTCTCTACTGAGTTGATTATACCACCGGAGGGCTGATCCGATCAAGCTATCTTGAAATCAATGTATTAACAATTTGTCTTCATTCACATAACCTTCCATCTTCCGACAAAACATGATAAGATGCGCCTTTGGACATCTCGTTCCATCGTATTTTTCAAAATCTGGCGCTTTGAATTTCGGAGGTAGGACCAGATCAGGCACTAGACTGAGCTCTTTGGCGCTCAGTGCAGAGAAGACTCCAGTACCTTCTACCGCTTTGAGTCTTTCTTCTAGACTCCTATACTTGTCCTCAGCATCATGATCCTTCACTCTCAACTTGGCTATTTCTACCGGATCATCCAAATCCGGAACTATTGGATTAGCGGAATTATCTCCGGAGTTCGATGCAAACATACCTTGCCCTGGATGAGCAGGTGGTGCAGGTCGTTGCTCTAGGCCTACCGGTTCCCCTTGAGGATATCCTCTTTGCGTTGCATGGGCGTGGGGTGGAGTGAATCCTGAGAGATAGAGCAGATCCTGATTAACTCTCGAATGGGGCTCTGTAACATCAGGACTTTGCGCGGGCCCTTTTCCTTTGACCAGAGTTGACATCATCTCCATCATCTTGGCCATTTGATCCTTCTGCTCGAGCGATTCCTCTCGAGACCTTGCCATCAGATCCCTTGCTTCTTGCTGCGACTTGGCCAACTGCTCTTGTAACTCTCTTTGGATTCTTTCCATTCTTTCGATTCTTTCATTGAGTTCGGCATCCATAGCTCTAGTTCTTAGACGTGTCCTATAGGGATACGTGATTCCAGGTTCGTAGTGTCGCGACTATGGATTATACGATTTTAGCCTCAGTAAATGATTAGGGTGATATGATGCTACTGCATGTAATGTAATGCAAATGCATGTATGAATGCAAAAAAGGTGTTGATTTGATTCAATCCCATTAGATAAACTTTACTAGAAAACAAATTTCCTTTCATAGAACGACGATTACATATACGACTTCGCCCTAATGCCTAGATCCTTAACTTTCCTAAGAAACCAAGCTAATTTTTGGCCTCGATCCGACGCTGACTCGTATTGTAGGCTTAATACATCAGCCTGAGTAGCCAAAGTTTGTAAATGGTCGGCCACCTCTCGGACTTGAACCACAGCTTCACCCATCACATAGTCTCTATCTCTGATCTGTCCTTGAGAATGGTGGAGCTGCTCTTTCCAATGTACATTGTTCGCCTCAAGGAGCTCAACTCGAATTTTACTATCTTGTAATGCAGTCTCGAGCTCTCCTATCCTCCCTTTCATCTCCTCAATCTTATTCTGGCTGGCTCTTAATTCGATTACCGAGTTGCGGCTACAGTGCAGATGCAACGACTTTTCTAACTCTGCTATTCAGGCGCGTAACCTCTCTTTTTCACTTTGGCTTTCCAACAGGCTCTTTTTCAAAGCGTCCTCCCGTACTCGAGCATCTCGGAGCTTCTTTTCCCACTGATTGGCTCTGGATTTTTCTTCTTTAATTTCCTGCCGCCATTGCTCTGATGTTTTACCTAGACCAGCGGTTCTGATGGACATGCGCAGCTTCTTGTAGTCTGTCTTTAAGCTATCCAAGTCCTCTTCGGCCTTATTTTTTTCCTTTTTTCAATTTTTCGGCTTCGAGCTTGTGGATGTCAACATCAAACCCTAACTGCATCTTTTCCTCCTCTAACAGCTCTATCCTCTTTCCCAATTCCCGACTTCTTCTCTCGAAATCTTGCTTGATAATCTCTAATTCGGATGAGATTATTTGTAATTGCTCCTTTGTTGGCCGGGCGTCTCCTTGGCTTGGCCTTGGGATATTGTCATTGATTCTTTTGCCCCACCACAGGTCGTACTCGGGGGTCGTCATTGGCCCTATGGCGAATCTCTTCATTTTCGGGTTTGAGTCCATGCATCTGATATTTCGCGAACTCTTTTCTTATAATTACCGTCCTTGTACTAAAACTCACAGGGCTAATCCATGTGTCGCTGGTATGAATTGCCTTGATCGATACTGCCTCATCACTAGTAATGGGCATACCCAACAGCTCCCATATCCCGAGTAAAGGGACCCAGTCAAACTCTCCACACCGATACAAGATCTCGTCAGGGATCATCCATGGAGTCTTCTATTCTACATCTTCCACTTGCAAATTTTGGAGAACCGCTATCCCTTTCTCTCCAGATAGGCCGTCCGCCTTGGTGTATCCGCTAATTCCTTTAGAGGAGAACAGTTTTCGAAAAAAACTTTGCATGAGACCTTTTCTATCTTCCAAAAATGGTAATGGAACTATGATAGCAAAAGTTGTGCACATCCATGAACCTCCCTTCGCCCGCTCTTCGGCAAGCATTCAATGATCTGAAAGTTTTGGCTAAGATCGCAGGGACGGGTGTGACTCCCTTGTCAAGTTTATCAAATAAGTCGGAGACCGCTTCCTCTACATGCCCCAACGCCTTGGGGAAGATGACCAAACCATAGATACTTAAAGCGAAGACATCGACCCTCTTCTTCTTATCTGGATGAGCCAAGATCAGATCCTTCAAATGTTTCCAAGGGATGCACTTATAATCTCCTTTTTGCTTGATCCGAGCTGTAATCCATTGCTTACTCATCCCTGTAATGTTCATTAGCTTTTTTGAGAATGTTGGCACATTAGCAAACCTTGAATAAGCCTTGTCAGTCTGAATTCTCGGGCATCGAAACAAAGCTGTGTACTCCTCTATGGTAGGCACCAAATCCACTCTTCCAAAAGTGAAGCAACTGTAAGCGGGGTTCCAAAATTGGGTAATAGCTCGGAGTAGTACTCGTCTACCTTGATATCCAGCAGATAGTGCAAATCACCGTAATTATAGTAGAATAGTTGTTTGACCTCGTTGCCCCACGAATCCCATATTTTCTTCAATTCTTGCAGGTCGTTTTGAGTCACGCTGATGCGGGTGAAATCCCACAACTCTGATTCATATCCCGCTGTTAGGCTGTCTCCTTTTTCTTGCTGTATCCTTTCAGACCATGTTTGAACAGCCGCATTATCCTCCACTCTATCGAGAAACCCCTTTTCCATGTCAAGCTTTTCTATCTAGTAACCGAATGAGAATCAACACCTTTTATGATGAAATGCTATGCAATAAAAACAAAACACAAGTTAGCATCATGTACAAAAAGAACTTAAAGCGAGCAGGAAATAATCGAACCCCTATGTAAGGTAACAATTAGGGTTTACACGGCTCTACCTACAATGGGCTCTTAGGTCTCTCTATATATGGTTCGGTTCTAAAGTAAGGGTACCTGAACCAGCAGATTCCTCGATCCTCACCCATTATAGGCTCATATGGACCGAGTTCGGTTCAGGGGAATACATTTCCCTATGGCTGCACGGAGATAAAAATCTCACGAAGACATAGGTACGACTGTATCCCGAAAGTGATCCACTATCTTGCACAGAGGTAAAAACCTCACGAAAGAGTAGCTTCTCACTCCCACTTAGAGGTGTGACCACAACGGTCATGTAGTACAATGCCAAAGTATTTTATAAGACTCAACATTATTGTAATCATTGTATCAGCAAATGCATCAAAAGAAACATGCTTTCAAAATAAATTTCCAACTTTTCGACAAAAGGACAAAGAATAATCAATTTTACGGCTTTGACTCTCTTATTAGTTCCCCAGTGGAGTCGCCAAGCTGTCGTAACCATTTTTAAAAAAAAACAGGAATCGACTTGGTTTTGAAAATAAAAACACAGGAGTCGCCACCGATCTTTTATTAGGCATGATCGGGTCGCCTTTGTTTTAATAAAACATTTTGATTTACTAAAACAATGTTTTTGGTCTATGAAAATTTGAGAAAACAGGTTCGGGAGTCGGTTACGTGCGAGGAAGGGTTAGCACCCTCATCACGCCCAAAATTGGTACCAAATTGATTATTTAATGCCTCAATGTCGAAAGTTGAGAATTTTAAAAAAAGGAAAAGGAAATTGATCTTTTTTTGGAAATATTTTTATTCTCCTCGAATTGAATATCAAGATTTTCTTGTTCCGAATGACAAAATATCACATCCAGTACGTAGACACGATGATTTTAATCCTCGAATCCAAGATCATCTCTTAATTCCCGAGACCTATGCGTTAGAATATTAAAAGGATATTTGAGTGTTTGGCCAAGCGGGAGACCGAAACCCAACGCATAGGGCACGATCTCTCGAGTTTCCAAACACCGAATATTGCCTCATTTAAAAAAATTTTACTTTTGGACAAAATTGATGAAAAGCATGGGTTATGTTTTAAAGAAACATTATTCATGACGAGTAATGGTGATGTGACACGAATTCAGCGTAATGACAACATAATACACGTGATACATAACATTGGAATCGTTAATCTAAAATATTAATATGCATAAATAATAATAACGATAATAAAACAAAGATATAAATAATAACGAAGATGATAATGTCAAAGATATGAAAACACGAATATACAAATCATAATACATGCAGGAATAACAGTCGCATAGTTCATACGACTTAAGCATTAATATTGATAGTTGGAGAAAAATGAATTAAACAATTTATAAATAACAAACACGTGCAATGATTTAAAATGATGAACAAAATGATTTTAAGCAAAGAATACATAATAGAAAATATGTGAAATAATTTTAAAACGGTGTCAAAAAATGTACAATATATATATGTAGTTTAATAAGAGTGACATACAAAAACTCGAACTAAATGATAATAATGTAAATAAATAAATAAAATTAATAATAAATAGGTCTAAAATTTTTAAACTAGTTGGAGGTTAATTGAAATCTGATTAAAACAGTGAGGGCCAAAATTGTAAATATCTAAAAGAAGACGGGCGAGGGCTTGATTGAAGCACAATGTAAATATTTGGGTAAGATTAAAAAATAAAAAGAAATGCGAATGAGGCTCGATTAAAACTCAACGCCGAAAGGAGGGACCAGGTGCGCAAATTTCCCTTTAGGGCAAGAACGCGCAGACCTAGTGCTTGGGACGGGTTGACGCGTGGACCCTTCCCTTTCCAAACGGCGCCGTTTCGTTCACTCTTTGAAAGCCTATTTTTCCCTAAAAAAACAAAACTTTAACCCTAAAGAAAAAAAACGCAGCAGCCACCATTTGAATCCTCTCTGCCTCTCTTCTCTCAATCGAGTTCACTCCGGCGGCTTGTATGCTGCCCATCGCACCACCACCATATACGGTGGCCGACGGCGCGCAAAACCCGCTTTTAGCCTCCGATTCAGGTAAAGTCTCCCTTTTGTTTCTCTTTTTGTTATTATTTTGTAAAAATCTTCAACCAAATAAATAAAGTAGAAAAGTAACAGTTGTATGATAAAAACGAAGATGAAGAAAATAAAGAAACAACATTCTAATGCTTTTTTTTTATTTCTGATATTCCCTATTTAATTTTTTTGAATACAAAGAATCCCACCCCGAAGAAGCCCGATTTAGGTACGATTTTTTCTTTTCTTTTGTTATTCGGTTTACAAATATTCGAAATAAAAAAAATAAAACAACATAAGTAATCAATGGAAAACGAAAATGGGAATCAACCTTTTAACCTTTGTTTTTGATTTCTCATAAATGTCCCCCCCAAAAAATCGTTTCCCCTCGGTTTTTGTTCGATTTACAGAGGTATGGGTCTCTGTTTCTCTTCTGTTTTTTGTCGCTTTTCTTCCTTATTGTTCGTGTTGTTGCAGGTCATGGGCACGGGGTGTGCGAAGCCAGAGGCGCATGGGGCGCTGGTGGAGAGACGTGAAGGCCAAGGCGCGTGGTGGCAGAAGCGTGCGGGCGAGGGACGCGCGGATCTGAAAGGACGCGTGGGAGCGGGAAGGTCAGGAGGCAGACATGCGGCAGCTGCGTTAGGGACTAGGGCTCTTTGTTGGCTAAAATATTTGGGCTAAAGGGGCTAGGGTTTCTGGGCATTTAGGCTTGTTGGGTTTGGGGTTTGAATTGGGCTTAGTGGGTCATTCGGGTTTGGGCTGGCTTGGGTTAGGTTTATAAATGGGCCCTGTAATTTGTATTAAATTTAGGTCCGGTGTTGGTTTTGTAATTGGACATTCAAATGGACTGTTTTTGTATTATTTTTGGGCTTATTTTGTTTTTTTGTTTCTGATTCGGGCTCGAGCTAAATTGGGTTGTTTTTATTAATTGGGCCTTTAGTCCGTATTGGGCCTCAATTGCTTCTGATAGGCTCGGGCCAAAATTGGTTATTACAAAAGGTAAAATTTATAACAAAATAAGTAAATGAGGGCTAAAATGAAAGGGCGCGAAAGGTTGAGGACCAAATGGGTAAAAAAACTAATCATTGGACACGTGTCCATTCCAGCGTTTCAGTGGGTCAGGGACCCAATTGAAATGCACAAAAAATTCCGTGGCCAAATTTTAAAAAAAAGTAAGCAAAATAACTAAATTAGAATAAATCAAAAATGCGGAAGGGCCACGGACATAAATAGCCCAAAACTCAAAAACACACAGGTTCCCCTCCTGGAACGGGTCAGGTTCGAGTTGAGAGGCCCTATACAGCGTCGTTTTGGCTCCAGGGCTCCCAACCCAAAACGACACCGTTTGCTTCTGTTATAAAAGCCAATTTTTTCTTATTTCTGCCATTTAGTTTTTTTTAAAAAAAACCAGAGAGCCCCCCCTTTTTCTTCTTTTTCTCTGCTAGGGTTTTAAACCCTTATTTGCGCCATCACCGATTCGCCACTGTATACGGCAGCCGGAGTTACGAAATAAGAATTTTAGCCTTTTTTTCAACGTGCCCAAAGGTGAAACCCCTTTTAGCCCAAAAAATGAAAAGAAACTAGAGCCTTGGCCTCTCCTTAGAACGATAACAACCACAGAGAGAGGCTTTCCCGACGACGAGCGGACCAAATGTCTGAGGTGAGTACTTGTTTTCTTTTTTCTTTTTTCTTTTTTTTTTTTTGGTTTTTCATAAGTAAGTAAAAAAAAACTTAAAGAAAAAAAAATAAACAAAAGCGAAAAGCACCTTAAAAAGTTCAAATATTTGATCTTTCTATTTTAAAAAAATTCGGACCCCATTACAAAGTGATTTTGACTCTTTTATAGGCACATTACAACTGTTGGCTTCTATATTTTTTTTTCCTTTTGCATGTTTCTGTTACTGTTTGTCCTCTTTTTTTGCGTATTGGCTTGGTTTTGCAGGTGTCAGATGCGTGGAGGTGGCGTGCGGCGGTGGTGGCGCGCGTGGGAGTAGCGGCGGCTGAATAGGGTTAGGGTTTTCTTTTTTTCTGAAATGTTAAGATAGTGGGCTTGGTTTAGTTTTGAATTGGGCTAGTACTTTAGTTGGGCTATCCAATTTATAAATGGACTGTTGAATTGTTGGACCCTTTCTTATATTTATTTTGGTTTTTTTATTGATCTGGGCTTAGGCCAAAATTAGTCTATTATAGCTGCCCCTCTTTGCTCATTGTCGTATAACGAGAATGGAGCAAATTCTTTAAAAGGGCCAATTTTGCCTGATCTCCTCGAATATTGACTTTTTGGTGCTTCTTTCTTTCAAAAGCCTCTTTCCTTCCCACTGCATCTTCAAGCGTATAGGAATTGGTGCTTCGATCCGCTCCGATGTAATTTCAGGGAGAAGAGATTTGTAGCTTCGATCTACTCCGCTGGAACTTCAAGGAGATAAGAATTGGTAATTTCAACCTCCTCCACTGCAACTTCAGGGAGATAACCTTTGTGTATTTTTATCCTACTCCACTGCAACTTCAAAGAGATAAGGATTGTGGCTTCGATCCGCCCCAGTGTAATTTCAGGTAGAAGAGATTTGTAGCTTCGATTTACTCCGCTGGAACTTCAAGAAGATAAGGTTTGTGGTTTTAATCTGCTCCACTGCAACTTTAGGGAGATAAGATTCGTAACCTGTCTTCAATCTGCTCCACTGCAACCTCAGGGAGATAAGATTCACCATGGTAGATTTGATCTGACCTACTGCAACTTTAGAGGCATGGGATTTGTAACTTCAATCTACTCTACTGCAACTTCAAGGAGACAAGATTTGTTATTTTTGACCTGTTCCACTGCAATTTCAGGGGGATGAGGTTTGTGGATTCACCGATGTTGCTACACCGTCCTCTGAGGGACATAACATGTAGAATCGACTTCATGGACCTATTTATGCCAAGCCATTAGGATGTCATGATCGGAATGAATCAAATGCTCCTATTTGGATGTGTACAAATGATATTTGCATGAATGCTGAATGTCATTTTTCGAGAATGATCTCTTTTTAATGCTTAGGTTTAGGATGACTTGGTTTTTATATATTTGTATGATTATATGAATTTAAGAAATTTTTTAATTAATATATTTTATTTGGGTATTGTATTTTTCCTTTGGCTTTAATTGTTCAACATTTTAAAAAATAATAATTTATTTTGTTTGAGATGATTTTTTATTAAAAGAAATTACTTTTATTAGTAATGTTATTAACATTACATAATAAATTATGTTTAATCTATTTATTGTATAATTAAATTAATATAGTATATCATTATATATTGTATATTACCATTCAATTTAAATTTTATTTTATATATTTATTATACATAAATAAATATCGTATTAAAATATTTTATAATCATAATTAATGTTCAATATCCACTTATATTGTAGTAACAAATTTACCATGAACTAAAATATTTATATTTAGGAGGATTTGCAAATTACAAGAATCATAATTGTCATGATCACTCGAGTATACAAAAAATCAAGCTATATTTATACGTAAACCTCAATTTTTGCTTTGAACTCTTGGGGTCTTAATCTTAGAGACCCAAACCAAATGTTCTTATTATAAGATGCAAATCCATAATGTTCCAGACCCATAATATCTCATTTGATTAATAAATGGGAAAAGGTTGAAAAAAAAATTTAAGGATTTTTCTTTTCTACAATTGAAAAGTTGAGGATTGGTTTTAAGATAGAAATGCCATACAAGTGGGTTGTTCTTTTTTTATTTACTTCAAATCATTATAGCTGGGAGGGCTTGTAATTTGTAAGCTTGCAGATTTCGTGTAAAAACACACAGCCTACATTAGCATGCTAGCTTTCTCCACCAGTTATTCTGTATTAAAATATTTTATACATTGACTATATGAAACGGAGTAATTTTGTTATGCAGGTTTCAGATAATTATTAAATTTTTTGGACCCTTATTTTGTGTCGCTTATACATTTTGCCAACCTTGTAGGAACACACGCAGGTTTACTAGGAACATAAGCCGCTTGATTCATCTACTGAAACTACAATATTGTATAAATCAAAGGATGGAGTCCTTGTGAGGATATTTTATTTTCCAGGGCACGTAGAATTGTAGGAATTTGTCTGTTACAAAATCCAGGAGAAGCTATATAAACCACAACGCATGTCGGGATTGGTATATCTCACATACATTCCTTCAATATTACATTTCTTCTACTTTTCTTGTGGACTCTACTTACTTACAATGGCTTCTACAACTCCCTGCTTGGCGTTGCTCTTTGTTTTGGGAATCTGGGCTTTTCAGGTCTCGTCTCGTTCAATTCCTGAGGTATCCATGTCGGACAAGTTTGAACAATGGATGGCTAGTTATGGCCGAGTTTACCAGGATGAATTTGAGAAGGATAAACGGTTTCAAATATTCAAGGAAAATGTGGAGTATATCGAATCCCACAATGCTGGTCATACTGGCAAAAAGTACAAGCTTGGTGTTAATGAATTTACAGATTTGACCAACGAGGAGTTTAAATCAATGAGGAACGGTTATAAAAGGCAACGTTCCACCATTGTTGCGTCTTCAAAAACATCTTCTTTTAGGTATGAAAATGTTACGGCAGTTCCATCTAGCATGGATTGGAGATCTAAAGGAGCTGTTACCAACATCAAGGACCAAGGCCAATGTGGTGAGTCAGATTGACAGAATTTGTATATAAAGAAATCAATCTTATCATGATTCCATATATAATGCTTAATATTTGCTTTGAATGATGTAGGGTGTTGCTGGGCATTCTCAGCTGTGGCAGCCATGGAAGGGATCACCAAACTCAAAACTGGTAACCTTGCCTCACTATCAGAGCAAGAGTTAGTTGATTGTGACATCAATGGGGAAGACGAAGGTTGCAGTGGGGGTCTCATGGATGATGCTTTTGAATTTATCATTTCAAACAAAGGACTTACAACTGAATCCAATTACCCTTACCAAGGAGTTGATGGAACTTGCAACAAGAAGGCAGCTGCCAACCGTGCCGCTCAGATCACCGGTTACGAAGACGTGCCTTCAAATAGTGAGTCAGCACTATTAAAAGCAGTGGCTAATCAACCGGTTTCGGTTGCCATTGATGCCGGTGGTGCTGACTTCCAGAGCTACAAAAGCGGTGTTTTCACCGGCGAATGCGGCACCTCTCTCGACCATGGGGTTACAGCAGTTGGGTATGGAGAAGATGATGATGGGACCAAGTATTGGTTGGTGAAAAATTCATGGGGCACCAGCTGGGGAGAGGATGGATACATTAGAATGCAAAGAGATATTGATGCTGAGGAAGGACTCTGCGGCATTGCAATGGAAGCCTCATACCCAACTGCTTGATGCAGCACAGTGGCCGCCCTTTCAGTATTATTGGGGACGAATTAGCCATCAAGTGCTTAATTATTAGCTTTTTCATATATATAACTATAAGAAAAACAACTAAAAAGGCTTTCTATGTATAGTTGCAAATTATTGATCTGTTCGATCTTGTTACTAATGTCTTGATATTAGAAAAAGAAAGCTTTACTCCATACTTTTATTGTTCCTTCAACATCTTTTTACAATTATATAGTTTCATTGAAGTTGACTCCTTATATGAGGTTTAAACTCAATTTAACTGGCACATCCGAATTAAATCTAATCGCGTTGGCATCATAGATGACATTTAAGTTGAATATAGTAGGCAGAATTGATGTAATTGTACGAAGATTTCAATGATATTGTGGAAACCATTTTTTTTAAATGGGTCTACTTTATATTTTGAAAATGAAAACGAAAAATGGGAGCCGCCACCAATCCTTTTTGATGAGGTGTGATCAGGTCATCTCGTAATTCAATCATTTTTATTAAAATTTAAATTTACTAAAACGATGATTTTTGGTCTACGAAATATAGAAAATGAGTTCGGGAGTCGGTTATGCATGAGGAAGAATTAGCACCCTCGATACGCCCAAAATTGGCACCTAGTTGATTAATTGATGTCTTTATGTCGAAAGTTGAAAACTCAAAACGAAATTAAACTACGATCCTTTTTTGCATTATGTATATTTTATTTTGAAATGTTTGAACAAGTCGAAAATATATTAAAGACCTTCTTATTTCGAGGCAACGAAACGTCACATCTAGTAAGTTAGGACAAGAAATTTCGAATCTTGGAGAATAATTTTGTCTTTGATTTTTATTTTTGAAAGGATATTTTGTAACGACCCGAAATTGGGCCTAGTAGAATTGGGCCCATTGGACCTTGAGCATAGAAGCGTTTTAAAATTTTGAGAATATGAGAACGCAATTAGTACAATTTGGACTTATTAGGAAGGTGACTTTGGAAAGTTATGGGGTTTCTTTGAAGTCTCGGGTTTGAGTTAGGCCATACTTCGAAGGATGGTTTTTGTGAACTTTGAACTACTCTTAAATATTTTTATTTAATTACTATTTCAGTTATGATGTAATAAGGCCTCTGGTATTATTTTTATGGATTTTTACTTATGGATGGATTTTAATTATGTTTAAATACTTAAATGGGACTATTTTATATTTTTATAAATGTTTTCTTAAATTCTCGTGCAAAAAAAAAGGGGGGGTTTTCTTAAATATTTAAACTTCTCGTAAAATTTTAACCAAATAAATTTCTAAGTTTTAATTTATAAACTCTTATGTCTTAAATCATAGATTTTAAAATTTACCTCGGTTTTTAATAAACTTCAATTCCAAAGTAGTTTTGAAAATCTGTTTTCTTTAAATCATTAGATGACTAGATGTATGTTCGTTTTGTGTGACATACCAAATCTAGTCTTAACGTATAGACTGGGTTTGGGGTGTTACATCTTATGGTATCAGAGCCAGGCTTCAAAACTCAGTTGTGGTTTGGGCTAAAAAAAATTCTTTCAAAGCTGTTTAAAATATTAATTTGTAATGCATGTTCTAAAGGAAGTATGACACCACGAGTATCCGGCACCAAGTCAAGTAAGTGTATGTGATTGAATAATTCTTATTATTGTGATATACCTATAGGAACACTCTAGAACTCTTAGTTTTGGGTATTGAAACTATAGAGATTAAGATTATAGGATGCATTTACGAAAACAACTTACCTCTTATATCTCATAAAATATCGTTAATAAATACTGAAATTGTGTACTGATTCATAAAACTTGTAATCAAATTAAATCGAAATACCCAATATGAGCACTAGAGGACGTGGACGTGGACGTGGACGTGGTAGACGTGGCCGTGGTAGAGGCCGAGGTGCTAGGGTTGCGTCTGAAGCGCCGGGTCTTATGCCGAAAATGGACGCACCTGCGTCACCCGGGAATGAGACTGGATCACACGACCACATGAGAGAGGACATTGCTTTGACCCAAGCAATGTTGCGAGTCCTAGAAAGGGTTGCTGGAGCTAGGACTGGGTTAGTAGCTCGTGGATCAATATCGGAACGACTTAAATCAAGTGGTGCCGAGGTATTTAGGGGTGTCTCCGGTGTAGCTCCGAATGTAGCGGAGTATTGACTGAGGCAGTGGAGCGAATCATGGATGATTTGGAGTGCACCACCGAGCAGAAACTAAGAGGCGCTGTGTCCTTGTTGAGAGACGAGGCGTATCAATGGTGGCTCACTGTTCGAGAAGGCACTCAGGCTGAACTTGTTACTTGGGATTTCTTCAAGACTGAATTCCAAGGAAAATATATCGGGGCAAGTTATGTGGATGCCCGGAGGAAAGAATTCCTGAATCTGGTCCAAGGGAATAAATCGGTGGCAGCTTATGAGGCAGAATTTCTACGCTTGAGCCGTTATGCTCGGACAATTGTGCCAACTGATCATGAGCGCTGTGTACGTTTTGAGGATGGGCTGAATGATGAGTTGCGGGTACTGATAGCCCCACAACAAGTAAGGACTTTTGCCAAGCTTGTAGAGAATACCAAAATAGCTGAAGAGGCTAAAAACTCTGCACGACAGAACCGAGACAGAGGCAGAGGCAAGAGGGACTTCAGGTATTCGGGTTCCACTAAGAGTTTTCAGAAGAGGCCTAGGAATGATGAACCAGCCCAAGCTAGAACACCTGCTGCTACCAATCAGATTCAACCGTGTGCTGACTGTGGGAGACGACACCCAGGTGAATGCTGGAAAAGAACTGGTGGGTGTTTCAAATGTGGTTCGAAGGACCATCAGCTTAAGGATTGTCCTCGAAGGACTGCTCAAACTCAAGAAGCTCGTGATCATAACGCACAGCCAGCTAGAGGCACTCAACATCCACCGAGAGGCCGTGGGCCAGGTCGAGGTGGTAATGGCGGTGGTCGTGGTCAAGGTGCACCGGGTAAAGGTAATGGTTTCAGAGGCAATAGGGAGGCAAGACAGCCAGGGTTAGTTTATGCGGTCAGACACCGAGAGGATGGCGATGCACCTGATGTGATAACCGGTACGTTCCTCATATTCGATGTACCTGTAACTGCTTTGATAGATATCGGATCCACCCATTCATATGTTGCTAGTGCTGTATCTGGAAATCTGAACATTAGATCTGAGATTAATGATAGAAAGATGACAGTAATTAGTCCTTTAGGACAGTCAATGATAGTAAATAAATTATTTAGAGATGTACCTTTAGAAGTTCAAGGAGAAACATTTTTGGCAGACTTGATGGAACTGCCTTTCGGTGAGTTCGACCTTATTTTGGGCATGGCCTGGTTGGTGAAATACCATGCAAATTTGGATTGTGCTGTAAAGCGGATGACGCTAAGAACTCCGGAAGATAAGGAAGTGGTGATGATAGGTGAAAGGAGGAACTATCTATCGAATGTGGTGTCTGCTTTAAAGGTAGAAAAGTTGGTACGAAAAGGGTGTGGAGCATTCCTAGCCTTCATTAGTGCGTTGGATGCCAAGGAAGTGTCAGTAGAAGGAGTTAAAACGGTAAAGGAGTTTTCAGACGTCTTTCCCGGAGAACTTCCTGGATTGCCTCCGGACCGGGAGGTAGAGTTTGGCATTGAGCTATTACCAGGAACGGCTCCAGTGTCTATTGCTCCTTATAGAATGGCGCCGAAGGAGTTAGCGGAGCTTAAAACTCAAATTCAGGAGTTGTTGGATCGGGGATTCATTCGACCAAGTGTGTCACCATGGGGAGCACCGGTCTTGTTCGTTAAAAAGAAAGATGGGTCGATGCGTATGTGCATCGATTATAGACAGTTGAATAAGTTGACGATCAAGAATAGGTATCCGTTGCCGAGATTTGATGATCTATTCGACCAACTGCGAGGAGCTTCAGTTTTCTCGAAGATAGATTTGAGATCTGGTTATCACCAACTTAAGGTCAAGGAGGCAGACATTCATAAGACTGCATTTCGAACTCGTTATGGGCATTATGAGTTCTTGGTGATGCCATTCGGGTTGACTAACGTACCAGCTGCATTTATGGACCTGATGAATCGGGTCTTCCAACCCTATTTAGACCAGTTTGTAGTGGTGTTCATAGATGACATCTTGGTGTACTCGAAGAATGAGGAAGAGCACAATTCGCATCTGCGGGTAGTATTGCAAATATTGCGGGAAAAATAACTTTATGCCAAATTCAGTAAGTGTGAATTTTGGCTGAAAGAAGTGACCTTCTTGGGACATGTTGTGTCGGCCGAAGGAATTAGAGTTGACCCCCGGAAAGTAGAGGCTGTGTTAGATTGGAAACCACCGAAGTCAGTGGCCGAAATTCGGAGTTTCCTAGGGTTGGCTGGTTATTACCGGCGTTATGTTGAGGGGTTTTCGTTGATTGCCGCACCCCTAACTAAATTGTTGCACAAGGGAGTACCTTTTGTGTAGTCAGATCAGCAGCAAGAAAGTTTTGAAAAATTGAAGAAGATTCTGACGGAAGCACCAGTGCTGATTCAACCTGAAGCTGGAAAAGAATTTGTTGTTTACTGCGATGCATCACACACGGGCTTAGGATGTGTATTGATGCAAGGTGGGAAAGTGGTGGCTTATGCATCTCGTCAGTTAAAGCCACATGAAGTAAATTACCCTACTCACGATTTGGAATTGGCGGCAGTGGTGTTTGCTTTGAAGATTTGGAGGCACTACCTGTACGGTGAGAAGTCGATCATTTATACGGATCATAAGAGTCTAAAGTACCTCCTTACCCAAAAGGAGTTGAACTTAAGACAGCGGAGATGGATAGAGCTGTTGAAGGATTATGACTTCTCAATCCAGTATCATCCCAGAAAGGCTAACGTGGTGGCAGACGCGTTGAGTCGTAAGGTGATATCGGATTTAAGAGCGATGTTCGCTCACCTTAGTTTGTATGAAGATGGTAGTCTGCTAGCCGAACTTCAGGTGAAGCCTGTGTGGTTAGATCAGATTAAGGAAAAACAATTATCAGATGAAAAGTTGAGTTCCCTATTTCAGCAAGTGGAAAGCGGTGAGAAAGGGGATTTTGAAATGAATAATGATGGAGTATTGTGTTTCCGCAGAAGAATTTGTATGCCCAAGGATTCGGATTTGAGACAAATGATTCTGCGAGAGGCGCATAGTAGCCCCTATGCTATGCACCCTGGAGGAAGTAAGATGTATCAAGATCTCCGTGAACAGTATTTGTGGCCAGGGTTGAAACGGGAGGTTACTGATTTTGTGAGTAGGTGCTTAACATGTCAGCAAGTGAAGGCAGAACACCAAGTGCCGTCGAGATTGCTGCAACCGGTGAAGATTCCATTATGGAAATGGGAAAGAATAACAATGGACTTTGTTAGTGGGTTACCCTTAACGCCTACTAAGAAAGATTCCGTTTGGGTAATAGTGGATCGGTTGACGAAGACTGCCCATTTCCTACCTGTTCGTATGGATTACTCGCTGCAGAAATTGGCTAAGCTGTATGTATCTGAGATCGTGAGGTTACATGGGGTACCAGTGTCTATCATATCGGATAGGGATCCCAGGTTTACATCACGGTTTTGGAAAGCTTTACATGAGGCTTTGGGAACAAAGTTAAACTTTAGTACGGCTTTTCATCCTCAGTCAGATGGTCAGTCAGAAAGAGTAATTCAGATTTTGGAAGACATGTTACATGGTTGTGTAATCGACTTCAGAGGTAGTTGGGAGGATTTCCTACCGTTGGCAGAGTTCGCGTATAATAACAGTTACCAATCCAGTATTCAAATGGCGCCTTACGAAGCTTTATATGGTCGTAGGTGTCGTACCCCTACTTGTTGGACTGAATTGGGAGAGCGACAGTTGTTGGGTCCTGAGTTGATATTTGAGACAGAAGAAAAGGTAAAGGTGATTTGAGCACGGTTAAAGGAAGCTTCGGATCGACAAAAGTCGTATGCGGATCTGAAGCGTAAGGATATTGAGTTTGCTGTGGGGGAGCAGGTCTTTCTGAAGGTCTCACCTTGGAAGAAAATTTTCAGATTTGGAAGGAAGGGCAAGTTGAGCCCTAGGTTCATCGGACCATATCGTGTGATGAAGCATGTTGGTCCAGTGGCCTATCAGATTGAATTACCTCCGGAGTTGAGTCAAATTCATAATGTTTTCCATGTTTCCATGCTGAGGCGCTATAGATCGGATCCGTCTCACATAGTACCGGTAGAAGAAGTGGAGTTGAGATCAGACTTGTCTTTCGAGGAGGAACCAGTGAAAATCTTAGACCGAGATGTTAAAGTGCTAAGAAAGAAAACCGTGCCGTTGGTCAAGGTTTTATGGCGTAATCACGGAGCGGAGGAAGCTACGTGGGAGCCTGAGGATGCAATTCGGCAACAATATCCTCACCTCTTCTAATCAGGTAAATTTCGAGGACGAAATTTTCTTTAAGGGGGGTAGAATTGTAACGACCCGAAATTGGGCCTAGTAGAATTGGGCCCATTGGACCTTGAGCATAGAAGCGTTTTAAAATTTTGAGAATATGAGAACGCAATTAGTACAATTTGGACTTATTAGGAAGGTGACTTTGGAAAGTTATGGGGTTTCTTTGAAGTCTCGGGTTTGAGTTAGGCCATACTTCGAAGGATGGTTTTTGTGAACTTTGAACTACTCTTAAATATTTTTATTTAATTACTATTTCAGTTATGATGTAATAAGGCCTCTGGTATTATTTTTATGGATTTTTACTTATGGATGGATTTTAATTATGTTTAAATACTTAAATGGGACTATTCTATATTTTTATAAATGTTTTCTTAAATTCTCGTGCAAAAAAAAGGGGGGGTTTTCTTAAATATTTAAACTTCTCGTAAAATTTTAACCAAATAAATTTCTAAGTTTTAATTTATAAACTCTTATGTCTTAAATCATAGATTTTAAAAATTACCTCGGTTTTTAATAAACTTCAATTCCAAAGTAGTTTTGAGAATCTGTTTTCTTTAAATCATTAGATGACTAGATGTATGTTCGTTTTGTGTGACATACCAAATCTAGTCTTAACGTATAGACCGGGTTTGGGGTGTTACATATTTAATTATTCAAATTCAACGAGGAAAGTCGAAACCCAGTAAGTTAGGGCGCGATTTTATCGAATCTTTCAAATATGGAACATTACCTCTTTTTTCGAAAATTTTATTGCCATGTTTGGATAAAAATTAATGATATAAAATACCTCGTAGATGAATGACAATACAAAACGATGATATACGAATGAAATATCGTATTTAATAAAATGACAACAACATACGATAATTACATAATGTACATTATTTTAACATTACTATAAACAATCCAAGAAAAATAAAATAGACAACCCATGAAGTTAATAATAATATTAGGAATAAAAACAATGCACGAAAGAGAATACCAAATCTTCGAACATTATAAGGACGAAGAGATATATTCATACACAAATAAATGTTGGAAAAAAACGATTTGAAATATTGATAATGAAATAAAAACAAACAAGAGTGGTGCCACTTATAATAAAGCATAATAATAAATAATAATGATAATAAATAATACATTAACAAACAAATAATAATAATAATAAAATAAATAAATAAATAAGAATTGTAACAGCCTAAATTTGGGTCTAGTCGAAACAGTGGTTTCGAGACCACAAATCCGACGAGTAAAATTCTATTTTTATTATATTTTTATGGTCTACAATTTTACGGAAAGATTTCGTAAAAATTTCGTTCAAAAATTTTGACGTTTGGGCACTCAATTTAGTCAAAAGGACTAAATTGTAAAAAGTGCAAAAGTTGAGTTCTATATATTAGAGGTGTCAAATTGCTATGAGTTTTAAATTGGAGGCCCTTAAAAGGTAATTAGACCATTGAATAACTTGATGGACAAAAATGGGCATGAATAGGACAAAAGTGAAAGAAAAGTCTTAAGGGTATTTTAGTCATTTAGTGTTTTAAATGAATAAAAAGACAAAATACAAGAAAAAAATCTGCTCATCTTCTTCAAGTTGCTGCCGAAAATTTCTAGACTCCATGGCTAAGGGTTTCAAGCTTTTCAAGCTTCATAGTAAGTGTTTTTGAGCCCCGTTTTTAATGTTTATCGTATTTTTGAAATCTCGGTAACTTAGTCTAGCTATTTCTACCATTATTTTGAGCTAGATTTTAATTTTAAAAATTGACCCATGTTGAATAATTGTGAATTTTGATGAATTATGGTATATTATGCATGTCTATGATTAGAGAAACGAGTTTTATTAGATGATTTTCGATGAAATCGTATAAAAGGGGTTAAATTGTAAAAGTTATAAATTGGTCATAAGTGTGTGAACTAGTGAGAATTTGATGTTTCCATAGAAGAGAAAAATGATCAGCATGTTATAAAACATAAGAATAAGGGCTGAAGTTTAATTTTCGACTATTGGGGCAAAAGTGCAAATATGTAAAAGTTTAGGGGCAAAAATGTAATTTTGAAAAAGTTGAGTTAAGGATTGTTTTGAATAGTACATTAATTAAATAAGTGAAATGTGATGTTTTAGACCCCGAAAAATGAGATTTGGACCTAGAACGGGAGGAAAATCGAAAATCGGGAAAGTTGGTAAAATGGTCGTTTTGGTATCGAGGTAAGTTCGTACGTTAATAAGCATTAAATTTATTATATTTAAATGTTTAACTGATACCATGTGCTATTTCGTATATTATTATTGGATCATGAATAATATAAAAATTACGAGATTGTATTGAAAGATCAAATTAAGAGAAATGCAGGGCGGAGTATGATCGAATTTCGACATGTGATGAATTGATAGTACAGACCATGGTTGAACCATGGCAACAAGTGATAAGTGATAGCTTCGGCTACACTTATCTGATCAAGGACAAGTGAAAGTGATAAGTGGTAGCTCCGGCTACCTGATCAATGCAAAGTGGTAGCTTTGGCTACCTGATCAGTGAAAAGTGGTAGCTCCGGCTACCTGATCAATGCAAAGTGGTAGCTTTGGCTACCTGATCAGTGAAAAGTGGTAGCTCCGGCTACTGATCAGTGCAAAGTGGTAGCTTTGGCTACCTGATCAGTGAAAAGTGGTAGCTCCGGCTACCTGATCAGGGCAAAGTGGTAAATATGACTACCTGATCAGTGAAAAGTGGTAGCTCCGGCTACCTGATCAGTGAATAGTGGTAGCTTCGGCCACAAGTGATAAGTGGTTTCCGTGTAAGACCATATCTGGGATATGGCATTGATGTGATACATGTTCAAAATGTAAGACAATAGCTAGGCTATGGCATTCTAGTAAAAAGTGACGAATTGACGGATAAGATATGGGTGATCTATGGCAAAGTGTGAAACGTAGGTATGGTATCAACCATACTGAATTGTGAAATGTGGCACTGAGCAACACCGTGTAGCTTGTCATGATTGACAGCTTGTGTGAGCAGACTAATTTTATAAGACGTTCACTAATCTGACAAAGTTTGGTAAGTGTTACATGGAATTATGTGATATAACGAAATACGAGTTGATGAGACATGAGCATAAAACTTGATTGATGAATGAGTTCATTTGTAATTATATATTTGTACACCATTGAGTGTATTATCCGTATGAATCGGTATTCCAAATGAGCTAATGAGAAAAGTTCTAATATGAAATAATCCGAAATTTGAAATGAATGGCATGTAAATTTTCGATAATGGCTAGCCATTGGAATGGCTATTTAAGGATATGTTTTGGGGTTATGTATGATTAAATGGATGTTAATATAAAGTAATCATGAAAGAGTAAAATTTACAATAAAACTGTTTTGGACAGCAACAGTGATATGAATTTGAAAACTCACCAAAAATAGTAGAAATTGAATTATAAGTTGGGTGAGATATTGATTTAAAGCTTTTTGTGTCTATTTTCATATAAAAGAAACAGAGAAAACAATGTATTTTTATATTTCAAGATATTTAAATTCTTGTGAGATTGGTTCAGAATGATTACGTGATCCCCTGTTCTGACTTGGAAAAATCATTAAAAACTGTACAAAAATAATTATGGGATAAAAGTTATATGCTTGAAATCCTTAATGAGTCTAGTTTCAAATGAAATAAATTATAACATCATTTGAATTCTGTACAAGGAGAAAATTGATTCGTAGTGAAAAGTGGTCAGAACAGTCGAATAGTGAAACAGGGGAAATTTTAATGAATAAACTATACTAATTGGCTTAGCCAAAAATTCTGGAAATTTTATGATATAAAGATATATGAGTCTAGTTTCAGGGAAAATTAGCGGTTTTAAATTCGGATCTCTGTAGCTCAAGAAATAAATAATTTAGTGACAGCAATTCAAATAGACAGATTAATGTGAACATGAGTAATAAGGTATAAGCATGTGATTTAATGTTTGTATCAAATTGAGAATTTGTTGTGAGGATTTGTCATGTTGAGGCTTTGATAAGGCTACAAATGAGTAAGTTGGGAAAGTAAGAACTTAACATTATTTATGAAAGTTATGATAGCTTAGTAGTAAGCTAAATTCATTGCTAATGCTTATTATTTTTACATGTGAACTTACTAAGCTTTATAAGCTTACCCCCTTTTCTTTCCCATGTTACAGAGTCCTACTAAACAAGCTCGGGTTGGAGGTCGTCGGAGATCGCTTCACACTATCAAGCTATCTATGGGTACTTTATTTATAAATTATTTAAGTTATGGCATGTATAGTGGCTTGACTAAGTCATTTTGTATATGTGTTAATTAATTTGACCAAATGTATTGTTTAGTCTGGTAATGCCTCGTACTCGGTTCCAGCATAGGATACGGGTATGGGGTGTTACAAGAATAACATCAAACATTAAAAAATAAAAGAATAAATAAACAGTTAAAACAAATACATAATTTAAGTATGTAAATAATAATAGGTAAGTAACATAAATATATGCAATATTAAATTTAAATAATTAAAGGTAAATGAACAAATAAACAAATAAATATAATATATATAAATAATAGATAAATAAAACATTAGGTGTAAAAACATGTACGATCTAATTTTTGAGTATATAAAAAAAAGGATAATAAATAAATAAACAAATAGATGATAATAAAATAATAAGGTAATAATAATATTGGGAAAAAAATAAAGAGAATAAAGAGAATAGAAAAAGAAAGCATAATAAATAAATATATACTATAATTAAAATAAATAAATAAAGGAACAATATATATAAATAGGAAAATAAATGAATAAGCAAATAAAATAAAAGAATAATGAGTAATTAAACAAATAAATGGATAAATAAAAGGGTTAAAATAAAAAGGATTTAATTATTATTAAAATAAAATTAAGAGGCATAAATTGAAAATAATAAAAAGCTGACAAGGACCAGAATGCAATGAGCTGAAACTAACGAGGACCAAATGGGAAAATATCCCTGATCCTTATGCGCTGCGTTTCAGCTAGTAAAGGTCACGGATTAAATTAAAGACAAAATAAAATTAAAGGGGCAAATTTAAAAGAAATTTAGGACCAAATTAAAAGGTGCGTAAAGGAGTGAGGGCTAAATGGAAAATTTTCCTTGTCCTTCAATACGCGCAACATTAACAAGGACTAAATTGAAATTGAAATAAAATTCGCGTGGCAAATGTAAAAGAAAAGAAAAACTAGATTGAAGCAATAGAAAGTTGTGGAAGGACCAAAAGCGCAATAAGACCACTTTACAAAAACACGCGGATCCCCTGGAGCGGGTCGGGTCGAGCCCGGGTCATGTCCAAAACGACGCCGTTTTGGCGCTAATAGCCCTTACACGAAATGGCGTCTTTTCTATTCATTATAAATACCAAAAATTGCTTTAAAAAAAATCAGTTTTCTCCTCTGTCCAAAAAAAAGTAAAACTCTCTTAATCCTCTCTGCCCTCTCCTGATCTGCGAGCTCCGGCGAGAGCCCTGGCACCGATATACAAATAGGTCAGCATACAAATCCTGACTCAGTTTCGACTCAACAGTGGCATGTACCTCTAGACTCATTTTCGAGATGCCATTTGTAACATCCCGAAATTGGGCCTAGTAGGATTGGGCCCATTGGGCCTTGAGCATAGGAGTGTTTAAAATTTTTAACAAGAGAACGACATTATTTCAAGTTAGACTTATTAGGAAGGTGATTTTAGAAAGTTAAGGGGGTTCTATGAAGTTCCGGGTTCAAGTTGGGCCTTAGTAAAGTTTTGTGTTTAAGCCTATTAAGGAAAGATAGTAAGTGGCATCAAGGCTTATGGAAATAAAAGAGTAAATTGCTAGCATAAATGAGCATATGGCAAGGAGGTTATGGCATCAAGTGAAGTACCTTGAGGGAAGAGGTTCAAATCCCATTGTGTGCAAATTTTGACTATTATTTTTGTACTATTTCCCTAAAATTCGGCCAAGCTTGTAAATATGGCAAAATTGGATTTTTAAATTTTGGTAAGGTGGACTTATTAAATTGTGGAAAAGTATGGTAAGGAGGAAAATAAGGAAAAAGAAAAAAAAAGGAAATAAAAGAAATAAAAGAATTTGGAGAGTGGAGTAGGTGGATGAAAAAGAAATAAAAGAATTTGAGGAGTGGAGTAGGTGGATGAAAAAGGAATAAAAGAATTTGTGGAGTGGAGTAGGTGGATAAAAAAAAGAGATAAAAAAAGAAAGAAAGAAAGAAAGAAGAGATAAAAAAAAAAAGGGTTATGAAAATAAAGAAAAGAGAAGTATCATCTTTTCTTCTCTTCATCACCACCTAGAATTGGTAGCAAACAAGGGTTGGAGAGCTCAAAAATTTCAGCAAACAAATCCTTTAGCAAGTAAGTGATTTTGATGACTTTAGTTGATAATTTTTGTATTTTTGGAGCCCCCAAAGCTTAAGCTAGCTAATGAGGGGACTAATTTGTAATATGGTTGAGAGTCTAGGGACTTGCCATGAGAGAGTTTATGCTGGTTGCAAGGTCTCGAAGTACTTTATCAAAGGTTCAATCGAAAACCTATCCCTCATTATAAGTGACTCTGATTTTTGGTGCCGCGGAGAGCATCGCGTTACGGATTCCGGATAAGGTGTGTAATCTCATACTCTTCCGAATATATGTTTGAAATGGTGAGAAAATCTCACATCTCTCTGAAAGTTTACATGAAATATTCTGTGATTCGGTAGAAATATCGAAGAAAATTGATAACCGGTATCCGTGATCAGTCGGACGTGCGTTTGATGGTAGTGATAATCATGTTTTGTAATAAAACAGTTTCGGTTAGAGGCAGTGACGTGTTTTTGAAAAATCACTAAAAATAGGAGAAAAGGAATTAGAAAGTTAATAAGATATCAAATTAAAGCTTACTGTGTCTATTTTAATATGGAAGAAACGGAGAAGGAAAAGGAATTTTACATTCTGAGATATCTTGATTTTAGTGAGACTGGTTCTGATTAACTTCGGGGTTCACTGATCTGTTTTGGAAAAATCATATAAAATTGTAAAAAATGAATTATGGGTTATAATTTACATGTATGGATTCCTTAGTGAGTCTATTTTCAAGAGAAACAAGTTGGAACAGTATATGAAAACCTTACAGTGAGATATTTGAAATTAAGTTAAGAGAGGTCAGAATCATTGGACAGTGAAACAAGGGAAACTTTAAGGAATAAACTGTACTAAATGGCTAGGTCAAAAATTCTGGAAAACTTTCAGTAAGAAGATACATGAGTCTAGTTTCAAGGAAATTTTACGGATCTAGATTTCGAGTTTTCTAACTCGAATTATAGCTAATTTAGTCAGTATGATGCAAATGGACAGTTTAAATTTGTATGTCCCAAATTACTAGTTAAGTTTTAGTTGCGAAATTACCCCGTTTGGGCTTAAAATGGATTTTTGACCAATAGTTCCGTAGAGACCCAAATAGAGTTCTGTATCACTCGAGGCGATAGTGAATCTTCGAAAACACCGTTAAATATGAAATTACCGAATTACACTTGTAGGGTAAATTACCGAATTACCCTTAGAGAGTAAATTATCGAATTACCCTTAGTGGGTACGATTACTGAATTACGAAAATGCCCTAATGGGCCGAATTGTTATAATTGCTATATGGGCCAAATGTTATATTTGCTACATAGGCCATATTTGGTATAAGTGATGACCGATTGTGTATTTTGGTTTTTAAGGGTAAATCGACAGGCATAAGGAAGTTCCGGGATCGTGTTAAATTCAAGTAGCTAAGGATTTCGCTAAATAGTAAGGTGTGTGATTAACCCACTGTTTTCTGGGTTTATGTTATATTGTATGTGTGGTGTAAATGCTAATGTGTGCAGTGACAATTATGAATGGATACCCTTAAGGGGTATATCGAAAATCAGGTCAGTGTTAAATATTAAGAATGTGAATATGCCAATGAGAATATGTTTGTATGCCGAATAGCATGTGCATGCATTATTTTATTATGTTATGACATTATCATATGTTGCATGTGCATGGGATGGGATCTGAATGTGAAAGAAGAAAGGGTGTACATTATGTACGTGGTCTAATGTTAGCCTTGTGCTACATTAGCGCTTGATGTTAGCTATGTGCTTCATCAAGGGAGGTGTTGGCTAGGTGCCACATCTCGGCGGTTGATAGCTGTGTGCATCACCGTAGATTGATTGATATGTGGGATCACTTATGTGATCGGTGGCCTAGCCACGGCCTTGAGCAGCAAGTCTGCCAAGGTAAGATATGTGGATCACTATGTGATCGGTGGATTAGCCACGGCCTTGGGCAGGGGGTCTGCCAAGGTAGGTGTAAAGGATGGACCCTAGGCTGGGTTGGGTGCATTTTGCATAAATCTGTCTGCTATGTGAATTAATGTGGAAATGGGCCAAGCCCAGTATGTGGAAACATGTGGTTGATTACACTATTATAAGAATGTGATGTGGTTGTGGGCCAAGCCCAATAAGTGAAAGCATGTGATTAAATTATCTTAATATCTGTTATATGGGTTATTATATGGTTTGACATGTGGATGGAATTCAGTGGTCTAATTACACACTGAGTCTGTATGACTCACCCAATTTTTACCAACATCGCAGGTGACGCATAGTGCTTGGACCGGGTTGGAGTGGATACGAGGTGGCCCATGCAGATGATAAATTTATTTGTTTTACACATTTTATTTATGAAAGGTTATTTATTGTAATAATGGCCTTTTAAAGTATTTACGGATTATTATTATGTTTTAAGTTGGATTGTCAATTATATTATCATCTGGAAATGTTTATTTTTAGCAACTTAAATTTTAAAAATATGTATTAAAGTTTCAACCCGGATATTTTGTACTAACTTAGTTTTATTTGGAATTTTAAAATACCAAGATTTTACAAACAAGCAAAATTTTTTTTTTTATGTTTTTACTTTAAGTCAAAATATTTTTCAAACGTTTTCCGCAGTGACATACCAGATCCGGTCAAGGCTCGTGGGCCGGGTTTGGGGTGTTACACCATTATTGAGTTGAAACTGAGTCGGGATTTGGATGCTGACCTATTTGTTTATTTTTGTTTTATATATTAAATATGTCAGATAAACGAATAGATGATACTGATTAAGAGATGTATACCGGAGATGAAGAATCATACGAATTAGATGAAACTGAATCAGTAACACCTTGTAACAGTCCGGTTTATACCCTAGTCGGAACAGTGGTTTCAGGACCACAAATCCGAGTTCGAATAATATTTTAATATTATTTTATGTGCCATTGATATGTGATTAAGCATGTGATAAATTTCCGTAACCTAAATTGTCCGTTTGTGTGTTTAATTTGACAAAAGGATTAAAATGCATTAAATGTGAAAGTTGCTTGCTATTTGTTAAAGTGCTTATATGTTGTGGCTTTATAAAGAAAAGGCCTTATGAGGTAAATGAGCCAATAATTAGTTAGTGGATGACTAAAAGTCATTAATGGCCTTATGTTTATAGGTTATAAATATTTTGTAATAAGGATAATATGGTAAATTAGTATTAATATGAATATTAGTAAAAGAAACAAATGAAAGATGATGGTATCATCTTTTTATGAGTGCCGAATAAGCTAAGAAAGAAAAGAAAAACATAGGCAAGGGGTTCGGCCATAGTTTGGTCTAATTCAAGGTATGTTTTCGTTTGGTTTTCGATGATTTCTACGTTTTCGCAATCGTTGCTTTGAGAGCTATCAAACCCATGTTTCAATTTGATGAATTGATGATGTTTGTGTAATATGCCATTGATGATTTGTTAAGCTTTTTGATGATTTTTGGTGTTAAATGAAAGATATGAGCTAGATGAACATACTTTGTTCTTGGATTTTTGATGAATTTAGCTAATTAGGGCTAAATTGAGAAAATATTGTTTTGGGGGACTAATTTGTGAATTTGATGAAATATTTGGACTTGTATAGTCCCTAGGGATATTCGGCTAAGCATGAGCTTTGGTGGATTTTGTGAATTTGGTGTTTTGTGAAAAACAAATGGACTAAATTGTTAAAGTGTGCAAATTTGAGGGTTAAAGTGTAAATAGCCCTAAATGTGTGTCCATGGATTGAATTGAATGAAATAGTGAATAAAAGGGTTAATTTTGAATATGTTTAGATCAAGAACCGAGGAAAATGGATTTAGATCGCGGAAAAGCAAAAGTCACCGAGTAGCCGTTTTTATTCCGATAAATCGAATCCGAGGTAAGTCACTATGCAAATAAATGTATATGTATGCAATTGCAATTGTTCATATAATTAATGTTGATAATGGATGCTTATGAGAGGGACTGTATTTGAATTTTGAGATAAGTTCGATATAGTGACTAAGTCTGAGAAGTCCCGTACGAACCTGGGAATAGGTATCTGTTCTGTTTTATCGTGTAAGACCACGTCTGGGACGTTGGCATCAATATCTGTTTACGTGTAAGACCACGTTTGGGACGTTGGCATCAATATCTATTTACGAGTAAGACCACGTCAGGGACGCTGGCATCGATACAAGCTTTACGTGTAAGACCACGTCTGGGACGTTGGCATCAATATCTGTTTACGAGTAAGACCACGTCAGGGACGCTGGCATCGATACAAGCTTTACGTGTAAGACCATGTCTGTAACACCCCCTACCCGTATTCGTTGTCAGAATAGGGTACAAGGCATTACCGGAGTTTACGATTTTTTTTTTCAATATAGCCTCTTTATAGATATCTAGCCTTCCCTGCAAATTTTAAACCGAGACCAATCCACATCAACCAATTCAATTCAACATATTTTCAAAATAGATTCATGCATATTATAAGATAACATCAACACATACCAAACCAAGGTTTGCTAGCCATACCAATGGCTGACCTTACATTCATTTCATATTAACATTACTTTATTAGCTTATACATGCCATTGATTTCCAAAATAAAGTTTCTTTATATACCGAAATCTTGAGGCTGATAGTGTGATGTATCTCCTACCGAATCCAACCTCTGAGCTCTTAACACTACAAAACAGGGGAAAAGGAAACAGGGTAAGCACTTTGTGCTTAGTAAGCCCATATAACAAGAATTATACTTACCTAATATTTTCAATACAATGCAATAAACATTCATATATCCATTCAATGCACTATTACCCTAACATGCACAAACTCAACTTTCAAGTTAGTCCAATAATTTTCATGTATTAGAAATATATACCATGATTGATGAACTCATCAATACCATGATTTCCCATTCCCTTATTCTTTTTCCATATTTATCCCGTTGAATTTTCTTGGAATTTTCGATGGATTTTCATAGATACACTTTTAGTGTACAAATTCGGGTCCGTCAATTCATATTCATGTGCGCACATTTCTATTTCAGAGAGCACACTCCCGCGAACCTCATCTTTACAGCGGGATTACCAGTCCAAGCTAAATCCCCTGTAATATAAACTCATAAAGTATTGTCGGGATTACCAGTCCAGGCTAAATCCCCTGCAACGACAATTACTCTAATGAGCTTGGATCTGAATTATCAGTCCAGGCTAAATTTAGACCCTAATTCGGATTACCCGTCCGGGCTAAATCCATTTTCCACATATTCTTCGGGAGGGCTATATCAGGATAGGATCACCCGTCCGGGCTAGATCCTTTTTATCGTCAATTCATTTTCAGAGATCCATCGAATTTTCCTTTCATTCAACCGGGATTTCTTCCCCTTTTTACCAAATATATCAATGTTCCATCAATTTTCATACAATGAACATTCAAATTATATTCACATCAATAACATACATTTCAAGCATTTAAGAATATAATTCAAGTTACATGAACTTACCTCGATACTAGTTCGTATATAAAATCTACTAATCCGAGACTTTTTCCTTTCCTCGATCTAGCTTCGTATTTAAGTTTTCCGGATCTAAATAAATAAATTCAATCATCAATTCAATACATTTCATGTTCACATGTAGCATTCTTTATAATTCTATTATTATTTTTAGTTCATTCAAAGCTATCTACTTGAGTCATAGTCACTAAATTATTTTTATCTTGAGCTACAGAACTTCAAATTTAGATCCGTTAATTTTTCCTGAAACTAGACTCACATATCTTCTTCCCATAAAATTTTCAGAATTTTTGGTTTATCCAATAAGTACAGTTTATTCTTTAAAGTCACCCCTGTTCTGCTGTTTGACAGTTCTGACCCTTCTTCACTAAAAATTAATTATCTATTCATACAGGATTCGGATGATGTTCCCGTTTATTTCTATTGAAAATAGACTCATTAAGAATTCTAAAAATATAAATTTAAGCCCCTAATTAGTTTTCTCCAATTTTTGATGATTTTCTAAAGTTAAAACAGGGGAACCTAAATTCATTCTGACCTTGTCTCACAAAATTTATTATATCTCATGATTTACATATCTATTGCTTACACCGTTTCTTCTATGAGAAACTAGACTCAATAATATTTAATTTCATATTTCGTTCATATTATAATTCAATTTCTACAATTTATGGTGATTTTTCAAAGTTAGTCTACTGCTGCTGTCCAAAACTGTTTTAGTGCAAACTGTTTATTACCAATTTTCCCCCTAAGCTTTCAATAAATGATAATTTCATCCCTACTCAATTAACTTCTCAATTGAGCTGATTTCTCTCAATTAAAACTTTATTCTACCACTTTAAACTACTTTATAACCTTTGTAAATCAGAATTTCAGTAATAGACTTTAATTCCAAATATTTTTCACAATTTAGATCCTAAAAATCAATTTCTATTGGAATTACCTAATAAAATCATCTCATAAACAATTTAAAGCTTAAATTTCATGCTACTTCATCATAAACTTACAGCACTCAACCATGGTAACTTTCAATTTCATCCATGAAATCAAAAACTAATGAATTTAATAGTAGGACCTAGTTGTAAAAGTCTTAAAAACACAAAAATTACAAGAAATAGGCAAGGATTAACTTACTTGCAGCAAAAATATGAAAAACCAGCTTAAGGAAACCCTTCTATAGTGTTTTTGCTGATGAGAATGCAGAAAAATAAAGAGAAATCTAGATAATTCCACTTTAGTCCTAGCTTTATTAAGTAAATTTTGCAATATTCCAATTTTGCCCTTAATTCTCCTTATTTTCTTGCTGATTTCATGCCCTTGCCGTCCAGCCCAAATAGACCTTGGGTCTATTTTCCTTTTAAGCCCTCCTTCTTTTATCATTTAAACTATTTAATCATTTTTCATAATTTTGTATTTGTTACAATTTAGTCCTTTTCATTTAATTACATACTCAAACGTTAAAATTTTCTAACGAAATTTTAATACCACATTACTAACATTTTATAAATATTTATAAAAATATTTCCTACTCAATTTTATGAGATCAAGGTCTCGATACCTTGTTTTTACCCAATTCCTTCAATAATTCCTTTTTCTAACTAACCACTAAATCGGTAAAATTTTTCTATCGATATTTTAATACGATTTTCCTATCATATAAATATTCATGCAAAAATATTAAAATAAATTTCTCTTTAAATCGGATTTATAGTTACGAAACCATTGTTCCGATAACCTTGAATTTAGGCCATTACAATGTCTGGGACATCGGCATCATACTGATTCGTGTAAGACCCTGTCCGGGACAGTGGCATCAATATTTGAGTACACGTAAGACCTCGTCTAGGACGATGGCATTGTACAATCTTTCCGAGTTTCTGAATATATTACTGGATTTCTTTATGGTTCTACAAATAAGTCTGAAATGCAAATGGCAAATCCGAGCTTTAATAGATTGAGTAAATGAATGTTCGATTTAGGTACGTGATTATACACTAGTGGTGTATTCAAGGTAAGCATTTAAGTGATTCTACTATGATGATATGTATATGGAATTTGTGATATGATTCAGAAATGGTGAAAATGGCTAAGTGATTGAGATGTGCTAATGTATTTGTTTGCACATATGCATTTTTATACCAAGTTATTTGTATATGACTTACTAAGCTTTTGGAAAGCTTACTCTGTGTGTGTGTTTAATCTGTTTTATAGGTCGTCAAAGCTACTGAAGGCTCGGGTCCGTCACGGATCGTCATCACACTACTAAAACTTATTTTGGTACACTTTGAAAATGTATATAGCTCAATATGGCATGTATAGGCTAGTTTTGGTATGAGTTGTATAATGAACTTAGCCATGTGATTTGGCTAATTATGTTTTGGTAAGTATATATTGAGGAAAGGAGCTTGGTATAATTTAGATTTAGTCATGCAAATTGGTATGTTTGGAATTGGTTTGAATGGTTTGTAGTGTGATTACTTTAGTTGGCAAATGTGCATGAGATATCTTGTTAAATATGGCTTGTAGGTTTGACCCTTATGGGTGGCATCTTGGCCTTGTAAATGGCTTATAATGTCACACGGTTGTGGCACACGGGTGTGCCTAACGACCGTGGATGAGTTATTGGATGCAGTTTAGTATCACACGGCCTCGACACGGGCGTGTCATCTGGCCGTGGTGTGCAAGTCAGTAGCTAGCATAAAAGTACACGGCCAAACACACGGGCGTGCTTGGTGACCGTGTTGGGGAAGCCAGTATATGACCTAAAAGTACACGGCCATGGCACACGGGCGTGCCTTATGACCGTGTTGATATAGTCAGTATATAGACACGGATGGATACACGGGGGTGTCTAGAAGCCGTGGAGAGCGCACGGTCTCCTCCCACGGGCGTGCCTCCCCTGTAGTTTAGTAAAGTTTTAAATTTTCATGAAATTTCATATGTGTTTCAGTTTAGTCCCGGCTCGATTTCTAAGTATGATTAAGGTCTCGAGGACCCGTTTAAGGGACATTATGTCTGAGAATGATGGTTGAATGTATGATTTTGCCTGTGAATGTTTCCAATCTGTCTGGTAACGCTCCTAACCCTAATCTGGCAACGGACACGGGATAGGGTGTTACACACCTAGTATAAACCCGATGAGAAATCAAGCCCCTAGAGTAGATAGGGGAAATGTCAGAGATAGGAATGATTCTGATTTATTAAGAGCAATTTCTGATGCCTAACAAAGAGTAGCGGGAACTACTCTTGCTACGGCATCCATACCTATTCTGAGATAGGCCCCAATAAAAGAATTAAGAAAATACGGTGCCTCTGAATTCTTGGGTCTGAAAGGAGTTGATCCATTCACAGCAGAGAATTGGATAAAATCAACTAAAAAAGTTCTGCAACAATTGGAATGTACCCTCCGAGAATGTCTGACCTGTGTTGTTTCACTACAACAAGGTGAAGCTTATTTGTGGTAGGAATCTGTAATTCGACATCTGTCAACAGAACAGGTAACATGGGATCTATTTCAGAAAGAATTCCAGAAGAAATATGTCGGGGAATTATAGATTGAAGACAAAAAGCAAGAATTTTTTATGTTGAAACAAGGTGAGCTGTCAGTGGTAGACTATGAACGGGAATTTTCTAGACTCAGCCGATATGCTTCAGAGTTTATACTGACAGAGGCCGACAGTTGTAAGCAGTTTCCACAGGGTTTAAGAGATGAAATCAGAGTACAGTTGGTATCCAATCGAATCAGAGAAATTGTAGATTTGGCCGAACGGGCAAAAATGGTAGAGCAAGTTTTGATATTAGATAAAAAGTTGGAAATAGTTAGATCGACCGGGAAACGAGCTGGAACTACTAATTCTAATCCTCTACCAAAAAGATCTAGATAATCCAGAGGTGGTTGGAGGCCGAGTTTTAGATCGAACCGAGGAGATAGAAGCTGGGGAAAGCAGACTACGGTTTCTACTGGTAGTGTAAGAAGGCCTTCACGAGACAGTGATATCCCAGATTGCGAGCATTCTGAGAAAAAGCATTTAGGTGAATGTTGGAAAATAACCAGACGATATAACCCCTTTATAAATATCTAACATTCCCTGCAATTTCAAACCGCAACCAACTTACAATTAGTATGGAAACCAACACATTTTCACATTCAAACATACTTAAATCATGCCTAAAACTTTGACTTATCAAATTGATGAACAACATTCATGATACTATATAAAAGTTAACTAATAAACTTCATTTATCTTATTTCAACTTTAGTACCAAACATACCATTTTATAACTTAATATTTCATTTATCATTCAAACATTAAAAACCATTTTTTTTACAACCAAAACTCACAAGACTCTTAAATAAGACCTAGGTACATGCCACATTTACCAAAGAGAAAATTACATCACCAAGCTTGTGCTGAAGTCGGGATTGATCTGGGTGAACTAATAAACTTCATTTATCTCATTTCAACTTTAGTACCAAACATACCAATTTATAACTTAACATTTCATTTATCTTTCAAACATTAAAGACCAATTCTTTACAACCAAAACTCACAAGACTCTTAAATAAGACCTAGGTACATGCCACATTTACCAAAGAGAAAATTACATCACCAAGTTTGTGCTGAAGTCGGGATTGATCTGGATGCCAAACCGGGACCTTTGACTTCTACTAACCTGCGCACAGAAACAACCATACGCTGAGTATGTCTATACTCAATAGTATTACCATAATTCAAGTTATATAACATTAATAAATTATAACATCAACTTGTAATATAAAAAATCATAAGAACAATTTTTACAATCAATTTAATATCTCATTTATAATAGTCTATCAACAAATATCATATATCAATAATTTCCATTTTTGATCAATTCATGAACCATAAGTTCATGCTTTCAAATCTCATATCTCATTCTCACTTCACATTTCAATTCATAATTTCACTATCTCATTTCTTCCATCAACTCATTCAAATCAAGATTTATTCATTTTCTTTTTCATTTAATTACCCCTATTAACAAGACTCGGACTTTGACGGATACACGGATTCCAACCAAATACACCAGAATAATCCAACCAAACACACCAGAATAAATAATCCTCCCAAACACACCAGAAAGGCATTAAATGCCTCTTCGGATAATCCGAAGAAATATAGTAACATCAGTATCTCCTCGGCCAAACCGAAAATCCCCTGAACTCTTCCAAATCCTATGGCATGCCAACTATATCCAACTCAGCCCGACTAGTTAATAGGGTTTTCAATTCACTTTTCAACAACAATCAATATTCAATATTCAATATTCAATTATCACAAAATTTACATAAATCTCAATTCAATATTTTCACATTTTCAATTCAATTATTTTCCACCTTTCAACCAATATTCAATTCACATATTCACAACTCAATACATTTTCATTCAATTTAATATCAGTCACAATTTGATTCAAATTCACTTTCCGCTTTCAATCAATATACAATTCAAATACCAATTCATATCAATTATTCAATTTAATTCTCACTCATCTCAAATAATAATAATAATAATAATAATAATAATAATAATAATTACCTCATATTTCATTTACCATACACATAAATTAAAATTTAACATTTAATAATAAATAATTCGAATTATAATAATACAAACCCGAAATTCGCAATTACTCCTCGATGATCTTCTCTTTTCCTTTCTTCGTGGATGCATCGGGTGCGATATTAGCTACGAAAAATTAAGATAATTTCATAATCATTAATACACTACTAATTTATATCTAATTAATTGAAATTCTATTCAATTTTCTACTTTAATTTCAATTTAGTCTTAACTAAATTCACTTACTTTTCCATCTCAATTCATACTTTATTTGTATTCAAATTTCAACCAAACTTTGACATAACTATCTAAATTTCATCATAAAACTATAATTTCAAAATTCTTGTAATTTAGTCCCTACTATGTAAAACTAATAGCTTCTTTTATAATTTAATCCTTTAATCAATTCTAACTAAAAAATCATTCAATTAAACCCCTAATTCAACAATTTGTTCAACATGAATCATGTTCAAAAATCCAAGAACTTCCAAAATTTCAACTTAAATTCAAACAAAACTTTATTCTAAAGCTTCTAAAACATCAAAAAAAAAAAAAGAAAGGGGCTTAATTGATTTACCTATTAAAATTTCAAACCTTAAAACCCTAGTTTTTCCTTTTTATTTTTCTTTCTGCTCTGTTTTGAATGCTTTCTGTTTCTTTTTATGTTTTGTTTCCTTTTTTGTTTCTTTTATTACATGCTTTATTTATTTATTAATAATATAATATAATATAATATAATCATTTAATAAATATCTATTTAATAATTAATTATAGTATTATAAGTGTATATTTTTATTAATACACTTATATTAAATCACCACCATACATTTGTCATAAATTATTTTAATTATCATATAAATATCTTATAATATAATTATTTTAAAGTAATTTAATATAATTTATTACTAATATATATTTTATAATTAAAATCTAAGTAAAAATCTTAGATTTTTATTTCATATGCCGCCTCAACTTATGCTAAATGGCATATTCCATTTTGGTCCTTTTTACTTTCTATTAATCTATAATTCAACTTTTACCACTTATTTAATTTAATCCTTTTTTTTCTAATTACCCTTAATTAAGTTAAATTCACTTAATTAAAACCTAATTAAACACACCACCAGACTCATAAATATTTCTAATAATTATTTACGAACCCATTTCGTTAAGACGGACATTAATCATATAACAAATATTATAAAAAAATTAAAAATTATAAAAATACTAAGAATATGGTTTGATTTTATCAAAGTTCAGTTCAAGGTGATATGTTTTCTAATTATGTAATATATTGCTTTATTTTTATACATTATATAGTTTACATCACATAAAAATTAAATATATAATAATATATAATACTACTACGTGTATTGTCAAGTGTCATGTTTAAAATTTTAATAAAAAATTTAAAATTTAAAATATATTAAAATAAAAGGTATAAAATAAAACTTAGCACTTAATATTTACATATTTTGTTATTTTTCACTAAGTATACGTGAACGGTCACGCATGTTATCATGTTGGTCTCGTTTCTGAAAAAATAAAGATCAAACAAACAAAAGAAATAAGTGAAGGATAATTCATATTTATGCCAATTAAAAATAGTATAAACTTCTGCAATTTGAGCCCATATTTTAAATTGTACTTAGACAAATATAAAAATGTATAGTGATACATGGTCCAACACAAGCACCGTCGGATTAGATCCATATTCGGCCCGCTCCATATAAGGATAGGATTTAAAATTAAAGGTGGGGCTCGCGTGACCGTCGACAGATAATAAGTTTTGATTGGATGAGATCATAGAGGTGAGTGTGAATCCAATATTAATTTGTATGATTTGAAAATTAAAAAGAAAACTAGTTTGATATCAAAATATATTTTTATATATTTTGTCAATTTAATATTTATTTTTTAGTTAAATTTAATTATTAATCTTTCAAAAATAGTCAATTCATTTGTTCTTAATAAAAACAATGATAAAAACATTGAGGAGTCGAATAATATTTTTAAATGAAAATGACAACTAAAGCATTAATTCTTCAACAATGCGGGGTGATTGCTCATGTATACTTAATGTTAATATAAATAATTTGTGATTGGGAGTGAAATAAAACCCAAAGCTAAAAGAATTATATTAAAGTGACTTAAATTAAATATTTAACTTTTGAAAAAGGTTAAAATTATAATTATTCCATTTAAATAAAAGCTAAAAGGACTAAATTAAACAATTGACAATTTGGAATGCACTATAATCATAATTATACCATTGAGGCAATGCATCCATTTTTTGGGTGCATCCGAGAAGGAACTAGCTAAAGAAATTTATAGAACTATCTTATGAAACTTTAACCTTCAACATGTAGTTTTTCATGATGCCCAAAGAAAGGAGGTAAAAAGGTAAATTCAAAAACCAATCCTTTTGGCTCTAAGAAATTGATATTTGTAGTTACTTTAAGAAATTGGAGTTACAGTTTTGAAGATCATCTTCTTCATCTGCATTGTGTGTGTGTTCACTTGACATCTTCTACAAATAGTCAAGCAACGTAATATGCATCACAGTATGAAGTTTCTGCCTTGTGTTGAAGATGTCAAGTGAAGTGTCACCAAGGAAGCATAAGCCCCATCGGTTATATTCATTAACGTATCGTGTCTACCGAAGATGTCAAGTGAAGGGCCACCAAGGAAGCATAAGCCCCATCGGTAATACTCATCAACGTATCGTGTCTACCTTTCTCAACAATGACTCCGTTTTTCACCACCGCGATAATATCAGCACCCTTTATCGTGCTAAGGCGATGAGCAACAACAACAGTCGTTCTGTTCACCATAACCGCGTCCAATGCCTCCTGCACCACACGCTCCGATTCTGCGTCTAAAGCACTTGTTGCTTCATCAAGCAAAAGGATCTTGGGGTCCTTCAAAATGGCTCTAGCAATGGCTATACGCTGTTTTTGCCCGCCGGACAACTGAATCCCCCGTTCTCCGACCGAAGTGTCGTAACCGTGCGGCAACGAACTGATAAACACATGTGCATTCGCAGCGTTCGTAGCTGCCATGATCTCTTCTTCGGTTGCATTTCCTTGTTTGCCATAGGCTATGTTGGTACGTATGGTCTCATTGAAAAGTATTGGCTCTTGGCTAACCAATCCCATTTGTTGCCTAAGCCAACTTATTCTTATCTTCCTAATATCAATGCCATCCAACATTACACAACCAGAGTCTGGATCGTAAAACCTTTCAATGAGGCTAATCACGGTTGATTTCCCACTCCCGCTCTCACCAACAAGTGCAACAGTCTGCATACAAAAAAAAAAAAAAAAAGTAAGCAAAATGAGATAGAATTTGGGTTCTAAATGGTATTCAATTCTGCAATAAATTTACCTTTCCAGAAGGTATGCTGAGACACAAATCTTTGAATATTTGAATGTCTGGTCGTGTTGGGTACTTGAAACTAACATGTTCCAACTCAATATTGCCTGTAACGGTAGGTATTGTGGAACCATCTTCACTGCTTGAATCAATGGGGGGTTTTCTATCAAGAATCTCAAATATTGAAGCTGCTGAATCTTTGGCTTTATTGGTATCAGGAGCTAAAGCACTTGTTTGTGAAACACCAATGGCTGACACCGTTAATGCAAAGAAAACCTTGAATACTTCTTCAAATGTTGCTTCCCCATGCTTCACTAGTACAGCTCCAAGGTAAAAACAAAAGGCATTTGTGCAGTATAGAGCAAAGAAAGAGAAACCAAACCCGGAACCGCTTACGAGTCCGAGCCGGACTCCTTGCTTCATTGGGGCTTGGCATTTCTCTTGGTATAAACCCATCACCTTCTTTTCTGAACAAAATGAAGCAACAGTTCTTATACCTCCTACTGCATCATTAGCTACTTGGCTTGCTTCTTCATACATCAACTGCATTTTACATTCATTTACACGTTACATATATGCATATAAATACAAGCTTTTTTCATATATGCATCATCGAGTATCAGTATCACTGACCTTTGCATCCGCACTGAATCCCTTGAGAAATTTGGTCTGCAGGTATCCTTGAATTAATGTAAATGGCATGACAGCTAGGATTGCTGTAGCTAATATCCAGTTAGCAGTAAATGCTATGACTAATCCTGCTACGATAGTAGCTATGTTTTGTACAATCAGGGCCAAGCTATCACCGACAAGGTTTCTTACAGTCGATGCATCGGTGGACAGTCTCGCACCGATGGCGCCACTGTGAAGTTTCAAAAGAGATATTTGTTAAAAGCTGCAAGAAATTTCACTTAAGGAAAAAAAAAGTTTGGTTAAAGTATACCTCGAATTCTCAGGATCGTCGAACCAACTGATGTTTTGGTGGACTACTTTCTCGAACGTCAAGGAACGGATTCTTTGGATCAATTTCCCGCCTGCAACTCCGTAAAAGAAATTCTGCATCGGTCCGACCAATAGAATAACCACACCCATTCCAACATAACTAACTGCCCACACCTTGGAATCCTTTAACAGCTTACTTGGTGGTTCATAGAATGTTTTAATGGATGATGAGAAAAGGAGACCAAATATAGGGAAAACCAGTCCATGTACAGCTGCAGCAATGGATCCAATCAATAGGACAGGTACCTCAGGCTTGTTAAGATTCGCCAGCCGTCTAATTGAAACACTTTTGCGTCTTTCGATTTTAGTTTCTTCTGGTACGTTGCTCTCTACGCCTGTTTCTTCTGTCTCGGCAAAGTTAGCAAAACCGGGAACACCGAAATTATATGTGAAGGATTGTCGGCTTGATGATGCACTTCTGCTTATGGACCTTATCAAAGATGCACTCAGTCTCTGGCTTCCGGACCGACTAATGTCCTTCTCTATATCTGTGGTTACATCAGATTGTTCGGCTTCCTTCCCGAGAGCATCACCGCCTTCTTTAGTTCCCTCTTGCAAACGAACTAACTGGGAATAAGCCCCTTCTGGATCTTTGATCAACTCCTCATGAGTTCCTAGATTTTTATACTCTTAATGTTACAAAAACTGGTGAAATAGTTTAGAAACATACGCTAACAAAACTGGTTTAGAGATGGTACCTTTCTCCACAAGTTTCCCTAAATGCACCACCGCTATCATGTCGGCGTTCCTGATAGTCGTCAATCGATGTGCCACCACCACAGTTGTTCTATTAGTCATCACTCTCACTAGTGCATCTTGAACAATCCGTTCCGACTCTGCATCCAGCGCACTCGTAGCCTCATCGAGGAGGAGGATTTTTGGATCCTTTAAAATGGCTCTTGCTATAGCTATTCGTTGCTTTTGCCCGCCTGAAAGTTGAGTTCCATGCTCCCCCACCATGGTGTCAAGCCCCTGTTAGCCATACAGCAATCCTTAGCTTAGTCGCTCAAAAATTTTCGATCCGAAAACAAAATCATGTTATGTTACCTTGGGCAACTTGTCAATGAATTTAGCAGCATTAGCCATCTCAATTGCTGCTCTAATCTCTTCATTAGTGGCATTGTCCTTTCCATATGCAATGTTTTCCCTGATAGTTGTTGCAAACAATATAGGTTCTTGGCTGACAAGCCCGATTTTCCCCCGTATCCATTGAAGCTGCAACTCTCTCAAATCAACGCCATCGATAAGAACTTGGCCAGAATCAGGGTCATAGAATCTCTCCAAAAGGCTAATCACCGTTGATTTCCCACTCCCACTTTGTCCAACCAAGGCCACAGTTGTACCACTCGGTACGTGCAACGAAAAACCAGCAAATATCTGCACATCTGGTCTTGCAGGGTACCTGAAATAGACATCCTTAAGTTCGATTTCACCCTGGATATCTTCCAGCATTACTCCACTCGTGTCGTACGGATCAATCGTCGGTTTTCTTTTAATAGTCTCGAACATCTTATACGCTGCAGCTTGCCCCGATGCAAACGCATTTACACTCGGAGTTGTCTGTCCCAACGACCTGAAACCAACAGTACAATAAACCATGTAAGAGATCAAACAAGAAAAACTTGGCAAACATACATATAAATATACTTACATTCCTCCTGTCATAATTGCTAATATAACATTAATGACTTGTCCGCCATTATATCCATGGTGTGCTATCAATTTAGCGCCAAACCATACAGCTAATCCATAAGTAGAAAACACAACAAGCAACATTACACCAAGTCCTAGGCCTGAAACCAGCCCTTGGTGAACGGTGGCACTATAGGCGATCTGTAGCTTATCATTATATTTTTGGATAGCGAATTTCTCGCCGGTAAATGACGCGACCTGAAAAATATAAAAATTTTGTCAACGAAATCAATTGAGTTCGCCATGAATGAAACCTGAATTCAAGTTAAAGATCACTTACAGTTCTAATGGCCCCAACGGTTTGTTCCACCACGTTTCCAGCTTCAGCATAAGCAACCTGTCCTCTGCTCGACATTTTAGCCATTATCATGGCCATGGTTCCACCAGCAAGGACAACAAGTGGGATGCAGGCTGTTAGAACTAGTGCTAGTTGCCATCCTTTTACATAAGCTATTATAAACCCACCAATGAAAGCTGATACTAGTTGTATAAACTTCCCAACCTGCACTAGTCACAAAAACAATATATCAAATTATATATACACATATATGAAATGGTTTGTATGTATATATAAAATATTGACCTTCTCGCCCATTGCCTCTTGAATGAGGATAGTGTCACCCGACATCCTCCCAATGACTTCACCGGTCGATGTTTCAGTGTCAAAGAAACCAATGTCTTGTCTGAGTATCGTTTTTAAGTACAAGCCACGAATGCGGGCGGCCTGTCTTTCCCCGGTCACCATCCAACATGTTACCTCTGAAAAACTCACATTGTTCCAAATCCAAAAAGGTAAACGTATGATTATATATACATTTTAAATGAATAAAAATAATATATGTTTTTAAAAAAACTGTGCATGATTATTAATTTATTTCACTTTATATTTTTGTTTTTAAAACTTGAAATAGAGCAATAGGTATAATTCAACACTCACGTAGAAATGAAGTAATGCAGGCATAAACCCCCAAGTAGACAAACTTGACTGCAATCTGGAAAATCAAACAAAGAAATTCATTAGTAACTACAACTACTTCACAATAGGATATATAGATACTCTCCAAATCTATGCTCATTATACATATTTGTTTAGAAAATAAATTCGGATTGACTCACTTTTAATTCAATCAATATTGATATATATATATATATATATATATATAAAAAGTAAGTGACTAAACTCTTAACTTTAACCAATATTTGCCAACATAATTATTCCTAAGATCCACACTCTGTCGGCCATAATACCCTAAACTTTGATAATTCATATGTTCTAATGAATAACAGAATTCGAAGTAGAAATTGAATAAAAAGTCGAATACAATATATTGAAAAGACCCTCAATGGTTTTCAATCTTTAAAACTAAGAAACAATGAATCAAACAATAATTAGATGGACTTTCAATTCCTTCTTTCTTTTTCTGATTCTATATATATGAACATTGCTTAAAAGCAAAACCTTGACGAAAATAACTCCAAAAGAGGGAAAAAAAGAAGAAGAAAGAAAGTAGTGTTTTTAACCTTTGAGACTGCTTTAACGACACCGGATTGATCTGCACCGGAGAAAGAATTGATCATTTGACCGAAAATGAGCGTCATGAAGGGTTGAGTTAAGCCATTAGCAATAGCCGCGACGGTTCCTACTGTTACCAAGAACATATCCAATCTATCTGCAAATGAAAAAAGCTTGTAAAATGGCACTTTTTGATCGTCAGCAGATGTCTTCTTCTTCTTGTGACTGCCATTGTTCTTGTTTTTATCTTCTTCTTTATCAGCTGCTTCACCTCTCTTCATTGATGATCCATTACCAGTATCAACCTCCATTTTTTGCTTCTTCAATGATCCTCTCGTACGTATATATATACCAGTTTCCTTTCGATCAAAAAGAAAAGAAAAGAAGGGAAATCAACCCAAATATTTTCTTGGGTTAATTATTAGTTTGTAAATTGTTAGAACAGTTAAAAGAAAATTCAAGAAAATAGCCCTTAAAGAAAGATCACAAGCCAACTAGAAAGAGAGAGAGAGAAAGAGAGACGTAGCAATGTATGTAAACAAGTTGAATAAAAGCAGGAATTTATGGTGGGTACTACGTGAATAAATTTAATGATTCCTTTACAAACTCAATCAGTATTTTTTTTTTTTTTTTCCTTTTTTGGGTTAATAGATAAGTGTGTTTAAAATATATGTATCATATCAGCTAAATAGATATATCTTTTTAATTTAATATGTTAAATATATATATATATATATATATATTCCTTTAATTTTATTAATATTATATTTTTTTAATATCTTACAATTTTATTTATGTATTTTAAATTTATATAATGATAAATTTAGTCATTAAATTTTTAAATATTGCATGTCATGTGTATCCATAATTATCAAATTATTTATTGATATTATATAAAATAAAAAGTGCAATATCATCCATTAATGTTTTAGTCTTAAAAAATAATTTTGACTCCTTTTAAAAAATTAATTATAAAAAATAATAATTAAATTAACAATAAATATAAATATTAAGGTTAAATTTATCATTAATTTTTTTTAGTATTTTGATTTTGGTCTTTCTAGAAGTTTGGTCTTTGTTACATCCGATTCTCCTCCTATTTTTGTTAATTATTGTTGATGACTCAATTGTTCCATCGTGTGCTGACATAATAGCTCCACTTTGGAGCTTTTTTTTTTTTTACATTTAATTTGTGGTTTTATTCCATTGCTTTTGATTTTTCATTTTTAATTTCCATTTAAATAAATCAGTATTTTTCACTTATAAATTTTTTAAATTTAGAATTTTAATATAAACCGACTTTCATTTGTAAAAATTATTTAAAATAAAATAAAACATTTTATATTTAGTATCCAATTTTTTTAACTATGTAATCTAATTAATTAATGAAGTTTTTATGTTTATATGTACCAAGACACCAAATGTTTCAAGCATAATTAAAAACCTTATTTTTAAAATATATTTAATAATTCTTGATAAAAAGTAAATAATATATTTTCAATAAAATTGTAGAAAATAATAACTAAACACTTATACTTATCACTTAATATGGGGATTTTTCATTTTTTTTTTAAGATTGTACTTTAAATACTTTACTTTTAAAAATTAAAAAGATAATATCATATTTGGTATTTATACTTTATAAAATGTCTAATGTGACACCAGAATTATCAATTTGTATATTATTTAATACATGTACTTTCAAAAAATGTTCAATATGGTACTTGAACTATCAATTTGTGTATTATTATAATAGGAAAGGATTGTATGAAACAGTGACGCCACATCATCTGTATCTCTTTTTCAATAGTTTTATGTCACATCAGTATTTTCATCCTGAGTTTCAACATTTTCATCTTGAATTACTGATGTGGCATAAAACTATTGGAAAGGGATAATATACTTATTTCATACAATCTTTTCTCTATTATAATACCTACAAACCGTGAGTAAACGCTAAACCAACCAATTAGAATTTAATATTTCAAAAGCAAAATTTAGAGAATCTCATGGTATTCAAAATCAAGTTATTCAACCATCCATTCTAGTTCAAATAAGTCAAATAACGTAACATAAAATATTATATTAATAAGATTAAAATTAAAAAATCAATATTTATTTTTATCAAACAACATAATTATATTTAGTACTTATATTTACTAATTTACCGAACAATTTTCTAATATAAACTAACACTTATAAAATCTAGCAATAAAATTTCAATACTTAACTTTTCAGCATTTAAATTTTCAATAATATTTAGTACCATGTAATGGCCCATTTTTGCCCGAGCTGGAATAAACCAAAATAAAAATAATAATAATAAAACCAGTGTTTATTTTAAACAGTCCAATTACCCACCAGACTAGCCCAAAATCCCGTTACACCCTCAGCAGCCCCAGACACTATAGACCTGGCCCAATACCTAAAACTCAAAATTACATGGCCCAACGACCCAAATATTGTTTCAGAATTTAGAAACCTCGAGACTAGGGTTTCTACTTTGCGCCGCAAGCCTCGACGCTAGCGTTACCCTCGCGCCCAGTAGAAGCCCGATCGTCACGCCGCATGTCCAGCTTGAACTCAGCGCAGCCCCGACATCGACCTCTCCTCGCGTCGCGATTAGCGCAGATAGCGCTCCACTGCCGTTCTTCTCGCCACGCTCCTGCACAAGGAAGGAAAGAACGTAGCAAAACTAGAAAAAAACAAATATGAAAATATATATTTCCTTTTTTATTTTTCTTATTCGGGTTATAAATAACCCCAAAGCAATATGTAAAAGAGGTGGGGGGAACACTGTTACACAGAGACAAAATACAGAAATAAAAGAACAAGATTTTTGCAATACAGAGGTTATTTTTTATTTACGCATTCTTTATTTTCTTTTCGTGCAAGCATATTTTTTATAAAAAATATACAAAAACAAAGAAAATGGACTTTTACCTTTTGATTCACGCTTAAGAGTTGAAATTTCCGACTGCGTAGCACGGAGGTCCGATAGCAGATTCAGAACAGGGGAGGGAGAATTTCAGAGAGTCTCTTAAAGTTTATTTTTTTAAAACCGTTCTGAAAATGATTTTTTAGCCTAATTTTAGTTTATATAACAATAATAAAACGGCACTGTTTTTTGCCTAAACTAATAGGCATTAAAACGACGCCGTTTTAAACCTTTGACCCGAACCCGACCCGGTAAACAAAAGGATCCGCGTGTTTTTTTGGTTAAATGGTTTAATTTTCATTTCGTCCCTTCTGCAAATTTTTAAATTTAAATTCAGTCCAAATTGTATTTTTATGTCTTTTTAAAATTAGCCCTAAAATATATTTTTGTTTCAATTAAACCCTCGGACTGCTTTAAAGGTCAAAAATAAAACGTCGTCGTTTTTTATTTGTCCTAATTGATATTTTAACCCCTGTAATTTAACGCGCATTTAAATTTAGTCCTTCTATATTGTTTTAATTGCTATTTTAACCCCTTTATTTATTTTTATTGTTATTTGATCCTGATTTCTTTCTTTATTTTTTTTAACCTTTTTTATTATAATATTATATTGTTATGCTAAAATTTTTAGTTTAATTTATTAATAGTATAAATATATATATGTATTTTTATTATTTTTATACTTAATTATTATTATATTATTTTACTTGTTTGATAATTATATATTATTACATATAATTTTTTATATTATTTATTATATTATATTTTGTATATTATATAGTATTATGTTTAGATTATCTATTATTTCTAAAGCTTCATTTTATACAAAATTTATTTATATTATCTAATCTATTTTTTATATTTTTTATATTTTTTACATTTATCCTCACATATAATTATTATTATTTATTATTTTATTATGTTTAATTTTCATTAGATATTATTTTTTTATATATTACATGTTTTTAAATTGTATATTATATAATATTATATCCTATATTATTTTTAGCTAAAATTTATTTATGTTATATATATATTCTATTTATTATTATTTTTATATGTAATTTTATATTTATTTAAAATCACTATATACTATTTTTTTTTATACATTGTTTATATTGTCTCTATCATATGTATGTGTTTTTATCTATTATTTAAGCTTGCATTAAATATGTTCATATTTGTTTATTATTTATCATATTTGTTTATGCTTCATCAAGTATTTACAATTGCTTTAGTGTAGGAATTATTATTTGTCATATTTTGTATTATTATTTCTTTATTGCCTATTTTAAATGTTAATATATTATAATTGCTTTTAATATTTTTGTTCAATGGTTTAAAATACAAATATTGTCACATAGATTATTGTGTGCAAAATTAATACTTTATCTAAAAGTTTTTTTAATAAGGCAATGTTTTGGTATTTAGAAATTCGGGAAATAGTGTCCAATCGTGCTGGGTTGCGATTTTCCGTTTAGCTAAATAACTAAATACCCTTTTAATAAATTTCGTAAATTATGAGATGACTTTAATTACGAGGGTTTAAAAAATGTCGTGTCCAATCGTGTTGGATGTGATGTTTATATTCTTTCGGAATAAAGAAATCTCAAGTTTCAAATAAAAAAACTTATTCTTGAGAACTCAAAATGTTGTATCCTAACTTATTGGGTGTAATGTTTTGTGTCTTGAGGTAAGAATTTTCTAAAATAAAAATGCACCTAGCTTCAAAGTTATAAAATGTTGTATCCTAACTTATTGGGTGTGGTGTTCTTATTTCTTTGAAATAGGAAAGTCTTAGTTTTTCTTCTAATAAAGGATCTTATTTTAAACTTTTTAAATTTCAAATATTTGGACATGATTTTATCAATTAGGTACCAATTTTTGGGCGTTATGAGGGTGCTAACCCTTCCTCATACGTAACCGACTCCCGAACCCGTTTTCACGTTTTTCGTAGACCAAAATCAAATGTTTTAAAATGAAACGTTTTATAAGGTGATCCAATCACACCTAAGTAAAAAAGGATTGGTGGCGACTCCCATTTTCGTTTTTTAAAAGTCGATCCCGTTTTCTAAACTCGATTTTAAAATGGTTTCGACAGCTTGGCGACTCCGCTGGGGATTAAGAGAGTCAGGCCGTAAAATTGATAATTTCATGTCCTTTTGTTCGAACTTAAGATTTTGATTTTAAAAATATGATCCTTTTATTGCATGTGATTTTAAAATATATCTCTTTGCATTGCACTGCATGATCGTCATGGTCACACCCTTAAGTGGGGGCGAGAAGCTATGCCTTCGTGAGGTTTTCACCTCCGCATGGGCTAGTGGATTGCTTCCGGAATACATTTGTACCTATGTTTTCGTGAAGTTTTCACTTCCGCATGCCCATAGGGAAATGTATTCCCCTGAACCGAACTTGGTCCATATGAGCCTATAATGGGTGAGGATTGAGGAATCTGCTAGTTCGGGTACCTCAACTTTAGAACTAAACCACATATAGTGAAAACCTAAGGGCTTACCCTAAATAGAACCATGTCAAACCCTAGTAGTCACCCTGATAGGTTCTATGTTATTTATTTTTCCTGTGCTAACGGATTTTCTTTTGTTTTGATTGCATTGCATTTACATCATAGAAAAGAGGTGTTGACTTCAAATTCGATTGCTAAATAGAAAAGTTTGTCATAAGAAAACGAGTTTTTTGATAAAGTGAATTATAATACGGTCTCGTCCGAATATGGTCAAAGTGAACACAATAAAAGAAGACTGATAGCCGGCGAAGGAATACAAGACCTTATTACCCAAGGATTCAAGCTGACAAAGACTATTCGAGAATCACCACTTCTCGGCTTTTTTTTTGAATAGGCTAACGAGCATTATGGAAATAAGTGAACAATAAGTCGTGGCTGTGGCCCAGATCAAGCAAAAGGAGCTAGATGAGGCATCTATTAGAAGTTTGCAAGATTCGACCTTTGCGAAGAAGAGGATTGATGTTTTTGCTTGGAATATGAGTGCAAGGCCGTATATGCGATCCGTTTTATGTAAAGAAATTTGCTTTCCAGAAAAGTTTTTCTAATGGAATTGAATTCAGGATCAACGCCTCTCTTTCTTTGCATTCATGCATTTGCATTACATTGCATCATTTGCATTAGACTTTTACAAGAGAACCCTAATTAGGTAAAAATATTTCAGAGTTAACCTGGAAAACATGGAGCAAAGGTTGGAGAGAATAGAACAAATGCAAAAACAGATGCATGGGCAATTGACTGAGATTCAGCAAGAAATGCGGGAACAAATGTTAGAGTTCCAAAAGAATGTGATTGGCCAGTTAACTCAATTACTAGTGAAACACCCCAAACCCGGCCCACGAGCTTTGACCAGATTTGGTATGTTCCTTAAGTAAACCGGTTTTCAAATTCTTTTGTTACTTAGAGAAAAACTTGTGTGATTTTAAAAAAAATATTGTTTGGGTTGGGCTTGTGTTGAAAACAAACTGGATTTTTATATTAGAAAACCTTTTTTTTTTAATTTTAAGTAATAAACATATCGAGTATATTTTAAAATAAAATACTTAGTCTTTAACTTGTAACACAATAAAACAACAAGTAGAAATAAAAATCGTTCATCATGGCCTTATGGCCTTATTTCATCAAATAGTTTCCAAAATATTTCAAAGTACTAAAATAAATTCAAGAGTCCATAAAAATATAAACTTCATGTTAAGCATGGCCACCACAAGTACTGCCGTCCCGGTCCATCACTGTTCATCACCTGAAACATGGTCCCACAACGGGGTGAGTCAAACAGACTCAATGTGTACACGACACTAAATCATAATAGAATCAGGCATACAATAGTTACACATTCAAAACATAAAATACAAGTTATGATGCATTCCCAAACCCAAACCTAATTGTCCATCCGCTACACACCCCCGTACCTGCCAGTCACACCGTGGGGACTACTAAGTCGACCCTTCTTCCGCTACACTCCAAATTGCGGTCTTAGGTCACCGCATTCGTGGTCTTAGGTCACCACGTTCAGATTACTGTGGTCTTAGGTCACCACTTTCAGATTACTGTAGTCTTAGGTTATGAAACACCCCAAACCCGGCCCATGAGCTTTGACCAGATTTGGTATGTTCCTCAAGTAAACCGATTCAAAGTTCTTTTGTTCCTTAGGAAAAACTTGAGCAATTTTAAAGAAAATAATGTTTTGGGTTGGGCTTGTGTTGAAAACCAAATTTATCTTATATTGAAATCCATTTATTTCAGGTGACAAAATACTTAGAGTTTATTTTAAAATAAATTTGTTGATCCATAAATAATAATTTGTAAACATAATAAATAAAAGTAAAAAAAGAAATAAAGAAATTCAACTGTGGCCTTATGGCCTTATTGCATCAAATAATCCCAAAATAAAATTCTTAAGTACTTAAATAAAATAAAATGTCCATTTTGAATAAAACTTCAAGCTGAGCATGGCCACCACAAGTTCTGTCGTCCCGGTCCATCACTGTTCATCACCTGAAAAATGTTCCCACAACGGGGTGAGTCAACAGACTCAATGTGTACACAACACTAAGTCATAATAGAATCAGGCATACATATGATACACATTCAAATCATAGAATACATTTAATGATGCATTCCCAAACCCAAACCTATTTGTCCATCCGCTACACACCCCCGTACCTGCCAGTCACACCGTGGAGACTACTAAGTCGACCCTCCTTCCGCTACACTCCAAATTTGCGGTCTTAGGTCACCGCATATTGTGGTCTTAGGTCACCACTTTCAGATTACTGTGGTCTTAGGTCACCACTTTTCAGATATCACGGTCTTAGGTCACCGTGTTCGTGGTCTTAGGTCACCACATTCACTTCCCCTTTCAAACAAACCCATATGCCCCATATAATAACAATATGCATGGATATGCCAGAGTTCACATTCTTATTCTTATTCTCATGTTATAATTAACATATTTCATAATCCTAGTAGGAGTAGGAAACGTACCTGAGTACTTAGTACCATAACATGGTACCTTAGCCACTTTCATATTCTTATTAACACATGTTTTAATAAACATAGCTATAATACATATTATAAAGTAGTGTGGGGTACACACCTGATTCGCTTAACAACTTCACTGAAATCTCGAGATCTGATCTACCGCCTTAGATCTCAATTCCTACATTTGATTAATCACTTACTATTTAGTAAAAACCTATTTGACTATAAAACCAAATCCTAGTAGGATTTGTACACCTAAAACTTACCTTGTTGCCGATTTGCTTAAGAACCAAGTCCCGAAACTTTGTATCCTTCTTCCTTGTATTCGGCCAACTCTAGATCCCTTTAACATATTAGTTTTCGGCTTTTAAGATAATAAAAGATAGATCCAAACACTAAAATAAGCCTTGGCCGAATGCTATAGACACTTACCTTGTGGATTTTAAATCCCGAATCTCACCGAATAACTAGGGAACACGTAGCTTATGGTGTACCTTCGGGAAAAGAACTTCTCCTTCCTTGTAGTCGACACTTAGCAAATCCCAAAAGATCCTTCCATAGTCGGCAACCAAAATATGTATGGGGTTAGATTATCTCTCGGCTAATCTAAAAGAAAAGAATGGAAACCAAACTTGGATCTTACCCTTATTTGAAGAAATCGATTGCACCTTCACTTCAACCTTCAGAGATTCAGCTATGGCTAAATGATGCTCTCACAACTTTCGGCTTTTGGAGGGATTAGAAAGAAAAGAGAAGGAAGAATAAAGATGGAGGATTCGGCTAGAACACAAGGTATTTTGGCTTGGCAAAAATAAAAGAAGAAGAGGATTTGGTGAAGAGAATTCGGCAGAGGCTTTCAAAGAACAGAAAATAATGCAGAATGGCCTCTCCTTTCCTTTTATAGCCGAATTTACTAGGCTAGAGTCCCTTACTTGGCCACCACTCTTCTATTTTGATAACTTTATCCCTTGATTTATCACTTTAATTATCAACAAAACTTAATCCAATATTTATCTCTTATCTCCTAATAAAAATAACAATAATTATCCATCATTTATCTCTTGAAAATAATCTAAAATAAATCCATTATTTATCCCTTATTTATCCACCCTTTATCTCTTAAAAATAAAAGAATAAAAGCTCCTAATTTATAGCCATGTGCCGTCCACCTCACTTCTTCTGGAAGCAAAATAAAATTTCTTTTATTTGCTTCCCATGTGACTCGAACTCAGGCCCAACACCCTTGCATGTGGTGCCATTTCCAGAGGCCCTAAGTGGCATCTTCAGGCCACTTTTCCAAGCCTGTTTGTGTGTCAAATTTCACAAACTTTTTCTTTTAAGGCCACCTTGCCTTAATTTCCTCTTTTAAACCTTAAAACTCGACATTTCTAGGTCATTTCTAAGTTTCCAAAAATTTTCGTTTACCTCTTTAAACTTGACATTTCCTTACATTTCCAAGTTTCCAGAAATGTTTACTTTCCTCTTTTGAATCATTTCCACATCATTTCCTTACATTTCCATACATTTCCATACATTTCCATACACTTCCTTACATTTCCATACACCTTAGGGTTCCTAAACTCCTCAGAACACTTCCAACATACCCACTGAGCCCACTATCTCAGGAATTACGCACGAACACATAACCCCTAATCTAGGATGTTACAACTAGCCAAAAGATTTGAAAAGAGGAATCGTCCAGTAGTCAACAACGTGGATGATGAGGAAGACATCGTTTATTCCCCAAAAGGTGTCCTGACTCAACTAGATACACATTTGCATGGGGGACCCATCATTATTGAACCCCGATGTCAAGCTAATACTGCGGCTATATTGAATTCCCCAATGGGTTCAGGTTTTGACCCGAATGATGATCAAACTAAACCGATTGTTCTGGTAGAAACAAAGGGAAGAGGAGAATGGACCTCAAAAGCCCTGAAAAAGAAGGAAAAGAAAACACATAATGCCGATAGGTATAGTAAGAGCCATTCAGAGCCAATTACAGTAAACTAGCCAAGGACGGTAACTACCAGCAATCAGGTTTCCCCAAAGCAAAACTCTGAAAAACTCCAATTTATGCTCATTTCGATGACGTATAAGGAGCTATATCAAAGTTTATTTGAGGCACATATGGTGTCTCCATTTTATCTAAAGCCGTTACAACCCCCATATCCTAAATGGTATGACTCAAACGCTAAATGTGACTACCATGCGGGAATATTAGGGCATTCCATAGAAAATTGCACTGCCTTCAAAAAGGTAGTTGAAAGGCTTATCAAGATGGGAATTGTGAAGTTTGACGATTCATCAAAACCTGATCACTTTGACGAGGCAGTAAATGCGATCCCTTAAAGAAGTGAAGAGGGAATTGGAAAACAATGTTTCTAAACCTTTGGATACTTTGAAGTGTCTTAAATAATGGGATTGAGGAAGAGATCTCTATATTTTTAGAGCTGATCTATAGTAATGTGCAAAACATGCTTGTTGCCTTAGGCCTAGAGGCAATAAGACCCCTTTTGTGAAATAGGCTTGTTTCCGAAACTTTATTTCAATGAAATGCATTTTAAGCAAATATTCTTTTATTCTTTCCATTTCATACTGTATATTCTTTTACTATATTCTTTTATTCTTTATTCATGACCATATCATGCAAATAATTATCCTTAGAATCATTTATTCTTTGAATTTGTTTGCCTTCATACCTAGGTACCCAGATATCAACGACATGGGCGACGTTGTTACTGACTCCCTTTTTAAATGAGATATGGGTCTAGCGAATCTCAGGACTTTGAAGATGACAAAGATTGTGACATATCTTCTGACTTGTTAAGAATGGTTTAACAAGATGAAAAACAGACCTTACTCAACAAAGGGTCTACGGATATTATGAGCCTAGAAAAGGGGTAAAGATCGAAGCCTAGCTCACCACAAAAAATAAGGCAAGACATCACTGAGTTGTTTTCAAGAATTCAAAGATGTTTTGCACAATTATATCAAGATATGCCTGAACTAATAAAACACGGGCTAAACAAGAGGATGGGGCACTGCTGGTCTACCATGGAAGGGGATTGCATCAGTTATACCATAAATACTGAATTAAGGAGACAAGATCCATGTGCCTACTTCAGTTCTTCATAAATTTTCCATATGTGGGGCATGTATGTGATGGGGCCAATCTCGTCAAAAGTTTTTAGCCAAAATCGACTCATCGACATAGTCATCGTTTTTAGCCAAAAGAATAGAAGTAACTTCATATGCCAATGTTACAAGATCGACAGTCATCAAATTCCAAAAAAAATCCAAAAAAATTTCTAAAAAAAAAGAATAAAAGAAAGGATCAGATGCCAGCAAAGAATGCCATAAAGGATCATGCATAACTGTACAAAGTCAAAGTCTACAGTTTGTCCAAAGATCAGGCAGCATATCACAGTTCAGAATTTTTTTCAAAAAAAAAAAGAAAAGAAAAGAAAAAAACTATGAAAGGTGACTTAGACTTGTAAGGATTGGCATAAGAAGCTACCGTTACCTTCTGAACGTTGGCCAGAACCTTCGTGGGGCAACATCTTACCCATTGGTTTATGGAATTGAAGTATTTTGCCAATTGAACCTAGTTGAAGAAAGGTTTAAAGTTATCCATCACGATCAGATGATGCAAGCTTACGACAAAGAGGTTCATCCTAGAGAATTCCACACGGGGGAACCTGATGTTGAAACAGATTTTTCTTCTACAAAATGATTTTAGAAGAAAGCATATGCCAAACTGGGAGGGACCTTATGTGGTAAGAAAGAGCCTATTCTAGAGGATCATTGATATTGACTGAGATGGATGCCAAAGACTTTCCAATCCGTAGAATTCAGGTTCAATCAAGAAAGATTGCATCATTTCGAATTAGGAGCATTTGATTCATTTCGATTATGGTGTCCTAATCGTTTTTCAAACAAAAAAAAGGAAGAGGAGGAAATCATTCTCATTCTGCATTCATGCAAATGTCATCCTTAAAATCATTTAGTTAGGAGCATTAGATTCATTTTGATCATGCATCCTAATCATCATTCTCATGACATTCTGCATTCATGCAAAAAGTCATCCATAATACATTCGAATATATAGGACAGGTCCCTCAGAGGACGGTGTAGCAAAATCAAAAATTTCAGATTTTGTTCCCAAGTGGATCAAACTGAAGAATGAAGTCTTCCTGAAGATAGTAAGGAAGCAAATTGAAAATTTTAGGTTTTGTTCCCTAGTGGAGCAAATTGAAGAATTGAAAATTTCAGATTTTGTTCCCCAGTGGAGCAAACTGAAGAATTGAAAATTTCAGATTTTGTTCCCCAGTGGAGCAAACTGAAGAATTGAAAATTTCAGATTTTGTTCCTTAGTGGTGCAAACTGAAGAATTGAAAATTTCACATTTTGTTCCCTAGTGGAACAAACTGAAGAATTAAAAATTTCAGATTTTGTTCCCAAGTGGATCAAACTGAAGAATGAAGTCTTCCTGAAGATAGTAAGGAAGCAAATTGAAAATTTCAAATTTTGTTCTCTAGTGGAGCAAACTGAAGAATTGAAAATTTCAGATTTTGTTCTCAAGTGGATCAAACTGAAGAATGAAGTCTTCTTGAAGATAGTAAGGAAGCAAATTGAAATTTCAGATTTTGTTCCCTAGAAATGGTAGTGGAGCAAACTGAAGAATGAAATTTCAGATTTTGTTCCTTAGTGGAGCAAACTGGAGAATTGAAAATTTCAGGTTTTGTTCCCTAGTGGAGCAAACTGAAGAAATGAAAATTTCAGGTTTTGTTCCCTAGTGGAGCAAACTGAAGAATTGAAAATTTCAGATTTTGTTCCCTAGTGGAGCAAACTGAAGAATTGAAAATTTCAAATTTTATTCCCTAGTGGAGCAAACTGGAGAACTAAAAATTTCAGAGCAAACTGAAGAATTGAAAATTTCAGATTTTGTTTCTTAGTGGAGCAAACTGAAGAATGAAGTCTTCCTGAAAATATGGAATAGATTGAAGATAGCGGAAATTGCCTCCCTGAAGTTGCAGTGAAGCAGATTGAAGTTATCAGACTGATTGAAATCAAGAGGAAGTTCCAGTACCCCTGAAGATGCAGTTGGGATTGTAACCCATTTGAAGAAAGCGAGGATCAAGAAGTCGAGACTTGGCCAAGATCGGGCAAAAATTGGTCCTTTTATAGTCTTTACTCTATTCTTGTTTCACGACAATGAGCAAAGAGGGGCAGCTGTAATGGCCCATTTTTGCCCGGCTGGAATAAACCAAAATAAAAAAAAAATAATAAAAACAGTGTTTATTTTAAACAGTCCAATTACCCACCAGACTAGCCCAAAATCCCGTTATACCCTCAGCAGCCCCAGACACTATAGACTTGGCCCAATACCTAAAACCCAAAATTACATGGCCCAACGACCCAAATATTGTTTCAGAATTTAGAAACCCCGAGACTAGGGTTTCTGCTTTGCGCCGCAAGCCTCGACGCTAGGGTTACCTTCGCGCCCAGCAGAAGCCCGTTCGTTACGTCGCATGTCCAGCTTGAACCCAGCGCAGTCCCAACATCGACCTCTCCTCGCGCCGCGATTAGCGCAGATAGCGCTCCACTGCCGTTCTTCTCGCCACTCTCCTCCACAAGGAAGGAAAGAACGCAGCAAAACTAGAAAGAAACAAATATGAAAATATATATTTCCTTCTTTATTTTTCTTATTCGGGTTATAAATAACCCCAAAGCAATATGTAAAAGAGGTGGGGGGAACACTGTTACACAGAGACAAAATACAAAAATAAAAGAACAAGATTTTTGCAATACAGAGGTTATTTTTTATTTACGCATTCTTTATTTTCTTTTCGTGCAAGCATATTTTTTATAAAAAATATACAAAAACAAAGAAAATGGACTTTTACCTTTTGATTCATGCTTAAGAGTTGAAATTTCCGACCTCCAGTCACCAGCCACGGAGGCGCATGGAGTGCGTAGCACGGAGGTCCGATAGCAGATTCAGAACAGGGGAGGGAGAATTTCAGAGAGTCTCTTAAAGTTTTTTTTTTTAAAAAAACCGTTCTGAAAATGATTTTTTAGCCTAATTTTAGTTTATATAACAATAATAAAACGGCACCGTTTTTGCCTAAATTAATAGGCATTAAAACGATGCCGTTTTAAACCTTTGACCCGAACCCGACTCGGTAAACAAAAAGATTCGCGTGTTTTTTGGTTAAATGGTTTAATTTTCATTTCGGCCCTTCTGCAAATTTTTAAATTTAAATTCAGTCCAAATTGTATTTTTATGTCTTTTTAAAATTATCCCTAAAATATATTTTTGTTTCAATTAAACCCTCGGACTGCTTTAAAGTTCAAAAATAAAACGTCGTCGTTTTTTATTTGTCCTAATTGCTATTTTAACCCCTGTAATTTAACGCGCATTTAAATTTAGTCCTTCTATATTTGTTTTAATTGCTATTTTAACCCCTTTATTTATTTTTATTGTTATTTGGTCCTGATTTCTTTCTTTATTTTTTTAACCTTTTTTATTATAATATTATATTGTTATGCTAAAATTTTTATTTTAATTTATTAATAGTATAAATATATATATGTATTTTTATTATTTTTATACTCAATTATTATTATATATTATTTTACTTATTTGATAATTTATATATATTACATATAATTTTTTTATATTACTTATTATATTATATTTTGTATATTATATAGTATTATGTTTACATTATCTATTATTTCTAAAGCTTCATTTTATACAAAATTTATTTATATTATCTAATCTATTTTTTTATATTTTTTTACATTTATCCTCACATAATTATTATTATTTATTATTTTATTATGTTTAATTTTCATTAGATATTATTTTTTATATATATTACATGTTTTTAAATTGTATATTATATATATTATATCCTATATTATTTTTAGCTAAAATTTATTTATGTTATATAATATATTCTATTTATATTTTTTTATATGTAATTTTATATATTTATTTAAAATCAATATATACTATTTTTATTTTATACATTGTTTATATTGTCTCTATCATATGTATGTCTTTTTATCTATTATTTAAGCTTGCATTAAATATGTTCATATTTGTTTATTATTTATCATATTTGTTTATGCTTCATCAAGTATTTACAATTGCTTTAGTGTAGGAATTATTATTTGTCATATTTTGTATTCTTATATCTTTATTGCCTATTTTAAATGTTAATATATTATAATTGCTTTTAATATTTTTGTTCAATAGTTTAAAATACAAATATTGTCACATAGATTATTGTTTTTGCAAAATTAATACTTTATCTAAAAGTTTTTTTAATAAGGCAATGTTTTGGTATTTAGAAATTCGGGAAATAGTGCCCAATCGTGCTGGGTTGCGATTTTCCGTTTAGCTAAATAACTAAATACCCTTTTAATAAATTTCGTAAATTATGATATGACTTTAATTACGAGGGGTTAAAAAATGTCGTGTCCAATCGTGCTGGATGTGATGTTTATATTCTTTCGGAATAAAGAAATCTCAAGTTTCAAATAAAAAAACTTATTCTTGAGAACTCAAAATGTTGTATCCTAACTTTTTGGGTGTGATGTTTTGTGTCTTGAGGTAAGAATTTTCTAAAATAAAGATGCACCTAGCTTCAAAGTTATAAAATGCTGAATCCTAACTTATTGGGTGTGGTGTTCTTATTTCTTTGAAATAGGAAAGTCTTGGTTTTTCTTCTAATAAGGGATCTTATTTTAAACTTTTTAAATTTCAAATATTTGGACATGATTTTATCAATTAGGTACCAATTTTTGGGCGTTATGAGGGTGCTAACCCTTCCTCATACGTAACCGACTCCCAAACCCGTTTTCACGTTTTTCGTAGACCAAAATCAAATGTTTTAAAATGAAACGTTTTACAAGGTTATCCAATCACACCTAAGTAAAAAAGGATTGGTGGTGACTCTCATTTTCGTTTTCTAAAAGTCGGTCCCGTTTTCTAAACCTGATTTTAAAATGGTTTCGACATACCACATTGAACATTTTCAAAGTACAATACCACACTGAATATTTTATAAAATAATAGGTACTGAATGTGACATTATTCCAAAATTAAATTTATCAAACAATCTAATCATATTCCGTACTTAATTTTAAGAAATATACCAAACAAATTTTATAACTTAATCTTTATGTTTATCAATTAACACCTAAATTACTTTTATTTAAACTTAAGTTAAAAGAGATAACTTAAATGGGGTCATATTATAACATTATTTCTGGTATTATACATAAGTTGTGGATTTAATCATTATATTTTAAATTGATCAAATTTAGTCCATATGCTTTTCGAATTGGTAAATCTTAATCTTATATTTTTTTGTATGACTAATATGTAATAATAATAACCTGACACGACTTACATATATAATTATCACATAATATTTTGAAAATAACAAAATTTGACTTAATAAATTTTAACATTTACCATTTAATTATGACTAAAATTTAAAAAATTCAAAAAATAAAATTACTAAAAATAACCAAATTAAATCCGCAACTTACACATAAAATCATTCTCCTATCTACGCAATCCATTATTAAGAACTTGGAATTATATTGCTGTTGATTTGAAAGTTTCAAGTTTGAGCAAACTATTTTTCATGTGATAAAAGATTGAATTATAATGTGGATTCACGTTATAAATAATTGCCATTCCAAATAATTATTAATTGACTCATATACTATATTATATGTCACATGTTAATAAAAAAATATTTGTTTTTGACAAATCACAAGAATTTAGCTACGAGAAGTTATCAAACTCAACCTATTTATCTATTATTATTTTTTACTTAATTTAATGAATATTTGACATGGATGAACATTACAATGGATTATCCAAAAATTTAAACCATATATGTAATGGTTTGATTGTCAAGTGTGACCTGAATTTGAGTTACGCTAGTCGCGTTTGTTATTCGGGTTTTACCTTGTCATTGTAATTCACCAAAAATATATTTTTTTTATTTTTTAAATAAAAATTATATTTTGTTACATTGTCTAATAATATTTTTTTGATGATTTAAATTTTACAAAAAATATAAAAAAAGTTTGATTTTTATAAAATAAAAATTCTATTGAAAAACATTATTGTTTAGAGAAAATATTTGATACATTACTACTGAAGTTTTAGACTTTTCAAGATTAGAAGGTTAACAAGTGTTCTATGAGAGTATAATAAAATATTAACAAATGATTATTTTAGAAAAAAAAAGCACGTGATAATTTTTTAAAGCTGCTTATTAAATTAAAAAAAAGTACAATATTGCTAGAGTACCAAATTGCATATTAAAATTAAAATTAAAATCAAGTACTAAAAGATATATTAACCCTTAATCTAATAATGGAAAATTATTTTTCATTCATTCCTAATTATTAAATGGTTGTTATGTTTTATCATACCAATTTAAACCATAATTAATATTTTTTTTAAGTCTACAATGAAGGGCAATTAATTTGGACGAGTTAATTTCTCTGTTTTATCAATCACGACCCTTTTTTTTACTCCCAAAAAGTTGGATACTCCTAACTTTGGTATATTAGGGGCAAAATACGTGATGAATAATTTGCTTTTTTCTTTTTCTATTTTTTATCCAATGAATTGTGTTTTTTTTTTTTATATCCTTGTAAATTTGACAATTTGAAGTATGATATAAATAATAAGTAATTTAATATAATACTTTTAATGAATATGAAAAATCCGAAAAATAGTATATAAATATAATTCACTTGAATACCAACACAACAAAATTAATATATAATACTTTTAATGAATATCGATGTTTTTTTATACAATACTCAAACTTATACATGCACACACTCCGCTACCATACAAGTGAACAGAGGCGAATCCAAGGGGGCTGGCAGGGCCCCGGCCCCCCTAAAATGGAAAATTGTTGTTTTGACTCTTTAGGAAATTTTAAAATTTTAAATTAGTAAAGGTAAAATTACGCTTTGACCCCCTAAAATTATGAAAATTTAATTTAATCCTTTAAAAATTATAAAGATATAGACTATTAAAAGTTAAAATTTCATTTCGCCCCCCTAAAAAAAATTTCTGACTTCGCCCCTGCAAGTAAATTTGTAGATCGAACCTTGATCGATCTTAAATATGGATGAACCACTTCAACCAATGAACCTATTACTTGAGTTTTTTATTTTCATGTTATTCATTTAGGTTTTTACATATTCTAATATTTATATATTTTTATATTGACAAAATGGTCAATTTTCTAACAATCCATGTATTTATAGGTTGAAATTCGTAAAGTAACTAAAGGCTATTTATAGACTAAAATTCGTAGCATATATGACTACAACAACCCTAGGATAATCAGAGTTTAAGCAGAAAACTAAAAATAGAGTTTAATTGGGAGAAGAAAACCGAAAAATTTGAGTTGTACGTCGCCATATCATGACGTGGCATCGGGTCGTCAGGACGAAAGAGGACTGCGTCGTCAAGATGAGGGATTTCTTCTCATCGTGATGTCGGCTGCTCGTCAAGACAAAGAAAACTTCCTCGTTGAGACGTCACACACTGTATAGTGCAAAATGCGAGGCATAACTCCACAATATATGTAAAAAATATGTTTGTTATATGCCTTACCTTGTCTATCTCACTTCAATAAAGTCGTGTCAAATATCTACCTCACCAAAGCTCATCTCCTCACTAATGATAGGAACCTTGCCATATACTATCCACTACTAGTAAAGTAGGTCGACTCATCATCATGCAGACATAAAAGGTTTTATTGGGAGACACACGACTTAGGAGCCCAAGCATAGGTGTCCACTAGACTACTTGACTCATCTCTTAAGAGTTGATGACCTGTCTAGGCAGCATGCATACATACTTTCCCACTTACCTAAAAGGGAGGACTTCATTCTTCTTCTTTTTTTATGCTCTCTGCATAGAAAGAGCTTCATGTGAACCTTATTCAATAACCCCCTTCCCAAACCCTTCTCTCTTTCTTGCAACCTTGCATCAAGAATTGGTGTAGTGAGCATTGACCTACACACCTAAAAACCTTCAAATCTTCAATGGCTAATCCTAATAAAACTATCCCTAACCACCAACCTTTGAACCAAGAGAATCTTCCAATCACCATTAATTATCCTCTAGCTAGCAAATAATCTTACAATTTGCTAGACTCGTCCTAAAGAACTTTTCCACCACCAATGCCAAAAGTTCGACCATACCCAACACTTGATGATCAAATCACGTTCTAAATCCAAATTTTAACTCCTAAAAAAATTTTGAACTTCATGAACAAATTAAAATGATGCAAGAAAAACTATAAAAATAATAGCAAAATAAAAAAAATAACCCTACAAAACACCCAACTCATACAAGAACTGCGAGCAACCTAAAATCTCTCTCAAAAGCAAACACCCCAAGATAATGAATTAGTAGACTCATCTTGGCTATCGTCATGTACATCTCGTGATAACCTTTAAAATTTGCCACAAACATTGCCCATGTCTTTTGAGAACCAAATAGAAGCCACTAAATAGTAACTACAAACAATATAAATGCACAAAGTTAGATGATGTAGAGTGAGCGCTTCTTCAAATAACCCTTTGGCTCCAAATATTGCGATTGAACACTTACTACCCACATTTAGACCTCCCAAAAGAAAAGTATAACAACAACATAGACCTATATGACCACTTGTTGCATTACAACAATTATATGAATATTATGGGTGCCACTGACACCCTCAAATGCAAAGTATTTTTAATGACTCTTCTAGATCATGCAAGAACTTGGTATCAATCTGTAACATCCTGAATTTATGGGCTTGTGCATTTTGTGTAGTGTATGCTTAAAATATTAAATTGGGAGTTTGAGATACAAATGGGGCTCAAATTGGGTTGAGGCCTTGTTTTAAATATTTTATTTAGACACTCTAGGGGCTTAAATTAAAGTTTAGTAGTTTAAGTGACATATTGGGCTTGTGGCCCAGCAACTAGGGGCACAATAAAGGGGAGCTATAGTGGCGTCACTTGTGCATAAGGAAGGCCCAAATTTTGGCAGCTTGAAGCCCAGGTTTTAGGGCTAAAATTCGGCACTTGAAGAGGAGCTAGGGGGACGGCACAAGGCTATTATTTAGGGATTTATTTTATATGGATAATAAGAAGATAAAGGCTATTATTTAGGGACTTATTTTATGTGGATAATAAGCAGATAAAGGCTATTATTTAGGGATTTATTTTATGTGGATAATAAGCAGATAAAGGCTATTTTTGAGGAGATAATAGATCAAGATAAGGGAAAGGGATGAGGTTAATCTCTTGATTGCAGAGTTGGCCGAAAATCAATCTCTGCTAAGGGGAGGAATCAGTTTTCTATATAAAGGGGGGATGCAGAAATTTGCTGCTAAAGCTCTCATCTTTTCTCTTTTCTCTACCGAAATTTCTACTCCATTCTTTCTCTCTTCTCCTTTCTTTTTCTAACAGAAACCAAAACTCTTAAAGTCTCAATTGCCGAAACCCTGCTATTTTTTCCACTTTTCTTTTGGCCGAATCTCTCTACCCATTCCTTGCTTTTATTTTTTCCAATTCTTTAAAGCCAGAATCACTAAGATCTCACCTCCTGAAGTTGCCGAATCTTCTTTAATGGAGTCTACTTGTGCCGAAATTTGAAAGAAACAATAGGTAAGTGTTGATTTCAGGATTTCAATATTCTTTCGGCTTTTCAAAATCCTTAGCCGAATGGCTATTAGAAACTAATCTCTTATTTCACTCTTATTTTCGGCACTCTGGGATCTGAAGAGGAGTCAATCGTGTAGATCTCTAAGTCATAAGTTCAGTAATACTCGAATCAAGGTACTTCCGGGATTTCAAGGTAAGAAAGTCTATTGATTTTAGTATGTAAAAAACGGAAAGAACACTAACCATGGCCGATTATAGGAGAAAGCCTATTTTTCATATCTTTCCGGCTTTTTGAGCAAGTTGTAGATCGGTTAAGCAAGAGTATCGACACTAATCAGGTGTGTAACACTTCCACACCATTATATTGATTGCTAGTATATATATATATATATATATATGTAATAAATCTGTTATACCATGTTAAATGCCGAAATCCCGGCATATCGTTTGGAAACCCGAAAAAGGGTAAAGGCTAAATATCAGGTTAGTGATTTCTGCCACTCAACAATGATTGATTCTGTTAAATGATATGTGATATATGTCGATTGTTTTATATATACTTGGGGTTGGGTGATTGATGAAAGGGGAAGTGATCTGTTCTAGTGGCTTATGCCATTTCAGCCTGGTGACTCTATCACAACTCCGTTTCTGGTGGCTATTGCCATTTCAGCCTGGTGACTCTGTCACAACTCTGACGATGAGCAGCATGACTACCATCAATGGTGTGTAGCGGTGTGGGTTGATTGTAGAAATCCCCAATGGTGTGACTGGCAAGTAAGGGGGTGTGTAGCGGATGGAAACTTAGGATTTGGGTTGGGCTTTGCATGTTATCTTTTATATTAAGTTTTATATTTTGATCTGTGGGGCTAAGGCCCAAATTTAATGGTGCATGAGGGTTGCACACTGAGTCTCACGACTCACCCTATTATTTTAACCATTTCAGGTGACACTTAGTACATTGGACCGGGCTGGAGGAGAGAGCAAGGTGGCCATGCGACAGAGCGTTGAGAATTCGGCATAAAGACTTAGTTTAATATTTTATTTTCTTTTAATTAATGGGTTTAAATTTCCTTGTAATAAGGCCATGGGCCACTAGATTACCATTTATGTTTTGGGATTTTGTTGGGCTTTTATCTTAAATTTTATGTTTTCAATTAAGTTAAGACTTGTATGAAATTTTAGTTTTCATTTAAAATCCACCAAGATAATTTATGACTTAATATTTTATTCTTTAATGAATTCTTAAGCTTTCGGAATAAAGGTGTAAACCTAGTAATTTTTTTCCAAAATACGACATGTTTTGTAAAATCTTTTTAGTGACATACCAGATTCGGTTGTAGTGTTTGGGCCGGGTTTGGGGTGTTACACAATCTCTATTGTTTGGGTCAATACACACTCTCGAGTAGGTTGCTTGTCAATTTATAGGAAATTTTCTAGCTAATTATGCAATCCTCAAAAACCTTGCAAATTTTCTTTCTATTAGGGATAATAGAAGCTAACCCTTTAAAGTATACATTCACTTTTTCATTGTAACAATGATGGAAACCAAAGACCTAATTGATGAGTGGGCTATTCAAGCCTATATAACCAGTGTAGAATACAATAATCTAAAATACGCTTTGACAAATGAAAAGCTTGATAAACTTTACAATTTATTTAAAAAAGCTAGCAGATATGTAGATACAATTTATTTTCATGTTATCATCCCATCCAAAACCACTTTCACCTCGAATTTTGCATATAATCTGCCACTGATTTTTTACAGTCCTCAAATGATTTTCCACATGTTTCGTGTCGCATTGGACTTGAAATCTTTTAGAAATGGCTTCGACAACTTGATTAATAGAAACTGCTTTGAAACTATTAGAAGGTTTATTTCCTTTCTGGGCCTCATCTGCTAGAATTTCAAGAAAAACATGTTCCATTGGTTTTGTCCACCTGAATTGCTTAGAGGTCCCTTCTTTGTTGCCCTTACCCATTCTACATTAATAATTGTCATTGTCAATCATTTCAGTATCCAACAAGCTTAAAACATAATAAATTCAATATCTAACAAGCTTAAAACATAATCAATATCTAACAAATTCAAGACATAATAATTTCAAAATCCAACAAACTAAAATTTCAATATTATTATCCAATCAACATTAACAAAAAAAAAATTAAGACTAAAACATACATAACATAGAAACAATAACCCTAAGCCCCAAACCTACCTTATATTTCTAGCCATATAATCAGTTCACATAGTTTGTGCAATTTCGTCTCTCTTAGTAGACCATCCTCTTGCTTCTTCTCTTTCTTCTCGCTCCGTAAGAGTTGGTATTATCAAATCAGACTCAGGCTCCTCGTATAATCCTTTATTAAGAAAATCATTAGGATCAACTCCCATTATATAATTATGAATGATATAACAAAACAAAACTATATCTACTTGAGTTTGAAAATTTCAAAATGGTTCAGCATCTAATACACGAAACTGTTTCTTCAAAATCCCAAAAACACATTCAATAGTGATTCGCAATGATGAATGTCAAAGATTAAAGAGTTCCTTTGCATTTTCAGGCCCCTGAGCACTAAACTCTTTTAAATGATATCGGACACCACGATATGGAGTAATATATCCATTTCTGATGCCATATCCAGCATCAGCAAGATAATATTTACCTACAATTTTACAAAACATAATTAATACTAATAAATTATGAGCTTACTAGAACTATTTGATATTTAATGATAATTATTACCTTCCGGAATTCTTAATCCTCTTGGGCGTGAAAGTGCATCACTTAAAATACGAGAATCATGTGCACTACCTTCTCAACCAGCTAGAACATAGGAAAATTTCAAATCAAATGTAATGGCAGCCAATACATTTTGTGTCGTCCCCCCTTTACGGCTACGAAATCTTCCTTGAATGCTAAGTGGAACGGATGCACGAACATGAGTTCCATCTAATGCTCTAATACAATCTTTAAAATAAGGATAAAACCTTGGGTTGTTTCTGATTTCACTAGGAGTTAACTCATTAGGTGATCTAATAACTAGTTTATACAATTTCAAAATAGCTCTCAATACAACCCTAAAGTAACGGTGAATTGTCTCAATTGATCTATAATATCTAGATCCAATCACTCGAAACCTTACATTATGACCAATTATATGTAAAAATATAACTACTTGCTCCCTAATATTCACAGATTTAGTTGATTGTAACAAATTATTCCTACTAAGAATATCACACAATCCTTATCACATTAATACAATGTTGATCACCATTATATAAAATACTATTAATATAATTTTCTCTTTCATAATCTTGATTTACATGAGGGTGAGAAGCAATTTCTTTCCTAGTTTTTAATTTTTTAATCCAAAGAGCCCCAAAATCTAAAACTGAAGCCACAACTCTGACAATTGCATTTTGATCTTGACTACGATCCATCTACACAAAATAATGCCACACAAATATCACATATATGAATAAAGTTACCATGACTAAAGTGCATACATACATATATAAAAATATTAGAAATTGAAGACCCCCAAGAGAGATGGGGAACATGTCCATGTGGAAGCTATTGGGGGCATTCATTCATTGCCATTAGTTTATGCTTTATTATATGAATTGAGTTCTATGGGGATCACCACCATTTTGGGTTTATTTTTATAAACCTACAAGTTGAGCTAATTCTGTAACAAACAGTAATATTTAATGATTCAGGGACATTAGCAGATCTGTTAATTCAATCAACCAAATTACTATTCAATTAATTAAGATTTTTAAAGTTTTAAATGGGATTTTTTTTCAAAAAAAATGATACCTCTTTGTCTTATTAGTGCCCAAAAAAACATAAAAAACATAGCAACTTCTTAAACTTGAATGTGATATCAAATAATAATCTAACAATATTTTTAATGTGAGAGATTAAATGTATCCTTAAATTTATAATTATCAAATTCGTGGTGGCTCCAAAATCAATGTGAATGCACTTGTATATATACCCTGGTTTAAGTAATGCATAAACAAATGACTAGGCTACTAAAGCTTGCATCAACAATTTTTTATTTTATTTTTAAATATGTCCTAAAACAATATGTTGCCTTACTAAAATAATACTTTGGTTAAAGAAAACAGTATTTGGTTAAATAAAAATTAATATTTTTTTAGATAATTTGAGGAAATAAAATCCCAAAATTGAGTACTAATGGATAAGAGTGTGAAAGTAATATGCATGTGATAGGTGATTAAATAGGAGTTGGGGTTATTGGAGATAAATAATAATTGAAGTGAAATAAGTAGAAATTCCAGATAAACACCTGAGAGACTTTCTCAGTATGCAGACACCAATCGTCCAACCCATAAGTAAAGAAATTCAACTACCTATCAACGCCCCCCTTTGTCAACATCCATTCTTCCCCTTCTCAACCAACCATGTCGCCTATTACTACTCCTTCAATTTCCACACGTAAAACAACAACTACTCTGTCTCAAACTCCTCTTTATAGCTGACATGGATGGTTCTTCTGTTGATTCTAAAGGTAACCCATTTTCCTACTACAAGTTGAGCTAATTCTGCTTTAGAGATGGTTTTAATTACTCTATAGGTTTATGAATTGAGTCACTCGTTGGACTCGGTTGGGCTCATTTTATAAAAATCTACTCCGAGTATTCTTACTATGGTTCTGTACTTGTAAAGATACAATAACATTTCTGATATATATGCCCACTTTGTCATCAATGTTTATGATTGTTGATGTATTGAGCTTTATCATTTGCACTTGATGTATTGGCTAATTCTGCACTTTCTGATATATAGCTTTATCATCACACAAATTAAAAGAGGAGTTTCCAAAGGTTTTGTAAGAAGACCAGCAAGCTGTACATTGTTTCTAAGTTCTAAACTACTATGCTTCCACTTGTACTGGATTAAGAATCATAAGTATAAACTATGTTGTGTTCAACCAAGTTGCCCCAACCCTCACTTTGGTGTTCAATAGTACTTAAAACATGGTATTTGCAGCGGATGGATGTTCTTTTTAAAACACATTTGGTTCTTGTTAAAGAAACCCCACGAGTATTTGCCATTTGTTTTTACAGTTGGTGAAATTTCCTAAATTGTTGAATCAAGATAAGTAAAAAGAAGGAAAGAGACAACCCCAAATAACAAACTAAAAAGACGAGTAGCTTTAGCCTTCAATCAGGGGGAAAGGTAGCTGGAACAAGAAGCACAGAGGCTTGAAAATTTAAATCAGGGTAGTATTAGTTGAGAAACCATGTTGGGTGTCTGGTGTAGGATCAACTTATTATACAAGCCACAAAAACAGAATAGGTAGCAGATGGACCACAAGACCTAACCATTCTAATAAAAGCCAATTCACCCACTTTCACTAATCCAATTATACTCTCCGGGTATACAACAACAACAACCTACAATGCCTCCACAACCTTCAGCTAAACCCAAAACAACAATTAAACCCAAAACAAAACTGTAGCTAAGATCAAAACAGTTGAGTCCCAAGCTAAGATCAAGCAATCATTAGGGCTTTGATTTTTCTTTTTAATTATTTAAAAAAAAATCTGTATTACATGAAACAAAAATTAGGGCTAGTTTGGCAATGCTTTTGAGAAGTGCTTTTCAGAAGTGCTTTTCAGAAGTGCTTTTGAAAAGTGCTTTTGAAAATTTTAAGTGTTTGGCATTGCTGTCAAAAAGTGCTTTTGAGAAGTAAAATGTCTATTTTAGACATGATATTATAAAGTAACAAATATGTATTTAAATAATGTTCAAATTAGTTAATATTATGATATTTTAGCAAAAATATTAAAAATAATTTATTATAATTTATTTTTAATATTTTAATAAATAATATTATTTTTAAATTTTTTTAAGTAATTAATATTAATTATTTATTAAATTTAATTAGAATATATAAACTATATTTAAATATTTAGATATAATAATTAAATATTTGTAATTAGATATTGATACAATTGTATTATTTTAAAAATTATTTTTTATTTTTAATGCTTTTAATACATTTGTAAAACTCATATTAGATATTAACATAACATAGAAAATATAAACGTAACAAATTAAAATATTACATATTTTTTTTATTAAAGTTTCAAAAAGGGATAATATTTACAATTTAAAGTGAATTCATTAAACTAGAAGCTATAGCATCTCTTGTTAATTCCATTTTAGAACCACTTAAATTGCTTGATTCACCGTTATCATCACCACCATCATCGTCATCGTCATCATCATCACTTTCTCGACCATGCGCATTTTCTGAATCAATAGTATTCTCATATGCCCAGTTAATATCTTCGTATTTCATAAAATCTGCATCATTTCGACCGACATGTTTTCTGATAAAATTGTGTATCGTCATTGTAGCAACAACAATCACCGTTTGCTTTTGAAAACTATAACTTGGCATATCCCTTAAAATGGCCCATTTTTTTTTCAAAACACCAAAAGTTCGTTCAATCACACTACGTAAAGATGAATGTGAATGATTAAATATCTCTTCTTTACCAGATACTGGTCTACCTCTACGAAAGTCAGGTAAATGATATCGCTGACCTCTATATGGTCCAAGATAACCTTTCATTTGAGGATATCCAGAATCAACAAGATAATATTTTCCTACATGTCATAATATAACAAACAATTAGTTCAATAAAAATTATCAATTAAAGAGCTTATACTTTATTTTTTAAAAAAGTCACAAATAAAAAAAATATCTAACCATTTGGTGGGTGCGGAAATTTGTATTTTAGATCTCGAATTGCATCAAGAAATATTCTAGTGTCATGTGTCGATCCTTCCCATCCAGCCATGACAAAGGTGAAACACATGTTAAAATCACATACTGCCATAACATTTTGAGTAGGGATACATTTTCTTCCAATATAAGGAATTTGTTCACTTGGTGGAAGAATAGCGGCAATATGAGTACCATCAATTGCACCGATGCAATCCTGAACAAATAATCATATTAGTCTCGTGCATATTTTTAGTCGACCAAAAATATTAAAAACATAAAAAGATAAAATTAAATTTTAACCTTAAAATGCGACATATATCTAGAATCATTACGTATTTGTTCAGGTATTGAGCTAAAAAAAGGATCTTCGGGTGCAATTAGATCAGTTGCCATCCTTGAAACTTTCTCAAGCACAATTGCAAAGTATCGACTTATTGTTGATCCAGACCTTTGAAATCTTTCTCGACATTGGGAAACTTTTGCACCGGTACCCAAGATGTATAAAAAAAATTCCCAACATTTCAGTAGAAGATATGTTTCTTGAAATTTGCAAGTTGTATCTTGTCTCCAAAACTCTCAACAAACTTGTGAATACCATTTTAGACATCCTAAAATTAATCATACAACGTGATTCGTGACCGTCAAGGATCTCTCGGATCCATGTCTCACCTGACTGTTTTGAATTCATGCATGGTTGCTTCAATATATACTTCTCGTGATATAATTGTACGGAAGAAGATGCAACAACAAATAAGTGGTTAAAACATTCCACGCGTTGTAAAATCCCTTTCTTTTCCCGTTCATCATTACTTTCATCACCGCTGTAATTCTTAATGTAACACCCTGGTTTAGGGGGCTGTGCGTATTGGGTTTAAATCAGGTGTTAGTAGGTTTTTGGGAGTGCTTGGATAAGTTTTAGGGGTTTCAGAAATGTTTGGATGAAAGGGGAAGGGTTTGGAAAATTTTGGATTTTTGGGGTGAAAAGGGGACCGGGCCAAAGGAGGTTTTAAGGATTATTTTTGGGTAGTTTGTGGCACATGAGAGGCCTTGGCAAAGTGGCTGTGTGCGCAGCTTAAGGGGCTGGAGCGCCTGTGAGGGTCTTGGGTTCGAGACCAAGCGGCAGCAAAAAGGGGTTTTAAATTTTTGGTTTGGCGTTTGAATAAGGTGCTATGAAATAAGGGTTTAAAAGAATTTGTGGCGTATTAGTGGCATGAAACGAGCACTAGCCCAGTGGTTAAGGCGCGTGCAGGATTGAGGCTCTCGAGGTCTTGTGTTCGAGTCCCAGGGATCGCGCGTGATGCGCTTTACTTTTATTTTAGCATTCAGACTTGGGAAACTGGCAAGGTAAGGGTTAAAAGGATTTTTGAAGCAATGTTGGCACGAAACACGCAAAGGGCTGAGTGGCTAGAGCGCGAATGTGCCTCCTCCAGGTCTCGGGTTCGAGACTCTGGAGTATTGTGTGGCTTGTTTCTTTTTTTTATTATTAATTAATGGGGGCGTGGAGTGGCTGCATGCAGCATGCGCAGCATGCACGCATGCACAGCATGCACGCATGCACAGCATGCACGCATGCACAGCATAGGGAGTTGCTGTAGCTTTATTTTATTTTGGAAACATGGGGGCTTCAATCTCTAATTTTATTGTGTTTGCTGCAGGAACATGGGTGTAAACCGTGTATTTGTATTATATTGCTTAGAATAACGAGATGATATATATATATTAATGTATTATTATTTTATGTATGGAGTATGGGGGGGTAATTGTTATTATTTCTATTTCGTTTGTTTGTTCTCAAATGCTGTATAGCATAGTTTTATTATTTATTCTATTTTGTGTTATTTTATTTAAGAATGAGTATATATATATTATGTTTATTATATTTTATTAATTTGTTTAGGAAAGAATGGTTTTATTTTAGTATTATTATTTTATTATTATTATTATATTATTCTATGTAGGAAGTATGGGTTTATTTTATGGGATTCTCTATTGTATTATTATTTGTGTTATTATTAGTTATATTATTATTAATATTATTACTATTATTTTAAGCTTTATTATTGTTATATACGTGAGACATGGGAGTTTATTATTATTATTTTTAGTATGCTAGCATGGCTTTGCTTTGGGGAAAGAAAACGTGCAGCATTGTAGCTGCAAAAGCATGGCAGTCCTTGGCCTTGTAAGCATGGTCAATTACATGCTTGGAATTTCTTTGTTGGCCGAAAGAAAGAGGAAAGAAAAGGAAGAATTATTAATTTATGGAGAATAGGGAAAGGATGAGGTATGGTTATATTATATTAGTTTGTTTTAATAATGGGAAATGGTGTTTCAAAAGGGAGAGCATGCTTAGAGTACTCCTAGGCCGGCCTTGTGTTTGAGAAAGGATGGCCAATTTCTTTTATAATTTTTGATGTATGGGAAAAAGGATTAGACATGGGAAATTTTGATGTGAGAAAATTGAGCAAAATGAGAGAAGGGTGGCCGGCCTTGGCATTTGGAACATGGCCGAATGTGGCCTTGCTAGGAGCTGTCATTTTTCTGCTTTGATTTAGCTAGAGGGGAGAGTGGCCATTGATTGTTTCTTTCTTTCCTTGTTTGACCGAGAGAGAGAGAGAGAGAGAGAGAGAGAGAGAGCAAGGTTTAAGCTTCAATTTTGGAAGAAGAAGCTAGGGAGTTTCCGGCTACCTAATGTGCTTGCATGGTTTTACCTCGTGATAGCCGAATGTGCATGGAGAGGGGGGCAGCTAGAATCGACAATCTTGAATGGTTTTGCTCCTATGCTTTTTAGTGTTAAGCCGAACGATCCCCTCTTGCTCTCTTTTCTTCTTGAACTCGGAAGCCTAGCCGAACCTTCCCTCTTATTTCGGATTCCCATTGCCGATTCTTTTCCTTGTGGCTATGTGTTGGCCGAATCCTCTCTTCTCTTCTAGTTCTGTTCTTTGCCGATTGTTAAGTGTGGGCTACTTTTGGCGTTTGGTTCAAGCTTTGGGGAAGAAATATAGGTAAGGCCGAATGCTTTTTTTTTTTTGGTGAGGCCTCTGTTCTCTGGTTGAAAGTTGGTAAGTAACCCTATATATATATATATATAGTTAGGTTCCTCTCCTTTTTCCCTTGCATGCCGAAATCAAGGATATATTAATGTGTTTTTGTTGTGCTAATGTTAAGGGGTTCTTAAAGGAGTCTATGGGTTTCGGCTATACGAGGAGATGGGTAACTACCGAGGCATGCATATCTTTGAAACTTGGAAAAGATAGGTAAGGTTATGTACATTTCGGCCAAGAGCCATTATTTTTAGATATGGATGTTAGCCGATTCTAACAGCGTTTTAATAGGACATTCGATGACTTCGAGAACAAATCGACAAGATCCAGTGATGTCTCGGGATCGAAATAAGCTAGGTATATAACCCTTGATATTCGGCCTAAGACCATGTTATTGGTATTAAGTGTAACCGATTTCGGTTGTGTGTTCTAGGGGCTAAACGATAAAAGTAACAGAAGCTTTCGGGATTTTAGTTGCTGTTAGATTCGATAAATCAGAATCTCGCTAAAATCAGGTGCGCAGTTATCGCACTGTGCTTTTGCTTGTTCATGTATGTTATTGTAAATGTACATGTTGTGCATGTTAGCCGAAATAAGGGCTAAGATGTTGGATACCCAAGGTGGGTGATCGTTCGATCAGGTGTGTAAGCTCTTACACACTTTATTGTATAAATTGTTTTTATAATGATATTGTATCACTTATCACGTAGTATCTTTGCCTTGTGGGCATAAGCTTGGTTTTCGGGTAAGTCCCCTAATACTCGATCTATGATATATGTTGTGTATGCCACCATATGCTGTTAAATGATATGCTATATACAAATGCATGATATATATGAGCATGATGATGTGGGATAAATGAGTGGAGGGGGCAGTGATATTCGTGTCGACGGACACCAGTGTTTTGGTAACACACCGTGACTACGGTCACCAGAGGTTTGGTACCTCCAGAGGTTTGGCACCTCATAGCGTCTCGTCCCTGTGGCTTAGTACCACCGTGGGTTGGCCCCACATTTGAGATACGGGATCGACGCCAGTGATTTGGTATCACACGATGGGTTGGCCCCATCATTTTATTGTGACTTCGAGTCACCAGTGGTTTGGCACCACCAGTGGTTTGGCACCACACGTATTGACGGATATTGTGACTTCGAGTCACCAGTGGTTTGGCACCACACGTATTGACGGATATTGTGTCTTCGGACACCAGAGGTTTGGCACCTCCAGTGATTTGGTATCACATTTGTGACCTCGGTCACCAGTGGTTTGGCACCACACGTATTGACGGATATCGTGACTTTAAGTCACCAGTGGTTTGGCACCACACGTATTGACGGATATCGTGACTTTAAGTCACCAGTGGTTTGGCACCACACGTATTGACGGATATCGTGACTTTAAGTCACCAGTGGTTTGGCACCACACGTATTGACGGATATTGTGACTTCGAGTCACCAGTGGTTTGGCACCACCAGTGGTTTGGCACCACCAGTGGTTTGGTACCACACGGGGTAGAAAATGGAGTATGGATGGCTAGGTTGGGTTTCATAATTGCATACTCACTTCATAATTACATATTCATGTGTATGGACTGTGTGAATATGGGCCAAGCCCATATGTGGGGACATGTGTTATAGCTATGCACTGAGTCTTGGTGACTCACCCCTTTCCCTATCTTTTCAGGTGAGTCGATCGCGGAGACGGAGCCGGAGAGGACTCGAGGTGGCCATGCTTGTTCCTCGTTTTGAAGTTTTATTTCGCACCATTAAAGCTTACTATTTGCTAAATTCGATTGGGTTGTAATATGGCCGTTTATTATTCTTTTATTATTATTCGTATGATTAAGTAGTAGTTTTACCTTATTTCTAACGAACTTATGAATTGTTAAGCAAATCGGTAAAGGCAACGTTTTAAAAATTAATACTCGTACGCGTTTTCAAAGATGTTACCATCGGGTAGCCAAAATTTTACCAAGTTATCAATAACCCTGATACTTATAAAAATCTAAATGATCAAATGGTTTCAATAGAAAAGAAAAAGTTTTCAACCCCATCGTGTTTATCAAACCAAACTATTTTAGTTTTAGCAAACATTGTTTTACAAATTCCGCAATATTTTTTGGATTTCCACTGTGAACCCGAAATTTTCAAAAAGTTTTTACTCCGTGACATACCAGATCCGGTCAAGGCTTGTGGGCCGGGTTTGGGGTGTTACAAGTTGGTATCAGAGCTTGGTTCAAAACTCGGCTGTGGGGGCCCAAGGCCCAAAAATGTTTTCTTGATAGTCTTTTGGGGAATATTATGAAAATGGTTTGTTTTAAACAGCATGGCACCAAGTCTCCGGCACCGATCCGCACGGGTAAGTACCTCTGACTATTGAGGTGATATGAATATGTCTCTGTTTATGAGCATGAATGCGACTCTCTGTATTAGAATAGCGAACTTGAATTGAACCTTTGTGCGATCGAAAGAACCACTTCTAAATATTTTATTTCATAAAATTGTTCGCGATTAATCAGTGGAACAAATTTATAATGCATAAAACTTTTTAAGTCAGATTGCGCAATAAGAGATGAGTTCTAGATGACGTAGTCGAGGCAAATGGTCGTACCGGAACTCGTTAGATTGAGTCAGGGGTCTGATAATAAGGTACCACCTCCACCACCAGTCTTCGGCAATGAGCGGCAAGATCAGTCGGGGAATGATGCTGTATCTCAGGCAGTGCTGCGAGTTTAGAGATGGTGGCTCACGGCTCGGGATAGTATCACAGCTGAGGACCTCACTTGGGAGTATGTCAAGACGGCATACCAGAAGAAGTATGTCGGTACTCACTACATGGATGCTCAGAGGAAGGCGTTTTTGGGGCTAGTTCAAGGGAACAAGTCCGTGGCGGAATACGAAGCGGAATTCCTAAGGTTGAGCCGATATGCTCGAGGGGTAGTTGCTTCGGAGCATGAACGATGTGTCCGGTTTGAGGACGGATTAAGGGACGACCTAAGATTATTGATAGCTCCTCGTCAGGAACGGGAGTTCGCGGTGTTAGTCGAAAAAGCTAAGGTAGCTGAATGGATTAAGGATTCGATGAGACAAAACAGAGATAAGGATAAGAACCGGGATAGGAGAAATTTTTGGATCGTCTGAATCATCTAAAGGTCTTCGGAAAAGACTAAGGATTGAAAATTTTACTCGTGTGACTAAACCAGCTACGGGAAATCGGAGCTGTCCGTGTGCTCAGTGCGGAAGATACCATGATGGCGAGTATTGGAACCGGAATTGAAGATGTTTTAGGTGTAAGTCTAAGTCTCACTTGATTAAAGACTGTCCTCAAGTGATGGATAAGGCGCGAAGTCAAGGACGTGGAACTTCAAGTGAAGATGCTAATGGTTTGGATGCGAGGCAACCGAGGATGTGGCAGCGGATGAGTTTCTTGTTATGGAATATCTTTTTGAGTTTTAAGATCGGTTCATACTTGTACTATTGGTGAAGTGCTTGAACATTGGATGTGAACTTAGAAACTGTGTTTAGAAGGCAAGATGGTTCGTGTTTGTATGCTAGTGGAGTATGGAACTTTGAATATGAATCTCGAGATAGTATACAAGGAATGTGTTAATTTTATAGAATCAGAGTGCGCAGCATAAGCATGGTGCGGTGAATTGGAATGTATGGATGTTCGTTGTAAGCAATTTCGAGGACGAAATTATTTTAAGGAGGGTAGAATTGTAACACCCTGGTTTAGGGGGCTGTGCGTATTGGGTTTAAATCAGGTGTTAGTAGGTTTTTGGGAGTGCTTGGATAAGTTTTAGGGGTTTCAGAAATGTTTGGATGAAAGGGGAAGGGTTTGGAAAATTTTGGATTTTTGGGGTGAAAAGGGGACCGGGCCAAAGGAGGTTTTAAGGATTATTTTTGGGTAGTTTGTGGCACATGAGAGGCCTTGGCAAAGTGGCTGTGTGCGCAGCTTAAGGGGCTGGAGCGCCTGTGAGGGTCTTGGGTTCGAGACCAAGCGGCAGCAAAAAGGGGTTTTAAATTTTTGGTTTGGCGTTTGAATAAGGTGCTATGAAATAAGGGTTTAAAAGAATTTGTGGCGTATTAGTGGCATGAAACGAGCACTAGCCCAGTGGTTAAGGCGCGTGCAGGATTGAGGCTCTCGAGGTCTTGTGTTCGAGTCCCAGGGATCGCGCGTGATGCGTTTTACTTTTATTTTAGCATTCAGACTTGGGAAACTGGCAAGGTAAGGGTTAAAAGGATTTTTGAAGCAATGTTGGCACGAAACACGCAAAGGGCTGAGTGGCTAGAGCGCGAATGTGCCTCCTCCAGGTCTCGGGTTCGAGACTCTGGAGTATTGTGTGGCTTGTTTCTTTTTTTTATTATTAATTAATGGGGGCGTGGAGTGGCTGCATGCAGCATGCGCAGCATGCACGCATGCACAGCATGCACGCATGCACAGCATAGGGAGTTGCTGTAGCTTTATTTTATTTTGGAAACATGGGGGCTTCAATCTCTAATTTTATTGTGTTTGCTGCAGGAACATGGGTGTAAACCGTGTATTTGTATTATATTGCTTAGAATAACGAGATGATATATATATTAATGTATTATTATTTTATGTATGGAGTATGGGGGGTAATTGTTATTATTTCTATTTCGTTTGTTTGTTCTCAAATGCTGTATAGCATAGTTTTATTATTTATTCTATTTTGTGTTATTTTATTTAAGAATGAGTATATATATTATGTTTATTATATTTTATTAATTTGTTTAGGAAAGAATGGTTTTATTTTAGTATTATTATTTTATTATTATTATATTATTCTATGTAGGAAGTATGGGTTTATTTTATGGGATTCTCTATTGTATTATTATTTGTGTTATTATTAGTTATATTATTATTAATATTATTACTATTATTTTAAGCTTTATTATTGTTATATACGTGAGACATGGGAGTTTATTATTATTATTTTTAGTATGCTAGCATGGCTTTGCTTTGGGGAAAGAAAACGTGCAGCATTGTAGCTGCAAAAGCATGGCAGTCCTTGGCCTTGTAAGCATGGTCAATTACATGCTTGGAATTTCTTTGTTGGCCGAAAGAAAGAGGAAAGAAAAGGAAGAATTATTAATTTATGGAGAATAGGGAAAGGATGAGGTATGGTTATATTATATTAGTTTGTTTTAATAATGGGAAATGGTGTTTCAAAAGGGAGAGCATGCTTAGAGTACTCCTAGGCCGGCCTTGTGTTTGAGAAAGGATGGCCAATTTCTTTTATAATTTTTGATGTATGGGAAAAAGGATTAGACATGGGAAATTTTGATGTGAGAAAATTGAGCAAAATGAGAGAAGGGTGGCCGGCCTTGGCATTTGGAACATGGCCGAATGTGGCCTTGCTAGGAGCTGTCATTTTTCTGCTTTGATTTAGCTAGAGGGGAGAGTGGCCATTGATTGTTTCTTTCTTTCCTTGTTTGACCGAGAGAGAGAGAGAGAGAGAGAGAGAGAGAGAGAGAGAGAGAGAGAGCAAGGTTTAAGCTTCAATTTTGGAAGAAGAAGCTAGGGAGTTTCCGGCTACCTAATGTGCTTGCATGGTTTTACCTCGTGATAGCCGAATGTGCATGGAGAGGGGGGCAGCTAGAATCGACAATCTTGAATGGTTTTGCTCCTATGCTTTTTAGTGTTAAGCCGAACGATCCCCTCTTGCTCTCTTTTCTTCTTGAACTCGGAAGCCTAGCCGAACCTTCCCTCTTATTTCGGATTCCCATTGCCGATTCTTTTCCTTGTGGCTATGTGTTGGCCGAATCCTCTCTTCTCTTCTAGTTCTGTTCTTTGCCGATTGTTAAGTGTGGGCTACTTTTGGCGTTTGGTTCAAGCTTTGGGGAAGAAATATAGGTAAGGCCGAATGCTTTTTTTTTTTTGGTGAGGCCTCTGTTCTCTGGTTGAAAGTTGGTAAGTAACCCTATATATATATATATATAGTTAGGTTCCTCTCCTTTTTCCCTTGCATGCCGAAATCAAGGATATATTAATGTGTTTTTGTTGTGCTAATGTTAAGGGGTTCTTAAAGGAGTCTATGGGTTTCGGCTATACGAGGAGATGGGTAACTACCGAGGCATGCATATCTTTGAAACTTGGAAAAGATAGGTAAGGTTATGTACATTTCGGCCAAGAGCCATTATTTTTAGATATGGATGTTAGCCGATTCTAACAGCGTTTTAATAGGACATTCGATGACTTCGAGAACAAATCGACAAGATCCAGTGATGTCTCGGGATCGAAATAAGCTAGGTATATAACCCTTGATATTCGGCCTAAGACCATGTTATTGGTATTAAGTGTAACCGATTTCGGTTGTGTGTTCTAGGGGCTAAACGATAAAAGTAACAGAAGCTTTCGGGATTTTAGTTGCTGTTAGATTCGATAAATCAGAATCTCGCTAAAATCAGGTGCGCAGTTATCGCACTGTGCTTTTGCTTGTTCATGTATGTTATTGTAAATGTACATGTTGTGCATGTTAGCCGAAATAAGGGCTAAGATGTTGGATACCCAAGGTGGGTGATCGTTCGATCAGGTGTGTAAGCTCTTACACACTTTATTGTATAAATTGTTTTTATAATGATATTGTATCACTTATCACGTAGTATCTTTGCCTTGTGGGCATAAGCTTGGTTTTCGGGTAAGTCCCCTAATACTCGATCTATGATATATGTTGTGTATGCCACCATATGCTGTTAAATGATATGCTATATACAAATGCATGATATATATGAGCATGATGATGTGGGATAAATGAGTGGAGGGGGCAGTGATATTCGTGTCGACGGACACCAGTGTTTTGGTAACACACCGTGACTACGGTCACCAGAGGTTTGGTACCTCCAGAGGTTTGGCACCTCATAGCGTCTCGTCCCTGTGGCTTAGTACCACCGTGGGTTGGCCCCACATTTGAGATACGGGATCGACGCCAGTGATTTGGTATCACACGATGGGTTGGCCCCATCATTTTATTGTGACTTCGAGTCACCAGTGGTTTGGCACCACCAGTGGTTTGGCACCACACGTATTGACGGATATTGTGACTTCGAGTCACCAGTGGTTTGGCACCACACGTATTGACGGATATTGTGTCTTCGGACACCAGAGGTTTGGCACCTCCAGTGATTTGGTATCACATTTGTGACCTCGGTCACCAGTGGTTTGGCACCACACGTATTGACGGATATCGTGACTTTAAGTCACCAGTGGTTTGGCACCACACGTATTGACGGATATCGTGACTTTAAGTCACCAGTGGTTTGGCACCACACGTATTGACGGATATCGTGACTTTAAGTCACCAGTGGTTTGGCACCACACGTATTGACGGATATTGTGACTTCGAGTCACCAGTGGTTTGGCACCACCAGTGGTTTGGCACCACCAGTGGTTTGGTACCACACGGGGTAGAAAATGGAGTATGGATGGCTAGGTTGGGTTTCATAATTGCATACTCACTTCATAATTACATATTCATGTGTATGGACTGTGTGAATATGGGCCAAGCCCATATGTGGGGACATGTGTTATAGCTATGCACTGAGTCTTGGTGACTCACCCCTTTCCCTATCTTTTCAGGTGAGTCGATCGCGGAGACGGAGCCGGAGAGGACTCGAGGTGGCCATGCTTGTTCCTCGTTTTGAAGTTTTATTTCGCACCATTAAAGCTTACTATTTGCTAAATTCGATTGGGTTGTAATATGGCCGTTTATTATTCTTTTATTATTATTCGTATGATTAAGTAGTAGTTTTACCTTATTTCTAACGAACTTATGAATTGTTAAGCAAATCGGTAAAGGCAACGTTTTAAAAATTAATACTCGTACGCGTTTTCAAAGATGTTACCATCGGGTAGCCAAAATTTTACCAAGTTATCAATAACCCTGATACTTATAAAAATCTAAATGATCAAATGGTTTCAATAGAAAAGAAAAAGTTTTCAACCCCATCGTGTTTATCAAACCAAACTATTTTAGTTTTAGCAAACATTGTTTTACAAATTCCGCAATATTTTTTGGATTTCCACTGTGAACCCGAAATTTTCAAAAAGTTTTTACTCCGTGACATACCAGATCCGGTCAAGGCTTGTGGGCCGGGTTTGGGGTGTTACACTTAACTATACTCATCACCTGTGAAAAAAATTGAACATCCAAAATCATATATAAACAACTATTGATAAAACTAATTTAGTATAAATAAGTAGAACATAAATTCAATATCCAAAGACCAAATATAGACAACTATTAATAAAAGTAGATTACACATAAACAAGTAGAATATAAATTAAATATCCAAAAACCAAACGTAAACAGCCATTGATAAAACATAAATTCAATATCCAAAAACCAAACATAAATAACTATTGATAAAACTAGTTTAGCATTTTTTTTTAGTCACATAATAGATATCTCTAAACACTAGAAGATCAGGAAATTTTCAACTATACTCCATTTCCGTCTTAAGCCACAGAGCTCTAATCTTAGGATTAATTGATAAAAACATAATTCGCTTGTCCTTATTGAGCAATAATCTAAGTGCGAAAAAGTATAGCGGACTAGCTTCTGCCACTTCTTCCGACATGCTGTCGAGCACTTTGATTGCTTCTGGAATACCATATGGATCCATAACAGGAGTCAAACTAGCTGTGGCTTGACTCATATTGTTAGCTGCATTGCATAATTTTTCTATTTGATTGGACAATCTTGCAGCCCCTCCAATTTGCTTTGAGGATTTCTTTTTTCCAGGTTTAAAATGTGAACTTGATATCTCAAGATTTTTTCTTTTTTGCCCGTTTCCATCAATTTGAACATCATTTGAAATCTGAACATCATTTAAAATCCGAACATCGTTTCTCACATTCTCTTCTTCATTCTCTTCAGGTATTTCATTGTTAACATCCTCAAAAAAATCAGTACGGAGTGTACCAGAAGAAGGTGCCCATGCTTTATCACCTGTTGCAACTATCTCCATGAACATTTGGTCCAACTTCCCTTCGAATTCAAGATCAATACCCGATGTTTTAAATTTTTGAGCTTCAGGCACAACCTACATATAAAATGATAGTTTAATTATCAATAACCTCATTGAAAAGAAAAAAAAATATTCAGAATTATTAATGTACCTTTAGCCTACTCTCCCACCAATCATCCGATGCGTCAATGATTCTTTTTATAGGATTCCACCCTAGACCAGTATCTTCGCCTTTAAGTTTTTTCTAAGCTTTCCATTCTTTTTTTAGGGCGTCCCGCCTATTTTTAAGTTGTCTTTGTGAAAAACCCTTGCACGTTTCTTTCTCAAAGTTGGTCATTATTTTCAACCATCCATCTTTTGTGAAATGAGTACCAGGCCTATTGCCTTTCAATATCTCTTTAATACAAATATCACAAAATATATCTGTCAATCTCTTATCCCACATTGCTTTCACTTTTTCACCACTAACTTCAATCGCAGATGTACTCATCTATTGTGTTTACAAATATATTCGTTTCAGCCAAGCAATCAAGAAAATAAAATGTCACATAAAAACTTACATTTTATTCATGATACAAAAGCTATGAAATCTTAATTTTAACTATGAAATCTTCTAATTGACAGTTTATTCATAAAATTCAGACTCAAATGCTAATTGACAGCAGTTAATTGATCTCTCCTCTTCCTTACCTTCTCATCCGCCATGCGAGGTTGAGACTGCAAATGCTGATCAGGTCTGCCTGTTTCTTGTTTAGTATCAGTAGGACCTGCAAAAGAAGAGAAAAAGAAAGAAAAGAAAGAGGAAAAAAAAGAAGAGAAAAACAAGGAGAAGAAAGAAGAAGTCAAGGAAGGGCAAAAATAATGGAAATTAGAAATCTCCCATCATCCTACTGTCTCTCTTCTATAGAAATAAGCTTTTAAGAATTGCATGGATACAATTTCTTCAAGTCCCTCTCTCTCTCAAAAAAAAAAAAAAAACCCCATCAAGCAGAATCAATGAACAATGTGAAATGGAGGTTGGTTTAGGAATATAAACTAGAATATCATCTTTAGCTTCTAGTCAATTAATTGCTGGAGTACGAGAGATTTGGCAGTTCATGTTATTCAACAAATTGAAGTTATGTTACAGTTTACATAAAAACAATTTTAAATTCTTTTATATATTTAATTTATAGTTATTGTTCTGACAAAATCTTTGTGCTAAAATTTTTAGTTAAATCAATTCAAATATTTACTTATTATCACATATATATCATTCCTTTCAGATCCTACTTATTATCACATATATACTATTTGAACAAATTTTTCAATAGATTTTTTTATTGAACCAATCTCACTGATAATTCAAATTACAGTATACAATAAAATAATGTTTTGTAAAAAAAACAAAACTTTATTGACATAAGTAAAATAATAACAAGTAGCACAGTTTTATATCTAGAAGAAGAGAGATGGGATTTATGTTATAAATAACATTTATATATATATATATATGTATATATATGTGTATATATATATATATATATAACCTTCATATCTTCTATTTATTAATTTTCTCATTGCCGTTTTATAGTTATTGTTTGTAACGACCCAAAATCCGTAGGCACCGGAAAAAGTGTATTATCGGGCCTCCGTTTTAGTAAATCAAGTTAGCAAATAATTATTAGGAGTAATTATGAGTCTAATAGTGTGATTAATTAGATTTTTTTTAGTGAATTTAGCTTAATTTAAAGTAATTAGGAAAAAGGATCAAATTGAATAAAGATTGAAAGTCTAAATATAGATTAAAAGAAAGCAAAAAGGGCTAAAATGGCAATTAAGCCATTTGGAATAAGTTGGGCGGCAGATGATGATAAGAATCTAAGATTTTTATTGTTTTATTATATTAAATTATAATGTATATGATTAGTATATAATTTTATATTAGATATATATATTATATTATTATAATATAATAAGTAGATAAGGACTAAAAAGGAGTAAAAGCAAAAGCTTAAAAAAAAAAAGAGGAAGAAGTAGTAATAGAAAGGCTCTCGACACAGAGAAGAGAAAGAAGAAAAGAAAATAACAAGGGGGAAATAGGGATTTTAAAGCTTGAAGTTTAAATAGAGGTAAGTCAATCAAGTCCTATTTTCTTAATTTTTGATGTTTTAGAAGCTTTAAAGCAAGATTTTGATGAAACTAAGTAGATATTCTAAGAGTCTTTAGGTTTTTAAGTATAGTTGATGTTGAAGAAAAAGATGAATTAAGGATTATATTAAATGAAATCTACGAAGAATTAGTAAAAGGATTAAATTGTAAAGTAAACTATAAGTTTTCTACTATAGGGATTAATTTGGAAGAAATTATAAATTAGGGTTTTATTATGAATTAGATAGTCAAGTTGATTATGGAAGGAATTTAAGTAGAATCAAAGCATGAAATAAGTTAAGAAAATAAGTAAACTTAATTAGGATTAAATTGTAAATTAGTTATAAGAAAACAGTTTTAGGACAGCAGTAGAAGAGTAACTTTGAAAAATCACCAAAAATAGTAGAAATGGAAGTAGAAGTTGAATGAGATATGAAATTAAACCTTATTGAGTCTATTTTCATATGAGAGAAACAGAGAAAGTAAAGAAATTCTGTATTTTGAGATATTTATATTTTTGTGAGACTGGTTCAGAGTGATTTCGAGATCTCCTGTTCTGACTTGTAAAAATCATTAAAAATTGTACAAAAATAATTGTGGGACATAATTTATATGGTTAGATTCCTTAATGAGTCTAGTTTTAGAAGAAACAAACTATAACATCATTTGAATTCTGTACAAAAAGATAATTAAATTTTAGCAAAGAGTGGTCGGAACTATCAGACAACAGAATAGGGGTGATTTCAAAGAATAAACTGTACTTATTGGGTAACTTAAAAATTCTGAAAATTTTATGGAAAGTAGATATATGAGTCTAGTTTCATATAAAATTTACGGATCTTAATTTTGAATTCTGTAACTTGAGATATAGATAATTTAGTGACAATGACTCAGGTAGAAAGCTTTGAAAGAACTTATAAGTAAATAATAGAATTGTGTATAAAGAATGTAGAATGAAGAGGAAGAGTAGAAATTGAATAAAATTCATTATTTATTGTAATTTAATGCTGTAATTAATAATGTAAATTATTATTATTTTCATAGCTAACAAGGAAAACGAGGCATCGGCATCCAAGGGAAAAGAAAAGATCGTGGAGGAGTAAACTTGTATTTCGGGTTTGTATTACTATAATTCAAACTAGTGTTTAGTTAATGTTATATTTAAATTCATATGCATGGTAAGTAATTTATAAGGTAAGTATTATTATTGACATGAATGAGACTGAGATAAAGTGTGAATATGGTTGAGTATTTAAATTGTTTAGTAATTAGAAAGTGGAAAATGTATTAAAATGAAAGGTGTGTTTTGAATTGAATTAAAAATTGAATTGAGAAATGATTTGAATACCCTATTAACTTGTCGGACTAGATTTGATACAAATGGCATGCCATTGGATTTGTGATGTGATGAGGAGATTTGTAGCTCGGCCGAGAAGATGATTCTGTTATTATATGCTTCGGTTTATCCGAAGAGGCATTTAATGCCTTATTGGTGTGTTTGGGAGGATATGATATATTGGTGTGTTTTGGAGGTTATATTATACTGGTGTGTTATGGAGGATTTATATTATTCCGGGTGTGATTGGGTTGGATATTTTGGTGTGCTTGGGTGGAATCCACGTATCTGTCAGAGTCCGAGCATTGTTAATAGGGTAAGTAATTGAAATGGAACTTTGAAAATGAGATGGATTGATTTGGCTCTATTGAAAGGTATGTGAAAGAATGTACGTGTTAAATTATGAATTGAATTAGTATGTGTTAAATGAAATGTGAATTTAAAATTTATGAAGTGATATATATATATAATTATGTATAATTAGTTCTAATAATTTATAAAGTTTATGGCGATGTTTGTAATTTATTAATGTTAAGTAATTTTGATTTATAGTAATACCACTGAGTATGAAATACTCAGCGTACGGTTGTTTCCGTGCGCAGGTCATTAGAGTTTCTGATCCGGTCCAGCATCCAAAACAAACCCGACTCCAACAAGAAGATTTTGGTGATGAATTTCTTCCTTTTTGTTAAGTGGCATGTACTAGATAGTTATATGAATTAAAAACATACATAAAGTTAAATGATTTTGGTTGTATATAAATGATTATAATGATTTGGATGAGGAAAATGATATGAAGTTATAAAATGATAAATTTGGTATTGGTTGATTTGGTTTGAATTTGCAAGGGGAGTTAGGTAAAAAAAATAAGTAGAAATGTTGCCGAAATTTTTATAGGATTTAAAAAAAAAATCTAGAAAATTCGAATAAGTCACATTCTACTTTTAATAAATGTTTTGGGCTTTGAAAGTCTATTATAGGGACTTATTTAATAATTATACTATAAATGTTATTTTATTTGTGAATTATTTGTAATTAGTCTGATATGTCTGGTAATGCCTCGTAACCCTATTCCGGCGACGGTTTGGGGTTAAGGGGTGTTACATTGTTAATTTTATAGTTATAAATAACACCTCCACGTTTTTATATGGTTTGCATCCCTTGTACAAAAATAAAGCAAATAAACAAGGAAAGATTCTATTCAAGTGTGAACAAACTAAAACGAAAATAATATAAATCAAATCACTGATCATGAAGCATACTATTCAGCATTCATGACTGTTGGTTTTGCCCGAAAACGAAAAAAAAATAGAGCTTGTTTTGTTTTTGTTATTATTTAGTGAAAAAAGGTGAGACAGAAACCGATAAATATCAAACCCATGAATTGAATCAGTGATAAAGAGAGAAAGGCAAGGAACCGAGCAATCAACATTTTTGCTTCACATATTCTATTTACAGCCTTTGTTCAATGGTACTGAAATGCTGATAAAATTTCTGCAAAGCACTGACCAGCAATCAACACTGCTAAGCATTTGGATTTCAGTTTTTTAGATATCATATTCAACCGAGCAAGAAAGGCTAATCCCACCAGCCACTAGCTGCAACTACCAGGAACCCGCTAAAAGAGAGGTAGTTAAAAAGAAAGAACATATACCAGTGCTTTGCCATAGAGTCTTCAATACTGACCAAGTACCAGTTTGCAGATCAAATGCCTTAACTGCCATAAAAATACAGAACAATAGAATAAAACATCAAAAGAAACAAGAATAGTGGAATCCTCAATTTGTAGATATAAGGGGCAGAAACAAGTACTCTGGATGGTTTCAGAAGGATCATTTGTGTGGCCAGCAATTGACAGAAGCTTGTTCTCCCAAGGAATCTACGAGGAAAAATGATTATAACCAGAGGAACCAGAGGAAAAATTAGAGAAAGGAGAAAAGGGAAAAAAAGAGAGAAGTGTATTTGGACGTCTAAAGGAAGAAGAAATAATAAGGATAACAAGGTAAAAGACCAGCCAAAAGTGCTTTTCCTTTCAGAAAAGCTGGAAATTTTGGCTTTTTCATCTGTAAAGAAGTTCATCTCCAACGTTAAAATAATTTGGCAACTGGCCCTTGTTCTTTATTCCGTTTCACTGAAAAGTCCTTTTTTGGCCAAAAGCCCATCACTGATGGAGCAACGAACGGGGCCTTAGCAGAGAATAAAGGAAGGAAAACATGAGAGTACCTTGAGGAGATCAAAGATGAATTTTTCCAAGAATACTGCCAAGACCCAACGAAACGAAGAGGAACAAGAAATTTTCTGAGAATGAGAGAAAGAGATTTGCCTTAGAAAGAATGAATGAAGGAAAAGGAATGAAGGGAGGAAAAAGGGGAAAGACTTACATGGATGAAAACAGAGCCCTTAGGAAAATGTCTTACAGAAATGAAAACCGTAAGACAATTTACCTAAAATGTAAGGGATTTTACCCGTGTATTGGAAAATATTTTCTAAATGAAAAATGTTTTCAGTCAACCAAACACTAAAAAATCAGGAAAATAATTTCTGAAAAATGAATTCATACAAACAAACACAGCCTAAACAAAAACAGGAAAAAAATATTCAAGAGATCCCAATTGTCCCCCTAAAGCAACGTTGTTGTATGATACTACGCTTCGCTTTCATTTGCCGGTTGTAGTATTAGCGTATGAATGTCGCTTTGGTACATGGGAATTTAACTTTTTTCTCCAAAAGAGCTTAATAATTATTTGGCATTACTTTTTCTGGAAAAAAAAAATTATTTGGCATTACTTCTTGTCTTGATTTGGCAAAATAGGATACCCGTTTTGAATTAAATAGATTATTAATTTCTTAACTCTTTTTTTTTGCCGTGAAATTATTTTTATTTTCATGATTTTTTCAATTATTTAATAATTTTTAGTAACTTTTTCCATGTTATTAACACATAATTTTAATATTTTTTTACCCTAAATCTAAATCTGAACTTAAAACCTTAAACTCAGACTTGAAATTCAAAATTTTAAACCTTAAACCAAAATCAAAATTCTAAATTTTAAATGCCAAACTCAAACCCTGATTCAAGTTTGAATTTAAGATTTGGGATTAAGGTTTAAGTTTTAAAATTCATAGTTTAGAGTTTGAGACTTAAAGATAAAAAAATTATCAAAATCATGTGTCAATAACATAAAAAAATTAAAATATCATTATTTAATTAGAAATAAACAATAGATGATATGGTGAGAAGAGTGCATAAAATAATATCTCCTTATTAATAAATTCAATAAAAATTAATTTTATTAATAACTTTTTTTTACAACAAAAATAGCTCAAATAACTTTCTTACAATAAAATTTTTGGCAGCTGTTGGAAAAAAAAAACATGTTTAAAAAACATAATAAGTATTGTTTTTTAATCTCAAGACTCAAAGTAACGATTAAACAACAGTGAAATTTAACCTAAATTTACTTCTGCTTCAAGCATAAACATAAAAAACCATCAGCCTGTCAACGTGTTACCAGCTAAGAACAAGCAAAACCCAATCTGTTTTTAGGAATCTGCAGAGGAAAGCAAAAGAGGGTGGCATAGGATTTTGTCTAATATTATGTCTGAAACTCTAATGAAAGACCTCCATTGGAGAGTGCTTCCAACGCGCCTAAAAAAAAAACACAATATCTAATGCCAAAGCCAGTTGAGTTGCAGTTTGTAGTAATTGAAGTACAGAAAACCAACAAGGAAGACCCAAAGTGTGTTTTAAATGCAGTTTTGCAAAGACAAAAAGGAAAAAGAAAAGAAACCAGAACAGCAAACAATAACAACAAATGACCTCGGATACGCAAAAAATAAAAATATAAAAAAAATCACAATTAAAAATTTACATTCAACTCCTCGAAAAACTTCTGTATTTTCACAATTTTTCATTGGGACTCGTGCAAATCTATAAACTTTCACTTTCTTTAACTCCCTGTAGTTTTGTATTTTCCAAGTTGCATTATACACCCAGAAACGAACCTTGTTTTCCTTAAACCCTCTCTTTATTTTCAATATCAATAAATATATATACATACACAAAAGCTGCATTTTCTTTACTTAAAAAACTCTTGTCTTTGTCTTTTTCTCTCAAAAAAATTTTAGGGTTTAAAATCTGCTGTGCTACAATGTCTCAAGCAGGTCACTTTGGCCGTGGTAGTTTGCTCATGCCACTACATTTTCCTGGGATATTGTTTTTGCCCACAAGGTTCTTTTTTTCCCCGTTTCTTCCTTTTTTTTCCATCATTTTAAGGTGCTATTTTGCTGTGCTAAAGTCTGGGGTTTGATTTTTTTTTTTATTTTTTTGGGGGATTTTTTTTATAGATTTTGTTTTATTTTCTTTTAAAAGAATGTTTGGGGTTTATTAAAATTTAGGCATTTTTTTTATATGCTATATAAAGTGTGGTTTTTTAGCTTACTTATTACAATGTTGTCTGATACTGCAATTTTGCTTGCTTTTGTACTATACCCAGAAAAAAAAATGGGGGCTTGTTATTGCTTTTGCTTCTGTTGCTGTTGGAATGTTTGGTTGCTTGTTCTATATATATTATGGTATTTGATTTAGATTGTATGAGTAAAAATGTAGGACGCTTAAGGATTTGAATGTAAATAATTATTAGAAGCTGTGAATGTAAATAATTATTAGAAGCTGTGGTGTCAAGGTCTCTTCTGCAATTGATTGGAATAGTTTTAAAGAGTTTAAATCTCACTGTTAGGCAGATATTGCAAATTTTCATAATGTGCTTGCTTATATTAAGGTCTCTAGTTGCAATTTGTTGGACTATTTGGAATTTCGGATTGATTGGACTAGATTATAACATGTGCTTTTCAGATTCGACTTATATAATATCCCATGTTAACGATGTATATGAATGATGTTGATTTCATAGTGTTTTCGATGCCTTCCGAGTCTTACCTGAAGTTGTAGTATAGTTTCTCGGGATAAACCGTGCCTGTCCCTCGATATACATTTGCATTAGCTAAACAATACCAGATAGTAACCTTCCGTAGGTCCGGGAAACCATGAATCTATGTAGATCTTGGTGTGCATAAAAGTTTGTGGGGTTGAAATTTTCATCGACAAGTTGGGATGATTGTACGATGTATGCAGGGGGTTTAATGAATCGAATCGGTGGAAAAAGATTTGAAATATACCAGAAGTGGGAATGTTTAAAAGAAAAAGGGGGCACCACCACAATAATATATTATTCATAATGACTGTATCTAAAGTTCTTGCATCATAATTTTCATTCTCCTTTTTCCCTACCAAAACTTTTTCCACCACCATTAGAAGTTTCAATCATACCGGCTTTCCCATTTTGAATCTCCTTGAGTTCGGCATGCTTTTGTTTCGTACCCCATCCTGGCTAAGTAACTTATTAACTTGTGAGCCAAACTGTTAAGCCGGATGCTCTTGTCTCATACTCTTTTGCTTTTGCTTCATATCGGTGAGAGTATGCAGCAAAGAGTGATGATCATTGTAGGTTCTCCAAACTGCACTTTAGTACATGCCTTGTCGTGTAACCCGGAAATATGGCTATACGTTCGGTCTTTGATGAAGTTGCATAAGTTTGGTTATGATTGTTTTCTGGTTTTGAAATGATAGGTCGAGAGACAATGCAACCGATGCTTGCTGGAGGGATTCTGCTGTATTCCGACATTAGTTGCGAAAGACCCGTCTTTGTAACGAGTTGGTGGAAATCAGGGATTGAAATACAAGTTTGGAAATAGGGAATGAAGCAATTGGTCCGTGTAGCAGATAGGTTAAAATTTATTGTAAATTTATCCATCTATTTTTGAATTATTTAGATGATAGAACTATGGTTCAGCTTTTATTTCTTCAGTTTTTTTCTTTTACTGCCATTAAACTATTGATCAGAGATTGCGTTTGCTCCCTTTGCATTTTATTGATAAAGTGATGGCTTGGATTTTTTTTTGGTGAATTACAAGAGGGCAAAGCCAGAACAAATTTTACATTTTAGGAGCGGATGAAATTTTAATTTTTTATAATTTATATCTTTATAATTTATAAAAGATTAAATCGAATTTTTATAATTTTAGGGGACCAAAGTATAATTTTACCTTTATTAATTTAAAATTTTTAAAAAATTGTAAGGTCTAAATAAAAATTTTACATTTTTAGGGGAGGGTCAACTTCCTGGCTTCGCTTTTGATAATAATACGATTAGCTTGATTCAAACTTAGGTCACATCTGAGGTAAATCTAGGTCGGTCAAATTTAGGTCACATATGAGGTGCTTAACACTATCCATCAATAGCTTGGATTCTTTTTCAAGGCATTCACATATTTTTACCCTTAAATTTGGGCTTTCAATAACATCTCTAATTTGGATAAATTAATAATATTATAAAATACACAAATATTTTTTTTTTCCAAATAAAAAATAAAATGATTGAGTTCCAAATTTAAACCATAAACAGAACAAATTTACAATAGTAATAGACAAAATTAAATCCTAGATTAAAGCAACATTCTTTTTGGGCGGTTAAAGGAACCTAGAGCGCCTACACTCGCGGGGACGACCATGAGGAAATCGCTTCAAATCAGCACAATAATTGTAAACCATGTGGTATTTCTGTGCCCATCGGAGCCATCTTCTTCCAGTAGCATCCAGTGCCTGAGTTCGCCAAACATCGGTTCCGACGGAGTTCCATGAATAGGCATTAAAATTCCTATAATATGCCTTGAAAGGAGCTTTCGACCAATCGGTTTTCACCAGCCCGCCTCTTGTCGCCCATTCATCTGCATCCCACAGGCTTGAGTATACCTTCATCGGCTGGTTTTTGGGGAAGGGAACTCCAATGGATTCTTCATTGTTGAATACTCTGATCGGAATGTTGTCCACCATGAAACTGGTGAGTTGAAAAAAAAAAAAAAGGAGTTAGTTCATCTTTTTCAGAGATTTTAAAGTCTTCGAAAGAGGCATATTTTTGGGTATATTATGGTTCTAGTCTTTTCACTATGTTGAGATTTAATCTCTCTATTTTGATTTAGTATAATTTAGTCCATCCTTGTTAAATGATGGTTGCTACCGTTTAAAATGATGTGAATTTTTTCTTAAATGGTCATAAGCATTTGGCTAATTTTGTTATTAGTTGAACATGATCTATTAGAGTTCAACGTGGTGGCAAGAGGTGGTGGCATTAAGTTTTGGGATCTACTTAATTTTTTTTTTAAATTTTGGGATTTAATGAGAATTTAAAAAAAAATATAATGGTTTAACTAAATTTTTGAAAAAATTAAAGAAAATTTTTGAAAATTTTATTAAAATTTTCAAAACATTTGTAGGGCTTAGTAAGAATTTTTTTAAAATTAAGGGTTTAAGTAAAATTTTCAATAAAAATAAAAGACTTAATGGCAATTTTCTAAATTTTTTAGCCTCTTAAGTTCTGCACCCGATACTAGATGACTTTTGACTATATGACTAAAAAGCAATTAATAGTGTTATTAATTTGAACCTGAGTACCGAATTATATCAAAATAAATTGAATGACTGAATCTTAAAACTTAGTATAGTGGAGGGACTGAAACCAAATAAGACCAACATTTTAATCTTACGTAATGCGTTGCGGGCTCCAGATAATTGAATAGGTGTGGAAATTCTTTGTTGGGTCGAACCATAGGTAGAATTGTTGTTCCCTGTCACCTTTACCTTGGGAGTAGACATTAGTGTGCACAATGTATGGGTCTCCACTTAAGTTACCTAAGAATTCAAAGTCTATCTCATCGTGGTTTGGCCCTTCTGAAGACAGCTGCAACCAAAATTAGACATTACAAAACATGGTTTCCTACACTTTGCAAAAAAAATAGATAGTTGATGTGTTTTAAATATGTTTTAGTATAGATTAGAGTTGGCATGTAACGTTTAAGCTAATATCTAGGCTGATAGAATGACTTGATTGATACAATATTAGTATTTTTGATGATTCAATTAAAATATTTTAATATTAGAGATCAATTTAGAATCCATATCACAATTTGGGAGCGTCTGGTGCAATTAATTCAAAAAAAAAAAAATTAGACAAGGAGCTTACATAGAAAGCAGTAACAGTGCCGGCAGAGTTTCCAGAGACAAGCTTGATTTGCATGTCGATTCTTCCAAACAAGTACTCTCTTTTAGACCTGAAACCTGAACCAGAGGCCTTATCGAGACCAAGTGTAAGAAGCCTCCCACCATTGAGTATCTCAGCACGTTTGTCACCCCATGTCAGATCAAACTCTTGGTAAAAATCACCAGCTGATGCAGCCAAGAAACAACTAAAAACAATAGAAACCAAAAGCAACACTGAAAACCATGAAGTTGCCATCTATATTAAAGAGAGAAAGGATTGTAATTTTTGAATTTGCTAGGAGCCCTTTACTTCCTTTATATAGGTAATCACAAGAGTGACCATAAAATAATTAGATATATATGTAGGATGCGTGACCAAGAACCAACTACAGAGCAAATATAGCTGGAAAGGACAGTGCACTAGCTAGAAATCTTTGTTTGAAAGCTGAGTATATGGGGTTGCGTTATTAGACACAACTTTATTTACAAAGGGACCAGCCCTCACCAAATAGGAATACATGCAAACGTGCCTATCTATGCATTTTTTGCTATGACAAAACCAGGCTTGGTTTATTGTTTAGTAGTGAAGCAAGATGATGGCTTGTTTCAGTAACAAGAGTGGCTTGTGGTGGTATTTGGGTTAATAATGTCCTGTTGGAGGGATCGACATTGCTTGGGGTTATAAAAAGAAGGGTGATGTTAAAAGAAGGAAAAAGAATGCTTGAGAATTTGGTAAAGAAAAAGGGGTTGTATGTGGGGATTTACACACGTGAACTGAGTTGTTTATTTGTTTTAGTGGATTCCTTCTCCTTTTTAGAAACCATTGCTCATTGCCAGTTAGATGATACCTTTCTCTTCTTTAATACTGCTTTAGTAAGGTTATAGAGATATGATGAACTCGAAAAACGCGGATTTTGATAATCATGTTAAGCATTCAACGTAAATTTGATCAATTAACCACCCTGGTTATAGGTGTTTTTATTCTAAGTATAGTCATTTCAATCCATTCTTCAGCTAATGTTCTTCAATTTTCATGTTCTTCATTGCTTTTAATTCTCATGAAATCAAGGTAAGCCTTGCCATCTAGTTTCCTTGCAAAGAATTCCTTCAAGTACTTCTCCAAAGGGATTCGTTGAAAAATTGCAGGGTTATTTGGACCGATAAGGCTAAGTGCAGGGCCTAATTCCGAGTCTAACTTGGAGTTATAAAACGTTGCGATTGATAGCCTCTGTTTGGTTGAGTTTGCAACCGCTCTATGCTCGATGCTACGGTATATCCCATTGCTCACAATCTGCAGACCAAACACACAAAATACAATCATCATTGTTAGGAAATGACTCAATCGGAGCAATTGCAATATATATGTATATATACCTCCATGATGTCTCCAATGTTAACCACAAAAGCATTGGGAAGTGGCTTAATGGGAACCCATTTCCCATCTTTTCGAACTTGCAGGCCATCGGTTTCGTCAAGCTGAAAGAGAATTGTCAAAGCATCGGCATCGAAATGGGGACTGAAACCAATGACCATATCAGGTTCAGGGCATGGTGGATAGTAATTCATTCTCATTGCTTGCACCCCATCATTGAACAGCTCTTTTATTTCATCAGCATCCATATTTAAGGCCTTAGCCATGTAAGCTAATATCCTCATAGCTAGATTTTTCACTTGAACACAATACACTTCCAGGGTCTCTCTGCATCAAAATCATTAAAAAGAAAAACAGTGTAAATCGAAGTCTCAAATTCCAAAGTTGAAAATAACCATGGGAGAGATACCTTAAAGGGGAGTTTTTCAAATACGTCAACGTTCCTAATATTGTATGGCAGTGTGGTTATATAGAACATATCAGACCAATCTAGCTTCTGATCTTGTGAAACTACAAAAGCTTGACCAAACCCTTCATGGTTATCTGGTTTTTGCCATAAAAGCTTCTTATCTTCATGTGATAGTTTGAAGATATTCACAATCTCCAACTTGAATTCATCCAACAATGATATACTAACACCATGATTCACTACCTATTATTTGCAGAAGAACTTGTTTTAACAATTTCAACCAAAATACCAACAAGGTAACAAGGCATATACCTGGAAGAAGCCCCAGTGCTTGCAAGCAGAGTGTAGGGTTTGAAGTTCAGAGTCAACGAAATCCCCAGCAGCTAGTTTGTGAAGATCGATGATGGGGACAGATGGAAGGTGATGTTTGGGGGAGATGGAGTGAAGTTCTTCATGCGGGCGCAGGTACCTAGGTGGGATTTTGGTGAGGGGGTACTTGGCCAACTCTTGAACACTGGGAACTATCATGGATTTCCCAAGGTTGACAAATTCTGTATCCATAAGTGCTTTAAGTCTTAGGATTGGCAAAGTGCTTTCAAGTTTTCATGAAAATGAACCATAAAAAAAGAGTTGGACTCTTTCTCTCTTTGGAGGCGGCTGCATTATTATATAAAATTAAAATAAAAATTCAGCTCTTGATAGTGAGAGAATCAAATTGCATTAATTTCAGAAATCGTGTAGAACTGAGAGTGAGAAATGGTAAAGCAGTGGACTTTTTTTTCGAGCTTGAATTTTAATTCTGAAGTTATCAATGTCGAGCGCGGTTTACTTAAATATTAATTACAACAGAATTTATTTTATTTAAAATTTGGTATTAAAGTTTTTTTTTATCCTTCAATAAAAGAATAGAGGTAAATATGTAAAATTTGAGGGATAACTTTGTTATTATACCTTAAATATAAACACTAAATTTTAGTTGATAGCCTATTTTACTCCCTCGTCAACATACAGGGGTTAATTTGTCTTTTTATTCAATAGAAGGGTTAAAATGCAATTCAATATATAGTATAGGGGTTTTGTGGCACTTTTACCACTACTTTGATAATATGTACATTCAAAAAAGATAAAATTGAATAATTGAGTGATCGTTTTTGTAACTTTTTATAATTAGATATAAAAAAATATTAATAATTAAGTGATCATGTTGTAACTTTTCAATTGATTTTTTTAATTTCACAAATAATTCATGATAATTCTATTGAGATCATTTCAATTTTCATTTTTTTAATCTTAATTTTGATTTTCGGGTTTTTTGACTTATTTTATTAAAATAAGCTTTGTTGTATGACTTTTAAATATTATTTGATAAAATTTTAAATTTTATTTTATAAATATTATTTGAGATAGGATAATTACATTGTTTAAATATTAATCCTACAAAAATATATTGAAGGCTTTTAGTTTTACACCGGTGTAGGTGAATTCCTTCTTTCTTAAAAAATAAATAAATATAAACTATTTATTTTAAAATTATAAAAAAAATTAAATAAATTCAAATAATTCAATCAAAATAACCAAAATATTCTAACTTTTATTCCATAAACATTTAAAATAATTTCTGATTTCTCCACCCTAATTATCAAGTCCCCAAGTACTAATTTGTTGTTTGTTAGATTTTTATCTGGAGGCCTGACCCAAAGATAGCTTAGCCCATTTACACATGAAATTAGGCTAACCCATGGACAAAAATAATTTTGACTTGCTTAAGTTGTTTCAAAGAATTTCGCTTTGGCATGGTCTTCACACACTTCCATTTTGCATTTTAACTCCCCTAATATTTGGAGCAATCATAAAAGTTTCTATTCATAAACATTAGATGTGTCCATGAACTGGGTTAGGTTGAGTTTAAATATGATATTAACATATTTTATACTTGCTTAAATCTAATTTGAATCAAAATATGAGTTTAAAATTTTACTCAAACTCGTCTATATTTATAAGTAATTAAGCTAAACTCATTTTAAACTTGTCTTAATTTTATTTTAATTTTTTAAAATATTTATATTATTTTTAATTAATATTTAATAAGTTATCTTTTTCATTTATTAAATTTTTATATATAAACATCTTAACAATTTTTTAATATTACATTATAGTAATATATATTATTAAATTTTTAGTTTTTATATATTATAAATTATATAATATATATAAATAACATATATGCGGAATGATGTTTTTATAATTTTCTTTATTAAGTTGATATCCGGTTGACTTATAACACTAACTCAGAGAGAAACTTAAATAATAATATAAATAATATAAATATATTATAAACATAGAAATGGGCTAGGTCTAAGCCTAATTTTTTTTCAAACCTTCCAAAATTTTAGACAAACTTCTAAATTTAGACAAATAACTCAATCCATAATTAAATCTATCCAACTCATAGATTACATGACTTTTCCACTGATAGAAGCAGAAGCTACGAGAAGCCCTTTAAAAATTGAAATTACAAATTAAAAAAATAATATTTTTTATATCATTAAAAATTAAAACCAAAGTTTAAAATTTTTTTAGTGTTCGATTTTATATATTTTAAAATATATTTTTTCTACACAACGTGGATGCCACATAATTTAATATTAATATTATTATAATGTACAAATAAAAAAAATTAGATACATAAACTGTTAATTTTTTATAAAGGAATAAATATTATATTTTGAGAATATTTATGTTATTTTATATATTAATAAATTTAGAAAAATACACCCACATGAAAACAATCATAAAATTTGGACTTAAGATATCATTATCTTCCATATATCGATTTTATGATTTCAACCAAAACTGCATATAAATATTTTCACTTACATTGTAAATGCATCATAATCTGATATTTATTAAAAAAATAAAAATCTCAACGGGAGGAGGATAAGGTTTTAAAACCCTAAATTTATTCTTAGATATAAACAAAAAGATTATTCCTAACTTCTTCTAAATTCCATAATGATCTAGAATTATGCACGTTGCGTTTAGCTCCTGTACAAATTTTTCAGTATTCCATTTTTTTAATACATTGTATTTTTAATTTAAAATATTTCAATTAATTAAAATAAAAAGAATGGACCAAAACAAAATACATGTTACACCTATTGCTGGACAGACTCATTATATATATATATATATATATCAACTTTGTTAACCATTACATAATTGAAATTTATATTATACTTATTAATTGAGTTCGAAAGCGTTGAAATATATTATCTTCTTATTTATCTATTATGTAAAAAGAAACATCTATAATCAGAATCTATAATAAAATTATTAAAATAATAATAATAACAAAATTGCTAACATCATGAAGCCATTTAATTGTACTTGTTTCCTCTCAACATGGCAAATAGATGATCAGACATGTTTCTTATTTAATTAACAAAGCAAAGTGCAAAAGTCATAGCAATATATCATGTGCTTCAATTATATATATATATTCTATTTTAATTAACAAATAACCAATATAGTTATTTTCTTATTTGTTGACACTTGACAGATGAAGAATGTGACAATTAAAGGATTCCATTTTTAAATACAAATGGCACGTTGCATTTCAGTACTGTATTGGTTTTAAATTAAAAGATTTCAATCAATTAAAATAAAAGAATGGACCACAAGCTAGTAGTTGGACCCTCGACATTACATCAACTCTGTCAACTTTTATATAATACACATTTATCTTATATCAATGATACGTAAAGTACGAATTACACATATTTTTTATTGAATTAAGCACGAATTAACAAGTTTTAATTAAGCTTAAATTATAAAAATAATTATTTTTGTTTGTTTCAAATTATATTTTAATTATTTATGTTTGAAATGTTACATTTTAGCCCCTTACGTTATCATTTTGTTATGAAGTGGTCACTCTACTGTTAAGTCCTATTATCTCTCTAACGATAGTTCTAAGTGGCAGATGAAAAAGGTGACGGATTAGGGAGACCTATTTTTAACTTATTTGTTAATAAGTAACATTTAACTACTAAAATTTAAAGGTAAAATTGTGGATTAATTAAAATATATACATAAAGGCAACCATTGTTACTGAAATGATACACTAATACGTAAGAAAATATTTGAAGAGTTCATGTCATCATCATTTCAGTCATTGGTTTGATTTATAATTAAAATAAATTTTACAAAATCATTTAATAAGTACATTTAATTGCATTTTTTAAATATTTGGATAAATGTTATTAAATAAAGTCACACAAACTTAAAGCCTATGTCCCATCCCACGGTTCAAAAATAAAATAATACAATCTTTTAAAGGAAATAACGAATATTAATGAAACTTTAAATATTAAGAAAGTGAAACTAAGTTGAGTCCCTCCAGATGTTGTGTCTGCGTCTTAACTTGGTGAGTTATCTGTAAAAACGAAAATAAAAGGGGGTGAGCTATGAAGCTCAGTGTAGTGTGGGTTCCATCACAAGATAATCAATGCAAACAGTAGACAAAACATACAGAATATCAATTCATAGAACAAATCACGAATAACTAACAATACAAAATATCGATAAATCCGATGATTCTCGTCAACATAACATCTCAATGTTCTAAGGATAAACACAATTTGAATAGCAATTTGTAATTTCGATATTTTAGAATAACTCATTATCATAGTATCCTAGTATTAATAGCAATGCAAATGCTTATAAATGCAATGCAATGCAATTTCAATTTATTACCGTTACACACCACAATAAGAGTTCCCCAGAACCCCTTTACCTGTACACCACATTGTGGATAAAACCACTCATTGTTGTGGATGAGTCACTCCTTATGGATAAACCACTAGTAATAAAAAAAAAAAAGGGTGGATGAAACATCGGGATTTTATAAAACGATTTTTGCAGATAAGTTGCCAGAATGTTGTGGATGCACAACATGTTTGTAGATTGAAGATGCTAATATGATGCAGTTGAGCCACTCAAACGGTGCAGATAAAAGTTGCTCAAACAATGTGGATAAACCATTCAACGGTGCAGATAAACTGCTTAACTTCCTCCGTTCACATCGTCCCACCCCATGCAATGCAACATGACATACTATAACAGTTAAGTACAATAGCATTAACATGTTCATATCAAGTATATACTGCAACACCCCTAACCCGTATCCATCGCTGGATTAGGGTTAAAGGCGTTACCAGACAGATCGAAAACTTTTACAGACATTTCATAATACAATTCATCAAACGCAATTAAAGTGCCCCTTTTATAGGTCATTGAGACCTTAATCATGCTTTAGAATAGAGTCGGGACTAAACCGAACACATATAAAATTTCTCAAAAATTTAAAATTTTTTCAAAGCTGCAGAGGTCACATGCCCGTGTGGGCAGACTATGTGCCTCCCACGACCTCAACATGCCCGTGTGTCTAAGCCGTTCAAAACAGGGCATACATACTGACTTGTTCACACAGTTGTAAACACGCCCGTGTGCCTCACCCGTGGTCGCTACTGACTTCACCACACGGCCAGTCACACGCCGTGTGTCCAGCCCATGGTCGATCCTGACTTGCCTTAAATTTCAACCACGAGGAACATGGTCGAGCCACACGCCCGTGTGTTCAACCGTGTGGGCCAATATAGGCCATTTTCATGGCCAAAATGCCACCCACATTTGGGTCATTCCTACAATCTCAAACAAGCATTATTCCATACACAAATGGCAACCAAAATCATGCCAAATGAACAACATATCATCTCATTCAATCTCATTTCTAATCATACCAATTTGCACAACCAAACACATGTATAATCAAGCATAATTCAATCACAAACTGTCATACCATAACTATTTCATTGCTCAAACATACCTACTCAAATTTCATCCATATGCTTACCATAAACTTGACCATTTCATGGACATAAGATCATACCAAAACCTACATCATATACCATATTCACAAATGCATAATACCAACATATAACTAGCCACATCACATAACTAATTTCATATCTCAAACATATACCAAAAAGACTAGCCTATACATGCCATATTTAGCTATATACACTTTTCAAAGGTACCAAAACAAGTTTGAGTAGTGTGATGACTATCCTCGACGGTCCCCAAGCCTTCAGTAGCTTTGACGATCTATAGAACAGAACAAACACACACAAAGTAAGCTTTCAAAAGCTTAGTAAGCCATATACAAATAAACTTAGCATAAAATGCACATAACCATATTGAAACAATGACATTAATGTTTCTCAATACGAATTCATCACATATTCTTTGGCTCATTTGCTTAGTCATAGCTTACCACATTCTTCAACTCAAATGTTACATATACACATAGCTCATTCAAGCATATAATCACATATTATCTCATCATTTCAATACACATATTCTCCTTAGTAAGTTCATATAGACACTTACCTTTCATACACATATAGTGTACTTTTCAAACGTACCTGAAACGGATGTACAATTCACATATTCATTCATTTCTCAGACTTGCTCGTTGAACCATTTGGAACTAAATAGGATACTCAGAGTGCTCAAAATAGTCGTACAATGCCAATGTCCCAAACGCGGTCTTACTTGTAACCAGATATCGATGCCACTGTCCCAGACATGGTCTAACACGAATCAATATGATGCCAATGTCCCAGACATGGTTTTATACGTAAATCTCATATCGATGCCAACATCCCAAACGTGGTCTTACACGAAATCTCGAATCAATGCCAACGTCCCAGACGTGGTCTTACAAGATATCACATAACGGACACCTATGTCATGACATATGAAATCCTATCTATTCCTTGGCTCATTAGGGACTTCTCAGACTTAATAACTTGTCGACTTATTCGTAAGCTCGGATTTCACATACATTCCATCTCAATGGATGTTCATAACAATTCAAATTTTCATATATACACAAATAGTTCAATTCAAATACATTTATTTGTATATCGACTTACCTCAGATTCGGATATTCGATCGGATTCGGTTATTCGACAACTTTTGACTTCCCTTGATCTAAATCCATTTTCTTCGGTTCTTGATCTATACATATTCAAATTTAACCCATTTATTCAAAATTTTCTTCAATTCAATCTGAATACACATATTTAGGAAATTTGCTTACACTCACGCTTGGCCGAATATACACTATGATCATATCAATCCATACATTTCATTTATTTCACAATTTAGTCCCTCAAAATATTATTTTCTCAATTAAATCCAAATTACTCAAAATCAACAAAACTCCAAAGACAAACTATGATAATCAAACACATATCTTTCATATTTCACTATCAAACATCATAAAACACATAAGTTCATCAAAGGCTCATTTCAAAAACATCTTAAATTCTCAAAATTAAGACATGGGTTTTGAAGTATACGAAGGAACTGTATGACCCAATTTTAGCCCGAGGCCCACATCAATATCAAAGAAATAATAAAGCAAAAATAGATTTGAATAAAAATGGCCCAACATCGAAGCCCAAATACCAAGCCCAACACAACCTAAGGATTTTCAGGGTTTCAGAAACCCTAACAGATGACCCTTGCGCCGCCAGCAGCACCCAACGCCGCACGTTTCGCATCCCCGAGTCTTGCGCCACTCCACATCGTCGCACCCTCCGTGATATTCGCCCACGTACCTACAAAACAGAAAGAAATCTGTTGTAAAATAGAGGGCTATAAAAAGCCGAAACAAAAACATTGTAGGGGACGATTTGTTTTTAGAAATACAAAGGCAAATACACACTTGTAACAAAAAAAGAACACAGAGAATACAGAGATTTTTAACGGAGAATAAGAAAAGTCAGAATCCACAAGGTTTAGTCATTTTCTTTTATTTTTTTTATTTCTCTTCTTTTCGAAACTATGATTGTCCATATATAATTTTTTTTTATGTTTTCGGACTATATATAAAAAAATATGTTTTTAAAAAAAAAGGAAGAAAAAACTCACCTTTGGTCGACGGCGACCGACGGTGGTCCAGCGATCGTGCTTTGGTCGGATGGTTTGAGGGAGAAAGGGGAGTTGAAAGGAAAAGTGTTTTTATTTTGAGAAGAAGGGATGAAATGAACTTTTTTTTTTTGGAAAAATGGGTTATATAGCAGCTTAAAACACTACCGTTTTGACCCTTGCCCAACACAGCCGAAAAGGGGCCGTTTTAGCCTAGCCCGTGTGCGCGCCCGACCTGACCCGGGGTCCGTGTGTTTTCCAAGGAGGGGCTAATTGCGCAAACAGCCCCTCCGCATTTCTGGATGTTTCAAATCGATTTATTTCGTTTTTAAAATTTGACCCCGCTTTTCTTTTTTTATTTCAATTTCGTCCGTGCTTTAAAAGCTGAGTTTAGAATCGTGGGTTATTTTCCATTTTGGTCCCTCTAGGTTGCGCGCGCCTTACGATTTGGCCCATTCACCTTCATTTATTTTTAAATTTAGCCCAAAGTTTATGTTTTTTATTTAATTTAATCCCTATTTTAATTTGCTCACAAATTGATTATTTTTAAATTATACTTACCGTTTTAATATTATTATTATTTCTATTACTACTTTCATTACTATATTTACCATTATTATTCGTATTATTATTCTTAATTTAATATTACTATTATTTTACCATTATAATTTATTTTATTTTCTTTGCTATTACTATTATTGTTGTTTACTATTACTATTACTATTATTATATTTACCATTGATATTATTTTTCCACTACTGCTATATATTTTTTTTAAAAATATTACTATTACTATTAATGCTATATTTATTTTACTAATCATATTCCATCTATTATATTTACTATAATTATAAATATTATTCTGTTTACTTAATTTTTTTTATATTACTACTATATCTATATCCTTATTATCAATATACCTTTTTACTACTACTATTCTTATTAATACCATTATTCTAATGTTATTATTGTTATTTTTATTGACATTTTTTATTTTTTGCTTATTGTAGTTATTATTCTATTATTATATTTATTATTTTAGTATTATATTTACCCCTTTTTTTTACTATATTTGTTAGCTTCATTAGTAGTATTATTATTACTATTTGTTTTATTTGTCACATATCATTTTTGCTATTATAATATTATTATTATTTATTTTTCTCCCTTTTTGCATTTATTATTATTATTCCTTATTATTTCCGTGTTTACATTCCCACATTTTTTTCATTTTGTTTTTCCAAAATTCATAAAAAGGGTTTCACGAAGGTAATATTTTGTGTTTGGAAGTTCGAGAAATCGTGCCCAATCGTGCTGGGTTTTGATTCTTCGTTCGTCTAGATAACTAAATATCCTTTAAAGATTTTGATTGTGTTTTCTTAAATAAGGCAATGTTTCGTGTTTGGAAGTTCGAGAGATCGTGCCCAATCGTGCTGGGTTTCGATTTTCTATTCGTCCAAATAACCAAATATCCTTTAGAGATTTTGACCGGATTTTTTTAAATAAAGGCACTATTTCATATTTGGGGAACTCAAGGTATCATGCCCAATCGTGCTGGGTTTTGGTTCTTAGTTTAACCAAATAGTGGATACCCTTTTAAAGGTACAATGCATGAATTTTAGAAATCATGAAATGATCTTGGTATCGATGGTTTGAAACATCGTGTCCTATCGTGCTGGATGTGGTATTTCATCTTTTCGGAACAAGAGAATTTCGATATCCAATTCGAATTATCCAAACATTTTCTAATTTTAAAATCTCTTCTACTTTTCGATATTAGGATATTAATCAATCAATAAGGTACCAATTTTGGGCGTTGCGAGGGTGCTAATCCTTCCTCGTGCATAACCGACTCCCGAACTTATTTTCTTAAGATTCGTAGACCAAAATGTTTTATAAGGTGGCCCAATCACACTTCAAAAAGATTGGTGGCGACTCCATTTTCCTTTTTAAAGTCGGCCCGTTTTCCAAACAAAAAAAATGGTTTCGACAGCAATGATTGCAAAAACTTAAAAATTATCAAAAACCGAGTCAAAATCATACCTTAATCAAGCTCAAAATCAACCGAAACCTAGCTTTCTTTTTCTTTTCTTCTTTTCTTTGTATATTCGACCAAAGATGATGAATATGGCCATTATCAAGTTATTTGTTTTATCAAATTATGACTTAATTATTCATTTCCCATTTTATCCTTTTATTAAACATGTAAGACAAATAAACAATAAGGTTATTTTGTCATTTAACTAACCACTAACTAAATAATGGATTAATTGCCTCATAAGGCCACAACATTTAAAAGCCACAACACATAGGTGCTTTAACAAATAGCATGCAAATATTGCATTTAATGCAATTTAACCCTTTTTCTCAAATTAAGCACACAGGCGGACAAATTAACTTACGAAACTTTAACACATGCTTAATCACATATCAAAGGCACAGAAAATAATATTAAAATATTTTATTGACTCGGATTTGTGGTCCCGAAACCATTGTTCCGACTAGGGTCGAAACTGGACTGTTACATATACAATAGCAATTATTATGCTTATAACATATCATAATAGTAGCAACAAACTTGCTTATCATATGTTCAATTTAACAAAAACAATGGCATGTATCTCATGCAATCAGTATCATCGTGGTTTTGCATAACAATATCAGTACATCAAAAATATAGTGACAGTAGATATGTAACAATCACGCGTCATGCATTCACAATAATGATTCAATCAATTATATCATGGATTCAAGCATTATTCATGTCATCATGACTTAATTGGATGAAATAAAACACTAAAAATAGTTTGAGAACCAATTCAGGGATTGAATTGAACATATCATAAAATGTGGGTAAAATTATAAAATTTAAAAAATAAGGGCAAATGGCCGTGTGAGATGCCTCAGGTCGTGTGGAGGGTTTACACAATCGTGTGGTTTACAAACTACACTAGGGTTTTTAGGGCACATGATCGTGTGGTAGGTCGTGTGGTCTACACGCCTGTGTGGAAAGGTAATGCCCATGTGAGAAGCAAACCATCCTAAGGTTTGCAAGGGGATATAGTCGTGTGGTAGGCCGTGTGCCCCTATCCTAGGCACGATTTTACTTGTTTGCTCGTAAAAGAACACACACCTGACTTCTGGCGTCTTGAACGTTGTTCCTTACGCCTAAATCTGATCCAGGGACCGAAATCAGGTTCTTCAACGGAGAAACACGCAAGAATTAATATTAATTTTCAAGATTCATAAATATTATTCAAGATTTTGGGAAAACTCGTAAAAGATTCGTATTCGAGTTGAAAGATTAACAAGAACGATGTTATTCAAGAATTTATGGATTCTACTAATTGGAAACAAGAATACTTACCGATCTTTGATGAGATTTCGAAGGTTATTGATGAAAAATTCAACAACTGGTGAAGAAACGAGTTTAACAGAGATTGATTTTGTTTCAATGTAAACAAAGAAATAATTTTCAACAACAAAATAATGTAAAATAAAAGGGGGAGAAAAGAAAAGATGATGATATATAGAGAATAGAGGGAGAAATTCCAATTGGAATGAAAAAAATAAATCAAAATCCTAAGGTAATTAGGAAAAGGGACTAAATAACTAGGATTTCAAACTTTTAAGGGGCTGTAGTGTAATTTACCCTTTTTTTTGAAAATAAAATAGGAATGGAGTTGGCATGATTTGAACCTAAAAAGTGGGGAGGAAAGTGCAAGGCCTTACCACTTGGGCTACTACCTATTTTTAGCATCATCAACCACATATAATATGAGAAATGAGGTTTGAACCTTGGTTTTTTAAGCAATAATTTAAGCTTTTAACCATCTAGACTAAGGCTCATTTCTCAAATATTTATTCCATTTAACCACTTATATTTTGGGGTGTTACATTTCCATGCACTTATGCTCTAGCCTTTTTAATTGTGGTGGCATGAATGACTCACAAAGCATACATAAATGATTATATTAGCCGCTCAAATCAATCACTAAGGTGGATCTTTTCTATAGAATTAGTGAAATGAGTTATGGTATTTTTCTCTAAATGAATAATTTTATGTTTATTAAGTAATTACATTGGTTGATGTGTAAATTGATGTAGATTTTACTATTCTTAAAAAAATCTTCTAAAAATTTTCCTTATATACAAGAGACATGAATGACGGCTTGTGCCTAACAATCTTTCTAATATTTTTTTTAACATAAACCCTAAAATTGAAACCAATGAATGAAAATAATTTGTTCAAATTAATTGAAACTAAAACCAAATAATATTAATTTGTATCAAACCAATAGTTGCATTTTTTTTCAAACAAAAAGATTTGTTTTCATTTATGAAATCACAATACATAATTTAATTTCCATGGCATGAAGGTCAATCTTGAAAACCTTAAACTCTAAACCCTATAACTATAATATTTGTATTGTAGTTAAGTATCTATTTGAAGTATAAGAACAAAAAAAAATTCATTGATTGTACGGTTGGTACATCAGATCTTCCTCCATTATTTAGGCAAATTTAGGATCGACCTTTACATTTATAAATTCATGATCTTTATTAGGTTTGATAGGTACAATAGCCAAGGCGTCTTTAGTAGTGGGGTGTTCAAACAGTTAGTTCGATTATTAACCAAATTGAACTAACATTAACTGAATTAACCGAACTATATAGTCCTTTAACCATTAACCAAACCAAATTTTAAAAAAAAAATTAATTAAAATTTATATGTTTTTGTCTTTTGGTTAAAACAAGTATAAAACATATCAAAAAAATACATTGATAATGTTCATTTGTCTTGAAAGTTAACCTAAATTTTATGTCTTGAAACACTACATAATTAGTAAGTTTGGTTAATTCAGTTAATTACTCGATTTTGAACCGAATTAACCGGTAACCAAAATTCTAAAAAACCATTAACTGACTTCCGACTGATTAACCAAATTAGATCGGTTCGGTCGGTTAATTCGGTTTGAGCCGAAGTTTGAACACCCCTATTTAGTAGGAACATATTTGCCTTGACATCTACGTCAATCACAACCATTCAGCCAGCTCCAACAACTTCGTTGATGGGTACACCTATGCCACGACACAAACATATATTTCTCATTTCTATATCGTATTTCGATTTGACAAATTAAGCTTTTTTCACACTTAAAAAGCTTGTTTTCGAACTTAAAAAGCTTGTTTTCGATCAATTATTCTAGTCTTTTTATTGTTTTTCCGTACTTAGGTTAGAATTTACTTTAATTGCAATTTTTAGTTAATTTTTATGGTTTTATGAATAAAAACCTCATTTACATATTTATGCTGGCTTAATAGTGGCTAAGGTATTTTCAAGGACTTAACAGAAAGAGAATGATGAAGGAATTGCAGTGTTGCAACCTCAAGAGATTGATGTCACAACATGGTGTTCTTTGACTCACAAGGTCGTGACATCACTTCCTGATGTCGCAACGTGGATTGTTCCACTTAGCCAAGGCAACCATCTCATTAAGCCTCAATGTCATGATCTCCAATCTTCAATGTCGCAACACAGAGCTACCTGACTTGATAGGTCGTGACATCAGGCTTGTGATGTCGCATCATAACTTATAGAATCGATCAAAGAGATCAAGCTCTTAACTCACAGTGTCGTGACATCGAACTTGTGGTGTCGCGACCTAGGACCCTTTGAATAGTGGTGTCGCAACCATACCTTCCCAGTGTCGTGATATTGAGTTCATTACAACCAAATCAAGAGGGAAACATGAAGAATTTTTGGGTCAAACTTGCCATATTTGAGTTTAATATTGGGGGACAAATATGTAATTGATATATTATTATTTTACCTATAAATACCAACTTATAATCAAATATTAGGGGATAATTAAAGTGTTAGTATAGTTTTAAAAGTTAGAATTGTTAGAATAGCTACTAGGATTTTTAAGTTAAATTAGTACAAGGACCACTTTCTAGGTTACTATTATTTCTACAAAATCTTGTTCATTACTTTGTCTTTTTCTTTTCAATTGAAGAATTTATTGATTGGGCATTCAATAATCTCTTGGATTGAAGTTTTTTCTACCCCAAAATCAAGAATTTTTCGCACTATTCCTAAGCATTTCTCAACCTTTGTTATTTCATCCTTATACTTTGTTTTATCATATGAAATTGATTTGCTTGTTTAATTTTGTTATAGGTATTGCTAAATTACTTGGGTGATTGGTTAATTGGATTGTTAGAATATTATTTTGTAACTAAAATATTCAACTGAACAATTTAGACTAAGTTAAATAAACTATAAAAACTTAGAATTGACAACATTGAGTGGAAATTAAGATAGGTGAGATTGAGAGGAGAATGTATTGAGTAAAATTTGATTTAGTTTGACTTAATTGAGTGAGGCTGAGAGGATAATTCAATTAATGTTCTTTATTTGATTAAATTAAGACCGAGAGGTAAAATTTGTTGAGTGAGCGAATTATCGATTGAGTCCTTATGTGTAATTTTATTGTTAGCATAAAAGTTTTATGCTACTTGAAAGTTTTATGCTTAATTACTTTTACTAATTTTTAGACAAATCATTTGTTTTGGACTGTCATAGTAAATCAATAGCCTTTCTCTTGCATGCTAGTTTTATTCTTTGGTTTATTTTGCACAATCTCCTTTAGGTTTGATCCTCGCACAATCACCTTTATTGTTTGGTTGACAAAATGTAGGATTATGAAAAAGTCCTCAGATTGCAATCGCTGTAAACAGTTTTGTTCAATCTTCTATTATAATAGAAGTTGGAACAGAATTAGAGAGTTTGAATAACAAATCCAATATGTAAGTGAGTTAAAGAAATATATGAAGAGAGAATCAACACAAGATATTTGCTAACGCTGTAACACCCCCTAACCTGTATCCGTTGCCAGACTAGGGTTATGAGGTATTTCCGACTCAAACTAGCCCAGAATATGCATATATATATATATATATATATATATATATATATATATCATGCTTCTTTAGTACACGTTTGAATTTAAAATAAACCTCACATACCTATCTATAAGAAAATTTCAAATTCATTAATGGTCACGACCATACATCAATTATTTTCCTTAAGGTTAGCCGAATTCATACATGTATATTTTGCCGAATTTATAAATCGTGAAATAATCTAAGTAATTTCATACATAAACGACATAACCTTGCTTATCTACTATATATAAAATGTACCCAAATTTAAGCATCATGATCAAACCTAACCAAACTCAATATTCTTTAAACCATGTTAAAATTTCATTGATCTATCCTTGTGTCGACTATCAATCTCATCACTCGTGCCAATTTAAATCAATCCATGCATACAAACATATCAACTTCCAAGACTATATCATTAAGCATTTCCCAATTACTTAACTACGATATAACTTAATAATCATTCCTGCCATGTATATTAACACCAAGCATAATATATCAAATATTATATTCATTTCTTACTTCACCAATTAAAACAAATTCTCAATCGAACGTATAATTTATCCAACACAATCATATATCAATATTAGTAACTTATAAGTCAATCATGACACATTAAATTCAAGTCATATCATTAGAATTTCCATTCATGAATTCATAGAGCATTCATACCAAAGCAAACCCATGCTAAGACCAAAATACACAAACATACTCATCACTTTAAGCCATTTTCACATGGCTCATATTTACACATATTCACTATTCAAAATCAATTCAAAATTTAATCAACCTATACATGCCATAGTTTCAAAAGGGAAAACTGCTTATAAAGTACCAATGCTGAATGATAGTGTGATAGACTTTGGCGATGATCCTCGAGCTCAAAACACTTTAAAAATCTAAGAACAATGCAACCAAACACATCGAGTAAGCTTTTATAGCTTAGTAAGTTTAAGCAATTTATACTCATATAAATATATATATATATATATATTCAAGATTTCGAAACCTACTTATTGATAACAACCATACCGAATATCCCAAACTATTAAAAGTTGAATTTATATCCACCTCATATGCTCATAATAACTTCCATATACTATAATCACATAATAAATAACGGACATACATCTCATATACTTATCAAATTTTCTACTTACATTTCAAGCTACCAAAAATCTCAAAAGTATAGGTATAACACCTACCTTTAGTTTACTTACCCTTCCAAACTTAACCCTTCGTGCGTAACATGTGATAATACACTCATCCATTTTCGTATACATAATATCATTAATAATAGAAATCCTTTAACGAATCTCATACCGACACACTTGTTAATAAAATTTAGTAACGTATCGCTCACATAGAGCAGTTACTTAACACTTCGCGTAACGTATCGCTCACATAGAGCTGTTACTTAACACTTCGCGTAACGTATCGCTCATATAGAGCCGTTACTACTTATCCGTACACACAGTGCTAGTTACAAAATTTTCTCCTCTTAAACATAACACACACACACACACATATATATATATTCACATATTATAAATATAATCAAACCTAAATATGCATATTCAAACCAAATATTTCTTCCCATAATTTACCATTACATTCGACCACACTCAATTAAACACATAGTTGTATATTCAATCACCACCATCATCTATTTCATATAAGTCAAACATGCATTCGGCCAATACAATTATTTAATCTTATACTCTATCACATTGGTAAAATTTACATACCTTCATACATATTTCAACCATCCAAAGTATTTCTATATATAAATACATGTTCATGGTACTATTACATTCGGCAACCACATTTAAAGTCATCCTATCACAATCGGCATCATCATGAATATATATACATTCACACATATCTGAATACTCCATTTCCATATGTAAATATATATATATATATATATATATCTATCCCTTACCAAAATTTCATAAATATGGCCAACTCAATTGTTCAATGGTTATACATATATGCATGTATTTACTAATCCACATTCGGCTATCACCTATAATAATTCCTATGCCTTATTCGGCAATTGAAAATAAAATTATTTATGTCACTCGAACATGTAAATTGTAATATATAATTCAAATTAATCCAATTGCTTAAAACTTACCTCAAAAGTCGATGAATTCGAATTTCTCAGCTATTCGTTTAACTTAGCTTTTCCTCGATCCAACTCCTTTTTTTCTTGATCTAAACAATGCCAAGTAAAGTTTATTCATAATCATTTTTATTCAATTTAATCCAAAACTCATAATTATATGATTTTACTATTTTACCCTTATAATTTACAACCTTTTCAATTAAGTCCTCAAAGCATAAAACATAAAATATCAAGAATTAACCCATACCTATTGAGGGCCGAGTACCCCTAGCTCCTATATCAATTCATTTCTTCCATTATTTTTGCCCTTTAGCCCTTTCAAAAATTTCATTTTGTTATAATAATCCTTATGCTAATTTCATCAATTTTTCTAAAGGGAACCTTGTTAATCTAGCATCCATGTATCATATTCTATTATTGACCATACAAAACTCAAATTTCCTTTCATGGTAACATTCGAATTATACCACCAAATCAAAATTTCGGTTATGGGCTAGCTAGGTTCCATGGTAGAAAACTTAAAAATGCTAAAATTAACAAAAACTAACTTCAATTTTCTCACCTTATTAGAACATGCATAAGCCGAATGTTGAGAGCTCAAATCCCCTCTCTTTTCTTCAAGTTTCGGTGATGAGAAGGAAGATGATGATACTATTTTTTTTTTCTTTTTGTTTTCTTTATTATATTATAACATATACACTTATAATTTACTATCATGATTACCATCCACTATCATTCTTTTAGGGAAATTTGACATGCAAGTCCATCCTTGCAAGAAACAATTCAATTTAAACCATTCAAATTATTAAAGGCTACTTTTACTACTTTAACTATTTAATCTTTTCACTTAAATTAGTCACCTAAACACACAAATTTGCAAATAATATTTTAACACATGATTTACCACATAACATAGACATCAAATTAATAATAAAAAATATTTTCTAATTCGGATTCGTGGTCTCGAAATCACCGTTCTGATTAAAGTCGTAATTGGGTTGTTACAACTCTCCCTCCTTAAGAAATTTTCGTCCCCGAAAATCTTACCGACGAATAAGTGTGGATAACGTTCTTTCATTGATTCCTCGGTCTCCCAGTTTGCTTCTTCTACTCCGTGCTTATGCCACATAACTTTAACTAACGATATCTTCTTATTTCGCAACTCTTTCACGTCATGAGCTAAGATGCGAATCGGTTCTTCCTCATAAGTTAAATCGGGCTGAATTTCAATTTCTGATGGACTGGTCATATGAGAAGGATCGGATCTGTATCGTCGAAGCATCGACACGTGGAAAACATTATGAATCTTGTCTAACTCGGATGGCAACCTCAATCTGTACGCAACCGGTCCAATACGCTCAATAATCTCATACAGCCCAATAAATCTCTGACTCAATTTTCCTTTATGACCAAATCTCAGTGTCTTTTTCCAAGGCGATACTTTCAAGAACACACGATCACCCACTTGGAATTCTATCTCTTTTCGTTTCAAATCTGCGTATGACTTTTGACGATTTGATGCGGCTTTTAAACTTTCTCTAATTACTTTAACTTTCTGCTCTGTCTCTCTAATCAAATCATCCCTGTGTATCTTGCATTCACTTAACTTGGTCCAATACAAAGGTGTACGGCATTTTCGACCATACAATGCTTTATAGGGTGCCATTTTAATACTTGATTGAAAGTTGTTATTATATGCAAATTCAATCAAAGGCAAATATCGTTCCCATGTACCCTCAAACTCAAGCACGCAACATCTCAGCATATCCTCGAGTATCTGAATAGCACGCTCGGATTGACCATCCGACTGAGGGTGAAAAGCCGTACTAAAGTGCAACTTAGTACCTAAAGCATCCTGCAGTTTCTTCCAAAACTGCGATGTAAACCTCGGATCTCTATCCGAAACAATAGAAACAGGTACTCCGTGTAGTCCTACAATCTGCGACAAGTACAACTCAGCTAATTTATCAAGTGAGAAATCCACACGTACCGGAATGAAATGAGCCGATTTCGTTAATCTATCGACAATAACCCAGATTGAATCCTTTTTACTTGGCGTCAAAGGCAAACCCGATACAAAGTCCATTGTAACACGATCCCACTTCCATTCTGGTATCATGATCGGCTGAAGTAATCCCGACGGCACTTGATGCTCAGCTTTCACTCGTTGACACACTAAGCACTTCGACACATAGTCTAAAATGTCTCGTTTCATACCATGCCACCAATAGTGTTGTTTCAGGTCGTTATACATTTTCGTACTGCCCGGATGAAATGAAAATCTACTATTATGAGCTTCACCACAAATCATTCGAATTAATTCAGGATTTTTAGGCACACACATCTGACTTTTGAGCCGTAGACATCCTTCAGCATCTATCTGGAAATCTAAATTCACGCCCGAGCCACAATGACTCCTTTTTGCTTTTAAATCATCATTAGACTCTTGAGCTTCTCGAATCTGCTGTACAAACAACGGTCTCACTTTCAACTCAGCAATGATCACACCATCCTCAGTCATAGTTATATCCGTATTCATTGCGCGTAGAGCAAATAGCGACTTTCATCTAAGTGCATCTGCAACTACGTTAGCATTTCCCGGGTGATAATCAATCACAAGCTCGTAGTCTTTCAACAATTCTAACCATCGTCGTTGTCTCAAATTCAGATCCTTTTGAGTCATTAAATACTTTAGACTCTTATGATCCGAATTGTAACATCCTAGAAATAGTGATTCTACATTTTGCACTATTTATTGTGTTTGGCTCATTAAGCATGCTACATTGAAAATGTTAATTTGCCATGTCTTTTAATGATGGGATTATAAATGGCAATTATGCCAATTACAAAGTAAGTGGACGGAAATAGTAAATAATCATGATGATTATTTATTTTATAAAATTACTTTTAATTTTATTATAAATTGAGTGGGTTAATAAAACAAATAATCATGATGATTATTTATTTTATAAAATTACTTTTAATTTTATTATAAATTGAGTGGGTTAATAAAATAAATAATCATGATGATTATTTATTTTATAAAATTACTTTTAATTTTATAATAAATTGAGTGGGTTAATAAAACAAATAATCATGATGATTATTTATTTTATAAAATTACTTTTAATTTTATAATAAATTGAGTGGGTTAATAAAACAAATAATCATGATGATTATTTATTTTATAAAATTACTTTTAATTTTATAATAAATTGAGTGGGTTAATAAAACAAATAATCATGATGATTATTTATTTTATAAAGTTATTTTAATATTATAATAAATTAAGTGGGTTAAAAAGAAATAATCATGATGATTATTTATTTTATAAAGTTATTTTAATATTATAAGAAATTAGATGGAATAATAAAACAAATAAGCATGGTGATTTATTTATTTTATAAATTTATTTTGATATTATTAAAATTCATCTCCCATGCTTGTTAATTGTTTTAAAATTCAAGCATATTCGGTTTAAGTGTTAGCATAGGTGGTGTGCCGAAATTCCATAGGCCTTAGGCATTTGTTACGTTTCATTTTAGCATATTTGTTCATTAAGGGAAGTGTAGTGCCGTTTTTGGCAAGTGTCATTTGAGTGAGGGGTAAAGCCGAAACCATTCAAAGAATCTTCTCTCTTCCTTTATTTTGCACTTTGGTCATTTTGTTTGATTATTCTTTTGGTTTCCAAAGAAAGATCTTAGCACTCTTTTTCTACTCTTTTTCTCTCATCACTTTTTCTCTTGATATCTTTCTTATAATCTAAACTTCCATCTCAATTCTTGGCTTCATAATTCTTTTGGTTCTTGTGAGTGATAGCCAAAACATTCTCTCTTCCTCACTCTTCTTCTAGTGTTCTCTTCTTATGCCGCATATTTCCACTTGTACCATCAAAACTTTCTTGCCATCATTCTTTGCCAATAGCCGAAATTCAATCTTCATCCTCTTTGCTCAGTCGATAGATCATTCTCATCTATTACTTCTCCTGTGCCGAATCTTTTTGAGTGACAATCGATTTCTCTGCTGAGGCCGAATACCAAGAAGCAAGGTGCTGGAAAATCTTAGGTTGCTGAGAGCCTTTATGATCGGGTTTTGTTGTTGAAGGTAAGAAGCGATTCTTTTGCCTTTTCTTTTCTTTCTTTTGGTTTTGTGTGGCCAAAGCTGAATGGCTAGTTAGCATGGTGTTTATATTTCGGTTAACTCTCCTTTCTTTTCTCTTCTCTCATTTGGGACGTTTATTCCGGGAATCTCCATTAGCCGAGTGGTTGTAGTTCAAAGCCGAAGGGATTGTGGGTGTTGAATCGGATCACTCCAGTTGGATTTGTAAGGTTGGTCAATCTAAGGAAGGGAATGCACCCATAGTTTTGGCTCTTAAGTTTAAGAAGCGTGTTGTGTCGATAGTTCGGGATTTTTCGCCGGGTTGTGGTAGAGAGCCGACGTCTGCCTAGGATAGGCAAATAGCCGTCGTTCCTGCTAGCGAAAGTGTTCACGTAGATAGTTTGGTATTACGCTTTATTAGGTGTGTACTACTCACATGCCTTCTTTGATATTGTGTTATTAACTGAAATGGCCGAAAGCCAAAATAACTGATATGATGGATTAACTACCCTTAGGGGTAAGGTTGGAGACACCAGGTAAGTTTTTCGTGAATATTATGGCTGCTAATATGCATGTATGTATATTCTGATGTTATGCATTTATGAAATATGATCTGCTATATATTGTGATTTTGGTTGCATACATATTGTGCATAATGAAAAGAGTATGGACTCGGGATTGAATGAAGGAGGATAGAGAATCAGTGACTACGGTCACGAGTGACTTTCGTCACGAGTGGTCTAAGTACCACGGTGGTTGAAACCACGAATAATTTAATTACTGACTTATCTCGGTGGTCAAGTACCACAGTGGGTTGGCCCCACGTATGCATTATTTATCAGAGATCGTCACGGTGGTCTACAACCACAGTGGGTTGGCCCCACGAGAATATTATAATGACTCTGTCATGAGTGACTACGGTCACGAGTGGTCTAGGATCACGGTGGTCATGAACCACAGTGGCATAATGCCACAGGTGTTTTGGATGGAGAGCTATTCTGGGATGGGTAGCATTTGCATATACATAACATGAGCTGTACTGAGTGGGCTAAGGCCCAATTTATGTTAAATGGGGATGTACACACTGAGTCTCGATGACTCACCCCTTTTGTTAATTTTGCAGGTAATTAGTAGATGGCGGGTCTTGGTCCAAGACAGACTCGAGGTGGCCATGCGTTGCAATTTCTTTAAGTAAACTCAGACTTTATTTTAAATTTATTTCTATTTTGGGATTTCAAGTTGTAATAAGGCCGCTTTAACTTTAATTTTAAATTGGGTTTTAAATTTTTATGCTGATATTGCATGTTTTATAATCTATCGAATATGGAGTATTTAAAAAAAATAAATAGTTTTCAAAGTGTTTAACAAAAGATGGATTGCAAGTAACTAATTAATTCGGAGTTTTTATTAAAATTACAACATCGTTTTAAAATGTCACTCTATGAGAATCCTTGATTTTGGCTTTCGTAAAATAACAGATTTGCTCACAACCTTTCTGATTTGATTAAAAAGAAGTCGGCACAAAACTTTCAATCACAACTGTAAAAATGTTTTTCAACACAGATATAAAAAAAATGGTTTTCAAGTCACGTTGTTTCTTTAAAATTTCAAAACCTCCAATCCTGTAACATACCAAACTTGGTCTTAGTGTATAGACCGGGTTTCGGGTGTTACACGAATAGGCGTGGCATTTCTCACCAAATAGATAGTGACGGCATATTTTCAAAGCAAAAACTATAGCGGCCAACTCAAGGTCGTGCGTCGGATAATTTCTCTCGTGCGGTTTCAACTATCTCGAGGCATAAGCTTACCCTCCTGCATCAATACACAATCGAGTCCATTTAAAGATGCATCACTAAAACTAACAAATTCTTTACCCGAATCTGGCTGAACGAGTACTGGAGCTTCCATTAGTAAGGTCTTCAGTTGATCAAAACTCTTCTGACACCTTTCTGACCATTCGAATTTAACATCTTTCTGTAATAGCTTTGTCATCGGTGATGCTATCATAGAAATCCCTTTCACAAAGCGTTTATAATATTCGGCAAGTCCTAGAAAGCTACGAACCTTAGAAACATTCCGCGGAGGTTTCCAAGCAAGTATAGCCGTAATTTTACTCGGGTCAACCCGAATACCCGATGCTGAAATGACATACCTCAAAAAGCTGACTTCTTTAAACCAAAACTCGCATTTACTGAATTTTGCGTACAATTTCTTGTCACGCAAAATTTGTAACACTAGCCTCAAATGCTCAGCATGCTCGGTTTCGTCGCGAGAATAGATTAGTATATCATCTATAAATACCACCATAAACTGATCTAGATAGGGTCTAAATACACGATTCATCAAATCCATGAAAATTGCAGGAGCGTTAGTTAGTCCGAATGGCATCACTAAAAACTCGTAATGGCCGTATCTTGTCCGAAAAGCAGTCTTTGGTATATCTGAGTCCCTCACTCGCAACTGATAATAACCTGACCTCAGAGCAATTTTTGAGAACACCGAGGCTCCTTTAAGCTGATCAAATAAATCATCAATACATGGCAATGGGTATTTATTCTTAACTGTCACCTTATTGAGCTGTCGATAATCGATGCACATTCTCAAAGTTCCGTCCTTCTTTTTCACAAACAAAACGGGCCCACCCCAGGGAGAGAAACTTTATCGGGCGAAACCTCTATCTGTCAATTCTTGCAACTGAGCTGATACGGACCGGCTCAGGATGTGTCGAAATGTATGCGGGTTGCCCAATCGTCTACGAGGAGGAATCAAGCCTTTAGAAAATAATTGGAAAATATGGATGCGTTTGCGGAAGTTTTAAGTGAATAAAAATAAGAAATGGTTCAGTTTGATGAAAAGAAATGAAAAATGGATAAATAGAATAAAAAAATAGATAAAGGATAATTTTGATGGGGGTGGATAAACGAATTTAAACAAGAAGCGATTCGACACTAAAGAATGTCACCCCAGATTCTATAATGTTTAAGGTGGAAAGATGAAAATAGGTTGATGAATGCCACACCAAAGGGGAATTTGGTGATAAGTTCAAACAAGTCGAAGACGCCACAAGCAAGCTTGATAAGTCTAACGAAACTTGTACGAAAATGAAGAGGAGATGAACTCACTCAAATGAACAAAAGTTCATAAAATTTTCTTAAAGTCTGAATTCTGTTAAATGAGAATTACATAGCCTTTTTATAGGCTGAACAAAGGCTAGCCAAGTAGTCTTCTAATCTTGCCTCTTAACCCTTAAGTTTTTGAAAGGGCACCAGCAACCTTTAACCCTTAACCCTTGAGTTTTTGAAGAGGCACTTAACAACCTTTTAACCCTTAAGTTTTTGAAAAGACACTAGTAACCTTGTCCCTTAACCCTTAGGTTTTCGAAAGGGCACCAGCAACCTTGTCCCTTCATGTTCACCAAAAGGCACCTGGCAACTTTGTCTCTTCATGTTCACCAAAAGGCACTTGGCAACTTTGTCTCTTCATGTTCACCAAAAGGCATTGGGCTAGTTGAATACCGAATGAAGCTAGGCTAACACGACTAAATCAGCTTGAAGAAAGGTGCGAATCAAGCTAATTGAGCATGAAGCTGGGAAGCAGTTTAATGTAGAAAAGCCAAGAGATAACCAAGATATCTTGGAGGAGGTAACAATTGTGGGGGAGCCAACTATAGTTGATTTTCCAGCATCTTATAGAGCTAACTAATTATACAGACAAGAGCTCGTCTCAGTTAGTATACTTTGTAAAACACTGGGAATATAAGCAAGCAAATGTCGTTCGTCTTCTTAGAGAAGAACTTGACAAGCTAAGCAGGCAAAGGCAGGAATCTTAGCTCAAGAAGATTGAAGTTTGAATATTGAGTTGCTCTGGGCGTGCTCGTATCATCCCCTCCCTCTTCAAGACGATTCATCCTCGAATCGACCCATTGGTTTTCTTGAACATCATTCTCTTTTGCTCGTCTTTCCTTGATCAAACGGGATGGGTAATAATCGTAACACCTGAAAAGAACATTCAAGAATTAGCAAGAACTGTTTTAAACATACTTGCAACCCGAAGAACAACAACACCAAACAAATAAATCGCATGCGGACAGGCATAAGCACTTTATCATACAAAATGATGAATGCATTGTCATAATTTTGGAACAAAAGCGGATAAGCTTCAAAGCATGCATACAATCTAATTGGATTCCACAAGACAAGATGATCATGCGAGTAGCACACAAAAAGGTAGATATATTCATCACAAGCAAGTAGTGGAGAAAGTGCGTATGGCACTCGAAGTTGAACATCCAAACCTTGCTTTGTTCGAAATAAGGAACCACTCGCACATGAATTGTAACAAGTATCGAACGCAAGAATCTTTTTGTCAATCATTAAAGCAGATAGACCATTAATTGGCAGAACAGAACATTTGAACATATCAAGATCTAAATGCTTTACAAAAACGAATTCAGCACCATGTGTTATATCAATATCCACAAAGATAGATTATAAAAAAGCAAATTGGAAGGGCTAAGTATATTATGATCTAATTGCTTTGCAAAAGGCAGTTCATCAACATAATGCATATCATCATCTGAAGAAAACAAAAATATATCAACTATTTCAAAAGACTCACCTTTAGGCGCAAAAGACAGAGACTGTTCTTACCTTGCTTGTCTTCACAAGTTGAAACTTGAAGATCGAATTTACCTTGCTCGATTAAGATGAACCTTCTCTCCTCGGGCATGTAATGTAGTCTATGCTTTATTCGCGAATGAACATTTTTCAAACAAAATGAGGACTCCATGTACACGAATTGCATGTACAAACACAAAATTTGCTTAAGGAACGAATAAAATTTGAAAACAAGGTTGACAAAATTCGTTACCTTATTTAGAAACCAATTTCCAAAATGATTGAAATTTTTCAAGCACAATTGGGATTGATTGATTTTCCAATAAAATATACCAGATGATACAGAACATATTCCTGCTTTAAAAACATGATTTTGATTATTAAATTCAATATGTGACAACGATTTAGAAAAATCAAACATGTTAAACCAATAGGAATTGTGCAAACTCAAAATCGAACGATCGAAATTCTTGACAAGTTTCAAAACTGGTCTACAAAAACTCATAGATTTTGTATTAGACAATGAACAAATCTCGTAATAACCACAATCAAATAACTTGGGATTAAAAGAAAATTCATCGTCATACTTACTTGAGTCTTGCACTTGTCGAATAGACGTTACTCCACCTTCATACTTTGCTTCACAATGGTTATTATGGGGTAAACCCACCTTACCATCTTTTAAGTCATCATAATGAATCAAAGGATGGCAAATGACAAAATTATCCACATAACCACAAACAGTAGAAAGATTCGGTGGAGATTGAATCTCATCAAAGCACTTACCTTCCTTACCTTCGGACTCGTGTGGTTCGACTACATTTTCAACTTTACCCTTTTCGATCAAACAGAAATGTCGTTCGTCGGGAAGGTATTGTAGTTGGCATTCGTCACTCAATTTCTCAGAAATCTGAAAAGAAGAAGTAGAACAAGAACAAACTTCTAGTGGATTAGTTAAATCAACACTCATCTTTTCTCTCCCTTCTTGTTCTTTTGTTTCTTTCTCTCTCACAAGCTTTTTTCTTTTCCTTTCAATTTTCTCTTCCTTTTCTCTCTCGTTTTCTATTTCAACTTCTTTCTTTTTTTCAATTTCGTTACAACTCGTAGATGTTTCAAAAGAATTGAAAAGAGAAGGATTTGATTCAAAGGAGGAAGTCATTTTCTCATAGAAGTCTCGTTCGATCTTTCGTGTAAAATTCTTCGTGAGTGACTTCGTTGAGGCATACGAGGAATAACTCGTGCTTTCCCGTTCGTCACTTTGAAAGGGATCTAGCTCGTAACTTTCTTCTCTCTGTCTCGAAGGCCTCGTTGAGTAGGAGTCCCAGTAATAATCTTTTCTAGAATAGTTCTTGGTCGGGTATTGTCGTGCTGATCTTAACTCCATCCTTTGTGTTGAAGAAGTTCGCCCTTGATGATAGGAAGATGCGAGGAACCGCTTGCGCATCACATCTTTCATTTCAGACCACGTTAATATTGGGTACTCTCCATTTCGTTTTCGACTCGTGTTGAATTGATCCCACCAAGTCATGGTATAATCGGTGAAACTATTTTCTGCCAGCCTTACTTTCTTGCTTTTCGAGTAGCCGTGATACTCGAAATCCAAATCTACATTCTTTTCCCATTTAATGCATACCTCCGGATCGGCTCTACCTTGAAACGGTGGAATGTTTGACTTGTTACTTCTCTTGACGCCATTAAAGCATCCTTGATCTCTAAGGCTTTGGTTTCTTTGTTCATGTCGCCTTTCACTTGGGTTGCATGATGGATCGTACCAACCACTATCTACAGCACTTCTTCTTTCGAAACTTAGAGGCATGCTATTGTTGCTGAAAGAAATATGTTATAAAAAAATAATAATAATAAATAAATAGAAAAAGCTAAAATACCTTACCACAAAACTCACAAGTCACTCACAAAGAAAAATCACTCACACTCGTGTTTCACTCGTATTAAGGCTTTTCTTTGATGAATACACTCGTGCCTTTTTACCGCTCAATTTCTTCTCACAAATTCGTGTTTCGTTTCAAAAAGACTTATTGCAGCTTGAGGGTCGGCTTCAAGTTGGTTACAAGGGTTAAATGATTTATAGGTATAGGGGATGCTTGAAAAAAATAAAAAAAAATTGGTATGTGTGGCGTTGGGGTGAAATGATGAGAACTTAAATAATGGTAAAAAAAAAATTTTCACTCAATTTTTTTAACCTTGATTTTTTTAACTTTTTTTTTATCTCTCATTTTTTTAACTTTAAATATACTATAATTAAATACAAGAAACAAAAATCACAACTTAAAATTTTTTTTTTGATTTTTTTAAATTTTTTTTAAACTTACGAACCTAATTCCAGCTTCACGATGATTGTCGGAACTCCTCGTTTTGTAGCTCTGATACCAGATGATACAGATCGGCTCGGGTTGAGTCGAAACGTATGCGGGTTGCCCAATCGTCTACGAGGAGGAATCAAGCCTTTAGAAAATAATTGAAAAATATGGATGCGTTTGCGGAAGTTTTAAGTGAATAAAAATAAGAAATGGTTCAGTTTAATGAAAAAAATGAAAAATGGATAAATAGAATAAAAAAATAGATAAAGGATAATTTTGATGGGGGTGGATAAACGAACTTAAACAAGAAGCAATTCGACACTAAAGAGTGTCACCCCGGATTCTATAATGTTTAAGGTGGAAAGATGAAAATAGGTTGATAACGCCACACCAAAGGGGAATTTGGTGATAAGTTCAAACAAGTCGAAGACGCCACAAGCAAGCTTGATAAGTCTAACGAAACTTGTACGAAAATGAAGAGGAGATGAACTCACTCAAATGAACAAAAGTTCATAAAATTTTCTTAAAGTCTGAATTCTGTCAAATGAGAATTACATAGCCTTTTTATAGGCTGAACAAAGGCTAGCCAAGTAGTCTTTTAATCTTGCCTCTTAACCCTTAAGTTTTTGAAAGGGCACCAGCAACCTTTAACCCTTAACCCTTGAGTTTTTGAAGAGGCACCTAACAACCTTTTAACCCTTAAGTTTTTGAAAAGACACTAGTAACCTTGTCCCTTAACCCTTAGGTTTTCGAAAGGGCACCAGCAACCTTGTCCCTTCATGTTCACCAAAAGGCACCTGGCAACTTTGTCTCTTCATGTTCACCAAAAGGCATTGGGCTAGTTGAATGCCGAATGAAGCTAGGCTAACACGACTAAATCAGCTTGAAGAAAGGTGCGAATCAAGCTAATTGAGCATGAAGCTGGGAAGCAGTTTAATGTAGAAAAGCCAAGAGATGACCAAGATATCTTGGAGGAGGTAACAATTGTAGGGGAGCCAACTATAGTTGATTTTCCAACATCTTATAGAGCTAACTAATTATACAGACAAGGGCTCGTCTCAGTTAGTATAATTTGTAAAACACTGGGAATATAAGCAAGAAAATGTCGTTCGTCTTCTTAGAGAAGAACTTGACAATCTAAGCAGGCAAAGGCAGGAATCTGAGCTCAAGAGGATTGAAGTTTGAATATTGAATTGCTCTGGGCGTGCTCGTATCATGAGCTTTCAATTCTTTTAATTCAGTTGGTGCCATTCTATACGGAGCTATCGAAATAGAGTGGTTCCTGGCACTAGCTCAATGCCAAACTCTACTTCCTGAACGGGTGGCAATCCCGATAATTCCTCTGGAAACACATCTGGGTACTCACTAACAACCGGTACAGATTCAATATTCTTTTCGATTACATTGCTATCAATCACATACGCAAGATAAGCTTCGCAACCTTTCTTTAAATACTGCCGAGCCAACATCGAAGATATCACAGCAGGTAGCCCATTCAATTCCGCAGACTCTATTTGAACTATCTCGTTATTCTGGCATCTCAATACAATAGTCTTTCGTCTGCAACTTACTACTGCATCGTGAACTTTTAACCAATCCATACCAAGAATAATGTCGAACTCATCGAAAGGTAATAACATCAAATCGGCCGGAAAACACAAGTCTCGAATCATCAATGGGCAGTTCTTACACACTTTATCAACTAATACACATCGACCCAGGAGGTTTGAAACTCAAATCACAAACTCAATACACTCAACAGGTAGAGTCTTACTGGATACTAATGTTTCACACACATACGAATGAGTTGAGTCGGGATCAATCAAAGCAGTTACACTAGTATCAAAGAAGGTGAAAGTACCGGTAATGACATCTGGGGATGAAGCCTTATCTCTAGTAGCCGATACACGAGCAACTGATCGAACAACCGCATTTGTAGTCCCTCTCTGTGCACTACTCCTACCTCCCCCAAAACGAGATGATCTGCCTCTAGCTATAGTGCCACTCGGTCTCGCACTCTGAGCAGTACCCTTTTCATCGGTCTCCGGGCAATCCCGAATAAAGTGGTCCTGCGAGCCACACTTGTAACAAGTGCGAGAAATGGATTTACCCCAACACTCTCCGAAATGTCGTCTGCCACACTGCTGACACTCAGGTTTGCTCGATTTTTCATTACCAAACTAGCAACTAAGGTAGCCCGAGAACTCATTGGTGGTCGTTCTCGTATAGAAATCTCGGTGTTAGCTTTGGATCGACTACTATCGTTCTTGAACTTCTTTATTGCCATCTGCGAAAATTTACTCGCAGATCTCTTCCGAAAATCTTTAGATTCAAGTTCAGCTTTTCGTTTTTCTTTTCCCAGCTCTTCAACTTTACAAGCTCGTTCAACTAGTACTACGAACTCGTTAATCTCAAGAATGCCAACCAGAAGCTTTATATCTTCATTTAAACCATCTTCAAATCACCGGCACATAGTAGCCTCCGATGAAACACACTCACGAGTGTAGCGACTAAGTCGCACAAACTTGCGCTCATATTCGGATAAAGTCATACGACCCTGTTTAAGCTCAAGAAATTCTTTGCGCTTAGATTCTATGAAACGCTGGCTTACATACTTCTTACGAAATTCCGTCTGAAAGAAGTCCCAAGTAACCCTTTCTTTCTGAACAACTGATACGAGTGTATTCCACCAATAATAAGCAGAATCCCGTAATAATGATATGGCACACTTCAGACACTCATCAGGTGTAACATCCTGAAATAGGGCCTAAACGGAATAGTGGTTGCGAAACCATAAATCCGAGTCAGTAAAATATTTTAATATTATTTTCAGTGCTTATAATGTGTGAATTATTATGTGTGAAATTTTCGTGAATTAATTTTATTGTTAGTGTGCTTAATTTAAAGAAAAGGACCAAATCACATAAGTGGTAAAAGTAGCCTTATAGCTTGATTAAGTGGTTGAATTGATGTGTTTAGCTATAAGGGAGGACTTAAGTTATAAATTGTTCATTTGATAGCATAGTGGACGGCATCATGGCTTTAATTTTACATTATTTTGTTTTTATAAGCATAAAACATATGCTAAAGTTATATATATTATAATATAAGATAATAATAAAGATATGACAAAAAAAAAGAAGCCATTATCTTTCTCCTTGGCCGAAAGTAAGAAAAAAAGGAAGAAAGTTGTTAGTGGGTGGAAATAATGTATAATAAGTAAAGTTAAAATATAAGTATAATATGTATATATTATATCATAGATTAAAAAAAAAAAAGAACAACCATGCAAGTTCTTTGTTTCTGCCGAAACTAAAGAACATAAGAAAGAAAAGAAAGCTTTAAGAGTTTGGCAACTTATTAAGCTCAATCAAGGTATGTAATCAGCTCGGTTTTTGATAATTTTTACGTTTTTGAGATCGTTGCTATGAGATCTACAAAACCCATGCTTGAATTTTTGATTTTGGTGAATATTTTGAATTATGCCATTGTTGAGAACTTGTGATTTTTGATGATTGATGGTAGATTTTGCATGTTTATGAGTAGAGGAATGATTTTTATTAAGTGATTTTCGGTAAAAACGAGCTAATTAGTAAAAGTTGTTATTGTTCATAAGTATGTGTTATAGTAAGAATTTGAAGTTGCTATAGAAGGGAAAAATGTTCAGCATGTTAGAAAACATAAGAATAAGGGCTGAAGTTTAATTTTTGAGTCTAGGGGCAAAATCGTAAATATGTAAAAGTTTAGGGGCAAAATTGTAATTTTGCCAAAGTTAGAGTTAAGGACTGTTTTGATAAATGTGAGTATTAAATAAGCTAAATTTGCTATTATAGATCAAGAAAAACGAAATCCAGAGTTAGATCGGGGAAAGAAAAAGATAGTGGACTAAATCGATATAGTTTATCGATTTTGTTTCGAGGTAAGTTTGCAGTAAATAAATGCAATATTCTATTATTTTATATTTAATATTATTAAATTCCAGCATTTACATATTTATTTTGTAAATTTATTATTTAAAGACTCAAGTATGAATTGACGGAAAAGCTATCTCAGAAAGTTCCGGTTGAACCTTAGGAATGTGTAGGATACAAATGTCATGACATTAGGGTTAAGGAAATCATGTAAGACCATGTCAAGACATGGCATTGATAAGTTACTATAAGGCAAAGGTCCCATGTAAGACCATGCCGAGGCATGGCATTGGTGAATTTATAAGGCAAAGGTCCCATGTAAGACCATGCCAAGGCATGGCATTGGTGAGTTCATAAGGCAAGGATACCACGTAAGACCATGTCAAGACATGGCAATGGTTAAGTTTCATAAGGAAAGGTACCCGCGTATCCTTAGTATTCCAAGTGGTTCAACGGGAAAATTCAAAGAGTATACCAAAGTAAAGGTAAGACAAGTTCAAGCTAAAAAGGTAAGGTAAGATAAATTCATGTTAAAAAGGTAAGGTAAGATAAATTCATGTTAAAAGGTAAGGTAAGAATACAAGTTTAAGTATATTGAATTAAAAGCTTAAGTGATCTTGATAAGAAAAGAATAAGATAATTCATTAAGAATGTTGTTATTTATTTACATGTAAACTTACTAAGCTTTATGCTTACTCCCATTCTTTATTTTTTTATAGTATTGCAAGTCAACTCGGGGATCGAAAGGACGTCGGAGATCGTTACACACTATCAAAGGATTATATTGGTATTTTGTGACTCGAACGTTTTAAGTAATGGCATGTATAGGGACTTAGCCATTTTATGTGTGTGACCTTATGATATGGCTTAATATGGACTTGTAAATGCTTGGTAATGATTAGCCATTAAAATGGTTAATTAAGAACATGTTTTGGATGTTATGAAATGCCTAGTTGTTAGTTATTTTAAAGAAATTATGTAATTATATGCAGGGGAATAGTTGGACAGCAGCAGTAACGTGATTTTGAAAAATCACAAAAAATAGTAGAAATTGAATTAGGTTGTGCAAGAGATATAGAATTAAAACTTATTGAGTCTATTTTCATATAAAGAAACCGGTGTAGGAAAAAGAGTTGTATATTATGAGATAATTAATTTTTAGTGAAGAGAGGTCAGAACTGTCAAACTGTGTAACAGGGGAGACTTTAACTAATAAACTGTACTAATTGGCCACACCAAAAATTCTAGAAAAATTATAGTAAGAAGATATATGAGTCTAGTTTCAGGGAAAATTTACGGATCTAGATTTTGAGTTTCGTAACTCGAGTTATAATTAATTTAGTGAACATGATGCAGACGGACAGTTTCAATTTTTATGCCCAGAACTAGTAAGTTAAGGCTAGTAATGCCTCGTGCTCGACTCCGGCAACGGTCTCGGGTAAGGGGTGTTACATCAGGTGTGCAAGACAACTCGTCGAAAACACGAACAGTATTATCAAGCCAAAATTTAGCTCGCTCTGCATCATCATCGTCCTCAGCTCTAAACTCTTGGGCTCCGTGCTTTCTAATATGATCAACAGGAGGTTTAATTACTCTTTCAAGATTGGCAATTGGAGGTACCATTGGTACTACCGGGGGAACATTCAGATTTAAGGGTGGTTGAACAGTCGAATTGGTTCGTATGTATTGATTGAACCAATCATTCATCATACTATAGAAGGCTTGCCTAGCCGCCTCATCCGGATTACTCATAGCCAGTCGAGATTCCTCTAGCGTGGTCCCTTGCGCGGGAGCGGGCGCCACACTCTCAACGTCATCAGCTATGACTCGCTCGGGATCAGAATCCATTACTATATAAGAAAAATGAATACATTTCACTGTCAGAAGTTATCACACTATCACAGCATAAATAATGGCATGTATAGCTAGACTCACACGCGCTACGTTAGTCCGAGAACCGACTAAACCGTAGCTCTGATACCAATCAAATGTTATACCCCCTCGTCGCCAGACTAAGGTTACAAGGTATTTCCAACTCAACCTAGCCCAGAATATGCATATATATATATATATATATATATATATCATGCTTCTTTAGTACACGTTTGAATTTAAAATAAACCTCACATACCTATCTATAAGAAAATTTCAAATTCATTAATGGTCACGACCATACATCAATTATTTTCCTTAAGGTTAGCCGAATTCATACATGTATATTTTGCCGAATTTACAAATCGTGAAATAATCTAAGTAATTTCATACATAAACGACATAACCTTGTTTATCTACTATATATAAAATGTACCCAAATTTAAGCATCATAATCAAACCTAACCAAACTCAATATGCTTTAAACCATGTTAAAATTTCATTGATCTATCCTTCTGTCTACTATCAATCTCATCACCCGTGCCAATTTAAATCAATCCATGCATACAAACATATCAACTTCCAAGACTATATCATTAAGCATTTCCCAATTACTTAACTACGATATAACTTAATAATCATTCCTGCCATGTATATTAACACCAAGCATAATATATCAAATATTATATTCATTTCTTACTTCACCAATTAAAACAAATTCTCAATCGAACATATAATTTATCCAACACAATCATATATCAATATTAGTAACTTATAAGTCATACATGACACATTAAATTCAAGTCATATCATTAGAATTTCCATTCATGAATTCATAGAGCATTCATACCAAAGCAAACCCATGCTAAGACCAAAATACTCAAACATACTCATCACTTTAAGCCATTTTCGCATGGCTCATATTTACACATATTCACTATTCAAAATCAATTCAAAATTTAATCAACCTATACATGCCATAGTTTCAAAAGGGAAAACTACTTATAAAGTACCAATGCTGGATGATAGTGTGATAGACTTTGGCGATGATCCTCGAGCTCGAAACTTGACTTTAAAAATCTAAGAACAATGCAACCAAACACATCGAGTAAGCTTTTATAGCTTAGTAAGTTTAAGCAATTTATACTCATATAAATATATATATATATTCAAGATTTCGAAACCTACTTATTGATAACAACCATACCGACTATCCCAAACTATTAAAAGTTGAATTTATATCCACCTCATATGCTCATAATAACTTCCATATACTATAATCACATAACAAAATAACGGACATACATCTCATATACTTATCAAATTTTCTACTTACATTTCAAGCTACCAAAAATCTCAAAAGTATAGGTATAACACCTACCTCTAGTTTACTTACCCTTCCAAACTTAACCCTTCGTGCGTAACATGTGATAATACACTCATCCATTTTCGTATACATAATATCATTAATAATAGAAATCCTTTAACGAACCTCATACCGACACACTTGTTAATAAAATTTAGTAACGTATCGCTCACATAGAGCCGTTACTTAACACTTCGCGTAACGTATCACTCACATAGAGTCGTTACTACTTATTCGCACACACAGTGCTAGTTACAAAATTTTCTCCTCTTAAACATAACACACACACACACACACACACACACATATATATATATATATATATATATATATTCACATATTATAAATATAATCAAACCTAAATATGCATATTCAAACCAAATCTTTCTTCCCATAATTTACGATTACATTTGGCCACACTCAATTAAACACATAGTTGTATATTCAATCACCACCATCATCTATTTCATATAAGTCAAACATGCATTCGGCCAATACAATTATTTAATCTTATACTCTATCACATTGGTAAAATTTACATACCTTCATACATATTTCAACCATCCAAAGTATTTCTATATATAAATACATGTTCATGGTACTATTACATTCGGCAACCACATTTAAAGTCACCCTATCACAATCGGCATCATCATGAATATATATACATTCACACATATCCGAATACTCCATTTCCACATGTAAATATATATATATATCTATCCCTTACCACAATTTCATAAATATGGCCAACTCAATTGTTCAATGGTTTTACATATATGCATGTATTTACTAATCCACATCCGGCTATCACCTATAATAATTCCTATGCCTTATTCGGCAATTGAAAATAAAATTATTTATGTCACTCGAACATGTAAATTGTAATATAGAGATAATTCAAATTAATCCAATTGCTTAAAACTTACCTCAAAAGTCGATGAATTCGAGTTTCTCGGCTATTCGTTTAACTTAGCTTTTCCTCAATCCAACTCCTTTTTTTCTTGATCTAAACAATGCCAAGTAAAGCTTATTCACAATCATTTTTATTCAATTTAATCCAAAACTCATAACTGTATAATTTTACTATTTTACCCCTATAATTTACAACTTTTTCAATTAAGTCCTCAAAGCATAAAACATAAAATATCAAGAATTAACCCATACCTATTGAGGGCCAAATACCCCTAGCTCCTATATCAATTCATTTCTTCCATTATTTTTGCCCTTTAGCCCTTTCGAAAATTTCATTTTGTTATAATAATCCTTATGCTAATTTCATCAATTTTTTCTAAAGGGAACCTTGTTAATCTAGCATCCATGTATCATATTCTATTATTGACCATACAAAACTCAAATTTCCTTTCATGGTAACATTCGAATTATACCACCAAATCAAAATTTCGGTTATGGGCTAGCTAGGTTCCATGGTAGCAAACTTAAAAATGCTAAAATTAACAAAAACTAACTTCAATTTTCTCACCTTATTAGAACATTCATAGGCCGATTGTTGAGAGCTCAAATCCCCTCTCTTTTCTTCAAGTTTCGGTGATGAGAAGGAAGATGATGATACTATTTTTTTTGTCTTTTTGTTTTCTTTATTATATTATAACATATACACTTATAATTTACTATCATGATTACCATCCACTATCATTCTTTTAGGGAAATTTGACATGCAAGTCCATCCTTGCAAGAAACAATTCAATTTAAACCATTCAAATTATTAAAGGCTACTTTTACTACTTTAACTATTTAATCCTTTCACTTAAATTAGTCACCCAAACACACAAATTTGCAAATAATATTTTAACACATGCTTGACCACATAACATAGACATCAAATTAATAATAAAAAATATTTTCTAATTCGGATTAGTTGTCCCGAAACCACCTTTTCGATTAAAGTCGTAATTGGGCTGTTACAAACGCAGTTCAGATTCACCAATCTTACATCTACGAAGCCTCGATCAGAGAATGATTTTATTTAACAATTCATCCAATACAACTATTGGCTAAAGGCCGATCTACCCTCTCTCGTTAGATAATTGCAGCCCTAAAGTCGAACACAGATTGTTACAAATCACTCTCCTCAAACACCTCACATTACATTCGATATCTCTCCATAAACATCCCTAAACAAGGGATGCCCAAATACACCTCCAAACGACTCAATGAGGAAGTCGATCAATAGCCTATATATAGGCTAATAAAAGAACCCCTTAAGTAGAGTTTGTATAGACTCTAAACTGACATTTAAAAGTTCTTAAAAAGTTCTTAAAAAGTTCTTCATAATTATTAGTTGAATATTTATCTTAAAAAGTTCTTCATAAGCAAGCTTCCCAAAAGCTTCAAATTCTCAAAAAAATGACAAGGATAAACATAAGCATATTCAACACTTCAAACTTTTGCTATGCCCTCCAAGTCAATCAAATGGATAAAGATGATATTTGGCACGAAATGCTTCTTCATTTGTTGCATTAACAATATTCAATTAAAAGTCAAATATGCCAACACAAAGATTTTGACTATTCCAAACTAGTTTGTTCTAATTGTTGTTTGAACATGAAATGGGACAAGCAATATTTTATCATAAAGAACTTTGAGCTAATCAAACATGGGATTCAAGCAACGTTCTTGTCTCTGCTGGTTTGCCTCTGAAAACATCGCCTTTTAATGTCAATAATGGCAACCTAAAAAAACTGTGTCTGAAACATAGACCCGTTGTAACATTAATTCAAATAGTCCATGATACAGCAAGAGAGGGTCATGTTGAACCACTTGTTGTAAGGAACAAATTACCTAAAAAATGTTAAGTGTGCTAAATTATTAATAATATATATAAAAAGGGCAAGATTTTGTAATAAATATTGACAAGTGTTATTATCGAGAATTTTGACATTGTAATAAATATTGTTGACATGAAATGTAAAAATAATATAATCTAGAAGAGCCTAGATAATATAGAATCCTAATGTCCACTTCTTCATAACTATATTTGTGTATAATAAAAAAAATAAATTTTCGTCATTGATGACGAGGACTCCACTTAAACATATATAGTCATAGGCCCCAGATTCCAGAATTAAAAACGTGGCATGCCTTTTAAACAATAATCGCGTAAACCATAAAAATTTGTGAAGCAACATTGTGGCAAATTTATGATTTAAATAGGAGTCAAGCACGTTTTTTGTAATTAGCTTTAATTTTGCTTGGGAAAAAGCAACCGCCTTGGTAAACACGGAACAGATGACAATGACTTGGTTCTTTTTATCAACAATTTCGACCATTCAATCAGATAATTATCAATTAACATGTAATTATAAACTATAATTTGTTTGATGGATATAGCTAAGTCATGATTCTTAACTTGAAAATAGACATTATTCAATGTATTAATGCAAATGTTTAAGGTTTTACACGTTTAATGTGTTCATAATTCATTTTTGTTAATGGATGAGAGAGGGGTTCACACAATGAGCAAATGGCAATGTTTTGTATAATTGAGGTTGAGATTAGGAAGTTTATTCTTCTAAATGAAGGGGGCTTAGCGATGATAGAGAGAATTTATATAAATTTAGAGGCTTGGATTTTGGCGTCGGCGCCCTTGAATTGGTGCTTTATTTGGTAGTGGTTGAGGTAAAGAATGGTAGATGCCACTAGATAAACTGTATATTTATTTATGGTTAATATAAAAATAACGGTAATGGTAAAATAAAATTAAAAAAATTAAACGTACCGCACTGAATGAAAGTAAACGCTCATTCAAAAGGACATTTAGTCTTGAAAAATCAATGTAGAGTCCTAAAATGTGACAAGGTTTCATAATTTTTGAGTTGAACGAATTTCTACTTGAGTAAACCTCTTCTATTTATGTAGTTATCTTAATAAATTCTTTTGAAGTGACATTTTCGAGACAAAATGATTTGGGTATATCAATGGTGTATAAATTTTGATATCTCATTTTACAATCTATATATATTTATACTAAAAATAATAATACTTTTTTAAAGAAAGTGGCATCACAAAAAGTCTTTAATCTTTCAATAAATTTAATTAATTGAAATGCAAATTAATTTATATTTAGAAAATAAATATATTCTAAAAAATATGCGTTTGACTGAAATTATAACATGAAAAAACACCAAACACCCTTAATTTTTTTATGTACAATTCAATTCTCATTCAAATGTTATTTTAATTATAAAAATGATTGGGAAAACGTTAATTAAACCAACTTTATCCATTCTAAAAATGTTTAATTTATAATTATTTTGTAATGATGATAAAAGTAAAAAGGGGATGAATTGCTTTCCATCTCGGCTTTCAAATATTTTAGTGGGTTTATAACAGGGCAAAGCGAGAAAATCTTTTTATGAAATTTTAATTTTTAATAATTTTAATTTTTATAATTTTTAAATATTTAAATTAAATTTTTATAATTTTAAATTCGTCTGTAAACCCCTAAATTCACCTCTAATTTATAGTATTTAATACATTAATATGTAAATTCAAATTACATGTTATTTAGTTAATTAAATAACACAGTTTAATTTACATGCATTAAACATAAATCCTAGTTTGACACCTCTTTTATGTCATTACTCCATTTTAATATTTTTTGCCATTAATCTTCAACAAAATTATGCCATTAAAACTGTACATGCCCTTCTTTATACGTTAAGACATTACTAATTTATTTTTATAATTATTTATTGCATCGAATAAAGTATAAATATTAGTGTGATATTAATTTATTTTTATTTTGTTTTATAATTATTTATACAGTCTTATTTGTTCAAATGTTTGTATTTTATGTTACATTTGCATTGAATGTGTTTAAAATATCTAATTACACAGTGAGTTGATATCATAAGTTAATTAAACATCAATTCAATTAGGAAATAAGTAAAAATTCTCTCTTTTTGCATAGTAATAAATATTATCTTGTGAGTTTTTTTTTTTCTTTTTATAGTCAATTTAAAATGATATAGTAAATTTTTAACACATACGACCATAATTTCTCAAATTCTTAACTTTATCAATTCAATTAAACTCTCATTTATTTTCGATATAAAATTACAATTTTTTTTCACCCATGAAATTATGTAAGTATTCTCATTTGTTATAATATAGATATAAAATAATTTTGATTTAATTATATTATATTCATAAATTTGATAATGTTTTTTATCCAGTACAATTATATAAAATGTTACAATCATGATGATGAAGAATTATTACTAATTCAACTAGCTGAATTAATTGTAAAAAAATTACATGGACAATTATTTTTTAAAATAAATAAACAACTATATCTTTAATTTCAAATTTTTAAAGTAATTTGCGTCAATTTCCAATCCATTGAATAGTGGAAATATGTAACCTAATTAAACTCAAATGTAAGATGTACAATGCATGCAGAAATTCACCTTGTACAGCAACAAGGAGGACAGCTGCCGTATGTATAATTATTAGAAATTATGGTCAACCACGTTTGTAGCCCGTAGGTGGTAGTAACCGACATTTTTTTTTCTTTTTTAAAATTATCCACTTTTTGTTTTAAATTTAAAAAACAATCCAAAATGTTAGACGAAATTTTCCCTATAAATACTCTTGTAGTGAGCTGTTCTATAAGCATATCAACCAAGGTCAGCAAATATGGCAGCAATTCCAGCTCTTAGTGTTCAAGAGCTTGTCAAACAGCCTATCATTACAATCCCCCAACACTATGTTCGTTTAGACCAGCAACCCCCCACCGTCCCTCACGGTGGCCGTCCCTTCCCGACTATCCCAATCATTGACATGAATCAACTGGTTTATGGGAAAGATTTTGATCTTCAACTCCACAAGTTGCACTCCGCTTGCAAAGACGGGGGTTTCTTTCAGGTTCTTCAGTTCACCCATATATTTTATAAGCTTGCATGCTATGTGCATGAAATCATAATTTTCTTGATATAGTCCCACGTTTTGGACTTATATGTACTTTCACTATATATATTAATTTTATTAGAAGAGAAAGAAAAAGACAAAAAAAAAAAACCCTAAAACTGGTTTTGCAATGCAGTTGGTGAACCATGGGGTTGACAGTACCGTAATGGAGAAGGTGAAACAGGAGGTTGAAGGATTTTATAAGCTTCCATTGGAGAAGAAGATGAAGTATAAGATAAGGGAAGGTGAGGTTGAAGGGTACGGAAGTATAGAGAGAGAGGATGGCAAATTTGACTGGGCTGATAGGCTTTATATGATCACTAACCCTATTCTTATACGAAAACCTCATCTCTTCCCTGAGCTCCCTTCATCCTTGAGGTTTTTACCTTTTTCTTTTAAAAATCTCGTATTCTTGAAAATGAATAGTAAAATGGATCTAAAATATAGATATTGAATTAAAGAGAAAATAAATTAATAACACAGTTGAAATCTCATTTCTTATCAATGTGGAAGTGAAAATTATAGATTATTAGTGAATCTATTAATGACAGATCATTGTTTTGCTCTTCATATGAAGAAATACGTTGGAGTCTTACATCTTGGAACTGCAAAACCTTGCGATGAAGCTTCTGAGTTTAATGGCTAAAGTTTTGGAAATTGATGAAAAAGAAATGATAGAATATTTCGAGGACGGCATGCAATCGTTGAGGATGACATGCTATCCTCCATGCCCGCAACCGGAGTTGGTGACGGGCATTACTCCCCACTCCGATCCCACTATCCTCACCTTTCTCCTCCAACTTAATGGAGTCGACGGCCTCCACATCAGCAAAGATGGTTGTTGGTTCCCCGTTACCATCCTTCCAAATGCCCTCGTTGTCAATGTAGGAGACATTTTAGAGGTTCAAATATTTCTCTCATCTCTCTCTCTCTTTTGTTTTAAATATGGTTTTATTCTGCAACACATCCTCAAATTATAATTCATATTTTAAATTGGTCCCAAATTTTAGATTTTCTTATTGAGTTCTTGGAATATTAATATCATAACAATTAGGTATTTCCTTTGACTAATTTGGACGTTAAAGTTAGCTCAAATATAACCAGGAGTATATTTTAAACATGTGCAGGCTACATGATCAACTACAATGAGATATTTAAAAAAAAATGGCTCTCATAAATTAACAACACTATTTTTTTTCAACACATCAATTTCAAACTTTTCATGCCATAAATGCAACTTAATATAACATTTGATACTTTTTCTTAATTTAGTTCTAGGTTAATTTGGCACCTAAATTTGACATTTTGTTTTTCTAATTTGGTACCTATACTTTTTTTTGTCCAATTTAGTATATAAATTTGTCAAACATTATACAAATTTCTCCAATATGCTAACAATGTTTTTTCACTGAGGTAGCAAAAAATAATCCATTATCCATGTATGACCAACATGTGGCAAATGACCTGGATTTTATTTTATTTTTTGCATCTTAAATATTCAATTACTTTTAGTTTAAGTTATTTATTTTATTTTATGTTTTAATTTAATATAATATTTTTTTCTGAGGTTTTTAAAACTCTTGTTTTTTTCTTCAATATTCATAATCCATTAAGCATAGCTCAAAGCACAATTTTTTAACACAGACTTCTTCTGATGTTGAAGATATTTTTTTATAGAATTAATGGCTTTGTGAAGACCAGGCCATACTTTTAGAATGAAGTCCCTCTTGAATCATTCATATCATTAACAATCAAAGCAATCTTAGCGCCAATGCAAAGTAAAATTTAAGCATATTGTTTAGTGATACAGAGAAAACTGTAAATAGATGTAACAATTCATACTATTAATTTCATATCATGTGTGAGTGTCACATGTCAGTCATACATTAAGTATGTATATCCTCTCATAAAAAAATATAATATTGATAGTGTTTAAATTTTAGACCATAGTTCAGGGATGCGCGGTAAAATTATCTTTTTATATTTATATATATATCATGATTTAAATATTGCAGATCTTTAGCAATGGGGTATACCGCAGCATTGAGCACAGGGCAATACCGAATGCAGAGAAAGAAAGAATCTCAGTAGCCTTTTTCATAAAGCCTAAAAGAGAGGCATACGTAGGGCCATCACCAAGTTTGATAAATCCTCAAAACCCTCCATTGTATAGAAGGGTTGGGATGGAGCAATACGTTAAAGATTTCTTCTCTCGTAAACTCAATGGGAAAACATATCTGCAACATATGAGGATCAGTGATGAATAATGAAGAAGACTATCACTCTACTTGATTTTACTTGAAAATCAAAAACTATATATACACACACAGCATTAGTGTGGTGTGATAATATTGGAGCTTTGGTGTTATATATGTATGAGACGTGAGCTCAATTGCTTCTATCTGCAGGGCTTTGTGTTCGTATAGCACAATGAATAAAATGTGTAAAACGTTTGTGTTTGTGTCTATTTGATTTTGTATAATAATACATTTATAATAAAAGCTTTGTACAAAAAAAACCATTAAGACTTTGCTCAAAAAAATAAAATTTATATTGTTCCGTAGAGTTGAAAAATGAGATGAAATTAAAAAATTATAACTCTAAATTAAGTTATATTTGATAAAATGTTGAAAACATTCAATCAACTGAAAATTAATATTTTCAGCATCTTGATTATTTGAACAAATAATAAGTAGATAGTAACCTACTTATCACTTAATACAGAATAATTTTGATTATTTTTTATTTTATTTTATTTAATATTATATTATATTCTTTAATTGAACAATCTAATTATATTTAGAATTTAATTTAAGTAATATGTCAAACAAATTTTAATTATAACTTAAATTCAATACTTAATTTTTCAGTACTTATTTTTTCAATATTTATTTTTTCAACACTTAATGTTTCAGTTTATCAAACATAGTCTAACACACATCATTCTCTCGTTTTCTCTACTATTATCATACCAATTTGGAATTATTGGTTTTTATGTATTAGGATAGAAAATGATCATCTCTTTTATTTTTTCCTCCCACTTTTCTTTCCCATCAAACACACTCAAAATTTATTTTCTTTCCAATTTTTTCACTTCACAACTCTTTTTAAAATGATAAGCACGTGTTCAAGTATACCATTAATTTTCTCTTATAACTGATTAATTTTAATCCGACCCATAATTTTTTGAAAAAATATATCTTTTTTTTTAAAAAAAATAAGGTTTAAAAGTTGGAATTTAGACTTTAAAATTTTAAGGTTTGAAGTTTTAGGTTTATAGTTTAGAATCGAGTTTTTGAGTTAAAAGTTTAGGGTTCTAGAGTTCAATAATAGAGGTTTTAGGATTCTTGTGTTTTGAGGACTATGGTTTAAAGTTTAAGGTTTAGAAGTTTAGAGTTTAGGATTAAGAATTGAGGTTTGGTGGTTTGGGATTTAAGAGTTCAAGCTTTTAGTTTTGTGATTTGAATATCGTGTTCAAATTTTGAAATTTAAAAATGTAGTAAAATTTATAAACAGCTTATAAAATTATTAATAATATAAATTATAAAAAATTATATCCACTCATTTTCCTGAGAATGTTATGGATGGAAATGGAATGGGAAATGAATGAAGAAATCATTTTCACATACAAAAAACAAGGTGGGGGATGAGGTCAAAGTTGGCTAAAGAAGCTCCAATTTAAAGCTTTACAACATTTCTAGCTATACTTGGAAGAAAATTTGGACTCATTTTTTTACACACACACACGAGGGAGGGAGGGAGTGATGTGATGTGATGTGATGTATGTCCCGAAGCTCGTGTTTCCCAACGTGGCTGTCAACGTCTAACACTTTCACCACTTCACTGATGGAGTTGTCGGCTCTAAATTTGTATTCTTTTAGTGCACAAGCATCATAATTGAAAACCAATACCCAGTTCAGCTGAGGAAATTGATAATTGCACCACAAACAGAATTAACATGTGGTGTCTATGTCGTGGGGCCCAACCAAACCAACAGAATTAAGCCATGTGTTGAAATCTGTTGGTAGAAGTAGGGACTAATTTTCTCACAATTAGAATTGTCAAGAATGATAAATAATTGATTGTAAATATACTCTATTTTCGTAAAAAAAAATCAAACTTCAATCACATAGTTAAAGGATAAAATAAGGATTAAACTCTAGACCTTATACCAATTAACTTAAAATTCGTACACCTAATATTTACTTAAAATCCGGTAAAATATCATGAAGGTATCTGTATTAGAGTTAAACTGCATTTTATCCCCTTTATTTAAAAATTTAATAAATTAATCTTTATATGTTAAATAAAAAAATAAATTTACCCTTTTTGTTTAAAATCTCAACCATAACCATACAATTATTCGTAACATGTCATATGTATTTTATATTGATGTATAAAGATTAATTTTTAACAATAAAAATTTTTAAAAAATGATCAATTTACTTCTTAATTTAATATAAAATAACTATTTATTCATTTTTTTAATAAAAAAAGCAAAATTCAATCTGACTCTTAATAAAAAAAAGTGGCACAAATATAACACTGTTCTAAACGTGTTGAATTTGTTGGTTAGGTAATTGTCAATCTAATCCCACAAAATGAACTCCCAAACCCAAAAAGGCAAAAATCCCAAAGCATCTTTTTGCATTTCAACATCCACAGCTGTGAGAGTATTTAGCACCTAAATTATGTATCAGAATGGTACATGTAGGGTGGACTGGTGCCGCCTCTGGTAGAGGCATGACCCCTCTACTATGCCACATAATCTGTTAAAAAAATATTGTTTAAAAAAATAGAATTTGTTAATAAAAAATAAAACCGAAGTGATTTGACTGGACAGGAGGGTGTGCGACAAACGGCACCGGTTGAGGGTGTGCCAGAGGCGGCACCGGTGCAACCGCACACATGCATGCATGCATGCATGCGATATTTATTTGGGTTTTAGGGATGCGGCAGCTGCGAAGGAAGAAAAGGAAAGAAGAAGAGGAAGAAGAAGAAAGAGGACGGCGCCGGAAAAAAAAAGGAGGAGAGAAAGAAAATAAAGAAGAGAAAGGAGAAAGAAAGAGAAGGAAAAAAATAGAAAAAATAAAGTATTTATTTTAAAAATAATGGATTATCTTTTTTTTTTGTATTTTTTTATTATTTTTTGTTGTTAGTTTAGTTATTATTGTTAGTTATTAAGATTAGTAAAAACCCTAATTATTATTTTAGTTAGTAAGATTGTTAGTTTTACACTATATTATTGTTAGTTATTATTTTTAGTAAAACCCTAATTATTATTGTTAGTTAGTATTATTTTAGTAAAAACTATTATTATTGTTATTATTATTATTGTGTTCGTTATTAGGATTAGTAAAAACCCTAATTATTATTATTGTTAGTTATTAATATTGTTAGTAAAAAAAAATTATTATTATTATTATTATTGTTGTTGTTGTTGTTGTTGTTGTTGTTGTTAACTATTATTGTTAGTAAAACCGTAATTATTATTTTAGTTAGTATTATTGTTAGTAAAAGAAACTATTATTATTGTTGTTGTTGTTGTTGTTGTTGTTGTTGTTGTTGTTGTTAACTACTATTGTTAGTAAAACCCTAATTGTTATTTTAGTTAGTATTGTTAGTATTGTTAGTAAAATACCCTAATTATTATTATTATTATTATTATTATTATTATTATTATTATTATTATTATTATTATTATATTATTATTGTGTTAGTTTTTAGGATTAGTAAAAAACCATAATTATTATGATTGTTAGTTATTAATATTGTTAGTAAAAAACTATTATTATTATTATTACTATTACTGTTAATTATTATTGTTAGTAAAACCGTAATTATTATTTTAGTTAATATAATTGTTAGTAAAAGAAACTATTATTATTGTTGTTGTTGTTGTTGTTGTTGTTAACTATTATTAATATTGTTAGTAAAAAACCCTAATTATTATTTTAGTTAGTATTATTAATATTGTTAGTAAATAACCTTAATTATTGTTTTTGTTATTTTTTTGTTTTGTTTTAAAGCTATTTTGTTTGTTTATTTCGGTACTTCTTTTTCTCAATTTCTTGACCAAATAAATCTTTATAAAACACAATTTATTATTTCAAAAACCTTTTAAAAGCTACATTTGGCTCATAAATATTAAATAATATAATCTACGAGTTCATTTGTCGGATTCGGTGGTCTCGAACCATTATTTTTGACATCGCTGAAATTTGGGTTATTACAGTTGTAATGTGTATTAGTGTTTTAATGTTATAATCTCCAAATTAATCTACTCTACGTTATGGTCAAATTTTGTTATAAATTTTAAAGTTCCAATTAATCAAATTAAATTTATACAAAAAAAGTCAAACATTGTAATATAAAAAAATACAAACTAGAGTAATATCAAAACCATAAGAAACACCTAAAATTGATGGTTCGATGGTGTGGTCCTAGGGGTATACTTCTATAGAGGTCGACGTTCACGTTGTGAATGCTCGCGATGACCAACATCCTCTTCAGACCCAGGTGGGGGTGTGCTAAACATGGCAAAAAAATCATGTGACTCGAATGGCATCGATGAACTTGAGCCGGAAGGAGTGCCATGATGTAATGGATACAACCCAGGAGGTCTGATGTACTGCAGTGAATACGAGCCAGGAGTGCTGTACTGCGGTGGGCACAATCCAAAGATATCAAATCCGTAATGGTATCCACCCCCTGACGAGCCGGGGAAATAGTCATTACCTGGCACATCTGAATGATACGAATGTGCATCCGAATGTGAATGTGATTGCTCGGGCTTTGGCTCGGGATCAGGATCTGCCGCTGGCTCAGCCTCCATATCGGCCACTGGCTCGTATGCCCCATGTCGTTGCATGTGTGGAGGGACTACAATCGACTGCCCTCCAAGTATATATGGTTTTCCCATACTAGAGTACCATTGTACGTACTCTAATGGAGGTTGCAAATCGGAAGACATATCCATCTGAGGTATTCGAGTCATCCGATCATTCCACACCGCAATAAATCTTCGGTGCTTAACCCCCCAACGCAATCCCTGTTTACCTCTTTTGTTCATGCAGTGAACCTCTCCCACCTCGCATCGTGAATCCGGGATATATTGGATGCAACCAAACTGTCGAAGCACTCGATCCCCATGGTACCACTCGACTACATTGAAATTGATGATTGGTGCATTAGTGCACCACATATGAGAGTGAATGTAGGCAGACGAGGGTATAATGGCTGCAATTTCTGGTCTACGATATGGCATCCATATAAACTGCACGATTAATAACATTGTTAAAATTTAACATGGTGTGAGTAAGATATACAAAGTAACATGTCACTAATATTGGAATCGCTTACCCCTTCCCCGGCATGTTGTTCAATCATAAGCCAATATATCGGGACAGTGTACGACCTCCCAATACCCGGATAAATACTCCATCTACAAAAACAAATTTCAAGTCAATATAGTATCGTTATAATAGTATCAATATAAAGAAATTGTCAATTAATAACAAGTTATATTTTATCACCTGTTAACTAGTGGATATACGTATGGTTGGTGACTAACTGATGCCAAGAATGGCATCCGATAAAGAGCCCACGACTGCAATAATGTAAGGCATCCACCTATGTCTACGGCAGCTGGCTTTGTAGTCCGACAAAGCTCACGGCACAACACCGCAAGAGCTGCGGAGCCCCAACTATAAGAGCGAGCATTACTCAAATCAGCTAATAGAGGTAAGTACATGATATGAACCCTGCTATTGTTTGCATCGGGCATCAGTACACCCCCTATGATGTGCATAATGTATGCTCGAGTAGCGTACATCAACTCGACTTCAGTGGCATTAGCTGATAAGTGTTCATACCTCGCTTTCAGCCATGTAAATTTCAAGCCCGAAATATTTTCCTCATCATTGTCGTATGAGACTCCTAGTAGGCTCTGACAAAGTGCAAATGGGTCAGCTATTGCACTGACGCCCGTTACGGGACTCCCGTCGATTGGGAGCCCAAGTTGCACTGCAACATCCTCTAGAGTGACTGTGCACTCTCCACAAGGGAAATGAAAAGTGTGGGTCTCCGGGCGCCAACGCAGATCAAACGTTCGGATCAGTGCTGCTGATCCGAATCCAGCTTGCTCTAAGTAGGGCATCAGTCGTTCATCCGAGGAACTTCCTAAGCCATTCACCCGGCCCCTTAATACACGGTATGAGCCATGACAGTGTTAAATAACAAAAAATAATTATAATAACATAATTTATTTCCCTAAATTATGTAGCTATTTTTTTTTAATATAACCTGTGATTAATAAATAACAATACATTACCATATTATTAGCTGCGTCAGATATGTGAGGATCTTTACTAATCAATGGAGTCATTGCCGTCTCAAATATTTAATTTTTTACCTACATAAAAAACAAGAAATTTATATTAAATTACTAAAAATAACATGCAAATAAAAATAATATAGCAAAAACATAACATAAACGACACATAATAAATACAAATATTTTATTATTTATACAAACATAAACAACACATAATAAAAATAATATAACAAAAACATAACATAACAATATTAATAACTAACATAACATAACAATATTAATAACTAACAATAATAATAATAATATTCAGGGTTTCTTACTAACAATATTAATAATAATACTAACTAAAATAATAATTAGTGTTTTTTACTAACAATATTAATAATAATACTGACTAAAATAATAATTAGGGTTTTTTACTAACAATATTAATAACTAACAATAACAATAATAATTAGGGTTTTTATTAACAATATTAATAATAATACTAACTAAAATAATAATTAGGGTTTTTTACTAACAATATTAATAACTAACAATAATAATAATAATAATATATTTAGGGTTTCTTACCAACAATATTAATAATAATACTAACTAAAATGATAATTAGGGTTTTTTACTAATAATATTAATAATAATACTGGCTAAAATAATAATTAGTTTTTTTACTAACAATATTAATAACTAACAATAATAATAATAATTAGGGTTTTTTACTAACAATATTAATGACTAACAACAACAACAACAACAACAACAACAACAACAATAATAATAATAATAATAATAATAATAATAATAGTTTTTTACCAACAATAATACAAACTAAAATAATAATTAGGATTTTTTACTAACAATAATACTAACAGACAATACTAATTAGGGTTTTTAACAATAATAATATTAGTTTTTTACTAACAATAACACTAACTAAACTAACAATAATTACATTTTTACTAAAAATTCGAAACTTAAATGATGCATGCCAAAAAACCTATATTATGGAAGTAAAATTTCTTAATTTAATTTCTATATAATTACAATATTATTTTGAGATGGTATATAAACTAACAAAAAAAATAAAAAATAATATATAATAATAATAACAAAATAGCAATTTCTTTAATAATAACAAGATAACAAAAAACTCTAAACCCTAATGATAACTAACAATTTGTTTAATAACTAAACTAAACAAAAAAAACAATAAAATATTATTTTAAAAAAGAAATTATACCTTCTTTTTTTCTTTTTTTTTCTTCTCTTTCTCCTTTCTCTTCTCTATTTTCTTTCTCTCTTTCTTTTTTTTTCCGGCGTGTCCTCCTCCTCCTCCTCCTTTTTCTTCTCCTTTCCTTTTCTTCTCTCGCATGTGGCCATGAAAATGAAATTGGGGACCATTTAAGGTCCCCAAAGCTGAGCAAACGGATAATTTTTTTCTGCATGCATGTGTCCCGCCGCACCGGTGCCGCCTTTGGCACTCTCAACCAGTGCCGCCTGTCGCACACCCTCCTGTCCAGTCAAATCACCTCGCTTTTTATTTTTTTATTAACAGATTCTATTTTTTTAAACAATATTTTTTTAACAAATTTTGTCACAGAGTAATGTGATCACGCCTATGCCAGAGGCAGCACCATCCTACATGTACCAATATAACTTTTTCATCTGTACTATTTTGGTTATTTTTTTGTTTTATTTTGTATTATTTGGGTAAAAAACCCTCAATATCACTATAATAAATGAGATATTTACCTTACGTGTAGCAAATCTTTTGAAGAGAGTGGGCATTGAAGTTGGGAACTATGCTTTTAGCCTTTTCTATATAATAATAATAAATGTGTTTGTTTGACTACACAATTAATCCTACAAAAATACTTGGATTTACAATCAAATCAGGGGGTACTCGCTAGGAAGCTATTAACGAGGACAGCGGCCAATTTTTAATACTAACAATCATCATGTTTTTTATTACAGTATTTCTCCTTCTTCACCAACAATGTCTTCATTAAGAAAAGCATCCTCATCCTCCTCGTCTTCAAAGTACTCGTCTTTGAAGAATAAACCCAGTTTATGGAGTGGATTCTCACCTTTTATCATCCCATAAGCTCCTCCTTCAATTACCCTTTCACATGCTCCACTTTTTCGACCATAAAATTGATTACTGTACAGACAACATCCTAACAACGTTTCCAGTTCCTTTAGAATCTCCAGATTCTGTTCAATCTCTGCTGTTTTTTCCATCTGCAAATATCAAAAGGCCATACAAATCTAAACCCACTCCTACAAAATGAACATAATGTACACCAGAAACGGAGGGCAAAAAATTGTAAACCTTTTGCAGTGCAAGTCGAGCGGCTTCTCTTTCTCTTTCCCGTTGCTTTTTCAATTCAGATTCCGCCTTCATTTTGGCAGCATATTCAGCAGCCCGGATTTGAGCTTCAATCTTTGCCTTTTCTGTACAAAGATACAACAAAGAGTCAACTACCAAACCTATAGGTATTATTGCTGAATAGAGTTATCCAACTTAGAACCACTAGTAACAAGGACTGGTTCCTGTATTCAGCCTTCAAAAAATGTGCATCAGGGGGACTGGTATTCCTAATCACATATATCCCATCTTATCATAAAACATATAGACTAACATAGAATAGAACTGTATAAATCAAACCCACCCTACAAGTACGTTCATTTCTTTTATATAATGAGAACTTTCAGATATGAACACATTAGCACAAGAAAACATGAGGGGAAGAGAAATTGTAGAATATGATATCAAATTAATGATTGAATATGGAGGCACACACTGGACCATCCTGATAATAAGATTGATTTGGCACACACAAACAAAAAAGGGTGAAAAATATATATATCTTATTTAATAGTTCATATGTCATAAATGAATAAGTAACAAAAAAACGAAGTAAACATGTATTTTAAATTGGAACGCATCACTTGAGAGTTGAGACACCCATAAAGAGTTTAACTTCTTGTCAATCTTTTTAATTCCATTTTATGAGAATTAGAAGTTCATTTTATAGCAGCCAAATTAAAAATAGGAAATAGAAAAAAATAAAATGACCAACAACAGACAACAATAACTCAAGAACTTGAACAATCACCTTCGCGCTGCCTCCGTTCCAATCTTTCTTTTTCCTGCTGTAACTTAACCGGATCAGCTTTATCACCCTATTTAGTAAAGCAGCTTAATTATCACTATTAAATACCAAGAAGCCAACAAGCAATTCACACCATGCAACATAAAATTCCAAGACAACATTCAAAATGAAAAAGATATAACCTTGCATAAACTTACATGATCAAGTAGCGTCTTCTTCTGAGCTTTCAAAATGGTTTCTGCAAAACGGCTTTTTAGCATTGCAGCACGGAGAGCCTTCTTTGGTGACATTTGTGCATCAAAAATAGGAGTTGAGAAGCCTAATAATAGAAAAACAATGAACTGGTTAAACTTACCGCATTGAAGCAATTTTAACGACAGCCACAAACCACATCACCTCTTCAAGGCAAAGAGAAAAGAACTTAAAACGGTTTAACATCAGTAGATAAACTAACCTTCACCGGAACCAGCATCTGTTGCAGGAGTTGTAAGATGGGGACTAAGAGAAACATTCCCTTCGTCTAAAGCACTTACAGCACCTAAACATTTTTTGAAAGAATTCAAATACTCAAATCAAGAATCAAGTAGAAAATCATGAAATACAATTGAGATATTTCCTCACCAATGGAATCTGGATCAGACTTGCTCATTTGTGATGTCAATGTGCTTTTTGCCTGGCAGTCCTATATTTTAATGTATTTTAGTAACATATTTCATGGCACTAATCAGAACAATAACCATGATATTATAAAAACAATCACATGTACCAGTTTAGAGGCATCAGCACTACACACTCTAAGATCTCCACCCAACAATCTTTCTGAAGTCACATCTACACCAAGCCAAAAATAAGATTTTTGGAAAATTAAAGAAAGTTATGGCCTAAAATAACAAAAAAGAAAAAGAAAAAGTGGTAGCACAAGAAGTTATTAACTAACCACTCGAAGATGCATGATTTGAATCACACGGAAGGCTACATTGACACTTCATGCTCCCACATGAACTGCATTTGCAGGCACTTGGGCTCAATGGTGGCTTGGCATTGATAGACCCATTTGTACACCCACCACTAGAACTAGCACTACTGGTGCCTATAAGACACATCGCAAATTAGCTCCAATAAAGAGCCATAAAGCAGAAACTTTATTCTGCCACTTCGTACCTTTTTGTAAGTTCTTTCCTGGAAACTTGCTCACACTATTCCGTGCAGGTTTAGGAGTCTCAACCTGTTAACAAGTCAATGATCTCAGCATCAAAAACAACTCGGATTTTCTATTATAATAACATAAAATGAGCAAACGCATAACATCAAGCCAGAACAAAGATGCTGAACTCCTACTTGTTTTGTAAGCAATTTTCAAACCCAGCCTTTTTCTTTAATAAATAAATCAAATTTAAACCAATTCAAAATACACAAGAATGTTTGTTTACAAATACCACAGACAGTACTCACTTCTGCTGCTCTTACATTCAAAGTCACTTTCTCAACCTTCTCCTCAGATGGCTTTGACTTCTTTGGCAAAGAGCTATTTCGGGATAGCTGTATTTTAGGACAACCCTGCCTTGATTCATCAACATCTTTCAGTCGCACACTTGAAATTTTCCCATTCCCAACCTTAAAATTTTCTTGATTCCACTTTTCCTCCAAAGATTTCCATCTTGACTCAAAAAACTCGTTCATTTCTTGAGCCATTTTATGAACATTATTAGATGGGGGATTATACAGCATGGCATTAGAAAACGTCAGTCTAATATCATCCACAAATTCTTCAATGCCGAGATAAGCATTCTTCACTAGCTTGGACTTAATTGTACCCAAGTCCATGGGGTTTTTTATTATTGAAAAATAATCAGGAATCTTTAAAGCTATAGGATCCACCGGTTGATTGAAAACCCAACCAGCTGGATGCTTCATCAAAGCATTCAGTAGGGTAGTACACTGCTGAGTCATGCTGCGGTCTATCTTTCGCCTCTTCTCTTGTGGACCACCCATTATCACCCCTTCTGGTCGATGCTTAGAAGCACCATAAGTCTCTTTTGAATTGCCAGGATATGACTTCCTTTTTCCAGCAAAAGAGCTGCTCAGTTGCTGCCCAAACTCAAGTGATTGTGGCGCAGAAACCGATTCAATCCTTAGAATAGGGAACTTGATCTTCAACTTATGCTTTGGCACTACACTTTCTGCAGCAATCATTTTTTGAACCTGCGAACTTGAAATATACCACCTTCTATATTTACACACAGCCAAACGTATGGAAAAGTAATATAAAAAAAAAAAAACATAAACAAGAGCTTAAACTTTTTTTTTTTTTTTTTGAAGCAGCAACATGCTAAAAGATCCATAAATTCATGGCTTATATTGGCAGGACCAATATCAAAAGCATCACTCATTAAACAAATGGTAAGATATAATGCCAACATGGATTGATACAAGTAAACTAAGGGTAAAATAAAAAACCTTCCAAAGAAGTAAAAAGCTGATCAGATGCAATAGGGGTTTCCCAAACAAATATCCAACAAAAGCAACCCCCCCAAAATAAAACACTTCAAAGCCAATGTATTTGTTCTTTTTACAGATCACCCGATCATTCTTCAGACAGCGTTGACCAAAAAAACCAAAACTTTGTATCAAACACGACTAAAGATAATAAACCCAAAAAATATCGAATTTAAACCGATGATTCAGTAACTTAAACACGAAATTCTGCTTCAGTACCTGGGAAAAATTGGAACTTTCCATGAAACGAATTCAACTTAAACTAATAACAGAAACAAAATTATTCACCAGAGTACTGATCAGAAGTACATTCATAACAAACCCAACCCACACATGCATTCCAGACCTCAATCCACCAATTCCAAGAAATCAGAAGATTCAAACGCATGAAGAAGAAAACAAAAAATCAAATTGGGGTCACAAGAGAACTAATAAAAAAAAGGCTTGGACATACATTCCAAACCTCAATTCCCCGAATCAAAACAATAAGTTTCAAACCAACAGTGAGAACAAAACCCAAATTAAGGTTTGCCGAAACATACCAGAAATTCGAAACAAGCAATCACCAGGAACAACTTAAACCGATTGATCGAATCCAACGGCGAGAGATCGAAGAGAAGCGAAACGGAAGTATAATAGAAGAGAGTAAAGATGGAGAAGAGAAGAGAGAGAGTGTACGAGAATTAGCTAGGGTTTATCTCTCTACACTGCTACTCTTTACTCTTACTCTACCGCTTCTTCCATAGCAAAACAGAGAGAGCGGCTAAATCTCATCTTAGGGTTTTCTTTTCTTATCTCTCCTACTCAACCCACAATGTACTTGACCAACTTACCCTTTTTTATCCCCTCATCAACAGTCAAATTGTTTTTCTGAATTGGATATAAATGTACTTATCTAAGAATCATTAAATTTGTGAAGAATTAATTAAATTATATATATTAAATATCGAATTTAAGAATAATACAAAATAAAATGAAATTTAACTTTAATCCCAAATTAACAAACAAAATAATTTTTACTCATTAAATTAAGCATATTTTTAAATTTAACTCTTAACCATTTATATTTTTTGTCGTCTTGACTTTTTTTTAATTAAATTCGACTATTAATTTTTTAAAATAAGTAAACTATTTTTTAATGAAAATATTAATTAAAATATTAAATTTTTAACTATATTAGCATAATAACCAGCATGACAATTTATATATATTATATTAGCTTGACACTAATTGTTTTATATACCATGTTAACGAATAATTTAAAATTATAAAAATTTTAGTAAAAATTAAAACTTAAAAAAGAATATTAATTTTTTAAAATTTATTATGAAATACATGGGAATTGTCATTCGAATTAAAATATTTTCATTAAAAAATCAATTTAACTTTTTTAAAATATATAAATATTAAATATTAAATTTAATATTTTACCATTAAAATTAAGAAGGGGAGAGAAAATTAATAGCTTTGAAGAAGTACATAGTTTGTAGATTTTTGTGTTGACTTTAACCAAAAGATAATAATAATGTTGATGTGGCTCAGGTTCAACTGTCATATTAAATATCTTATTTGTGTTGCCCTCAAAAAAAATATCTTATTTGTGTTGATATTTTCTTTTTGAGGGCAACAACATATATAAAAATAAATATTGCATGTATTGTGGATAAAATAAGAACTCAAATGGCCAAAAGATTAAACATATTTATAGTTTAGGTCGGATTAGATCTGAGTAACATTTTATTTTATTACACATATTTATTAATATTTACATTACAATGTATTAAAATTTCACACCATATAATTTATTAATATATAAAAATAATAACATATTATATAGATTTGAAAAAGGGTAGGACTTGTTTCAAGTTTCGGAGATTAGAAGGGTTTATAAAGTAAAGTTGAATTTGGGCCGAGCTCATGCGTAGTATCAACACTATATAAAATTTCTTGGCCCAACTGAAAATATAGGCCTCAAATTTTCTTTAAACTCTTATATATGGCTAACCCTAAACTTATTTAGTTAACTGTGTTCATGAGCTGGGTCGGATCAGGTTATGACTAGGTTTAAGTATGATATTAACATACTTTATATTTGTTAAAGCCCAGCCTGGTTAGAAACATGGGTATAAAATTTTACTCAACCTGTTTATATATGTAAATGGTTAATCCAAACTCATTCAAAGCTCGTCCATATTGTTTTTCTGGATTATTTATAATATTTTTAATTTAATATTTAATTATTATATATAAATTTTTTATATAAGCATCTTAACAAAATTTTAATATTTACATTATAATATATATATATTATATATATATATATACAAATAACATAATATATAATAAATACAGAAATGGGTCGAGCTAGGCTCAAGCATTAGATGTTCGAGCTTGAACCCAGTCTATATTTTAAATGGGTTTATTTTTTTGTTCAAGTCTACAATATTTTTATCCAAAATCACCCAAATTTCATGCGGAACTTTGGGCTTGGATAAATAATTCAACTTATAGATAAGTCTAATTTAGATAACCCATATTATTTTATTTAATATTTAATATTTATGAATATATCAATTACTTTTATTCTATTAAAATTTTAAGGGTTAATATAACATTTGGTACTTGAACTTTGTATTTTTTTCTAATTTGGTGCCTAAACTTTTTTTTGCCCAATTTGATACCTGAGCTTAGCATTTTTTCCCCTAAATTGGTACCTAAATTTATTAAATGTTATACAAATAACGCAACACTAACAATGTTAATTTTTTTTTTTTTGTTATGGTATTGCCAGTATTTAAAGGAAATTAATGTTAAAAAAATAGGCATTGAGCTATGCTTAACAAATTAATATTAAATAAGAAAAAAATCAAGAATCCAAATTAAAAGAAATTCATTATTTTCAATTAATAAAATAATTAATTAGTTAATTAAAACTAAAAGTAATGGAACATATAAAATATAAGAAAAAACATTATATCATCTGTCACATGTCGGTCATATATTGATTATTTTTTTATCTCATAAAAAATAACATTGTTAGTATATTGGAGTAATTTGTAAATGTTTGTCAAGTTCAAGTACCAAATCGAACAAAAAAAAGATTAGATACTAAATTAGGAAAAAGAGTAAAATTAAGGTATCAAATTAGAAAAAAGGGTCAAATTCAGGTACCAAATATTATATTAAGGCAATTTCTAAACATAAACTGCTTAATTGTAACAACATTTTCAGTATTTATATTATAGGATTGTACAAAGTAAATTGCTAATATACATTAAAAAAATAATACAAACGGATCAATTTAGAAACTTTTATAAGGTTAAGGGTTAATTTAGTATTACTTTTGAAAAGTATTTTTTAAATGTGCTTTTGAGAAATCCTTTTGGGAATTTAAAATTTAAGTGTTTAATATTACTGTCAAAAAGTATTTTTGAGAAATAAAATGTCCATTTTAGACATAATATTATAAAGTAACAAATATACATTTAAATAATGTTCAAATTAGTTAATATTATGATATTTTAGCAAGAATATAAAATATAATTTATTATAACTTATTGTTACTATTTTAATATATAATATTAATTTTAACTATTTCCAAGTAATTAATATTATTTATTAAATTTAAACAATCAGAAAACAACCAAACTAAAAGAGAAGAAAAAATGAACAACTTGAAGAGAATAAGAAGAAAAGAAACTTATCGGTGGAGGAATTAAAAGAGGAAAGGAAAGAAAAAAATGAAGAAAAAATTAGTATTTTGACGTGTCATTTGGAGAAGATAAACTGAGGTTAAAAATATAAATAGTAGCAAAAACACTTTTTGCTAGGAAAAAGTTAAAATTTTCAACTTTTCCATATGCCAAGAAACACTTTTTTAAAGTTGAAATTTTTACTCAATTGAGATCTGTTTGGCAATACTTTTAGGTGATAAGTGATTTTTGAGGGAAAAAACCCATCTCAAAAACACTGCTGAACGGGGCATAAGTTGGGTAACGACCAAATTTTTTTTCTCTTTAAAATTTATTCAAGTCATCCTCAAAACTTATTTTATTATTAAAACAATATTGTTTTATGTATTATAATTAAATTTAGATAAAATATTTTAGTCATTTATGTTTGAAATGTTACGTTTTAGTCACTTACGTTATCGTGTTGTAATATTTTAGTTACTAAACCGTTAATTGTTGTTAACAGTGTAATGGTAAGCTGACGTGACATGTTAAATCATCATTTCAAACAAAAAATTTAGGTTAAATTATACAATTGGTCTCCATATTTTTTCATTTTGAACAATTTAATTTTTTTTATTTTATGTTCTTTTAACTTTCCTTTTTTTTTTTCCATTCTCTTCTGCTTCTCCCTCTGTTTTCCTACCTTCTCCATTTTTTTTAACATATTAGGAAGTCGAATTGACAATGAAGAAAGAAGCATGATATGGGTTTATAGGTTTTGGTTATAAGCAATGATGGCTTTCGACTTCTTGCTTATTTCTTCACTGCCAATTCAACTTTCTGACATGTTAAAATAAATGAAGAATGTGGGAAAATAGAGGAAGAAACAAAAGATAATAGAAAATAAAGAAAAAGAGAGAGAGGAACTTTTAAAGAATATAAAAGAAAAAAAAATTAAATTGCTCAAAACGAAAAAAATATGGAGATCAATTGTATAATTTAATCTAAAATTTTTGTTTGAAATGATGATTTAATGTGCTACAACAGCTTACCGTTAACAGTAATTAATAGCTCAATGACTACAATGTTACAACATGATAATGTAAGTGACTAAAACGTAACATTTCAAACATAAGTGACTAAAATGTAATCTAAGGTAAATAAAAGTTTTCATGGATATAGTTTAGCTAAATATAAAATTACGGAATTTAATTTACAAAATTATTGTCCAAGACTTAATCAATTTCCTCTATTGGAAAGAAAGAGCTTCATCCTCTTATTGAAGCTTTATCAGCTCGAAAAGGATTTGTATTATTCAGGTAATTTCTTCCTTCAATTATTTCTTTCTCCAAGTCCTACAGTTTCCTCTCAAAGCAGTGTGATGATGATACCAATGATATTACATATCTAAAATCTAATGGATATACATTCATTTAAATTACAACAAGAATTAGCTTCTGCATTATGAACCCTATATATAGATATATATACAAACGTATTAATAATACATGTGAATTGTCAACAAGTAATTAGATGTAATTATAAGACACATTGCACTCTGAAAGAGAGGACTCATATTCGGATCTTGAAGACGACATTGTTGGAAGATACAATCACAAACCGCGAACATAGACAATAAAGCGAAGGTGAATTACATGTGAAGTTCAACTGGAACAAACGGGGGGAAAAAATAAAACAAACTTTCAATGCCAATCGAAAACTGGAAAAAATGCTGAGTGGCAAAGCACTAGTTCATGCACGAAGCTCAACTCTCTTTCAAGGAATAATCAATGGATGCCTCAATTCCTCTTGTGAAGCTCTTTTGAAATAGGCATACAAGGCCAATTGGACTGTCCCCAGTACTGTTCCAATCCCATTGGGAGCCTGTATCAACACCACACAACATTTTAGAACAATATTTAAATAGTTATTCAAGGAAACTATTCAGGGATTTTCAATTCCTTTAATAGAAATTTTTATATGAAACTTACGAATCCCTTAATATATTTTGTATTGTTTCATATCAAGGTTTATTTCTCAATAGCCGCACAAGATTTCTCATTAGATTGAGCTGTACATGATATAAATCTACTTATCAATGGGATGTGAGTGTCATGCACTTATTAAGATTTAAATCCTTGGATAAAGGGCAAGGATTCAAATCCTATTAAGCATGTGACACTCACCTTCCATTTTTAGATGGCCATGCACCACACACATATCAATTCGAGGAAATGTTCTCATTTCATGAACTCTATTCAGCTATCAAAAGAGTTAAAAGACAAAATCCCAACTTAAGACAATATCGAACTTGTTGAGGGATTTGCGGGCTCTGGACGAATAACACTTTAAAGACTTTTCCTAAATAAATCGAAAATCTCTCAACAAAAACCAAGATTTGGTGGACCTTACATAGATGAATGGATCGTGCTTGAGCAATCCATATACAAAGAAAGCTAAACTCATCAAGAATGTTGCCAGGGAGAGTGAAAACGGCATGTACTCAACGCTTCTCATTTTGATCACCAATTTCTGCCATATGAATGTTGAAACAAGAACATGAATGAGAAGGGATTCCGGGTTCTAAAACATAGAAAAAATCCGAATGGAACTTACGATTATGAGCAGGGGAGAAGCAAACATAGAAATCAAAGACGCGACGCTTAAATATCCGACGAAAAGTTGCCGTGACGATGAGTCCAAGAACTGGAGGCTTACGAAAACGATCGAAACAAACACCGCGAAAACCGATACCAAGAACCCCAACATCTTCAGCTGCAAATCACAAACATCATAAGATTAAAGATCATTTTGCAAATGGGAAAAGGTTAAAAGTTCTTTTAGAAAGTTACCTTCATTGGCTTTTCAGCATATGCAATGAAAATGATGATGTAAATCAATTGAAAAACAGCTCCAATGGAATTGACTGTTGCCACCAAGATAATACCAGGAGATATAATGGGGAACCCATACCAGAGGCAAATCAAACAGTTCAAAAGAGCATATACGTATGGCATCCCTGAAAATTGTTCTGTTGATCCATTTCTGATTATTCTCCTAAATGTTGGTCTAAAAAAAACCAACGAAACAAATGTCAGTAAAAACAATCCTTGTATCAGCTTTTTTTTTTTTTTTTTCAGTGTGCAAATAAACTTACATAGGTGACAAGAACAGCCCAAAAGCAAAGATGTTACCTGCAAAAATTTTGAAAATCAACACAGATTAAAAAAGTGCATGACTGAATTTGACTGTTTCATTTGATGAACAAGAAAAAAGAAACCCTTAACCCAGAAAATCTTTATTTATTTCGAAGGCATCAAATTTCAGTACATAAGTTCAAAGTTCCCCGATCATGCATACTGCAAATAATATGAACAGCTCTTAAGCTTAATCATAATCAAAGAGGAAAGCTTGAGAAGCTATAGCCTACCTGCAATACCAGCTGCATCACTGCAAACTTCATAAACTGAAGATATTACTGTTAAAGACATTTGCAAACCTCAAAATATCTTTCCTTTTTTTTTTTTTTTCTCTCCCACTAATCTTGCTTCTCCCCTCTTATTTCTTAGCTTTGTATTTTTGCAAATAAATCCCAAGAGAAAGCTTCTGGTTTATATAAGACTCAGCTTGCTGAATGCTGATCACTTGTAAACCACATAAATAAATTTAGTTTAAATACTTAGGAGGTCCCTGTATTATAGGGACTAGATCAATTTAATTACTGTATTTTTTCAATTGCAAAAAATTTCATTTACAAAATCACAAAAGCTTTAAAAATATTAACCCTTTTAATAATAAACGGTAAATATTAATTTTATTCCTATTTGATTTTATTTAATATTTTTAATAGTATGAAATTAAATTGATCCGTTAATAATAAAATGACTAATTTGATTAGGCCCCTATAAAAGAAGGACCTCTTTAATATATTCACCAATAAATACATATAAGCTTTCTGAATTCTCCATGCGGGGGTATAATTTAAAACCACTAGTTTTGATTGCCAACTTGGTTTTGTCTTTGTGTGATTGAGCAGTGTTCACAAATTACAATATTCTTCAATATACAGGGGTGAGGCAGAGCAGCCTGTCTTGCTCACCAGGTCACTTTGAGTTAACTCGTAAATATTTTTTTAAATGAATTAAACCTGGATTCTTACTGAGTCATTGTCAATCAGTTAAAAAAACAGCTCAGCCTGGACTCACTTTTCACAGCCAAAAACACACTAGTTTACTTTCTGGTACATATGTTCACAACAATTAAGTGATATCATTTGATGAACTCATGTTTTCATGCAAATCAAACCCTACACACAGAGAAAAGAGAGGATATATTTGTTCCCCCCCCCCCCACATAAAAGAGAAGGTAGATAAAATATATGGTGTAGAATCAAAATCAAGATTAGTGGTGGTGTAGGATGGATTATAACACAGATTCAAGTAAAAGTCTTCAGCAGGCTGCCAAGCTTTCCTTGATGTGACACTTTTCTAATATGTCGCTGTATATTTATGTAAGCCACATGTGTTATAAGATATTCATATATCTTTTAACTCACATGCATAATTATTTCAATCTGAAATCATTTAATAATTTTTAAAGGTTTAATAATAAATTTGGTCACTAATAATTTATATGTTTTGTTAAAATAGTTTTAATTATATTTTTGAGTCTTTTTTAGCTATCAATTTTTTTTTCAAACTATTTTTTCTAACAGATTTGATGAAAGTATTATTAAAAAAAATTAGCGAGGATGAATTATCTAAAAAAAAGTTTTCAAAATAGATGCATACATTTGTTTACTGAGAGGTTTCAAGAAGATAATTAATAAATTAAACCGAAAATACTGAATTGAATGCGTGCTTTTAGATAATTATGTTTAATTACGTTTACATGAACTATTTATTTATTTTATTATTTTTCACATGTAATTATTTTATTAAGTTATCTAAGTAATAAATTATATCTCATTAAAAATATTTCACATATGAAATTCCACATCATCCCGTTAAAATTTTTTAATGGCACTTTTATCAAATTTGTTAAAAAAAATAATTTGAAAAAAAGAACAAAAATTGATGACCAAGAAAGGCTAAAAATAAAATCAGGATCATTTTGATAAAATATATAAACATTAGTCGCTAAATTTATCATTACGTCATTTTTAAACTAAAAAAAGGTAGAAGGGTACATGGGTATTCCTGTTGCATCAGCTACGACGAGGGGGAGTCATAAAACTGGGCATGTTTGAATACAAAATAATCCAATTTGCCCCATTACAATCATCCAAAAATAAATCAAAATGAAAGCTACTACCATTCCTAACAAAGGCATCGACATAACGATTTCGTTCTCGAAAGATATGGAGAATTTGGACTTGTTAAAAACCACTCAGCATAGTCCTGCAATCAGTCACAATGGGATCATGCATCAAGTTGTCCATTCTTAAATTCTTAATGCAACTAAGCATCAACTTCAATAATAAGTTTTAATATAGTAAGTTGCTTGGCAATGGTGAGGCCAATGCGGAGCGGCTAAAGTTCTGCTACCTTATTTGTATTAGTGCCTAAGAATCGATGATAGCCTGAAACCCCATGGTCATGCTTGTGTCGAATGATTGCTTCAGCACCAGCAGGTCCAGGGTTTCCAATGGAAGACCCGTCAGGATTTAATTTATACCATCCTGTGGCCCTTCCACCATAATGGAGGGGTGAAAATGCTATTTAGTGTTATAACAGAGACTAAAGTATTCAGTCGCAGAATTAGAAGTCTGCCTATCTGGCACGGAAGTCAGGTCTGCCTCTCTGGCACGAATTAAGGTTTGCTTGTTTTATTGGTTTTGTTATTCTTGTTTTTTTCACTTTTAATCCAGCGGCAATGGGGTTGATATTTCGCGGGACTAACCATAGATGAAGAGGAGGATAAAGTTTTGCAGTTTCAGGCCGTGGAAAATTCGGGAATTGAAGAACAGAGTTTTAGTCTGGTGGGCTGTTTTCTAACCGCTAGTGTTATACATTTTCCGGCAATGAAAAGCACAATGGCAAATCTGTGGCATCCCGTGAAAGGGGTTCAAATACAAGATCTGGGGGAAAAGAGGTTTTTGTTTAGATTCTTTCATGTCATGGATATGGATCGTATTCTTAAGGGATTTCCATGGACATTCAATAATCATCTTTTAATTCTTCATAAGATTCAACAGGGAGAGGATCCATTAGAAGTCCCTTTAATATATTCTCCAATCTGGGCACAAATTTATGATATCCCACTGGGATTTCTATCGAAAAATCTGGTAATGCAAATTGGTGATTTTTTGGGTAAATTTCTCGAATATGATACATCAGATTTGGGGAAGGGGAGAAGGAATTTTATGCGGATCAGAGTTCAGTTGGATGTTAGGCAGCCATTAAAAAGGAAAAAGAAGGTGTCTTTTGCCGGAAAGAGCTCATACATCAGATTCAAATACGAAAGACTTTCGTTATTCTATTTTTACTGCGGTCGCTTAGGTCATAATGACTCTTACTGTGAAGCAAAAATGCTATTGGGGATGGAAGCGGCAACAATGGGATGGGATTTGTCTCTAAGAGCGCAACCCAGAAGAGCAATGGCAATGAATAGTGTTTGGCTACGTTAAGAGGGGGATGAGGGACAGAATAGAAGTGGAAATTCTAGCCAGGTTATGGGTAGCAAATTTTGGGGTGTGAAGACGATACCAGAGACAGAGGCCATAATAGATCCAGTCTTAGGATTTAATCTTGAAGGTAATCAATCAAAAGTAGCACAGTGGAAGGTAAACATGACAGACGCACAGGCATATTCGGTGATGGATCATGATTTGGAGGAAAGGGTGTTAATCGGGGAAGAGGGGAAAAAGAGACAGCGTGGAGAAAGTGCAAACCAATCACTTAGGGAGAATAATGAAAGTAGTTTGGAGGGAAGCAACAGTTTGCCAGGAAAAAATCTTTTATTATCGGCGGCTGCCAAAAGACAAGCCGACCGGTCACAATGAAAATCTTAAGCTGGAATGTTCGTGGTTTGGGGAACCAACGGACCATTCGAAGGCTTCGGTAAACGCTGAAGATGCAAAATCCCCAAATGGTCTTCTTCATGGAGACAAAGCTTAGTAGAGTTCAGATGGAAGAAGTTCGTAGGAGGTTAGGATTTACCAATGGCATAGAGGTAGATTCTGAAGGCTCAAAAGGTGGATTATGTTTGGCATGGAAAGGAGGAGTGTCAGTTGGACTCCGTAGTTTCTCTAGTAGGCACATTGATGTACTAGCTAATGATTAACACGAAGACCAACAATGGAGGTTTACAGGTTTCTATGGATCTCCCTATGCAAGAGAGAGAGAAGATTCATGGAATTTATTGAGAAAGTTGGGACAAAATGCAGAACAACCATGGTTGGTATGTGGTGATTTTAATGAAATAATGTATGGTTTTGAGAAAAAAGGTGGGTTGCCTAGAGAGGAGAAGAGAATGGAAGCCTTCCGCAATGTGTTAGAAGATTGTCAGTTAATGGACGTAGGATATTCTGGGAATTGGTTTACGTGGGAAAGGGGGAATTTGCCAGAAATGAATATAAGAGAATGACTTAATAGAGGAGTAGCTAACGTCAATTGGATATCCAGGTTTCCCGAGACTACCATTAAGCATCTTGTTCATTCAACTTCTAATCACTGCCCACTTTTGATAACCACAACTAACGAAGGAGACACAAACAGATGGGAAACTTTTAGATTTGAAGCATGGTGGTTTTTGGAGGAATCTTTTGAATCTATAGTTAAAGCCAAATGGGAATCAGCAACTGGGAATCTTTTACAGAAGTTGGAGTATATTAAATCAGAGTTGGGGAAATGGGCTGCGCAAACGAAGCATTCTAGAAATTGTAAAAAGAAATTTTTCTCTTCAAAATTGGCTGATCTGATAGAAGCAGAACGGACAGATACTAATTTAGAAGAGTTGATTGACACAAAGCTGCAATTAAACTTTGAGATTGATAAGGATGAGCGCTATTAGAAGCAACGGGCTAGAGTTAATTGGCTCAAACTCGGGGACAAAAACACTGCTTTTTTCCACACTATAGCTACACAAAAAAGAAGACACAATTGTATTCAAAAGCTTAAAGATCCAGAAGGTAGAGAGGTAGCTAGATCATATTTTCAAGGCTTTTTTCAAACAGAAGGAGTGAGTTAATATGAGCATATTTTATCAGGGGTTGATCGTTGCGTTTCTGACAATGACAACAGATACCTTGCCGTGGCCTTTACAAATGAGGAGATTTGGGAAGCACTGACAAGCATGAGAGCTACAAAGGCTCCGGGAGAAGATGGCTTTCCAGCTCTTTTTTTTCAGAAATTGTGGCATATTTTCAGTGATGAAGTCTCATCATTCTGCCTCCAACAACTGAATGGTGAAATGGAAGTCAGTAGGGTGAATTATACTCATATAGTGCTTATCCCTAAAAAGGTTCTTCCTACCGACCTTTCACATTTTCGGTCAATAAGTTTGTGTAACGTTATTTATAAAATAATGGCAAGAACAATTGCAAATCGATTTAGAGGAGTATTGGCAAAGTGCATAGATAAAGCTCAAAGTGCTTTCGTTCCTGGCATATTAATTTCTGATAATGCACTTATAGCTTACGAAATTTTAAATGCTCTAAATAAGAAAAGAATGGGGAGGAAAAGGCTAATGGCAGTTAAGTTGGATATGAGCAAGTCTTATGATAGAGTAGAATGGATTTTTTTAGAAAAGACGATGGAGAGAATGGGATTTGAATCATGCTGGATTAATCTTATAATGCAGTGTATTTCTACGGTTTCTTATTCAGTCATATTGAATGGACAGATTGGGAACAGTTTTTATCCCTCACGAGGACTCCGACAGGGGGATCCGTTAAGCCCATTTCTGTTTTTGATATGTGGGGAAGGCTTGTTTAGCCTAATGCGATTGGCTCAACGTGAAGAGCATTTCAGGGGAGTGAAAGTGAGTAGGAGCGGGCCACAAATTTCACATTTACTTTTCACTGATGATTGCATTTTGTTTGGTGAGGCAACAGAAAGAGGGGCTGGGCAACTGAAGAGGATGCTAAGAGATTACAGGTCATGTTCTGGGAAGCAAGTTAATTTTGACAAGTCTACGGTGTTTTTCAGTACAAACACAACAGAAGCTGTAAAAGAGCTGATTACTCGTACATTGGGTGTTCGGAGGTCCAATGATCCAAAACGTTATCTAGGTTTACCGAACATGGTGGGTAGAAAGAAAAATGAGGCATTTTAGATTTTAAAAGATCAGTTTAGACAAAGAATCAATAATTGGAGTATAAGGCATCTTTCTCAAGGGGGAAAGAAGTTTTTATTAAGGCTGTTCTTCAGGCAATTCCAACGTACATAATGGCTTGCTTTCTACTACCTAAAACGTTATGTTCTGAGCTTGAAAATATTATGGCACGATTTTGGTGGCAAAAAAAACATGGCCAGAGGGGGATTCATTGGTGCGCTTGGAAAGAGTTGTGCAGTTCAAAAGAATCAGGTGGATTGGGTTTTCGTCGACTTGATCAGTTTAATATTGCGTTATTGGCCAAACAGGGTTGACGCCTTATTAATTATCCCGATTCATTGTTAGCACAGGTTCTTAAAGCAAAGTATTACCCAAATTCTGATTTTCTACAATCACGATTGGGTAACTCACCTTCTCTTACCTGGCGAAGCATATGGGCAGCGAAAAAGCTACTGAAGGATGGTTTGTGCTGGCGCGTTGGCAAAGGTGACCGTATTTTGGTATGGAATGACTGTTGGATTCCTGGTACAATCCTTCATGGTATTGAACAAATGGATAACACAGAGATAGAGTCTGTTTCGGGACTAATCAATGCTACTACAAGAATGTGGAACAGAGGGCTGATTGAAACTACCTTTCCAGAACAGATAGCGCAGAAGATCCTCCAAATTCCCCTAACAGAAGTTGAACAGGATGACTTTCAAGTTTGACAAGGGAGCATTCGGGTGAATTTACAGTAAGGAGCGCCTATAAACTATTATAGGAAGCTGATATAGATCCTAATGAATTATTATTACAGGCCGAAAGTAAAAAATTCTATAGAAAACTATGGAATTTACAGCTCCCATAAAAAATTGGCATTACAATATGGCGATTTACGTGGAATTTCATCCCAACTTTTAGCAAATTGAAGCTAAAGAAAGTCGCCCAAGATAGTATATGTCCTAGATACAGAAGTACAAAAGAAGACAGTAATCATGTTCTCCGGCAGTGCCCTGCATCAATAGAGTTATGGCAAAATCTTAACATTTCACGGGTTATTAACTTGAACATTACAGATTTGTGGAGCTGGTTTACCTGGGTGTTTGATAGAGGGAGCTACAATCAGTGCCGTTTATTTTGCTGTGCAGTGTGGATGATATGGTTTTCAAGGAACAAGCTCGTACATGAGAACAAAACCATAACAGGAGAAAACTTATCACTACGAGTTACAAACTACATTGAAGAGCTTGACAGGGTTAATGATAGAAAATATACCTCTGTATCTGCAAATCGACAGAGCCAAGCGAGGACAGAAACAAAGGCCACCATATTCTTTGATGCTGCTTTCGATAGTAGAAATGCTAAATCAGCATCGGGTTTAGTGTGCAGGAGGAAGAAAATGAAAGGCTCGCCTCAAAATCTGTTTTACATTCTGAAATCTCGTCCCCTTTTATGGCAGAGGCGCAAGCAGGGTTACAGGCAGTGAAGCTAGGAATTTCGATGGGATTTCAATCTGTCACAATAATAGGCGATTCTATGTCTGTTATTAAGAAATGCAACTCAGCAGAAATTGATAAATCGGTGATAGGAGCAATTATTTGTGATATACAGAGACAAAGACAATTTTTTCAACAATGCTATTTCTGGTTTGTTAACAGGACAGATAATGGAGAAGCCCACAACATAGCAGCTGAGACATTAAGAACAGAGGAGGAAATATACCTTGAAAAGAAAGCTCTCACAAATCATCAGTCCGTGGGGAGGTAAATGAAGCGTCGGTTCTGGAAATTGATGATATTGGATGCCTGCAAACAGGAAGGGTACGGGATCTGGAGGGTGGAGTGTTCTTTCGATTTCAGTAACAAGAGGATGGAGGGGGTCAACGGGATCTGGTTAATCAAGATTTTAGAGTCGGAAACGATATTGAAGCAGCGAATCTGAGAATAGAACAACCAGGAAGAGTGAGGGACTTGGCAGAAGGAACTTTTGTGTGTTCTCAACAAGAAGGGGAAGGAAATGGCATGCGGGCTCGGGTTGATTAAACTACCAGAGGCGGAGAGGATAATGAATCGCCGGATCTGGGAATTGAAGATATTGGCCGCCGTCAACCAGGAGGGGGAAGGGATTTGGAAGAAGGAGCTTTTATGCGCTTTCAGCAAGAAGGGGAAGGAACTGGAGAGGGGGTTTTCATGTGTTTTCAGCAAGAAAGGGAAGGAAATGGAGAGGGGGTCCTGGTTATCCAAGATTCCAAAGATGGAGAGGAAAATGAAGCATCGGTTAGGCCAGATCCAGAGAAGGAGAGGAAAATGCTTGTTGGGATCCAGATTAAAAGTTTGAACGGTGCAAAAGAGGGAAGAGATAACAGGTACTGGAGATTATCTGATTCACGCTATCGAGTATTAGCTGGTTTTGGAAATTGGAGAGTCAGACTTTAATGCAGGCCAGCTTTAATTATCGATTGGATGGATTTGATAGGATTAGGTTGATCAGTTTTTCTTTTTAGTTTCCAGATATTTCTTTTTGTTCTAACAATTTTTAATTTTGTTTGGGCCTCATTGGGCTTATTTTTGTTCTTTAGGTTTTGGGCTTTATAGACCCAATGTCTGTTTGGTTTCTTTTCCATTAATAATCCAATCGAATTTCTTTTCAAAAAAAAAAAAAGTATTCAGTCGCAGCAAAGAGGCTTTTTGAATGATGGAATCTTGACAGGAAGGGCAATAAAGACTGAAAATCTAGTTAAAAGATTGATTCCATAATAAGAGAATAGGGGCTAAATTTATAGTATAAGATTAATAATTGAATTTAATCAAACGAATTTAATTGATAATATTTGAGTCCGACTAAAATTTTAAAATTGGAGAAGAAATAAACTAAAAATAATTAAATTAAAATATAAAAAATAAATCAATAACTTTACCAAAGTACACGTACTAATAGTAGCATTTAACCTTCTTTCTTGGGCGGTAAAAGAGTTGAGCCTAAGCACGATATTAACATATTTTATATTTTTTTTAAGTTCAGACTAGCCCGAAACATGAATCAAAGTTTCACCCAAATCCGCCCACATTACAAAAGACTAATCTAAGCTTATTTTAGGCCCGCCTATCTTATTTTTTTAAAATATTTATTTTATTTTAATATTTAATAATCTTTATATATTTTTATTCATTAAATTTTTTTATATAATCATCTTAACATTATTTTAATATTATTTTAATATTTACATTAGAATATATTATATATTTAATACAAATTTATATTTTAAATATATTCTAAATTCCATAATACATAAAAATAACATATTATAAAATATTATAAATTTAAAAATATTTTTATCTAAATTCCTCCCCTTTCAAGAGAGACCGGTAGCTTGGCCATGTAGAGCTTAGTAAAAATTCCCACATTTGATCATGGGACCCATCAAATCATCCCACCATTTTTTTCCCGCCCAAAATTTGGGACATTATTGGGTTCTTCTTCTTTGGTATCTCAAACAATTTCTCTTTATTTCTCTGTAAATATGATGTTAACAGCGCAAGATTAAGGCGCTGGTCTTTCACTCTCTATTGTGGAAAGAATAACAGGGATGGGAATACAAGGGCTTTTGCCTCTATTGAAATCGATTATGGTACCAATCCATATCAAGGAGCTTGAAGGCTGTAGCGTAGCTATTGACACCTATTCTTGGCTCCACAAAGGAGCCTTGTCTTGCAGCACTCAGCTCTGTAAAGGATTACCCACCTCCAGGTTCCTCTCTTTCCAGCTTTCTTTTCTTTTTATCCCCTATAAATGCACAGCCACTGACTATCAATTCATAGGTTGCTCGTTGGGGATTTTAAAGTTTTGGATGAAATGGGTTAATGGGTATTAGTTGAATGAGCCTCAGGCAAGTGAAAAGTATGGAGATTGTATCAATCTGGGTAATTTGGGTGATGTGTTTTCCTTTTAGAATATTCAAAAGTATGCCTCTTTTCTTTTCTTTATTTAATTCTGAAGTTGAAAAGGTTGGATTTGGGAGTGATATTTTGGTTTCTGATTTCAGTTTGCATTTCTTTAATTCAGGGAAGTTTAAAGTAAAACAGAAATGGGTTTTCTGCATTTTATCGTTTTGTAAAATATTTTGTATTGTTCCAACAATCAATGGATATAATAAGTGAATTCAGTTTATTAATTGTAAAAAGAAGAAGCACAGCTTAGTTCACCTTGTTTGGTGACAAATGACCAAGGAACAGGCAGATGAAAGAACTGTTTTTTCTCTGATTATATCCGTTCTAATGTGTGTGCATGGTTCTCTGATACTCTAGGCACATTGAGTACTGTATGCATAGGGTAAATTTGCTGCGACATCATGGTGTTAAACCAGTTCTTGTCTTTGATGGAGGTCTTCTTCCAATGAAGATTGAGCAAGAGAACAAGCGTGCAAGGTATGTTTGATATCTTTCTTTTTCTTTTTTTTTTTTTTTCCTGAAATGCTAAACCTGATTTAGGTTATACCAAATATATGAACTAGTCTTGCTTTGGTATCCAGTTAGCAAATTGATAAGCTATTTAAGAAGTTGTAGTCCTAATTATATGGCATTGTTCTTTTAGGTCAGCTGCCTATCCACTTTAGGTGTCAACTATCAAATTATGTATTTAACTTGCATTTTATATGCTTTAGTTTTTGTGTAGCTCTGCTTCACTTCTCAGGACCTGTTAAAGTTGTTCTTACGATCATTCTTGCTTTCACGGTCGAAACTTTGGGTCAGATTGATCCATGGTTGCATTTTAAGGTTGATAGTGAATTTTAGATAGGTATTGTTACTTGAAATAAGTTGTTCTTGTGAATAGTTCTTGCTTTCACACAGTCAAAATTTTCAGTGACATTGACCATGGTTGTATGATAAGCTTGAAATCAGAAGTTTAAATAGGTATTTCTTGAGACCTCTATGAGATAAGTTATGTTCTTTCTTCATTCAAAGTGATTCGTATGAAAAAGTTATCTTCTCTGAGGTGCACTGTGATGTTCACAGTACATGAATGCTTCCTATTCATGCAACTAAACTGCTAAAAGTGTCTAATTCAGAATGTACTACAAACTCAACCTGGCTCTTTTTGGAGCTTTATTGTGATTACCCTCTCTAGTCTCTATTGTTTAGATGCTAGGGGGTATGATTTACATTGACTCCATTATTGGTTCTTTTGAATTATTGATCTTTTAGTATGGTCTAAAGAAATGTTCCATGCCTCATAAATGCAGGGCAAGGAAGGAAAATCTTGCACGAGCAGTTGAACATGAGTCATGTGGGAATTCTGCTGCTGCTTATGAGTGCTACCAAAAAGCTGTTGACATTTCACCTTCAATTGCACATGAACTAATCATGGTAAGTAACAAAGTAACAAATTATGAAAGAGGTCCTGTTAGATTTTCTGGAAGGATTCAATCTTAAACAGTCCTTTATGTTATACTGTTGTTTCTTTGTCAACATGGTTATCTGTGGAAGGTCTTGAAGCGGGAGAATGTTTGTTATGTTGTGGCACCTTATGAGGCAGATGCACAAATGACTTTCTTGGCCATTAGCAAACAGGTTGATGCAGTTATCACCGAGGATTCTGATCTTATACCCTTTGGCTGTCCTAGAGTGAGTTGCATAGCTATTGATTTTTTTTCAGCTTCATACTACAGTTTCTCCAATGTTGACAAGGATTTATTTTATTTTATTTATTGTATTAATCTTTAAGATTTTGAAGTGATATGATTCTTTATCTAATGCAGGTTATCTTTAAAATGGATAAGTTTGGGCAAGGTGTTGAGTTTAAGTCTTCCATGCTACAGCAAAACAAGGAGCTAAGCTTTGCTGGATTCACTAAACAGATGCTGCTTGAGATGTGTATCCTAAGTGGTTGTGACTATTTGCAGTCACTGCCAGGAATGGGGCTCAGAAGGGCCCATGCACTTATGAAAAAATTCAAAAGTTATGACAAGGTGAGTACCATCATGAATGCTCTCAATACATTGAATATCTTTAACAAGAGAAAGTGATGGTAAAGTCTTCTAATATTTTCAAGCATTTCCTGCATATCTTCTCTTTGATTATACTAATTCTTTTTGTCTCTGTTAGGTGATTAAGCACCTGAGGTACAGCACTGTTTCAATTCCTCCTTTGTATGAAGAATCATTCAAGAAAGCAATATTAACATTTCAGTGCCAACGAGTCTATGATCCGATCACAGAAGATATCGTGCATTTATCTGACATATCTGACAACATTGGTGATGATTTGGACTTTTTAGGCCCATATCCTTAAGAAACCATCCTATCAGTTAAAACTTTTTTTATTACTCCTTTTATTGAGAAATGTTTGATAAACCTTAATTTGAAATACGCCGATACCCCAACAAATAGCTCAAGGCATAGCAAGAGGTGATCTTGATCCATTTACTCAAATGCCATTTCAGGTAATTGTTCTATCTACTTTCTGAATTCTATATTGCTTCTTTCATCATTTCCACTAATTAGAGTTCACTCCTGTATCCTTGTCTTCTTTAACAGGCAGTCAGTGATAGTTCTCAGCTGGCACTTGATAGAAATTTACAGCTGAAAAGTTTTAAGCCCGAGAGTGAAAGAAAAAGGCTAGATTTGCCTGTGCAAAAGAACCTCCTGACCAACTATTTCTGTATCCTTTGATTTATATCATATTTACGGTAAAAATACATTATTGACTCTGAGTGAGCATTATTCAGTTATCATTAAGCAGTCTAGTTTTACCATTAACGGAACAGGGACATCTTCCCATGGAAGAGATTTCTTCCTCTGGCATTTTAATAATCTCTCATGAAAATTAGACAGTTTATATTCTCTGCGTTACACGCTGCTTATATGACCTTCCTATGTGTCTATTCTTTCTGGCAAATTAGGCATTTTCCGTTGTCCTCTGTACTATGTATCTGATAACTTTTCATGTTCTAAGAGATCCTATTCAATTCTTCCAAAATATGGCACGGTCTATATAGACTTTCGGAAAATGCGGAGTTAAATTATTGTTATAAATGTATGAAAGTGTCCTAGCCAAATATTTATATAAAGTGATTGTTAATAGTTATATCTAATTGCCCTTCTCACCATATATTTCATCAGGGTGATTCTTCTGTCTTTATTTGTATATTGTTTGTTCCTTAACAAATGAAGGCTTTGCATCTATTGAAGCAAAAAGAAACTTCAAGGCCCCTCGAGTATCACCTAAGCATTCAAGTCCGGTTGCTAATTCTTCTATCAGTCCTGAGTCTGACAAAGACATTACTGTGGAAGATAGTTCTTGCCAAATTGATACCCTGTTGTCAGCCTCTCCTGACTTCAAGAATACTAACAGCATTGTGAGTGATGCAAGTGAGAGTTACATTTAGTTTATTTTAATAGTTGTAAATTTTTTTATGCTTTATGCCTCAATTTCTGCAGGAAGAAAATGGTTTCATTACCAAGCTCCCCGAGTATTCAGAATCTCCAAATCCTGGTAAGCATACATGCCTGATAAATTTATAATTTTACCAGGCGTTAATGCTTACTTTGTGCATTCATAGATATAGAAGCCAAGGTGGATACAACGAGAAGCCCTGACCATGTGTTGCCACTAGAATCTGACCGGCCAACGATCAGACCTCCAACAGCTTCAGACAAAGAGCATGATAATAATACTGTCCCAGATGCAGCTAAAAGCAAAACAGTAGCAGATAGCAGAAAGAGCATTGTAACAAGTCGTTACTTTCAGAAGAAGCAAGTAGACATAAATGATCAGGAAGATAAACAAGGAAAAAGTTGTTGCAGGGGTGGTATTACCAATCAGTTTCCTGAGACTGGCAATCTTGATGGTTATGGGAATACCTATTTTAAGGGAATGGCTTCAAAAAGGAAGAACTCCTTTGAATATGTTGAAACAGTCAGTGTTTTCACTTTATTTTTTCGGGTTTCATAATTCATTCTACTTTTTCTTGTATTTCTTGATTAAGTTAATTTTCTTTTTCAGGAAAATATGAATCCCAAGCAAATCTACACTGATGCATCCTGTGATGGTAACGGTAAGTATTAATCATAATGGCTCTTAATGAACTATACATTTCAAATTTGGTTTGCTAGTTGATATAGAGGTTTCTTTTTTGGTCACGGTCAATCCGACTAATAAAACATCAATTTTCATTTCAAATCAATTAATCAACAGCCTTGCATGCTTATGTTTTGTTGGAATTGATACTCATTTTTCTATTACTATTCTTTCTTTCCTCCCTTTCCCATCAAGCGTGTAATTTTAGTTCTAATTTTTGTATCATTTTCTCATTCTGTTTGCTTAGGAGCCTTATTTATTTATGCCAGTGTGCTAAAGTCGAAAATACAGATTTATATTGCTTGATTACATTGCTTGCTTTCACTGAATATAAACTGCTATTGCTTAGTTATAAATTTATATGGTTGTCATGGTCCAACTTTGGCACAAAGGTGAAGAGTTTTTACCTGTTTTTTTATTTCCATTTCTAGGTGATTGTGGTCCTATTCTCGAAACATTTGTGGAGACAAAAACTGGAGAGGCAAAATTTGGATCCAACATTTCACATTTAGGCCAGTATTCTGACGTAGCAGAGAAATCCATGGAAAGATTTGTTTCAGTAATATCATCATTTAGATTTTCATCACCCGGTTCTCGTGCTAGTGGTCTTCGAGCCCCTTTGAAAGATGCTCGGAACACATGTAACAACAGGTAAACGGAGTAAATCTTTATCCTACAGAGAGTTACACTTTTAAAGGTTATATTCCTAGCATTCATAAGTTAAAACTTGGTTTTATCTATTGTTAGGTCATCTGCTGCTGTGGATTTTAACCAGTTTGCTTATGTTCCAAAAAACAAGAAGGTCAAATTAGCATCGCGTAGATTTTGAATTTTGGTCATATTTTTAGCAGAAGTACCAAACTTTGCAATGGCTAAGCGGTCAAATCTTTGTTTTCCCAACAATAGTTAAAAGACCGTTCATCCGTAGAAATTGTAAGTGACATTCTTCACCTTCATGCCTGTTTACTTATAGCTCTTTCCCTGACAATGGCTTTCGTATTTAAAGATCAAGGGTTTCTTCCTTTCAGGGTACTCATGATTTTGGACTGCCGAGGACTTTAAACGAGTTATAGCCAGAAGAATATCGAGTTTTCAAGAAAAAAAGATGTTAATTTGTACCATTCCCCCCCCCCCCCCCACCCCACCCCGCCATTTTCATTTATATAGAGCTACTGACTGAAGAAATTGCCAACAACATTGGTTTTGTAATTGTTATTTTTCATTAAAACTGCATTCTTGGCAAATATGATACAAGTACATTTTTCATATTTTGGTGACTAGTGCAAAGGGGCTGTAGAGCCAGACGTGAACTTCCTGTTTTGGTAGTTCAGTTCTATTCAAGCGGTGGCTATTTGGTAGCGTGTTATAATTGAGAACATGCTAATAGTTTGTTATGAAGTAGGCAGGGTACCTGTTACACCACGATAATGACATTCACTGGGAAAACTTCGGCACTTTGCCCATAATAATATTAACCAGCAATTCAAGCTAGCAGCCTCTTAGATCTACATTGCATTACGTATTGCAGAAAATTAAGAGTTGGCAATGGGAAGTTCGAATTAAACATGCTTACCGAGAAGCAAACTCGATGGCAGGTTTCATGGCGATGAGTGTGGATCCGGGTATAAAGTATTTTGAGACTCCTCCTAGAGGCATATATGGACTATTCTAATAAGCGACACCATGGGTATTACTAAGAGAAGATCTTGTGTTCTGAAATTTGATAGCTAAGTTTGTAGCTCCCTTCTTTAAGAGAAAAAAAATTGTAGGTAAAGTGATTGATTCCTAATTTCCTACTTTTCATTATCCATAAATTTGACTTAAATGATTTGATTTAAATGTAAAAATATTATCTAAATTTAAAAATATCTTATCTCGAAATGTTCTGAATTTAAAATTATGTAACTTGAAATTATTTTATTTCCAGGCTTAAAAAAAACTTAATTGGTAAATTATTATAATCTGAACCCAAATTGGCCCTAAACCCGGCAATGGTTCGAAATTTTTTTATTTTGAATTGATCCAATACCAGTCCAACCCCTAATTAAAATTTTTAATTATTTGTAATAAGGTAAAATATGCTATAGTCTTTATACTCTTTGTAAATTTGAAATTTAGTTTGTGTGCTTTTATTTTTAAGAATTTAGTCACTCTACTTTTCAAATTTCAAAATTCAAATCCAATTATTAATATTGTTAAAATTATTTTGTTGAATACAAGTTCATTACATTTTTTAGTTACAACAGTATTAACAATTGAATCTAAATTTTAAAATTTAAAAGTAGAACTAAATTTCTAGAAATTAAAATACACAAACTAAATTTCAAATTTATAAATAATACAAAAATCTGTAACATATTTTAACCTTGAAATAATTTGTATCCATTTAAGTCATCCTCATCACAAATTTGAATAACCATGATAATAGTAGATCCTACTAAATTATAAATTAAAGGCAATTGAAGCATACGATGATACTCTCAAATTTGCATCAACCCCAATTACATTTTGACATCCTTGAAAAAATAATTAAAAAGTAATTATAAACAATTAAACTGAAATTCGATTTCAAGTTTCATACATACCCACCATTATAACAATTTTTTTTTTAAAAGACAGTTCAAAAATATTTTGCATGCATGTCTAGGTACGCAAACTGTTTCCCTCTAGAATTAGAAACCTTAGCTGATGAGTCACTTATTACCTTTACAAATCATCAGAAAAAAGCCAAATATAAAAAAGTTTTCGATTGAGATTTTTTCTTGTTATACATTAGCCATCACCAGCTTGAATTCGATTGAGATTTATTCTTGTTATACATTAGCCATCACCAGCTTGAATTCTAGGTATGATCCGGGTCGCCTACGCGCAACAGGGATAAGTCCCACGAACCAGGGAAGACCGCGGTCTCAGTTCGCATATACTCAAGGAGCTCGCAGAAGGGAGATCGCGTGGTTTAGCAAGCAACCCAGAGTGAAACACGTGTCCAGCATGCCTGAAGTCCGCTCAGATATATCAGTTCTAGGAATAGTGGGGTCAAGTTATGAATAGTGAAATAATGTTGTGAATATTAATAATATGTATAAATACCCGAATGTTCTCATTAATAGTTTACAAGATAAAATTACTCAATAATTTTAAATTTTAATAATTTTAAGATTCAAATCCTCGTATTAAATAACCCATTTTGGCAAACCAAAGGGATAAGGATGGTAGCATCATCAAAGTCTATCTAAAAACTCCATTTTCCACCATTGTTATGTTCTTAGTCGATGAAGGAAATGGACACAATTATAATGGTACAAAAGAAAAAGTCCTAATCAAAACCTTCACGTTAAAGTATATTTAAAAAACAAAAAAAAAAAACAAGCAAAGGGTTCCTCATAGTGCAATCCAATAATATTGAGTAACCCAAATAACAAGAAATGCTTTGCAACACGTATCTCTCTCTCTCTCTCCTCTTTCTCTTTATCTTTTTAACTTAGCTTAGCTGATGACCATACAAAATCATTAAGGGTATCTCTTTTTTCTTTCTTTCTTCTTTTGGAGTACATGATAGCTATGTTTTCCTGAAAACTACTTCTTGGAATATAATTACACGTAGGTTTTAATTAGCTGCTTACATATCGAAGGTTTATCCTTGTGGAATTGAAAAAGCATCTTGTGGTAGCTAAACTTTTGTAGATTTCTTTCGTTTTCTGGAAACTGGAAGTTGTTTGAATATGGGGTTTGTTCATTTTTTTTTTTTCCCTTTTTCTTTACACTTTTTCTTCAAGATAGGTCAAATGAGAATCCATAAAAATGCTATATTTGTCCCTTTTCTTTTTCCTTTTCTAAAACTAGAATATACTAAAGGGTGAACCCAAAAGAATTTGATTATAAAACTTATCCCTTTATTTTATAAAAATCGAGAGCTTAGTCTATCTACTTTAATATGTCATTGCTTTATGAAAATCGAGAAGTTAATTCTATTCTTAAAAAACACATCAATTTGAACGATTAATTTTTACTAATATATTTGTATATAAATTATTAAATATTAATTTTCTTGATTTTGTACATATAAGTTGATGAATTGTTAATTCTCAGATTAATGATTTAATGGTAAAGTATAAAAATATTACTTAATTGAATTAATTTCTTTAACTTTTATAATTCATAAAGTAGACCAAAATTTTAAAAATTTAAGTTAATAAAATAATAAAATTATACTTTCACCCAACATATAAAAAAAGTTTTAAATGTTTGGTAGTTCATGAGAGAGATCGTGTTTTTTAATAAATGGTTAATTTTTTTAAATATTATATAAAAAATTAAAAAATATATATTAGGGACGAAATTAGAAAATAATTTTAGGAGATCAAAATTAAATTATAATTTTTATGATGGTAAAAATACAATTTCACTATTTTAATAGCTTATATCTTTCTAATTTTTAAAAGACTAAATCAAAATTTAAAATTTAAAATTTCTTTAAGGGTTTATATAAAAAAATTTCCATTTTAAGGAGGGCAAAGCACTTGCCAGCCCTACTAATTACGCCCATGATATTATATATTTGTTAAAATTTTAATTTATTTTTATTTGTTTCAAATTAAATTAATATCAGGTTAACTCATAAATTTAAATTCAATCAAATTTATATATTAAATATAATCACAATTACAAAATATAAATAATACACATCTGAATAATTATGTTTAAAATTAACTATTACAAAATACAACTTGAAATTGAATTAATATAAAAAGATAAATACTATTTTTTTTCAATGAATGCTGATTTGCATACTTTAATTTTGTTTGCCTGACATCACTTTTTTATTGGATCAGATTTTGAATAAATTAGATTTTTTATTACTATAAAATTAATATGATTTAAATAGATTTATGTCTAAGTTATCCAAAAGTCAAAAACGTAATTAACTTATAATTTTCTTCAGTAATTGCAAAAAGGAATAGTTTAGAAAACCCTTTTCAACAATTATACCAATAATTTTTTTTTTATGAAATACCGACAAATTCAGTTCCCACCTACTTGATTTGACAAATTAGATTTAAATATTTAACTTTCTTTGCAAAGTGCAAAATAATCCATTTTGCATCCTAACAACCACACATTTTTAGCTCAACTATTTAAAACCATTTATGATTCAATCTTCATTATTATAGTTTAGGTTCTAACATATTTATATTTGGTGAATTGGGTCTTTTTTAACTCAATTAATATCGATTACGCTGAAGTATATTATTTTTTTATTTATAGATGGAAAAAGAGTTATGGGCAGTTTTATAAAAAAAAGATAATGCACTTCAACACACACAAAATAATAATATTTATACCAAGTTAAGACTCAATCAATTAATATTTTTAATTCCTAAAACATGACATATTCATATGTCATGTTTTTTATAAGAAAGCAAAATCGACACCAAAGAGAATCAATGATTTATAATTAAATATATATATTGAGATAAATAATTAAATTTATAATTAAGGTTTCATTTTATTAAAATATAATAAAGCAAAAATCAAGGGTTTGATGAACTCGCACGTGGCTTCGTTGTCGATTTCGGCCCAATCCAATTAATTTTTATAATAAATTAATTTAATAGTACATCATATAAAAAAAATTCTGATTTTTTTTTATCCATAAATCGTCAACACGTGGTTCTCATCCAGATTTTCAACCAAAAAGCAAAAATAAAAAATAAAAATAATATGCTGTTGCAACATCTAACTTAATTATGATGTTTTGGTAAATCCTATAATATTGAACGCCATATAATTAGAACACAATTATATTTATTTTGTATTTTTAATTTTTTTCATTTATTAATCATATATTTTAAATCAAATTATGATATGATAAAATGTAATTTTTTTTAATAAAAAACAAAACTTAAAAGGTTAAACTACATTAACAAAATCAAAAGCACCATTAGTTTTATTATTCTCAAGAGTTTCTAATAGATCTGTAGGAGCATGTCAGAACATTAACTCTGTCCAAATCAGTAGATACCATTTTGGCAATCTAATCTATGACTAGATTAGCCTCCATTGGAATATGTTTAACCACCCAATGCTCAATATTTCGTAGCCGTTGTTGAATCCGCCTAACCAATGCTGAATTCGAATTAGCATGAACTATCTCAAGGCTATCAGTTTGAATCACGATCCTATTTAAACCTCGGTCTTATAGAATGGTTAAACCATCTAAAATACCCTACAAGTCATGTCAAAAACTAAACACATCCCAAAAAGTGATCAAAACCCAGAAATCCAAGATTAATTAATACTTCAAAAAAGCCTCTAATCTAGGATTTTTATCCATTAAAATATTTATTTTTTATCATTTCATATTTTTCAAAAGTTTTAGATTAATTAATAAAAAGGGTTCATAATATGCAATTAATTTAGAAGTAATTAGACAAGATTAACATGTGCATGAACAGTAATTAAAAAAAGAAGAGCATGGAATTAGGTAAATGAATGTGATATTAATTAACATGTAATTATAGGGTTCATATAATTTATATAAAGAAAAAGGAAAGAATTTATGATTTTCTTGATATTTTCATGCTTTTTTATTTATTTTTATAATGAATAACCCCCATTTTGTGGAGTATGTGCATGAATGTGGGAAAAAGTATTGAATTTCATATCTCATATCATCAAAACCCTAGGAAAATTGAACCTTTAACAGAAAATTTCAGCTTTACAGCATAAATGTAAGCCCTTCTTTCATCTTTATTCCTTATGAATGCAATAAATTTGTCCATCTATATATAAATTGTCAAATTCTATATGAAGTCCCTATACTATGCATTTTTTACAGATTTAATCCTTCTATTATAAGTTAATAATTTATAGTCTCTTTACTTTGCAAAATATGTATTTTCGGTTTCAAGGTCAAATTTTTCGGTTAGATCTATCAAATAACTTGAGGTGATTTTTTAAAAATGTGTTAAATTATATATATATATATATATATATATATATGCCTTAACATTTTTGTATAATGTATAATGTTTAAGAAAATGTACGATATTTGTCAAACTAAGGGGTGGAGTTAAAATTTTTTTTTAGGCAGCGGAATTAAATTACATATTTTTTATGAGAATTAAAATGTAGTTTCATCATTTTATTAGCTTATAGCTTTATAACTTTTCAAAGGGTTAGATTAATTTCCTTTAATTTTGGGGGGCTAAGTACAATTTTACCATATACTAACTTATAATTTTATAAAATTTCACCATAGTTTTACAAAGCAAGTCACGCCAAATTATTTGAATAAATTTATGAAAAAAAATTGATTTCATGATTGGAAATACATATTTTGGAAAGGTAAAAGAAAAACCTAAATTTATTAAAAATACAAGGACCTTTCATACAATTTTCCTAAATATATAAAGTTTGAATGATCCCAAAATATATGTGAACTTTGCTTTTGTTTCTTTTACTTTGATAGGATATCCTAAGAGATCCCCAAAAGGGGTTTGTTTGACTATGGTTAATGTGCCTTATTCTCAAATAAAAAAACCATATAAAATAGACAGCTATGGTACACTTAGAAGTTGTCAACAAAACTAAACTAATACTTATCTTTTGTGGAGTAATTAATAAGAATTGTAATCACATGTCCAAATTATTGAGCCTAAGACCCTATCCTACACCAAGTATTAATCAATTGGAAGTTGTGAATTCTATAATATTTTAAGTTTTAATTTGTCGATTGAGTCTTAATTTAATTGGTATATATGGATATTATTGTCAATACAAGAGGATATAGATTCGAGTGCGCTGAAGCTCATTATCCTCCTATTTATGAGTTGGGGAGGGGCCATAGGTAGTTCTAGGTATTGTATAAAAAAGATTATATATAATTAGAACCTATAATGAAATTGTTTAAAAAAAACTAAAATTTAATGAAAAAATTAGTCTAATGGGATAAAATTGTTAGACATTTTCATTAAATTATTAATATGAGAATCAACAGTTCATAATTAACTTTTTATGAAACAGGGGGACTAATTTAAAATTATTTATAAAATAGAAACGTAAAATTCATAATTATACCCAAAAAGAAAAACAAGCAGTATGTCAAAAATAGTAAGCTGCTTTGTAATGAGAAAGATAAAAACTGTGAAAATATTGAAAGAAACTAACAGTTTTTATTATTATTTTTTTCACATTAATCCAATGAACCCAAATTATCATCTCTGCTTTAAGTTTTTCTTTTTCTCTCTCTCAATAATTAAAAGGAAAAGAAAAGAAAAAAAACAGCTGTTCCTGTTGGGATTGTGTCCCATCTCAGGACAAAACAGTCCAATAGTTGTTGGTCTAATTCTATATTCAGTCCCTGTACTCTTTAAAATTTTGAAATTTAGTCCTTTGATTTTAAAATTAAGTTTGAATATTAAATCCATTAACTATATTCAATAAGTGGAGATTAAATATCGAAGTCCAAAGAATACAAGGACTGGAAGTGGAATTAAACCACTGTTTTTCTTTTCTGAAAATGGGAGGTGCACCCACTGGAATTTTGCAGAATTTAATCATTGCACGAAAACTAGAAAATTCATCCAAAAAAATAAAAGAAAATTCTATTATGTGTTTGTATACTTAATTCTTCATTCTGTTCTGTTACAATGAATGATTAAAAAGAATCAAAAGAGAAAAACCCCAACAATTAACAAAGGGAATCAATCGGGTTTTTGTTTGTTTGTTTGTTTTTGTTTTCATTTCGTTTCTGAAATTCTGAAATGAAAATCAAAAAGAAAAGAGAAGAAAAGATTTTGAGATAATGGAGTTATGGTGTTGTTATGCTTCCAAAAATCCAGTCATTCTAAGAATCGAATTCCGAACTTGACTCAAATCCCTTCCTTTAAGCGTCCTTCCATTTCCAGTACAAACGGAAAACGCCATTTTCCCGGCAATTCTCCTTCCTAATATCACATGCGGTGGTACCATTTCCCCTTCTTCCATATCATCTTCATCTTCTTCCTCGAAATCATAAGCTCCGCCGCGGCCGCCGTAATGGAAAACACCGCACGGAATGTTGACTGGAAGCGAACTAGCAGCCGCCACCTTCTTCTTCTTCTTATTCTTCTTCCTCTTGGTGGTGTTCTCGTCGGATTTGTTGGAAAATCCTCCTCGGTAATTGAAGCAGCCGCCATCAATAACAGCGGCATCCTCGTCATGAGAGCTGTGAATGTTGCTGATGTTGTCGGAGAATATAACCTCGGACTCTTGGAATTCTTCTTCAGCCATGTTAAAGATCTGATGATTGGATTGTGTAGTAAAATGAAGAGATTGAAAGCTTTAATTTTCCTTTTTTGGGCAAAACAGTGAGGGAAAATGAAAGGAAAAGGAAGGGAATTTATAGGAGCGAATCTAAATCGTAGTAATTACTCTATAGATTGTATTTTTTTTTATGTTCCTACAGATGACGTCTGGAAGGCGTCCAATGTGGTCCCCGCTTTTTTAAAAATAAAAACATTTAATTTTAATTGTAAGGGTGGGTTTGGATGAACAGTGGGATACGATGCGTTATGTATTTTAGTTTATTTTTTGTCTCAAGCTATAGTATCGTTGCAGTATCTAATTTCATCGTCACCGCTGTTTATACACTAACCGTAGATAAAACCATCCAAACCCACACTAAGTTATTAGTCTATTCAAATTGATAATATCATTAGTTGCTGTGATTAATTTGATCATTCAATTCAAAAACGAAACACAATTTTTATGTGATTTATATCAATGTTTTAAAATTGGATCAGTGTTAAAAATGATCAGACTACTAATCTTGTTCAACCAGTTTGACTTCTAATACAATAATAATTAAATAAATAAAATAAAATTTGATCAATTGATTCAACCATAACGGTTCGCTCAGAGGTTGATTCAACCTCTTTATCCAAATTGGTATAACAACCAATTCGATCGGCTAATTTAATCCAATTTCAATAACATTAATCTTGTATGTATTATCGAATAAGAATAAAAAGAATCCACGTCAATGCTTTAACAAAAAAAAGTTACGGTGTTATTAGTTTAGACCAACTAATAACATTATAAAGGGATATATTGTATATCAAACTTTATACATGAAACTTTAATTTAATTCAAATTTCACAAATCACTAATAACATTATTGAATTAGTACAAATTTGAATATACAAATAATTATTGAATTAGTACAAATTTGCGTTGATATATAACATATACAAATAATTATATTAATCCGATATGAAAGTAAATGTATGTATCAAAATCATAGTTTCATGTACATATATGCACCGAAATTTAAGTTGCATATCCATAATTGCTCCAAATCAAAATTCATATATAAATTTAATATTTATCCCTATTATAAAAATAAAACAACTAAATTATTTCAAATTAAACAACATATTAAATTTCAAAATTTAATATTATACCATAATTAAACATTTTTAAATAATAAAAGTTTGATCTATGAGTTATCATATATATTTTAGTATTTGTCATGTCTGTTTTACCGTCAATGTTCGGGATTCGTGAATGCCCTTCACAATAATGTTGTCTCCAAAATTTAAACATACATCTTTCGTTAAGAGTGTAAAGTATTTTACCATTGATCCGCTGATATTAAGTTGTAATTATAAAATTAGATTTTCATTTACATCCAAGTTGGATTATCTAGTAATTGAATCCCAAACGTAAAATCAAACATGATACAAGTTATTGACAAAATATTTTCTAGAATACAATATTAATTAATGTTTTTGTTGTCCACTTTAATGTTCTTTATATATATATATTTGGTTGCTTATGTGATTTTCCGAATCTGGGTTCTGCCTTGTGCTTGTGATTTTTCTGATTGTTTAAGTTATGAAGACTGCCCATTTGGCTAATCTCCTCTCTCTTTTACTTGAGCCTTACGGCTTTATGTGTAACTTCTTTAGCTAATTTATTGCTTAACTAACCTGTCTTAGCTTTTATTAAGCTTATTTTTCGCATAATATTTAATTAAAATTATTAAAGTTTTTTAGACTTTCTTTTACGGTTAAAGGGATAATTTTTTTTAATCAAGTTTTTGAAGCTAATAACTTCTATTGTCAATGTACAAAAATAGGCTCCTATTTTCATATTAAAAAAAATATTTTAACAATGAAGCTTTAATAAGATTTTGGATTTTTGAGTGTTCATATTCGAGTTTTTTTATCTGTAATTTATAATGTGTGAGTCTTTAATTCCAACATGTGTATTTCTCATGATGAGTTTTGTTCGGTTTTATTCTTTATCCATTATACTTTTGTATTAATCATATTCTACTTTATCTGTATTGTATTTATATCGATAAACTTTTTTTTTTCTTTTATAAAAAAAAGATTAAAAACTTTCACCAATAGTAAATCATCAATATACTTCAATGGTGATTCAGTGTTTTTCTTGAATTTGTTTATAATTGATTATTCAACATTACTAGAGGTTATATGGAACATGGCATGAATTGCTAGCCATTCATGCAAACCGATAAAAAAAAAATTAAAATTAAAATATGAAGAAGTATGAATTGCACAACATTAGTGAAATATGAAAATATAAAACATGGCATTTTGTCCAAAGAAAACATGAAAATAAAAGGTGTTAAAATATATAAAAATATGAATCATTAACATAATTCAATTTATATAAATATATAATACTTTAATCATAATAATCATAAATACAATATAAATAAACGAATAATCATATCTATGATTAATATATGATACCATATAATCAACAATTGGTTGGAAGGAATGGAAATAAACTTCTTCCCCAAATATTTGGATAAAGTATAGATCTTGAAGTTGGTATTGTTGGGAAGGTTTTACTTGAATATCAGCCCTAACCTAAACAAAACTAGGTTTAGAACTAAAAGCCAGATGAGTAAAGTGTATCATCAAGACTTACGGGATTGAGTGATAAAGAATTCAATGCTTTTTAGTAAAAAAACAACATTAAAAGAGTTTTGCCTCCATTATAAGTCTACCTAATCCAACCTCCATATTTAGTTTGAATCTAATGTGATTACTAGATTTAAAAAAAAAAATCATAATACTCACTTGTTGATGAGAGGTATCAACAAGGGAAGAGATAAGGGGGAGAAAGTGGTGATATAAAGAAGCTGGTTCATCTAAACAAGCGGAGAGCTAAAGAAAGATGAGAGGAGAAGGAAGGTAAAGGAGACTAAATGTACAGAGTATGTGCTTAAGGTGGCTAACAAGGAGGAAGATGAGGTCTTTATGGAGGGTATTTATAAATGAGGTCCTTTTTTGTCTAGGAGTGGTGGCATGGTAGGTTGTTACTAATATGTTGTTATCATAGAGTGTGAGAGAGAGGTACGTGGTGAGGTTTATTCTTTATTTTTTTAATATGATGTTGTTATGTTCAAGTGTACTGCAGTAACTCATAAAAATGAGTGTTTCTATTGAAAAAATGAGTGACTTGATCATAATAACTGGTGACCTGAAGTTGAAAATGTTTCAGCTATTAGCGAATGGTGCTTCGCTCGAAAAGTTAAACAACTAGTGACTATGCAAAAGATGAGAGGTAGAGAACCATCCACATACATCTCCATGATGCTCTCTCGAAATTCCACGTGTCTAGAGGTGGGTATGACATCATTAATAAAACTTTAAAGAACATAAATATCACTTAGGAAGCCGAGTCACAAGGGAAAAGGGGCTTGGCTGAACGGAGCCAAAAAAATGGTGTAACGGCGTAAGTTAAAATGATTGGGTGGAAAAGGCGTAAGTTTAAAGATATACATCCATCCATCAGCTCGGGCCATAACCCACGGCTTATGCGGCGCATAAAACAAGAGAGTGGAGTGGTGAGGTCCACCTAATCTATCTCTGGATGATTTCTAATAAGACAATCCAATTAGCTATTGACACGTCGTACATGACGCCATCTGCTGTGCAATCCAACACGAGGTCCAAGGGAATCTCATTATTCCTTGCCCGCTTGGGTGCCACGTTGTTAGCCGTTGTTTTCGTGCAAGTAATTAATAGTATAGTATTATGAAGAAAAACCAAAGGGAACCTTATTTTTTAACACTCTTTTTATTAACAAAAACATCTTATATTTCGACTGTAATTTTATTATTATATTTTTATTAAAGTCCTAATAGCAACGTCAACGCGTTTGATGTGATTTAAATTCAGATCACACCTTAAACGATGAACATATTAACCATCAGATCAATACACAAAGTTTAATTTTATTCATAAAATTTAAATTTGAAATCTATGTTAAAAAAAATTAAATAATACATATTATTTGTTAAGAGTTATAAAATGATATAATGCGAATTCAAAATCATTTCAATATTCATTCCTTTTAATAAAATTATTATGGGACTTATATTAATATTTAAATTACATTTTGTTAATTCATTAAATAAATAAATAAATTAGTCTCAGCATGTTAGATCAAACTATAAATTTATTTTTCTGTTAAAAAATTCTATGCAGGGCCACAACCAAACATTGCCTAACTACTTTTGTTTCAATTATTAATAATAAAAAATAAATAAAATTTTTAATAAAAGGAACAAAATACAATCTACTTTTCACGATTTTTCACTTCCTTTTCTAAATTTCCTACACAAAATCTACATATTACCAATATCATTAAAAATAAAACATTTGAATTTATTATGAAAAAAAAAGTAATATATTTTCATTGTAATCATTGATTATTTATAATATTCACTAGAATTGTACATTATCAATTACTCAAACATATTCGAACCCTAAATTATAATCTATTGATTAAGTATCAATGTTTTAAAAAATAATTTGAACTCGAATCATAATTGTATATATAAAAAAAAATCAAACATACTCTAACAAAAAGACAAAAATACCCTAATATAAAGACAAAAATAATAACAAATAATTGAGAATTTGGGTGAATGGAAAAGAAACTTAGGGCTAGTTTAGCACTACTTTTGAGAAGTGCTTTTAAAAAGCGACTTTGAGAAATGCTTTTGAAAATTTTGGTTTAAGATTTAAGGGTTTAGTATTGCTGTCAAAAAGTACTTTTGAGAAATAAAATGTTTATTTTAGACATTTAAATAATGTTCAAATTAGTTGATATTATGATATCTTAATAAGAATATAAAAATAATTTATTATAATTTGTTGTTAATATTTTAATATATGAAATATAAATTTTAAATTTTTTTAAAAAAATTAACATTAATTATTCATAAAATTTAATTTAAATATATAAACTATATTTTAAATAATAAAATATAACCAATAAAAATTTAAAAATAATATTATATATTTGAAATAAATTTTAATTGGAAAATACAAAATATAAATATTATATGAAATATATTATAAGGGTTAAAACTATCATTTCGTCTAGAAGCACTTTTGTCAATAGCAAAAGTTAAAAAAAATTGCTTTTGTTGTTAGGTTCAAAAGCACTTTTGACTCTAAAAGTTGTTTGTTTAACATTGCTTCTGGCTTGAAAAATGATTTTAACTCAAAAACACTTTTAAACAGCAATACTAAACAAAATCTTAGTAATATTAGAAAGTGATAAGACAAGACTCTTCAATATTGGTTTTTTTTTTATAATTATTATTACAATATTGAGAGAAAAGGAAATAAGGCTTAAACTTGTATCATTTAGTAACTAGACGAAAGAAAATTTTTTTTTTTACCAAGTAAAGTATATCGAATATTTTGTTTTTATATATATATATATATATATATATTGTATAAAATCAATAAAAAACTCACGCATGATGAAACGTGAACTTAAAACAGTATGATTTTTGAAGTTATAAAACTATGGATTAAAATATGAAAATTTGTAGGTAGAAAATACCCAAACCATCAAGGTTTATAGTATACATTGTTTCGCTTCTTTTGTCCTTATAGCAAAAGGAAGATTAAGATATAAAAGGAATAATTGAAAAGATAGTAATTAATCATTTTTGGTCCAATAGCAAAGTCTAGTCTACGATAAATATAGAGTTGGTGACGTACATATAATCTCTTTTTAAAGAAAATGACCCCTCAACCTTCCTCCCTCCATTCATTGATTTTCATTATTATTACATTCTTTTGGGTGCCTATTATATCCAACTTTTTATGATATTTTTTCAAAGAATCTAAACCAAAATTTTGGTTCAAATTCTTAGTTAGTGAGACTTAGTGTCACGGCATTAGCATTTGCCAAATTTCCAATCAATTTTGAGGTTTATCCGTCCAAAAATTCGTATTAAGTTTTAGGGGTGCTTAAATTGAATTTGGATATGCTTTGGAATTTTTTGAATATTTTTTATAAAAAAATTTCTATTCATAAAAATTCCTTTATAAATCAATCAGTTGAGGTAGATTTGTTCATGGGCCAGGTCAAGTGAAAAATTTAGGTCTGTTTTCTAGCCCAATTCGAAAATTGGGTCTAAAATTTTGTTCAAACTTAACCCGAATAAAAATACTAAAATTCGAACCCGACTCAACTCACCCATGTTAAGATTTTTTTATTAAATACACTAAAAACATTATTAAATGTTTCCCAACAAATGAAAAAATATATACTTAAATAACAGTGCAACTTAGCAAGCAAATACATCTAAAATAGTAGTAAAATTAATAATAAAACAAGAGTTATACAATATCTAAATAATAATAACAAAATAGTAGCAATATAATAGAGAAATGATAGCAAAACAATGAAAAAAAAACAGTAGTGGTATTTTTTTCTACAAATTCGGGCCGGGCTAAAAAAGCTTACCCAAGGCCGGACCCGTTTAAAAAATGAACCTTATTTTGTTGTCAAAGCCTATTTTTTAAATTTATATTTTTGCCTAAACCTTCCCGTTTTCCGGATTGCTCTTCAACTAAAAAAACTATAATAAATTTTTTTATGCAAATACTAGTGAAAATTAAATTATTTTTCGTATGAGTATCTAATAAGTAATAAAGGTAAATAATCTTTAAATTACGTGTGTGGATGATAAAAACAATTTGAAAAGAAATTAAAAATAAAATCCTATTGGACTAAAAAAACTCTATTTAGTGGGTAATGTTTAATATAAGAATACAAAATATCATATAATTATTAGAATACAAGAAAGTTTTTAGGCTTCATATAATATAAATTTCAACAAAACAATATGTATATATAGAAAAGTTTTTAGGCTTCGTATTTGAGCGCGTTAAAATACATTTATCTTCTTATTAAAGAGTTGAGAAAAGATTAGGTAATTCTAAGCATTTATATATAAAAAATAATATAAATAATTAAAACAGACTTAAATAATTTAGACTTTAGCAACTATATATTGTTACAATACATGAGCCCAACCCAAATTATTCATGTACACTTCTTAAGTCCATATTATATATATAAGGAATTATATGAAATTGTGATTTCACGTCATTCTTATCCCTTACTGATTATAGGAGAATGACAAATTAGATTTTTTCTCTTAATTTCCATTTTTTTCCTTTTAAAAAATCTAAATTCAACTAAAAATGCTAAAAATCAGGGAGAAATCTAATTTATCATTCTCCAATTGGAAAGGGATAGGGATGACGTGAAATCCCAGTTTCATATAATCCCTTATATATATAATATGGACTTCATGAATAATTTGGGTTTATATAATATGGACTTCATGAATAATTTGGGTTGGGCTCATGTATTGTAACAATATATAGTTGCTAAAGTCTAAATTATTTAAGTCTGTTTTAATTATTTATATTATTTTTTATATATAAATGCTTAAAATTATTTAATCTTTTCTCAACTTTTTAATAAGAGGATAAATATATTTTAACACGTTCAAATACGCGTCATCTTATGTTGACTTAATATTTATATTATTGTATCACATATTTGGCTTTCATATAATATAAAATATATCATATAATAAAAGAGAATCAATACATTCACGTATAAGAAATATTAATAAAGCACTTATTTATAATTATTCTATTATATTTCTAAAAAAAAAAACTCGAAAAAATCCACTATAAACCCTACCAAAAAAAAGTATCTAATAAAAACTAAGGTAAAAAAACAGCAAAAGGACTCCTTACGAGATGTCGACCATCACTCCACATGTACCAACCAAACACATATTGATTCCTCACTGAGTAATCATTTGCAGGAAATATTGTCATGGTAAAAGAAAACGACTGGCCAACATGGTCGAAAACCAAAACAGTTGGTGAAACAAGAATGCTGACCCCTTGCGGCAAATTCCAACTGAACTCGTATCGGCTTTGGCCGTCGAATACGTTGGTGACCGTCCTCGTAACTGTGACCGGACCGTAAAGGTTGGGAATCACAAACGATGGATAATTCAAGTTCAGTGGTGAAGCTAGCTGATTTGGGCAATTGATTTTGGCGTTCACTTTGTTTAGAAGCCCGGGGTTAATAGTGCAAAGGTAATGAAGGTAGTCATCGTACGAGATATCGTAGACGAGACCCGGATCGGATGCTTTAATAGGCTGGAAATGACCCGAACCGAAAACAAATGGAGTTGCAGGATTCCCTGTATAATCCTGAATTGGATTGTTTAAGTTGTCTGTTACGCTAGCTGCATACAAATGAAATGGTTTAAATAGTATATCAGTTGGACGGGTTAAATTAATTTTCGGATTTGGGTTTGGGTCATTAGTGATTACCTGTGGTCATTAGAGCAGATTTTATAGCTGAAATGCTCCAATTGGGATGTACGGCTCTAAGAAGTGCGGCGACACCAGAGACATGGGGGCATGACATGGATGTTCCGGAATACAAATTAAATTTCGTCGATCTGCGATCGTATGGAAGCTTTGTAGGAGACGATGCTTCACTCCATGCTGCCAAAATTTGCAGTCCAGGAGCGGTGATATCCGGCTATATCATAGAATTATAGAAAACAAATTAGATGATATATAATATATAATCTCTCAATTATATAGCATGTTATAGGACTCATCACAAATTACTTTGAGAATATGTGCATCAACATGATTTGGACCGCGACTGGAGTACCCTGCCATGAACGGTGCAGGAGTATACGATACTGATTGGACCGGAAGGATCCTAGCGGTAGGGTATGCGGTGGAGTAAATGTATTGAAGGATCGTAACCGCACCATCATAACCCACACCGGTTGCTGAAATAAAATGACTGTCGTAAAATATTGTATTACCGTTGTCTTGATTATTGGCTAAGATGAGACCGACGCCACCAGCTTTGCTCACTTCGATGCCTTTATCTACGTTTCGTCCCTGTCCTATGAAGCACAACACAATCTTTCCGTTCACCTTATAAGGGTCAAGTGTATCAGGTTGGCATTGCCTAAACCATTACATATCCTCATTATTCAATATTATGTATATATATATATATATATGTATGTATATATGTATATGAAACTATACTTACGTTGCAAGGTATTGAGGTACACCAAGGTGAGCTACGTCTCTTGCGTAAACTAAAGGGTACATCTGATTCATTGCGTATGGTGAAATGCTATATCCCTACAAATAAGAAAAAAAAAAAATGAATGAAATATGATAACTACGATGTATGATTGAATCGGATTAAAATTTTACTTGGATTTTCATGCCATTTCCGAGCAAAACGGGTGAAGAGAATTGCCGGTCGATGCCACTAGCGGCGACAGTTATCACCCAAGGTGCTATGTTAGCCAATGATGCTGGGGAAGGACCGCCGTTTCCAGCACTACATACAGTGAGGATGTTCTTACTCGCGGCATGCAACGATCCTATGGCAATGACATCTTGGTCTAGAGGGGAATGCTCATTGAATCCTAAGGAGAGGCTAAGTATGTCAACACCATCACCTATAGCGTCGTCGATGGCAGCTAGAACGTCTTCATCCATGCATGTGTTCCCATCCGATTTAGGCTTACCGGGCATCGCCCAACAGGCCTTGTATATGGCAAGACGGGCCATAGGAGCACCTCCAGAGGCAATACCATTTGCAATCCCACCGAGCGCAGCCGCATTAGGAACTTGTCTGCCAGTAGCTGTGGAGGCCGTGTGTGTTCCGTGGCCATCGGCATCCCGCGGTGAGAGGTAATCTTCAGACGGGTTTACTGCACCAAACACGTTATAAAAACCCTTAACATAGTATCGAGCTCCGATTATCTTCCTACGTCAACAAAATGATACGGAAGAATTAAACACAAAACATAATAAGTATATTGTACGTCATTAAACAATACATATCATAACCATACATAATTTTAATCACCTATTGCAGTGAGATTTGTTAAAAGCAACCCCTTCTTGGCAGATTCCTTTCCATGTTTTCGGGACCGGATCCATTCCTACGTCTGAGAAGCTCGCCGATTCCGGCCACACACCTAAATAAAAAATATCCCAAAACATAATCATGAAAAATACAATAATGTACACTTTTAGTTACCTATAAGTATATAATTCGAGTTAAACTTTAATATTTACCACTATCAACTACACCAATAATTTGATTTTTGCCATATTGAGCATTTAACAACAAATCATCTCCCATTTGAGCCCTATTCCATGAATGATCATTCAAACCTACAAAATCCCATGATCTTGTCGTCTGCGATCGGTATTTTCCATGTGAAGGAATCACCGACACAACCTCCTTCATTTCTATCAAAAAAAAAAAAAAATTATAATGCCATAATCAAAGAAAAACAATATATACACATAAGTATTAAGGGTGTAAATGAATTACTAGAGAGCTTAGAGGCTTCATCTGGGGTAAGCTTAGCAGCAAAGCCATTAATGCTGTTTTTGTAACTATAAAGAAGTGAAGATTTAGCATCTTCATGGGATTCTTTCACAGAATTCAAATAAGAATGGTGGGTATTTTCGATCTCATGCAATGTTTTCTTCCCATCATGTTCACCAAAATATACAATGTATACCTACGTAGAGAAAGAATAATTTAGTTATATAATATTTTTCTTCAAACTTGAAATTATTAAGGAAAAAAAATGAACAAAGTGAGTATATATACCTTTTTCTCTACTGATAAAGCCAAAAGAGGAAGGGAAATCAAAACAAGAAGCAAATAAAAAATTGTTATCTTCATGTTTAGAGAGCTTACAATTTTTTTTTTGAAAGAGAAAATGAAATACTGTAAATTTTTAGTAGAATAATTTTACTTAAATAATTGTTCCGTTTTAAAAAAAAAATTAAAATTCAAGAGATATAAACACTATCTTATTAATTAAAAAAATTCTCTTTTTAAATTTGAATAAGATTTATCTTATTTAAAAATTATAAAGCTTTTTTTAGTTCGAAATTCTATCTTTTTAAAAAATGAAATCACTTATAAATATTTATTAGAATAATTTTACTTAAATAATTGTTTTTTTTTAAAAATTAAACTTCAAGAGATATAAACACTATCTTATTAATTCAAAAATTATTTTTTTAGTTAAATTTCAATTTCAGTCTTATACTTCTTTCAAATTTGATTTTTAGTCATTATACTTTAATTTTTCAGCCTATATTATTACCCAACATTTATAATGTAATTTGTTAAACCTAAATACTTTATTATGATTAAAATGCTAATGTGAATTTTAAGAATTGTTAATACCATTAAAATTATCTTTTAACTTCAAATACATTACAGTAGCATTTTAACACATTGTTACCTAGTGAATTTAATAGAAGAACTTTAGCGATGTTAACAACTGAACCTGAAATTTTAAATTTGAAAGTAGGATTAAATTCTTAGAAACAAAATTATAGGGACTAGATTCTAAATGTGCAAAAACTGGGAGTATATTGTGACATTTAAATTTTAACAACAGTCTTATCACTCGACACTTAAGAATACTACTCCGACGAAAAAATTATTTTATCAAAACGAGTTCTTATGGGTGTTATTAAGAAAATCTTAATCATTAGTTTCAACATTATTTAGTTTGTTACATGACTACCAAGCGAAATCTTTTAATTTCAAAATGTCAAAAAATGGTGAATTTAATAGAAGAATTTTAACAGTGATGACTACTTGACTTAAAATTTTTAATTTGAAAAATAGAGAGACTAAATTCTTGAAAATAAAAGTGTACCCATATTGGTATATATATATACAAAGTGTCCATATGGGTTAAAATCAACGTAGTTAGTATCGTACCGATGAACTTATTATTTTTGTTTTGGTATTGGTACATACCAGCACCAACATGTTTCAATGTACCATTTTGGATTTATTAGTGTTTTTAAATATTTTTCATATATATATATATATATATATATATAGTTTCATTTTTATTTCTTGATAAATTATATACACATTTTTCATATATGATTATAGTTTAATTTTTAATTTCTTAATAAATTATATATTATTTTGATAAAAAATAAATTATCATATATATATATATATATATACATGCAAAGATATTTCAACTACATCCATATAAATTTTAAAATTATTAATTAAGTTATAACTTTTAATTTTAAAAAATAAAAATTAATTTAAAATATTAAAATTTTGCACCAACCAATATGGGCCGGTATGCACTGATATAAGCCCGTATTGATCGAAACAGGTTGAAACATATTGAAATGTACCAAAATTTTGATCGAAATAGAACATAAATTACTTATTACCGATTTAAGACAACTGATACTGATATGAGTACGGTACCGACTAACAAGGTACTTAAAATCATGACAAATACATGGGCTTGGATTATTTTTCTATATTAAGACTATCTTAAGAGTTTATACATGGACAAAAGAAAATAATTCCATTAAACCACCGTTTATTTTCCTTACAAAAGTATGACTCGGGTTCTCTGATACAAAATAATTCTTGTAATAATAAGTTTATAGAATAAAGATGATTATTTATTGGATTTTTTCGATAAATATCTTAAAAAATACCAAAAAGAAATTCTTGCAATAATTTCACAGCATCTTTATTAAATTATTCTAAATTAATTCATGAAGGTTGGTTAATAATATTTATTTTGGTATGTTTAAGTTATGATTGTTTATAAACTATATTATTTTTGTATGGCAAGAATGTGCTGACAATCAAGTTTCAAACCGGTTTGCTCAACATTCTTATGTTGTTTAAGTTTATTGTAAAATGAAATATTATTAAATTATTTATTTAATTGTTTACTCATCTTATTCTATTTATTAATTTCTTTTGAATTTATATTTTTATTAATGTTTTTTATTAATTTAAGTTGTGGCGCTTTGAATGTGGGTGCTCTTCTTATTTTACCAGAGAGGTTTGAGTTAGCTCCGCCTGATTGTATTTTTCCCGAGACGAAAGAAAAGATAGGTAATCTGTCTTTTTAGAAGTATCGCCTCACTAAGAAAAATATTCTTGTGATAGGTCTTATTCCTGGTAAAAAATATAGTGAAATCACCTTTTCTATTCTCTCCAGACCTTGCTAGTAATAAGGATGTTCATTTATTAAAATATCCCATATACATAATGGAAACAGGGGAAGGGGCCAGATTTAGCCTGATGGGAACAAAGTAACAATTCTGTTTATAATGCTGTGGCAGCAGGTATAATAAGCAAAATCATACGAAAAGAAAAAGGGGGGTACGAAATAACCATAACGGATGCCTTGGATGGACATCAAGTGGTTGATATTATTCACCCAAGGCCAAAACTTCTTATTTCAAATAGTGAATCTGTCAAACTCGATCAACCATTAACAATTAATCCTAATGTGGGTGGATGTGGTAAGGGGGATGTAGAAATAGTACTCCAAGACCCACGGGCCTATTTTTCAAGTGTTCACGTTTTTTTTTCAAAAATAGTTTGAGTTTGTAAAAAAAGATCTCTCTCTCTCTCTCTCTCTATACATAATGTGTGATATCTATCTATATTTATATGTTGTGTTCGGTTGAGTTGATATCACAAATCAACTCGGTTAAAGAAATTATTTTAATACCTTTTTAATAAAGAATTGAATATATTAATATAGTTGTCTTTTACTATTTTCATGAAAGGTTTAAATAAAAGAACTAAAAATATAAAAATAACACCAAGGAATTGTTTACGTAGTTCGGTTTACTTACGTCTGCAGAGTCTTGCTCAATGAAAAATTCCACTATCCTTAGTCAACAATACAACACATGACTAACACTCTATTACACTCCCAGTATAGAGACCTCATCCTTGACCAAGTGTAATAGAGTGTAAGTCACGTGTTGTATTGTTGACTAAGGATAGTGGAATTTCTCATTAAGTAAAGCTCTGCAGTCGTAGGAAAACTGAATTGCGTAAACAAATCCTTGGTATTATTTGTTATTTTGTTTGCACAATTTCACAATGCCAAGCCATAGTGGCCACTACAGTCTAGCACTTTCATTGCATTTGTTGTGTTAAGCAAATAAGCAACTTAAGGTAGCAACAATTACAATTCTAACTTCGGGGCCATTCCAACTACAATATAGGAGTCAATCACGGATTACAGATATTTTATAATCTCTGGTAAGCCAATTAAAATGATTGAAGAACAATTCCAAACCACTAATTTTTCCTTAATTGTAAATCAACTATGATAACAACTCGACAATAGACTCACGCTAATTGAATAGTCCTAGAAAGATGTTTCTAAGATTTAATTTGTTTGACAACTTTATGATTTAGAAAAACACGACTCTAACTAACAAACTCATCTGTATAGTTGTTTAGGTTAGATTATTCACCCATTTAACATAGCTCGACTGCCCTTCCTCTCGGACTATATTAATTTATTTAGTGATTAGAATAAATGGACAATTACGGATAAATTTATCCAAATTAACTGCATATTACTTTTAATATTAAATAAGAGATCATTCTTGAATCGACACAGAAAATAACATTAAGAATGGTTTTCACTCATCTCCTAAATCGAAAAATATCACTAAAAAAGTTGAAGCATGAATTTGAATCTGGTAACCTCGTAATCCAACTTGATTTATCCTAAACTAGATTAATTACTTATGTAACACCCCAAACCCTGCCCACGAGTCTTGACCGGATCTGGTTTGTCACTGCGGAAAAACGTTTAAAATATTTTAACCTTAAAATAAAACATGGAAATTTGTGTTTATTTATAAAACATTGTTTATTTAAAATGCTAAGTAAAAATTTGATGTCATAAAGTATCCAGATTTGAAAACTTTAATATATATATAAATTTAAGAAAATAATATCATTTGCAAATAACATTTCATCGTCAATCCATAATAAAACATAATAATAAACTTCAAATGCTTAAGTGGCCTTATTACAATAATACTTATCGAAATACTGAAATTATAAAATATGAAAACAAATAAAATTAACTTCTGCATGGGCCACCTCGTATTCACTCCAACCCAGTCCGATCACCTAAAATCATCTGCGATGTTTGATAAAAATTGGGTGAGTCATACAGACACAGTGTGTAATTAGACCACTGAATTCCATCCACATGTCAAACCATATAATAACCCATATAACAGATATTAAGATAATTTAATCACATGCTTTCACTTATTGGGCTTGGCCCACAACCACATCACATTCTTATAATAGTGTAATCAACCACATGTTTCCACATACTGGGCTTGGCCCATTTCCACATTAATTCACATAGCAAACAGATTTATGCAAAATGCACCCAACCCAGCCTAGGGCCCATCCTTTACACCTACCTTGGCAGACCCCTGCCCAAGGCCATGGCTAATCCACCGATCACATAGTGATCCACATATCTTACCTTGGCAGACTTGCTGCTCAAGGCCGTGGCTAGGCCACCGATCACATAAGTGATCCCACATATCAATCAATCTACGGTGATGCACACAGCTATCAACCGCCGAGATGTGGCACCTAGCCAACACCTCCCTTGATGAAGCACATAGCTAACATCAAGCGCTAATGTAGCACAAGGCTAACATTAGACCACGTACATAATGTACACCCTTTCTTCTTTCACATTCAGATCCCATCCCATGCACATGCAACATATGATAATGTCATAACATAATAAAATGATGCATGCACATGCTATTCGGCATACAAACATATTCTCATTGGCATATTCACATTCTTAATATTTAACACTGACCTGATTTTCGATATACCCCTTAAGGGTATCCATTCATAATTGTCACTGCACACATTAGCATTTACACCACACATACAATATAACATAAACCCGGAAAACAGTGGGTTAATCACACACCTTACTATTTAGCGAAATCCTTAGCTACTTGAATTTAACACGATCCCTGAACTTCCTTATGCCTGTCGATTTACCCTTAAAAACCAAAATACACAATCGGTCACCACTTATACCAAATATGGCCTATGTAGCAAATATAACATTTGGCCAATATAGCAATTATAACATTTTGGCCCATAAAGGGTATTTTCGTAGTTTGGCCCATAGGGACATTTTGTAATTCGGCCCATTAGGGCATTTTCGTAATTCAGTAATCATACCCACTAAGGGTAATTCGATAATTTACTCTCTAAGGGTAATTCGGTAATTTACCCTACAAGGGTAATTCGGTAATTTCATATTTAACGGTATTTTCGAAGATTCACTATCGCCTCGAGTGATACAGAACTCTATTTGGGTCTCTACGGAACTATTGGGTCAAAAATCCATTTTAAGCCCAAACGGGGTAATTTCGCAACTAAAACTTAACTAGTAATTTGGGGCATACAAATTTAAACTGTCCATTTGCGTCATACTGACTAAATTGCATATAACTCGAGTTAGAAAACTCGAAATCTAGATCCGTAAAATTTCCTTGAAACTAGACTCATGTATCTTCTTACTGAAATTTTTCCAGAATTTTTGGCTTAGCCATTTAGTACAGTTTATTCCTTAAAGTTTCCCTTGTTTCACTGTCTAATGATTCTGACCTCTCTTAACTTAATTTCAAATATCTCACTGTACGGTTTTCATATACTGTTCAAACTTATTTCTCTTGAAAATAGACTAACTAAGGAATCCATAAATATAAATTATAACCCATAATTCATTTTGTACAATTTTATATGATTTTTCCAAAACAGATCAGTGAACCCCGAAGTTAATCAGAACCAGTCTCACTAAAATCAAGATATCTCAGAATATAAAATTCCTTTTCCTTCTCCGTTTCTTCCATATTAAAATAGACACAGTAAGCTTTAATTTGATATCTTATTCACTTTCTAATTCCTTTTCTCCTATTTTTAGTGATTTTTCAAAAACACGTCACTGCTTCTAACCGAAACTGTTTTATTACAAAACATGATTATCACTACCATCAAACGCACGTCCGAGTGATCACGGATACCGGTTATCAATTTTCTTCGATATTTCTACCGAATCACATAATATTTCATGTAAAATTTCAGAGAGATGTGAGATTTTCTCACCATTTCAAACATATATTCGGAAGAGTATGAGATTACACACCTTATTCGGAATCCGTAACGCGATGCTCTCCGCGGCACCAAAAATCCGAGTCACTTATAACGAGGGATAGGTTTTTGATTGAACCTTTGATAAAGTACTTCGAGACCTTGTAACCAGCATAAACTCTCTCATGGCAAGTCCCTAGACTCTCAATCATATTACAAATTAGTCCCCTCATTAGCTAGCTTAAGCTTTGGGGGCTCCAAAAATACAAAAATTATCAACTAAAGTCATCAAAATCACTTACTTGCTAAAGGATTTGTTTGCTGAAATTTTTGAGCTCTCCAACCCTTGTTTGCTACCAATTCTAGGTGGTGATGAAGAGAAGAAAAGATGATACTTCTCTTTCTTTATTTTCATAACCCTTTTTTTTTATCTTTTCTTTCTTTTTCTTTCTTTCTTTCTTTTTTTATCTCTTTTTTTTTTTATCCACCTACTCCACTCCACAAATTCTTTTATTCCTTTTTCATCCACCTACTCCACTCCTCAAATTCTTTTATTTCTTTTTCATCCACCTACTCCACTCTCCAAATTCTTTTATTTCTTTTATTTCCTTATTTTCCTCCTTACCATACTTTTCCACAATTTAATAAGTCCACCTTACCATAATTTAAAAATCCAATTTTGCCATATTTACAAGCTTGGCCGAAATTTAGGGAAATAGTACAAAAATAATAGTCAAAATTTGCACACAATGGGATTTGAACCTCTTCCCTCAAGGTACTTCACTTGATGCCATAACCTCCTTGCCATATGCTCATTTATGCTAGCAATTTACTCTTTTATTTACATAAGCCTTGATGCCACTTACTATCTTTCCTTAATAGGCTTAAACACAAAATTTTACTATGGCCCAACTTGAACTCGAAACTTCATAGAATCCGGTAACTTTCTAAAATCATCTTCTTAATAAGTCCAACTTGAAATAATGTCATTCTCTTGTTCTCAAAAATTTTAAACACTCCTATGCCCAAGGCCCATTGGGCCCATTCCTACTAGGCCCAATTTCGGGATGTTACAACTTAGTTATGCATAATGAAATGATTAATTAAGGAAATAATTTTATTAATTAAATTGGAAAAGGAAAAGAAAAATAGTAAGAAGGAGCATTGTAACACCCCAAACCCGGCCTAGAAGTTAGACCCGAATCTGGCGTGCCACATGGAAGTGTTTTTCAAAACCATCTTTGCAATTGTAACAACTTGTTGGAGAATTTCAGCCTCTTTGTTAAAACCCAAAACAATTAAGCAATTGTGTATACGTGAAAACATAATTCACTTTAATAACCGTTTTCGGTTGTGAAAGCATATTTGAAATAAACGATTTACGAAAATGTGACCTTTGAAATAGAGTTGCAAAAGCATTTTGAAACATTGCGGAAACGTAGATAAAATACAAGTATTTTGAGAGATTGATTGATGAATCACAAATCAAGGAAATCCGTGACTTTTGAAAATGCCGTTAATAATTTGAAAGAATATTCGAGTTAATGTTTATTTTGAAATCCATTTGTTAATCAATTTCGGAAAACCCTTATTTACGCTTTTAGAAGAAAAAAATTTTTTCGTTTTAAACAATTTAAGAAAAATAATAAAAACATTCCAACCATAAAGCAAAAATAAAAAAAAAATAGTTCAGAGGCCTTATTACAACTTAAACTAAATTAGCAAAATAATAAAATAAACGAAAATAGAAATTTAAAGTTTAATAACACCATTTCAGAAGTATGGCCCCCACCGAGTCATCCATGGCCCAAGTCCACGTCACTGAGCATTACCTGAAAGGGTTAAGAGAAAGGGGGTGAGTTACTAGAACTCAGTGTGTAACCCACTTACCGTTATTCACTGGGCCAAAATCCATTAACCAAATATTTGGGCCTAAGCCTATTTACAATAATATAAATGTATCATATATATATAATATGCAAATGATATGCAATTCCCAAACCAAACCTAGTTTTCCATCCGCTACACACCACCCGTACCAAACAACACACCTGTGGGAGAGCTTTAGTCATCCCACCCCGCCAACACACCAAACGTAGGCATTAAGCCATATATCAAACTGGGCATTAATCCATATATCAATTTGTGGACAAGCCACCAGATTAACAGAATTTACATGGCATTGTCATTTTTCAGATTTGTGGCAGAGCCACCAGATTTATGTAACAGAGCTACCAGAACTTCTCTTCATCATCATCCCATCCCATGCAATTCATGTATATAATGCATAACAATTCATAATAATGCATTCAAATATTTCTTATAAATTTTCTGGCCCATTATAACAATTTATTAACTTGGCCCACTAAGCAGAATATTATCTTGGCCCATTTCACATATTTTTAGATTGGTCCATTTAGCAAATTATCAAATTGGCCCATATAGCAAATTATCAAATTGGCCCATATAACAAATTATCAAATTGGCCAATATAGCAAATTATCAAATTGGCCCATATAGCCAAAGTATCAGATTTGCCCATTTAGCAAAATATAACAAATTGGCCCATCATGCCATATATCAATTGGCCCATTAAGGCAATCTATCAAATCGGCCCATAAAGGCATTTTCACAATTCGGTAATCCTACCCACTAAGGGTAATTCGGTAATCTCGCAATCTAAGGGCATTTCAGTAATTTACCCACCAAGGGTATTTTGGAAATTTTCGCAATCCAACTTCACTACTAATTTGGGCATAACATTTTAAAACTATCTATCTGCGTCATACTGACTAAATTGACCATAAATCGAGTTAGAAAACTCGAAATCTAGATCCGTAAAATTTACTTGAAACTAGACTCATATATCTTCTTACTGTAATTTTTCCAGAATTTTTGGCCTAACCATTTAGTACAGTTTATTCCTCAAAGTCTCCTCTTTTCTGCTGTCTGGCAATTCCGACCATTCTTTACTAAAATTTAATTATCTTTTTGTATAGAATTCAAATGATATTTAGTTTGTTTATTATAAAAATAGACTCATTAAGGAATCTAACCATATAAATTATGTGCCAAAATTAGTTTTTTATCAAATTTTAATGATTTTTCCAAGTCAGAACAAGGGATCTCGAAATCACTCTGAACCAGTCTCACAAAAATCTAAAAATCTCAAAATATACTAATCATTTGCTTTCTCTGTTTCTTTTATAAGAAAATAGACTCAATTATCTTTCAATCCATATCTCCGTCACTTTCTAATTCAATTTTCACTATTTTTGGTGATTTTTAAAATCCACGTTACTGCTGCTAACAAAACTGTTTCATTGCAAAATATGATTACCACTTCGAACATGCGTACGTCGAGTGGTCACAGATGTCGATTTCTGGCTTTTTGGTCTTTCTAACGAATCACAAAACATTTTATGCAAGCATTCAAAGAGGTTTGAGATTACACACCTGATTACGGTAAGGACTAAACCTTCTTGATCGTCGGCACCTATGACACCTTAACACTCGATCAGAAAAAAAAAAAATACCACGATGAGAGAAAGTAGTTGTTTAGGGAGAGGATTTCGACTTACCACTACTTCCAAAGGTCAACGAATAGAGAAGAGCAACTGATTTAATCCCTAAAATAATTGATTAGTCATAACCTTCGATCCGATTTGCAAAATAACCGAGCAATGAGAGATCGAAGTAAACCATGAAGAAATTCCTTACCTTAACGATGATAGATCTGACTTCCACCGATTCAACTTAAGGATAAAGATGAGTTGGAAAAGATGTGATATTCGACCAACCTTCGGCTAGGGAGAAAAGAAGATGAAAGGAATAGAGTGAAGCCACTTACGAAATTCAACCAAAGGAAGAAATGTCTAACACGCAAGAAGGGAGAAGAGATATGGCTAAGAGGTTTCGACTTCTTCTTTTACAAACAAAATTGAAGGGCTGAATGTTCAGCCAATGTAACACCCCTTAACCCGAGTCCATCGTAGGATTAGGGTTACGAGGCATTACTCATCAAATCACAAGTCAATACACTATAAAAATATTATTACAATAATATACATGATATCACAATGTACTATCCACCTTACTCAAATCGATTTCATATACTCAAGTATCAGAGATAGCATGATATGAAATGAACTTTCATGTTAAGCTTATAATATAAGCGAACATACCCAAAATAATAACACCAAAATCAAGCATGACTAAACCATACTCCAGCATAGAAATATATATGGCCATTTTCGCATGGCATTTGTATATACATTTTCAAAATAACATGTAAGTTATTATAGAAAAGCTAGCTTATACATGCCATACTATTAGGTTCATTTACACAAGAGTACCAAAAGTTGATAGTGTGCTTGACTTCGACGGGGATTCCCGAGTTTAAGCTGCGACCTCAAAATCTAAAACACCAAGAAATAAACACTCCAATAAGCTTAGATAGCTTAGTAAGTTTAAGCAAGAAGGTAAAGTACACAAATATGCATTTCATCATTGCTTTAGTTTTCAAACTAGCTATAAAATAATTCAATCTATCAACATGTAGCCAAAACTAACATTCATCAATCCCATATTCATTCAATCACAAATCAAGAATCAAAGTAACCATATAGTCACATGTTTCATAACCAATTTAAATTAGCTTACTTAAATCTGCAGTAAGATGATGAACCATTCGCCAAACATATCTGTCGTCTTTATTTACTTTTAATAATTTCCTCTATTCTTACCTTTTTTCGATCTCCACACACACAGTGCCTCCCGACCGATATCGCACACACTGTGCTCGGTAATTAATTTTTCCGCACGCACAGTGCCTTTCAACCGATATCGCACACACAGTGCTCGGTAATAAATTTTCCGCACACACAGTGCCTTTCAACCGATATCGCACACACAGTGCTCGGTAATAAATTTTCCGCACACACAGTGCCTTTCAACCGATATCGCACACACAGTGCTCGGTGATTATATTTTCCGCACACACAGTGCCCATTAATTCGATCTTCACTTCGATCACATAGGCAAAGATAATATCACATTCCAAACATGTAATATCCACAAAGTACATAATCGAACCAACTATCCCTTCCAATTTTTTTTTTTTACACTACTACATTCGGCCAAATTAAACAAATATATATAATTGCTTATTACACTTAACCATTTCTCATCTTAACTTCACATATAATTTTTTTTTCCTCAAAATATATCCAATCATTCAACTCAATTAATTCAAAACTTATATAAATACAATTCCTGTATTCGGCTAGCACATACATCATTCAATATCATAATCGGCAATAAGTAACTTAACATATTTGTATCTATTTAGCAATTGTACCATAATATAGATTCAATTTTGATTCAACCAAATGCTTAAAACTTACTACTACCTTGGGCATACTTGTTAAACATACAACATATATCCTCCACCTTTAAATAATTATTTCTAATTTCATTCTTGTATACATCCACCTTATATTACATACATACATATTAATTCCATTCAATAACCATTTCAAGCTTGCTTAAACATCTATCAAGCCATACATTCGGCCATTTCAAGCATATTCCATAAATACATTCGGCCTCATGATATAAACAAATTAAATCATTAATAAATATATATGTGTATGATATAGAGTAAAATACGACCCAACTCAATTGCTTAAACTTACTCTGATAGTTGAAAGGTAAGGATGTCCCGGCTACTCGTCTAGCTTAGCTTTTCCCCGATCATTTTCCAATTCTTTCTTTCCTTGCTCTAAACAAAATTCGAATAAGTCTATTCAAAAGAATTTCATTCATCTCAATTCGAACCTAACATAGTATTATTCTTTTTAAATTGGTCATTCATAGTTTCAAAATATTTAAAATTTAATACTAATTCTTTTCATTTATTCGAACATATAAAACAAAAAAATATTCATACACATTTAGCTAATGCCGAATACCCCTCAAGATGTATTTATTCCCTTTATACATTAAAATAACTCATACTATAAAAAATTTTCCAAATTCACCGATTTACCCCTCTCATTTCAGTTTTCTCACAATTTAGTCCCCTAACATAAAACACAAAAACTACATGAAATTTGAACTAGCACCTTATGAATCGAATCTTCTCCACTCCTATTCTATTCTAGTCTATATGAGCCATTTATTTTGTATTTATACCCTCAACTAATTAGTTTCAAAATTCAAGTTTTCATTCATCCCTCTTATCCAATTTCCTACTCAATAATGTTTATTCCTAGCTCATACTAAAAGAAATATCCTATCAACCATGTTTAAAAACAATGCACTCATCCATGGCCGAACCTAATATAAGCTTCAAACTCCAAAATTTTCAATTGTACTTTGAAATATACATGACAACTCACAACTGTGCAAAAATTAACAAAAAATGAAGCTTAATTTCTTACCTTAATAGGACATGCAAGAACCGGCCATGGAGCTCAAATTTTCTACCATTTTTCTCTTTGTTTTCGTGGAGAAGATGAAGTAAGTGGGGAGAAAATTGTTGGTTTTTCTTATTTTTTTATTTTCTTAACCAAAAACAATATTTTAATAATGTCACCCCACTAACTAATAATAATAAAGTATATAATATATTTTTTTTATCTATACTTTATTCACTACTCATGCTAGATGCCGTCCACTAGTATGTTACTTAGTCAATTTGACATGCAAGTCCCCTTCATGAAGAATTAATTCAATTACATCCCTTACTCTAAAATATAATCTAATTTTACCATTTCACAATCTAATCCCTTGATAAAAAAAAATTTAAGCATCAAATAAATAATTTAATTCACCTCATTAAAACACATAATTTATAAGCGTTAATTTAATTTTTTTTTTATACTTTAATCCGGATTTTCGTGGTCCCGAAACCACTGTTCCGGTTAGGGTCGTTTTTGGGCTGTTACAACTCTCCCCCCTAAAGGAATTTTTCGTCCTCGAAAATATTACCGGCAAATAGGTGAGGATAACGTTCTTTCATTGATTTCTCAGTTTCCCAAGTTGCCTCCTCTATCCCGTGTTTATGCCACATCACTTTGACCAATGATATCTTCTTGTTTCGTAATTCTTTTACTTCACGATCTAAAATACGAATCGGTTCTTTCTCTTAAGTCAGATCAGGCTGAATTTCAATCTCGGTTGGACTAATTACATGAGAAGGGTCAGATCTATAGCGTCGAAGCATCGACACATGGAAAACATTATGAATCTTGTCTAACTCAGACGGTAACCTCAATCTGTACGCAACCGGCCCAATACGTTCAATAACTTCATAGGGCCCAATAAACCTCGGACTCAGTTTTCCCTTGCGACCAAATCTGAGTATCTTCTTCCACGGTGATACTTTCAAGAATACTCGATCTCCAATCTGAAATTCAATGTCTTTACGCTTCAAATCCGCGTAAGACTTTTGACGATCCGATGCCGCTTTCAAGCTATCACGAATTACTGCCACTTTCTGTTCGGTTTCCTTAATCAAATCAACCCCGTGCATCTTGTTTTCTCCTAGTTCAGTCCAGTACAAGGGTGTACGACATTTACAATCGTACAACGCTTCGTAGGGTGCCATTTTGATACTAGATTGAAAGCTATTATTATACGCAAATTCAATCAAAGGCAAGTATCGTTCCCACGTACCTTCAAACTCAAGAACGCAACATCTCAACATATCCTCAAGTACTTGGATAACTCGTTCAGACTGACCGTCCGATTGAGGGTGGAAAGCTGTACTAAAATGTAACTTGGTACCTAAAGCATCTTGCAGTTTCTTCCAAAATCGCGATGTGAACCTCGGATCTCTATCCGAAACAATGGAGATAGGAACCCCGTGTAACCGTACAATTTGCGATACGTACAATTCAGCCAACCTATCAAGTGAGAAGTCCGTACGTACCGGAATAAAATAAGCTGATTTCGTCAACCTATCAACAATAGCCCATATTGAATCTTTCTTACCCGGCGTCAACGGCAATCCTGACACAAAGTCCATAGTGATTCGTTCCCACTTCCATTCAGGTATCATAATCGGTTGGAGAAGTCCTGATGGAACTTGATGCTCAGCTTTCACTTGTTGACAAACTAAGCATTTCGATACAAATTCAGATATGTCCCGTTTCATACCAGGCCACCAATAGAATTGTTTCAAATCATTATACATTTTCGTGCTACCCGGATGTATCGCTATTTGACTATTATGAGCCTCATTCAATAACATCTGAATCAAGTCCATGTTCTTCGGTACACACATTCGGCCTTTGTATTTCAAACAGTCATTTTTATCGACTTGAAACTCTGACTCTGCATTACTTTCACCCTGAACTCGTTTAACATTCATATCTTTGTCAGCTTTCTGTGCATCACAAATTTGCTGAATAAACATCGGTCTTGCTTTTAACTCGGCTATGATCGAACTATCACCTGACATAACCACCTGTGTGTTCAATGTACGAAGAGCAAACAATGATTTCTGACTTAATGCATCTGCGACAACGTTAGCTTTCCCCGGATGGTAGTCAATCACCAACTCATAGTCCTTCAACAGTTCTAACCATCTACGTTGTCTCAGGTTCAGATCTTTCTGAGTCATCAAATACTTCAGACTCTTGTGATCAGAGTAAATATGACATTTCTCACCGTATAAATAATGACGCCAAATTTTTAATGCGAACACAATAGCTGCGAGTTTTAAGTCGTGTGTCGGGTAATTTCTTTCATGCGGCTTCAATTGTCTCGAAGCATAGGCTACGACTTTGCCTTCCTGCATCAAAACGCAGCCCAAACCATTCAAAGAAGCATCAGAATAAACAATAAATTCTTTACCCGATTCAGGCTGTACTAACACTGGAGCTTCGGTCAAAAGGGCTTTCAACTGATTGAAGCTTTTCTGACACTTTTCCGACCACTCGAACCTGACATTTTTCTGTAATAGTTTGGTCAACGGGGTAGCTATTATAGAAAAACCTTTCACAAATCGTCGGTAATAACCTGCAAGTCCCAGAAAGCTTCGAATCTCTTCTTTGGTGGTTTCCAATCAATAATGGCTGATATTTTGCTCGGGTCAACATGAATACCTGATGCTGACACGACATGACCCAAAAAACTAACTTCCTTCATCCAGAATTCACACTTACTAAACTTTGCATACAACTGTTTATTTCGCAAAGTTTGTAGCACCAATCTCAAATGCTCGGCATGCTCGGCCTCATCCTTGGAGTAGACCAGTATATCATCAATAAACACTACCACAAACCGATCTAAAAACTGTCTGAAGACTCGATTCATCAAATCCATAAAAACAGCAGGTGCATTAGTAAGCCCAAAAGGCATAACCAGAAACTCAAAGTGTCCGTACCTCATTCGGAACGCAGTCTTTGGCACATCCGTATCTCTGACTCGCAATTGATAATAGCCCGATCTCAAATCTATCTTTGAAAATACTGAAGCCCCTTTCAACTGGTCAAACAAATCATCAATTCGGGGTAAAGGGTATTTATTCTTTATTGTCACTTTATTCAGCTGCCGATAATCAATACACATTCGCATTGTCCCGTCTTTCTTTTTCACAAACAGAACTGGTGCACTCCACGGTGAGAAACTCGGTCGTGCAAAACCCCTATCTGTCAACTCTTGCAACTGTGCTTTCAATTCTTTTAATTCAGTTGGTGCCATTCGATACGGAGCTATCGAAATCGGAGTTGTCCCGGAAACTAGTTCAATGCCAAACTCAATTTCTCGCACTGGTGGTAGACCCGGTAATTCTTCAGGGAACACATCTGAGTATTCACACACAACTGGTACTGATTCAATCTGTTTTTCGGATACTTTATTATCCAGCACATAAGACAAATAAGCTTCGCATCCTCTTTTCACATACTTCTGGGCTAACATCGAGGATATTACAGTAGGTAGCGCACTCAAATCATTAGATTCAACCCGGATGATCTCACCTTTTTGGCATCTCAAATCAATAATCTTTCTTTTACAATTTACCACTGCATTGTACGAAGTTAGCCAATCCATTCCCAGAATTATATCAAACTCATCAAAAGGTAACAACATTAAATCAGCTGGGAAACAGGAATCCCGAATCATCAGCGGGCAACCTTTACATACTTTATCAACCATTACACAATGACCCAAAGGACTGGACACACAGATCGTAAACTTAGTAGACTCAACAGGTAGAGTCTTACTGGATACTAATGTTTCACTGACATACGAATGAGTTGAACCAGGATCAATCAAAGCAGTTACAATAACATCAAAGAGAGTGAAATTACCAGTAATAACGTCCGGAGATGAAGCCTCCTCTCTAGTACGAATAGCATAAGCTCGAGTCGGTACACGGGTATCTGCTCGAATAACTGCGTCTGAAGCTCCCTTTTGAGCACCACTCCTACCTCCCCCACTACGAGCTGGTCTACCTCTAGCTGTAGTATCACTCGGTCTCGCACTCTGAGTAATACCCTTCTCAACCGTCTCCGGACAATCCCGTACAAAATGATTTTGTGAACCGCACTGATAACAAGCACGATTAAAAGATTTACCCCAACACTCTCCGAAGTGTCGTCGACCGCACTGCTGACACTCAGGTTTGCTCGATCGAGCACTGCCAACACTAGCCACAGATGTAATTCGCGAACTCACTGGTGGTCGTTCTCGAATTGAAATCTCGGTATTAGTTTTGGATCGACTACCATCATTCTTGAACTTCTTCGTTGCCATCTGCGAAAATCTACCCGCGGGTCTCTTTCGGAAATCTTTAAATTCAACTTCAGCTTTCTGTTTTTCTTTCCCTAGTTCTTCAGCTTTACAAGCTCTTTCAACTAGCACAACAAACTCGTTAATCTTAAGAATGCCAACCAAAAGTTTAATATTTTCATTCAAACCATCTTCAAACCTCCAGCACATAGCAGCCTCAGAGGATACACATTCGCGAGCGTAGCGACTAAGTCGCACAAATTTGCGCTCGTATTCAGACACCGTCATACGACCCTGCTTGAGCTCAAGAAATTCTTTACGCTTGGAATCTATAAAGCGCTGACTTATGTACTTTTTACAAAATTCAATCTGGAAGAAATCCCAGGTTACTCTCTCCTTTGGAACAACTGACACGAGAGTATTCCACCAGTAGTAGGCGGAATCCTGCAATAATGATATGGCACACTTTAAACACTCATCAGGTGTGCAAGACAACTCATCAAAAACACGGATAGTATTATCGAGCCAAAATTCAGCTCGCTCCGCATCATCATTATCTTCAGCTCTAAATTCTTGAGCTCCATGCTTTCGAATACGATCAACAGGTGGTTTAGTTGCTCGCTCAGGATTGGCAACCGGAGGTACCACTGGTGTTACAGGTGCAACATTCGGATTCAGGGGTGGTGGAACAGCCGGAGTGGTTCGTAAGTAATGACTAAACCAATCGCTCATCATATTATGGAAGGCCTGCTTTACCCTCTCGTCTGGGCCATTCGCAGCAGGTCGAGATTCTTTCGACGCGGTCCCTTACGTGGGAGCAGGCGCCACACTCTCGACATCGTCAGCTAATGCTCGCTCGGGATCCGGGTCCATTACTATATAAAAGAAACAAAATACATTTCGCTGTCAGAAGTCATCACACTATCACATTGTAATTAATGGCATGTATAGCTAGACTCTCACACACTAAGTTAGTCTGAGAACCGACTAAACCGTGGCTCTGATACCAATAAAATGTAACACCCCTTAACCCGAGTCCATCGTAGGATTAGGGTTACGAGGCAGTACTCATCAAATCACAAGTCAATACACTATAAAAATATTATTACAATAATATACATGATATCACAATGTACTATCCACCTTACTCAAATCGATTTCATATACTCAAGTATCAGAGATAGCATGATATGAAATGAACTTTCATGTTAAGCTTATAATATAAGCGAACATACCCAAAATAATAACACCAAAATCAAGCATGACTAAACCATACTCCAGCATAGAAATATATATGGCCATTTTCGCATGGCATTTCTATATACATTTTCAAAATAACATGTAAGTTATTATAGAAAAGCTAGCTTATACATGCCATACTATTAGGTTCATTTACACAAGAGTACCAAAAGTTGATAGTGTGCTTGACTTCGACGGGGATTCCCGAGTTTAAGCTGCGACCTCAAAATCTAAAACACTAAGAAATAAACACTCCAATAAGCTTAGATAGCTTAGTAAGTTTAAGCAAGAAGGTAAAGTACACAAATATGCATTTCATCATTGCTTTAGTTTTCAAACTAGCTATAAAATAATTCAATCTATCAACATGTAGCCAAAACTAACATTCATCAATCCCATATTCATTCAATCACAAATCAAGAATCAAAGTAACCATATAGTCACATGTTTCATAACCAATTTAAATTAGCTTACTTAAATCTGCAGTAAGATGATGAACCATTCGCCAAACATATATGTCGTCTTTATTTACTTTTAATAATTTCCTCTATTCTTACCTTTTTCCGATCTCCACACACACAGTGCCTCCTGACCGATATCGCACACACAGTGCTCGGTAATTAATTTTTCCGCACGCACAGTGCCTTTCAACCGATATCGCACACACAGTGCTCGGTAATAAATTTTCCGCACACACAGTGCCTTTCAACCGATATCGCACACACAATGCTCGGTAATAAATTTTCCGCACACACAGTACCTTTCAACCGATATCGCACACACAGTGCTCGGTGATTATATTTTTCGCACACACAGTGCCCATTAATTCGATCTTCACTTCGATCACATAGGCAAAGATAATATCACATTCCAAACATGTAATATCCACAAAGTACATAATCGAACCAACTATCCCTTCCAATTTTTTTTTTTTTACACTACTGCATTCGGCCAAATTAAACAAATATATATAATTGCTTATTACACTTAACCATTTCTCATCTCAACTTCACATATAATTTTTTTTTCCTCAAAATATATCCAATCATTCAACTCAATTAATTCAAAACTTATATAAATACAATTCCTGTATTCGGCTAGCACATACATCATTCAATATCATAATCGGCAATAAGTAACTTAACATATTTGTATCTATTTAGCAATTGTACCATAATATAGATTCAATTTTGATTCAACCAAATGCTTAAAACTTACTACTACCTTGGGCATACTTGTTAAACATACAACATATATCCTCCACCTTTAAATAATTATTTCTAATTTCATTCTTGTATACATCCATCTTATATTACATACATACATATTAATTCCATTCAATAACCATTTCAAGCTTGCTTAAACATCTATCAAGCCATACATTCGGCCATTTCAAGCATATTCCATAAATACATTCGGCCTCATGATATAAACAAATTAAATCATTAATAAATATATATGTGTATGATATAGAGTAAAATACGACCCAACTCAATTGCTTAAACTTACTCTGATAGTTGAAAGGTAAGGATGTCCCGGCTACTCGTCTAGCTTAGCTTTTCCCCGATCATTTTCCAATTCTTTCTTTCCTTGCTCTAAACAAAATTCGAATAAGTCTATTCAAAAGAATTTCATTCATCTCAATTCGAACCTAACATAGTATTATTCTTTTAAATTGGTCATTCATAGTTTCAAAATATTTAAAATTTAATACTAATTCTTTTCATTTATTCGAACATATAAAACAAAAAATATTCATACACATTTAGCTAATGCCGAATACCCCTCAAGATGTATTTATTCCCTTTATACATTAAAATAACTCATACTATAAAAAATTTTCCAAATTCACCGATTTACCCCTCTCATTTCGGTTTTCTCACAATTTAGTCCCCTAACATAAAACACAAAAACTACATGAAATTTGAACTAGCACCTTATGAACCGAATCTTCTCCACTCCTATTCTATTCTAGTCTATATGAGCCATTTATTTTGTATTTATACCCTCAACTAATTAGTTTCAAAATTCAAGTTTTCATTCATCCCTCTTATCCAATTTCCTACTCAATAATGTTTATTCCTAGCTCATACTAAAAGAAATATCCTATCAACCATGTTTAAAAACAATGCACTCATCCATGGCCGAACCTAATATAAGCTTCAAACTCCAAAATTTTCAATTGTACTTTGAAATATACATGACAACTCACAACTGTGCAAAAATTAACAAAAAATGAAGCTTAATTTCTTACCTTAATAGGACATGCAAGAACCGGCCATGGAGCTCAAATTTTCTACCATTTTTCTCTTTGTTTTCGTGGAGAAGATGAAGTAAGTGGGGAGAAAATTGTTGGTTTTTCTTATTTTTTTATTTTCTTAACCAAAAACAATATTTTAATAATGTCACCCCACTAACTAATAATAATAAAGTATATAATATATATTTTTTTATCTATACTTTATTCACTACTCATGCTAGATGTCGTCCACTAGTATGTTACTTAGTCAATTTGACATGCAAGTCCCCTTCATGAAGAATTAATTCAATTACATCCCTTACTCTAAAATATAATCTAATTTTACCATTTCACAATCTAATCCCTTGATAAAAAAAAAATTTAAGCATCAAATAAACAATTTAATTCACCCCATTAAAACACATAATTTATAAGCGTTAATTTAAATTTTTTTTTTATACTTTAATCCGGATTTTCGTGGTCCCGAAACCACTGTTCCGGTTAGGGTCGTTTTTGGGCTGTTACAGCCAATGCACCTAATTTTAAAGAATTTAATTCATCTCCCATGCCGTCCACCTCATGCCCCTTATCACCAAAATTCATGTTTACCCCACCATGCCAATAATTATGCATATTCAGGAGGAATTTTAATTAGTGGTGAGTCATCATTACCACTAATTATATCAAAAAATAACTTTTTATTAGTCATCTTTTCACCTTAATAGGCACTCCATCTATGCACATTCCTTTTGAAGAATTTTAAAAATAAAAAAAAATCAACCAATGTTTATCTCAAATTTTGTTTGTGTATGAAATTTCCATGCTTTTGCCGTGGCTCCCATTATTCATGCTCCATTTCTCTTTTTTTTTTTTTAGAATGTTACAATTCTGCCCCCTTAAAGAAATTTCGGCCTCGAAATTTACCCGATTAAAAGAGATGAGGATATTGCTGCCGAATTGTGTCCTCAGGCTCCCACGTAGCTTCCTCCGCTCCATGATTACGCCATAGAACCTTAACCAACGGTACTGACTTCTTTCTTAGTACCTTTATATCTCGATCTAAAATTTGTACTGGTTCCTCCTCAAAAGACAAGTCAGGTCTTAACTCAACTTCCTCTACCGGTACTATGTGAGACGGATCCGGTCGATAATGCCTCAACATAGAAACATGGAAAACACTATGAATCTGACTCAACTCCGGAGGTAACTTAAGCTGATAGGCAACTGGTCCCACACGCTTCACTATCCAATAAGGCCCGATGAACCTTGGGCTCAATTTGCCCTTTCATCCAAATCTCAAAATCTTCTTCCAGGGTGAGACCTTTAGAAATACCTGATCTCCCACCGCAAACTCAATATCCTTACGCTTCAGATCCGCATAAGATTTTTGTCTATCCGAAGCTTCCTTTAACCGTGCTCGAATCACCTTTACTTTTTCTTCCGTCTTAGAAATCAATTCAGGACCCAAAAACTGCCGTTCCCTCAATTCAGTCCAACAAGTAGGGGTACGACACCTGCGCCCATATAACGCCTCATGGGTGGCATTTGGATACTGGATTGGTAACTGTTATTATACGCAAACTCTGCCAACGGTAGAAAATCCTCCCAACTACCTCTGAAGTCAATCACACAACTCCTTAACATGTCTTCCAAAATCTGGATTACTCTTTCTGACTGACCATCTGACTGAGGATGAAAAGCTGTGCTGAAGTTTAACTTTGTTCCCAAAGCCTCATGCAAAGCTTTCCAAAACCGTGATGTAAACCTGGGGTCCCTGTCTGATATAATAGACCCTGGTACCCCATGCAACCTCACAATCTCTGCTATGTACAACTTGGCCAACTTCTGCAATGAGTAATCTGTACGAACAGGTAGGAAATGGGCAGTCTTCGTCAACCGATCCACTATTACCCAAACGGAATCTTTCTTAGTAGGCGTTAAGGGTAACCCACTAACAAAGTCCATCGTTATTCTTTCCCATTTCCATAATGGAATCTTCACCGGTTGCAGCAATCCTGACGGCACTTGACGTTCTGCCTTCACTTGCTGACATGTTAAGCACCTACTCACAAAATCAGTAACCTCCCGTTTCAACCCTGGCCACCAATACTGTTCACGAAGATCTCGATACATCTTACTTCCTCCAGCGTGCATAGCATAGGGGCTACTATGCGCCTCTCGCAGAATCATTTGTCTCAAATCCGAATCCTTGGGCATACAAATTCTTCCGCAAAAACACAGTACTCCATCCTTATCAAATCCAAAATCCCCTATTACACCACTTTCAACTTGATGAAATAAAGGACCCAACTTTTCATCTGATAACTGCTTCTCCTTGATCTGTTCTAACCACATAGGCTTCACCTGAAGTTCTGCTAGCAAACTACCATCTTCATACAAACTAAGAAGAGCAAACATTGCCCTCAACTCCGATATCACCTTACGACTCAACGCGTCTGCCACCATGTTAGCCTTTCCAGGATGACACTCGATTGAGAAGTCATAATCCTTCAACAGCTATATCCATCTCCGCTGTCTTAAGTTCAACTCCTTTTGGGTAAGAAGGTACTTCTGACTTTTATGATCTGTGTAAATGATCGACTTCTCGCCGTACAGTTAGTGCCTCCAAATCTTCAAAGCAAAAACTACCGCAGCCAACTCTAAATCATGAGTAGGATAATTGACTTCGTGCGGCCTTAACTGACGAGATGCATAAGCCACTACTTTACCACCTTGCATCAACACACATCCTAAACCCGTATATGACGCATCACAGTAAACGGTAAATTCTTTTCCAGCCTCAGGTTGAATCAGTACTGGCGCTTCCGTCAAAATCTTTTTCAGTTTTTCGAAACTTTCTTGTTGTTTATCGGTCCACACATACGGTACTCCTTTTCGCAACAACTTAGTTAGGGGTGCAGCAATCAATGAAAACCCCTTAACAAAACGCCGGTAATAACCAGCCAACCCTTGGAAACTCCAAATTTCAGGCACTGACTTCGGTGGTTTCCATTCCAACATAGCCTCTACCTTCCGAGGATCAACTCTTATTCCTTCGGCTGACACCACATGCCCCAAGAAAGTCACTTCCTTCAACCAAAATTCGCATTTACTGAATTTGGCATAAAGTTGCTTATCCCGCAAAATTTGCAACACAATGCGCAAATGTGAGTCATGCTCTTCTTCATTCCTCGAATATACCAAGATATCATCTATGAACACCACTACGAACCGGTCTAGATAGGGTTGAAAGACTCGGTTCATCATGTCCATAAATGCAGTTGGTGCATTGGTCAAACCAAACGGCATAACCAAAAACTCATAATGTCCATAACGAGTTTGGAATGCCGTCTTATGAATATTCGCCTCTTTAACCTTAAGTTGATGATAACCCGATCTCAAATCAATCTTGGAGAAAACTGAAGCTCCTCTCAATTGATCAAACAGGTCATCGATTCTCGACAATGGATACCTATTCTTAATCGTCAATTTATTCAATTGCCTATAATCAATGCACATACGCATCGACCCATCCTTCTTCTTGACGAACAAGACAGGAGCTCCCCATGGTGACACACTCGGTCGAATGAATCCCCGATCTGACAACTCCAGGATTTGAGCCTTAAGCTCCACTAACTCCTTCGGCGCCATTCTATAAGGAGCAATGGACACCGGAGCCGTTCCGGGCAAAAGCTCAATGCCAAACTCTACTTCCCGATCTGGAGGTAGACCCGGTAGTTCTTCGGGAAAAACATCTGAAAATTATTTCACCGTTCTCACTCCTTTCACTGATAATTCCTTGGCATCCAAAGTACTAATGAAGGCTAAGAACGCTCCATACCTTTTCCACATCAACTTTTCTGCCTTTAAAGTAGATACCACATTTGCCAGGTAATTCCTTCGTTCACCTATCATTACTACTTCTTTGTCTTTCAAAGTCCTTATTGACATCCGCTTTGCAGCACAATCCAATTGCGCCCAGTGTTTTACCAACCAATCCATGCCCAAAATAAGATCAAATTCGCCGAAAGGCAGTTTCATCAAATCCGCCAGAAATATTTCTCTATGAATTTCTAAAGGCACGTCTCTAAACAATTTATTCACGATTACCGACTGTCCTAAAGGACTAATTAGGGTCATCTCTCTATCGGAAATCTCAGATCTAATATTCAGGTTTTCAGATATAGCACTAGAAACATATGAATGGGTAGATCCGATATCTATCAAAGCAGTAACAGGTACATCAAAGATGAAGAACGTACCAGTTATCACATCAGGTGCATCGCCATCCTCCCAACGCTTGACCGCATAGGATAATCCTGGCTGTCTTGCCTCTGCGTTACCTCTGAAACCATTACCTCTACCAGGTGCACCTTGACCACGACCACCACCATTACCACCTCGACCTGGCCCACGACCTCTCGGTGGCTGTTGCGTGCCTCTAGCTGGCTATGCATCATGATTACGAGCTTCTTGAGTTTGAGCAGTCCTTCGAGAACAATTCTTAAGCTGATGGTCCTTAGAACCACATTTGAAACACCCACCAGTTCTTTTCCAGCATTCACCTGAGTGTTGTTTCCCACAATCAGGACACGGCTGAATCTGATTTGTAACAGCAGGTGCTCTAGCTTGGGCTGGCTCATCATTCCTAGGCCTCTTCTGAAAACTTTTAGTGGAACCCGAATACCTGAAGTCCCTCTTGCCTCTGCCTCTGTCTCGGTTCTGACGTACAGAGTTTTTAGCCTCCTCAGCTATTTTGGCTTTCTCCACAAGATTGGCAAAAGTCCTTACTTGTTGTGGGGCTATCAGTACCTGCAACTCATCATTCAGCCCATCCTCAAAACGTACACAGCGCTCATGATCGGTTGGCACAATTGTCCGAGCATAACGGCTCAAGCGTAGAAATTCTGCCTCATAAGCTGCCACCGACTTATTTCCTTGGACCAGGTTCAGGAATTCTTTCCTCTGGACATCCACATAACTTGCCCTGACATACTTTCCTTGGAATTCAGTCTTGAAGAAATCCCAAGTAACAAGGTCAGCTTGAGTGCCTTCTCGAACAGTGAGCCACCATTGATACGCCTCGTCCCTTAACAAGGACACAGCGCCTCTTAGTTTCTGCTTGGTGGTGCACTCCAAATCATCCATGATTCGCTCCACTGCCTCGAGCCAATACTCCGCTACATTTGGAGCTACACCGGAGACACCCCTAAAAACCTCGGCACCACTTGATTTAAATCGTTCCGATATTGATCCACGAGTTGCTGGCCCAGTTCTAGCCCCAGCAACCCTTTCTAGGACTCGTAACATTGCTTGGGTCAAGGCAATGTCCTCTCTCATGTGGTCATGTGATCCAGTCTCACTCCCGGGTGATGCAAGTGTGTCCATTTCTGGTATATATCCCGTTGCTTCAGACACAACCCTAGCACCTCGACCTCTACCACGGCCACGTCTACCACGTCTACGTCCACGTCCTCTAGTGCTCATATTGGGTATTTCGGTTTAATCTAATTACAAGTTTTATGAATCAGTATACTTTTTCAGTATTTATTAACGATATTTTATAAGATATAAGAGATAGAGTTGTTTTCGTAAATGCGTCCTATAGTCTCAATCTCTATAATTTCAACACCTAAAACTAAAAGTTCTAGAGTGTTCTTATAATCATTTCATAATAATAAGAATTATTCAATTCACATACACTTACTTGACTTGGTACCGGATACTCGTGGTGCCATACTACCCCTTTTTTTTTAAAAAAAAAATATAAGCTCTATAATTCAAATCAGTTTTGTACCATAAATGTTTTTGAACCCAGACCACAACCGAGTTTTGAACCGGGCTCTGATACCATTAAATGTAACACCCCAAACCCGGCCTAGAAGTTAGACCCGAATCTGGCGTGCCACATGGAAGTGTTTTTCAAAACCATCTTTGCAATTGTAACAACTTGTTGGAAAATTTCAGCCTCTTTGTTAAAACCCAAAACGATTAAGCAATTGTGTATACGTGAAAACATAATTCACTTTAATAACTGTTTTCGGTTGTGAAAGCATATTTGAAATAAACGATTTACGAAAATGTGACCTTTGAAATAGAGTTGCAAAAGCATTTTGAAACATTGCGGAAACGTAGATAAAATACAAGTATTTTGAGAGATTGATTGATGAATCACAAATCAAGGAATTGAACTTTAAATCCGTGACTTTTGAAAATATCGTTAATAATTTGAAAGAATATTCGAGTTAATGTTTATTTTGAAATCCATTTGTTAATCAATTTCGGAAAACCCTTATTTACGTTTTTAGAAGAAAAAAAAATTTCGTTTTAAACAATTTAAGAAAAATAATAAAAACATTCCAACCATAAAGCAAAAATAAAAAAATAGTTCAGAGGCCTTATTACAACTTAAACTAAATTAGAAAAATAATAAAATAAACGAAAATAGAAATTTAAAGTTTAATAACACCATTTCAGAAGTATGGCCCCCACCGAGTCATCCATGGCCCAAGTCCACGTCACTGAGCATTACCTGAAAGGGTTAAGAGAAAGGGGGTGAGTTACTAGAACTCAGTCTGTAACCCACTTACTATTATTCACTGGGCCAAAATCCATTAACCAAATATTTGGGCCTAAGCCCATTTACAATAATATAAATGTATCATATATATATAATATGCAAATGATATGCAATTCCCAAACCAAACCTAGTTTTCCATCCGCTACACACCACCCGTACCAACCAACACACCTGTGGGAGAGCTTTAGTCATCCCACCCCGCCAACACACCAAACATAGGCATTAAGCCATATATCAAACTGGGCATTAATCCATATATCAATTTGTGGACAAGCCACCAGATTAACAGAATTTACATGGCATTGTCATTTTTCAGATTTGTGGCAGAGCCACCAGATTTATGTAACAGAGCTACTAGAATTTCTCTTCATCATCATCCCATCCCATGCAATTCATGTATATAATGCATAACAATTCATAATAATGCATTCAAATATTTCTTATAAATTTTCTGGCCCATTATAACAATTTATTAACTTGGCCCACTAAGCAGAATATTATCTTGGCCCATTTCACATATTTTTAGATTGGTCCATTTAGCAAATTATCAAATTGGCCCATATAGCAAATTATCAAATTGGCCCATATAACAAATTATCAAATTGGCCAATATAGCAAATTATCAAATTGGCCCATATAGCCAAAGTATCAGATTTGCCCATTTAGCAAAATATAACAAATTGGCCCATCATGCCATATATCAATTGGCCCATTAAGGCAATCTATCAAATCGGCCCATAAAGGCATTTTCACAATTCAGTAATCCTACCCACTAAGGGTAATTCGGTAATCTCGCAATCCAAGGGCATTTCAGTAATTTACCCACCAAGGGTATTTTGGAAATTTTCGCAATCCAACTTCACTACTAATTTGGGCATAACATTTTAAAACTGTCCATCTACGTCATACTGACTAAATTGACCATAAATTGAGTTAGAAAACTCAAAATCTAGATCCGTAAAATTTTCTTGAAACTAGACTCATATATCTTCGTACTGTAGTTTTTCCAGAATTTTTGGCCTAACCATTTAGCACAGTTTATTCCTCAAAGTCTCCCCTTTTCTGCTGTCTGGCAATTCCGACCATTCTTTACTGAAATTTAATTATCTTTTTGTACAGAATTCAAACGATATTCTAGTTTGTTTATTATAAAAATATACTCATTAAGGAATCTAACCATATAAATTATGTGCCAAAATTAGTTTTTATCAAATTTTAAGGATTTTTCCAAGTCAGAACAAGGGATCTCGAAATCACTCTGAACCAGTCTTACAAAAATCTAAAAATCTCAAAATATACTAATCATTTGCTTTCTCTGTTTCTTTTATAAGAAAATAAACTCAATTATCTTTCAATCCATATCTCCTTCACTTTCTAATTCAATTTACACTATTTTTGGTGATTTTTCAAATCCACGTTACTGCTGCTAACAAAACTGTTTCATTGCAAAATATGATTACCACTTCGAACATGCGTACGTCGAGTGGTCACAGATGTCGATTTCTGGCTTTTTGGTCTTTCTAATGAATCACAAAACATTTTATGCAAACATTCAAAGAGGTGTGAGATTACACATCTGTAACATCCCGAAATAGGGCCTAAACGGAATAGTGGTTGCGAAACCACAAATCCGAGTCAGTAAAATATTTTAATATTACTTTCTGTGCCGTTGATATGTGATTAAGCATGTGATAAATTTTCGTGAGCTAATTTATCTGTCTGTGTGTTTAATTTGATAAAAGGATTTAATTGCATCAAATGCAAAATTAGTGTGCTTTATGAAAAGATGTCTATTTGTTATGTCTTCTTAAGTGTGAGGACTTATGTGGCAATTAAGCCAACTATATGGCTAGTGGACGGCATTGAATGATGAAATGCATAATTATATGTTTTTTTTATATATTAAAAACATTAGTAGAAATTTTATATTATATTAATATGTTATATTATAATAAAAGAAACATGAGTGGATGGTTTTCATTTTACCATCTGCTTGCTGAAACTCAAAGAGAGAAAAAGAAAACTTTGAAGCTTTGTATCTTTTGCATTTCTAAGCTTAAATTCAAGGTTAGTTTTTGATCTGTTTTCGATAATTTTTACGTTTTTGAGATCGTTGCTTTGAGTGCTACAAAACCCATGTTTGAATTTTGAATTTTGATGAATATTTTGAGTTATGCCATTGATGAGAACTTGTGATTTTTGTTATTTGATGGTAGAAAATAAAAGATATGTGTTAGATTAACAAGTTTTGTCTTTGGTTTTTTTGATGAATTTAAGTAGTTTGGGCTAATTAGTAAAAGTTATAAATTGGTCATAAGTGTGTGAATTAGTGAGAATTTAAAGTTGCTATAGAAGGGAAAAATGTTCAGCACGTTATAAAACATAAGAATAAGGGCTGAAGTTTAATTTTCGAGCCTAGGGGCAAAATCGTAATTATGTAAAAGTTTAGGGGTAAAATTGTAATTTTTCCAAAGTTAGAGTTAAGGACTGTTTTAGTAAATGTGAGTATTAAATAAGCTAAATTTGCTATTATAGATCAAGAAGAAAGAAATCCAGAGTTAGATCGGGGAAAGAAAAAGATAGTGGACTAAATCGATATAGTTGATCGTATTTTGTTTCGAGGTAAGTTTGCAGTAAATAAATGCAATATTCTATTATTTTACATTTAATGTTATTAAATTCCAGCATTTACATATTTATTCTGTAAATTTATTATTTAAAGACTCAAGTATGAATTGACGGAAAAGCTATCGCAAAACGTTTCGGTTGAACCTTAGGAATGTGTAGGATACAAATGTCATGACATTAGGGTTTAAGGAAATCATGTAAGACCATGTCAAGACATGGCATTGGTAAGTTACTATAAGGCAAAGGTCCCATGTAAGACCATGCCAAGGCATGGCATTGGTGAATTTATAAGGCAAAGGTCCCATGTAAGACCATGCCAAGGCATGGCATTGGTGAGTTCACAAGGCAAGGATACCACGTAAGACCATGTCAAGACATGGCAATGGTTAAGTTTCATAAGAAAAGGTACCCGCGTATCCTTAGTATTCCAAGTGGTTCAACGGGAATATTCCAAGAGTAAACCAAAGTAAAGGTAAGACAAGTTCAAGCTAAAAAGGTAAGGTAAGACAAGTTCAAATTAAAAAGTAAAGGTAAGACAAGTTCAAGCTAAAAAGGTAAGGTAAGATGAATTCATGTTAAAAAGGTAAGGTAAGATAAATTCATGTTAAAAGGTAAGGTAAGAATACAAGTTTGAGTATATTGAGTTAAAAGCTTAAGTGATCTTGATAAGAAAAGAATAAGAAAATTCATTAAGAATGTTGTTATCTATTTACATGTAAACTTACTAAGCTTTATGCTTACTCCCATTCTTTATTTTTTTTATAGTATTGCAAGCCAACTCGGGGATCGAAAGGACGTCGGAGATCGTACACACTATCAAAGGATTATATTGGTATTTTGTGACTCGAACGTTTTAAGTTATGGCATGTATAGGGACTTAGCCATTTTATGTGTGTGACCTTATGATATGGCTGATTATGGACTTGTAAATGTTTGGTAATGATTAGCCATTAAAATGGTTAATTAAGAAAATGGTTGTGGATGTTATGAAATGTCTAGTTGATAATTATTTTAAAGAAATTATGTAATTATATGCAGGGGAATAGTTGGACAGCAGCAGTGACGTGATTTTGAAAAATCACCAAAAATAGTAGAAATTTAGTTAGGTTGTGAATGAGATATAGAATTAAAGCTTATTGAGTCTATTTTCATATAAAGAAAACGGTGTAGGAAAAGGAGTTGTATATTAAGAGATAATTGATTTTTAGTGAAGAGAGGTCAGAACTGTCAAACTGTGTAATAGGGGAGACTTTAACTAATAAACTGTACTAATTGGCCACACCAAAAATTCTGGAAAACTTATAGTAAGAAGATATATGAGTCTAGTTTCAGGGAAAATTTACGGATCTTGATTTCGAGTTTCGTAACTAGAGTTATAATTAATTTAGTGAACATGACGCAGACGGACAGTTTCAATTTTTATGCCCAGAACTAGTAAGTTAAGTCTAGAAACGCCTCGTGCTCGACTCCGGCAACGGTCTCGGGTAAGGGGTGTTACATTTATTGGTATCAGAGCCAGAGTTTAGTCGGTTCTCGGAATATTCAGTATGAGTAAGAGTCTAACTATACATGCCATACTTATATTTTGATAGTGTGACGACTCCTAACAATTTTAAAAATGTTTTTCTTTTATAGTTATGGATCCCGAACGAGATGGTGCAGATGATGTAGAGAGTAATGCGCCCGCTCCCACTGAAGGGACGGTGCCACCAGATAGTCGTGAAAGGCCCGTTACAGTTAGTCAGGGAGGAGGGGCTCGAGAAGCCTTCTTCCAAGCTATGAATGAATGGTTTGCTGAGTTCGTTCGTACGAACCCGGCCGTTAGACCTCCACCCCCTCATGAGCCACAGACCACCCACATAGCTCCCCCAGTTATAAATACAGTTAGAAGAGAGAAACCACCCGTTGACAAGATCAGAAAACAAGGGCCTGAAGAGTTTCGGGCTACCAAAGATGATGATGCAGAGAAAGCTGAATTTTGGCTCGAGAACATTATCAGAGTCTTTGATGAGTTATCCTGCACACCGGAAGAATGTATTAAATGCGTGGTGTCACTTCTTAGAGATTCGGCCTACCAGTGGTGGAAGACACTTGTGTCAGTAGTACCGAAAGAAAGAGTTACTTGGGATTTCTTTCAAGAGGAGTTCCGTAAGAAGTACATTAGTCAGAGGTTTATTGACCAGAAAAGAAAAGAGTTCCTTGAGTTAAAACAGGGTAAGATGACTGTGATCGACTATGAACGTGAATTTATCCAACTCAGCAATTATGCTCGAGAGTGTGTGTCTACAGAGGCTATCATGTGCAAAAGATTTGAGGATGGGCTCAATGATGATATCCGACTGTCAGTTGGTGTTTTAGAGATAAAGGAGTTTGTTGTTTTAGTTGAACGAGCCTGTAAGGCAGAAGAGTTGTTAAAAAGAAAGGGTAAAGCTGAAATTGAGATGCAAGACACGAAGAAAAGACAGATGAGCAAGTCATTTCAGTCTACATCCAAGAGGCCTAGAGAGTTTTCTACGAGACCTAATTTTTCAACCGGGTATTCTAGCCGAAACAGAGGTGGAAGATTTATAGATTCAAAAGCTCAAACCACTTCGATTGCGAGTGTTGGCAGTATTCAGCCTGATAGGCCTGAGTGTCCTCAATGTGGTCGACGTCATCCAGGTCAATGTAAAGCAACTAAGACTGGTTGTTTCCGATGTGGTGCACCGGATCATTTCATTCGGGAGTATTCCGAGATGGTTAAAAAAGAAGTAATACCGAGTGCAAGATCAGGTAATGCCCCCGTTAGAGGCAGATCTCAGAGAAATTTAGGAGTAGGGGCAGGTAGAGGTACATTTAGAGATACAGCAACAAGATCAGATGTTAGAGCACCCACATGGACTTATGCTACCCGTGCTCGTGAAGAGGCATCTTCCCCCGACGAAATTACGGGTACATTTTCTCTTCATGATGTTAATGTTATTGCTTTGATTGATCCGGGGTCAACCCATTCCTATGTTTGCATGAAATTAATGCCTAGTATGAACATGCCCATAGAGTTTACAGAATTTGTGATTAAAGTATCGAACCCATTAGGTCAGCATGTGTTAGTAAACAAAGTATGTAAAAAATGCCCTTTGATGATTAGAGGTTACTGTTTTCCGGCTGATCTCATGCTATTGCCATTTGATGAGTTTGATGTAATTCCTGGTATGGATTGGTTAACTGCACATGATGTGATAGTGAATTGTGGAAAAAGATTCATTGAGTTGAAATGTGAAAATGGTGAGTTCCTTCGGGTTAATTCAGATGAGTCAGATAGTTCAATTTCCATGATTTTTGTTATGTCTGCTCAGAAATGTTTAAGGAAAGGATGTGAAGCTTATCTTGCTTTTGTGTTGAATACTAAAGATCCAGAGTTGAAAATTGAATCAGTGCCTGTGGTAAATGAGTTCCCTGATGTGTTTCCGGAAGAACTACCAGGTTTGCCTCCTATCAGAGAAGTTGAGTTTGGTATTGAATTGATTCCAGGTACCACACCTATTTCTATTGCTCCTTATAGAATGGCTTCAATAGAATTGAAAGAATTGAAAGCTCAGTTACAGGAATTAACTGATAAAGGCTTTGTAAGACCTAGTTATTCACCATGGGGCGCGCCAGTGTTATTTGTGAAAAAGAAGGACGGTTCCATGAGATTGTGCATAGACTATCGACAGCTTAACAAGGTAACCATTAAGGACAAATATCCATTACCTAGAATAGATGATTTGTTTGATCAATTGAAGGGAGCCACTCTATTCTCTAAGATAGATTTGAGATCCGGATACTATCAGTTGCGAGTTAAAGAGTCAGATGTTCCAAAGACTACTTTTCGAACTAGGTATGGTCACTATGAGTTTCTTGTGATGCCATTTGGCTTAACTAATGCTCCTGCTATATTCATGGATTTAATGAACCGAATTTTTAGACCTTATTTGGACAAGTTTGTAGTCGTGTTCATTGATGACATCTTGATTTATTCTCATGATGAGACTGAGCATGCAGAGCATTTGAGAACAGTTTTACAGATTTTGAGAGATAATCAGCTTTATGCCAAATTTAGCAAAAGTGAGTTCTGGTTACGGGAAGTTTGTTTTCTTGGACACGTTGTCTCAGGTGAAGGTATTAAAGTTGATCCGAATAAGATTTCAGCCATTGTTGATTGGAAGCCTCCCAGGAATGTATCAGAGGGATTTTCCAAGATAGCTACTCCATTGACAAGATTGTTACAGAAAGCTGTCAAGTTTGAATGGACTGAGAAGTGTCAACAGAGTTTCGACAAGTTAAAAGTATTGTTGACTAAAGCTCCTGTTTTAGTACAACCAGAACCGGGTAAAGAGTTTGTGATTTACAGTGATGCATCCTTGAATGGACTAGGCTGTGTACTTATGCAGGAAGGAAGGGTAATTGCTTATGCCTCTAGACAGTTAAAGCTACATGAGAAAAACTATCCGACACATGATTTAGAGCTAGCTGTTATTGTATTTGCATTGAAAATCTGGAGACATCACTTATATGGTGAGAAATGCCGAATATTCACTGATCACAAAAGTTTGAAGTACTTGATGACTCAGAAAGATCTGAACTTGAGGCAAAGAGGATGGCTAGAGTTGATTAAAGATTACGAGCTAGTGATCGATTATCACCCAGGTAAGGCAAATGTCGTTGCTGATGCTTTGAGTAGAAAATCTTTATTTGCATTGAGAGCTTTGCACACTAGTTTGGCATTATCAGATGATGGTTCTATCTTAGCTGAGTTGAGAGTTAAATTGACGTTTCTTGAAGAAATTTGTGAAGCTCAGAAGGATGACAGTGAGTTGCAAACCAAAAGAGTTCAGTGCGAGTCAGGTGTAGAGTCTGATTTTCAGATCGGTTCTGACGGTTGTTTGTTGTTCAGAGACAGAGTACGTGTACCAAAGAATGATGAGCTTATTAGGAAAATCTTACAGGAAGCACATAGCAGTTCTTTGTCTATTCACCCAGGTAGTACAAAGATGTATAATGATTTGAAGAAAATGTATTGGTGGACAGGAATGAAAAGAGATATATCAGAGTTTGTTTCTAGATGCTTGATCTGTCAGCAGGTAAAGGCCGAACATCAGGTACCTTCAGGTTTATTGCAGCCTGTATTAGTTTCTGAGTGGAAATGGGATCGAGTTACTATGGATTTTGTGACAGGATTGCCTTCGACACCGAGGAAGAAAGATGCAGTATGGGTTGTGATTGATAAGTTAACAAAGTCGGCTCATTTTATCCCAGTTCGTATGGATTATTCACTTGACAAGTTGGCCGAGTTATATATTACAGAGATTGTGAGACTACATAGAGTACCGTTATCGATTATCTCAGATAGGGATCCGAGATTTACCTCACGGTTTTGGAAGAAATTGCAGGAAGCTTTAAGTACAAAGTTGAGTTTTAGTACAACTTTCCATCCTCAGACTGATGGTCAGTCAGAAAGAGTTATTCAGGTACTTGAAGATATGCTTAGATGTTGTGTATTGGAATTTCAAGGCAGTTGGGAGAAATATTTTCCATTAATAGAGTTTGCTTATAATAATAGTTATCAATCGAGTTTGAAGATGGCACCTTATGAAGCTTTGTATGGACGTAAATGTCGCACACCTTTGTATTGGACAGAGCTTAAGGAAAATCAGATTTACGGGGTTGATCTAGTCAAAGAAACAGAAGAGAAAGCAAAAGTCATCAGAGATTGCTTGAAAGCAGCTTCAGATAGACAGAAATCCTATGCAGATTTGAAAAGAAAAGACATTGAATTTCAAGTTGGTGATAGGGTATTCTTGAGAGTATCCCCGTGGAAGAAAGTTCTCAGATTTGGCAAGAAAGGCAAATTAAGTCCCCGTTTTATTGGACCGTTTGAGGTGATCGAGAGAGTTGGGCCATTGGCATATCGATTGGCTTTGCCAACTGAGTTAGAGAAGATTCATAATGTGTTTCATGTGTCTGTGCTACGTCGTTATCGTTCAGATCCATCGCATGTGATTTCGCAAACAGAGGTTGAGATTCAACCAGATAAGACTTACGAGGAGGAACCAATAAAAATTCTAGCTCGAGAGGTTAAGCAATTAAGGAATAAAAGTATTGCACTTGTGAAAGTATTATGGAATAGGCATGGAATAGAAGAGGCTACATGGGAGCCCGAAGAGACTATGACAAAACAGTACCCAAATCTCTTTACAGGTAAGATTTTTGGGGACGAAAATCCCTAAAGGGGGGAGAAATGTAACATCCCGAAATAGGGCCTAAATGGAATAGTGGTTGCGAAACCACAAATCCGAGTCAGTAAAATATTTTAATATTATTTTCTGTGTCGTTGATATGTGATTAAGCATGTGATAAATTTTCGTGAGCTAATTTATCTGTCTGTGTGTTTAATTTGATAAAAGGATTTAATTGCATCAAATGCAAAATTAGTGTGCTTTATGAAAAGATGTCTATTTGTTATGTCTTCTTAAGTGTGAGGACTTATGTGGCAATTAAGCCAACTATATGGCTAGTGGACGGCATTGAATGATGAAATGCATAATTATATGTTTTTTTTATATATTAAAAACATTAGTAGAAATTTTATATTATATTAATATGTTATATTATAATAAAAGAAACATGAGTGGATGGTTTTCATTTTACCATCTGCTTGCCGAAACTCAAAGAGAGAAAAAGAAAACTTTGAAGCTTTGTATCTTTTGCATTTCTAAGCTTAAATTCAAGGTTAGTTTTTGATCTGTTTTCGATAATTTTTACGTTTTTGAGATCGTTGCTTTGAGTGCTACAAAACCCATGTTTGAATTTTGAATTTTGATGAATATTTTGAGTTATGTCATTGATGAGAACTTGTGATTTTTGTTATTTGATGGTAGAAAATAAAAGATATGTGTTAGATTAACAAGTTTTGTCTTTGGTTTTTTTGATGAATTTAAGTAGTTTGGGCTAATTAGTAAAAGTTATAAATTGGTCATAAGTGTGTGAATTAGTGAGAATTTAAAGTTGCTATAGAAGGGAAAAATATTCAGCATGTTATAAAACATAAGAATAAGGGCTGAAGTTTAATTTTCGAGCCTAGGGGCAAAATTGTAATTATGTAAAAGTTTAGGGGTAAAATTGTAATTTTTCCAAAGTTAGAGTTAAGGACTGTTTTAGTAAATGTGAGTATTAAATAAGCTAAATTTGCTATTATAGATCAAGAAGAAAGAAATCTAGAGTTAGATCAGGGAAAGAAAAAGATAGTGGACTAAATCGATATAGTTGATCGTATTTTGTTTCGAGGTAAGTTTGCAATAAATAAATGCAATATTCTATTATTTTACATTTAATGTTATTAAATTCCAGCATTTACATAATTATTCTGTAAATTTATTATTTAAAGACTCAAGTATGAATTAACGGAAAAGCTATCGCAAAAAGTTTCGGTTGAACCTTAGGAATGTGTAGGATACAAATGTCATGACATTAGGGTTTAAGGAAATCATGTAAGACCATGTCAAGACATGGCATTGGTAAGTTACTATAAGGCAAAGGTCCCATGTAAGACCATGCCAAGGCATGGCATTGGTGAATTTATAAGGCAAAGGTCCCATGTAAGACCATGCCAAGACATGGCATTGGTGAGTTCACAAGGCAAGGATACCACGTAAGACCATGTCAAGACATGGCAATGGTTAAGTTTCATAAGGAAAGGTACCCGCGTATCCTTAGTATTCCAAGTGGTTCAACGGGAATATTCCAAGAGTAAACCAAAGTAAAGGTAAGACAAGTTCAAGCTAAAAAGGTAAGGTAAGACAAGTTCAAATTAAAAAGTAAAGGTAAGACAAGTTCAAGCTAAAAAGGTAAGGTAAGATGAATTCATGTTAAAAAGGTAAGGTAAGATAAATTCATGTTAAAAGGTAAGGTAAGAATACAAGTTTGAGTATATTGAATTAAAAGCTTAAGTGATCTTGATAAGAAAAGAATAAGAAAATTCATTAAGAATGTTGTTATCTATTTACATGTAAACTTACTAAGCTTTATGCTTACTCCCATTCTTTATTTTTTTTTATAGTATTGCAAGCCAACTCGGGGATCGAAAGGACGTCGGAGATCGTACACACTATCAAAGGATTATATTGGTATTTTGTGACTCGAACGTTTTAAGTTATGGCATGTATAGGGACTTAGCCATTTTATGTGTGTGACCTTATGATATGGCTGATTATAGACTTGTAAATGTTTGGTAATGATTAGCCATTAAAATGGTTGTGGATGTTATGAAATGTCTAGTTGATAATTATTTTAAAGAAATTATGTAATTATATGCAGGGGAATAGTTGGACAGCAGCAGTGACGTGATTTTGAAAAATCACCAAAACTAGTAGAAATTTAATTAGGTTGTGAATGAGATATAGAATTAAAGTTTATTGAGTCTATTTTCATATAAAGAAAACAATGTAGGAAAAAGAGTTGTATATTAAGAGATAATTGATTTTTAGTGAAGAGAGGTCAGAACTGTCAAACTGTGTAATAGGGGAGACTTTAACTAATAAACTGTACTAATTGGCCACACCAAAAATTCTGGAAAACTTATAGTAAGAAGATATATGAGTCTAGTTTCAGGGAAAATTTACGGATCTTGATTTCGAGTTTCGTAACTCGAGTTATAATTAATTTAGTAAACATGACGCAGACGGACAGTTTCAATTTTTATGCCCAGAACTAGTAAGTTAAGTCTAGTAACGCCTCGTGCTCGACTCCGGCAACGGTCTCGGGTAAGGGGTGTTACAACACCTGATTACGGTAAGGACTAAACCTTTTTGATCGTCGGCACCTATGACACCTTAACACTCGATCAGAAAAAAAAATACCACGATGAGAGAAAATAGTTGTTTAGGGAGAGGATTTCGACTTACCACTACTTCCAAAGGTCAACGAATAGAGAAGAGCAACTGATTTAATCCCTAAAATAATTGATTAGTCATAACCTTCGATCCGATTTGCAAAATAACCGAGCAATGAGAGATCGAAGTAAACCATGAAGAAATTCCTTACCTTAACGATGATAGATCTGACTTCCACCGATTCAACTTAAGGATAAAGATGAGTTGGCAAAGATGTGATATTCGACCAACCTTCGGCTAGGGAGAAAAGAAGATGGAAGGAATAGAGTGAAGCCACTTACGAAATTCAACCAAAGGAAGAAATGTCTAACACGCAAGAAGGGAGAAGAGATATGGCTAAGAGGTTTCGACTTCTTCTTTTACAAACAAAATTGAAGGGCTGAATGTTCAGCCAATGCACCTAATTTTAAAGAATTTAATTCATCTCCCATGCCGTCCACCTCATGCCCCTTATCACCAAAATTCATGTTTGCCCCACCATGCCAATAATTATGCATATTCATGAGGAATTTTAATTAGTGGTGAGTCATCATTACCACTAATTATATCAAAAAGTAACTTTTTATTAGTCATCTTTTCACCTTAATAGGCACTCCATCTATGCACATTCCTTTTGAAGAATTTTAAAAATAAAAAAAAATCAACCAATGTTTATCTCAAATTTTGTTTGTGTATGAAATTTCCATGCTTTTGCCGTGGCTCCCATTATTCATGCTCCATTTCTCTTTTTTTTTTTTTTAGAATGTTACAAGCATGTTACTCTCGAAAAGAAGAAAAGATAAATTCACGATTGAACTAAGAGAATAAAAAACATAGTTTTTTCTAATACTAATCAAACTTTTTAAAATATACACTTGTGAACTTTAGGCCAATAAGCCTTTGTACGATCATGTACAAAATTGTGACAAAAACAATTGCGAATAGATTGCAAGATGTCATAGGAAATTGCATTGATAAGGCCCAGAGTGCATTTGTACCTAGTAGGTTGATCTCAGACAATGTTCTTTTAGCTTATGAACTATTGCATACATTGCGATAAAAAAAAACAGAGAAAAAAGGGTATATGGCGGTTAAACTGGATATGAGTAAAGCCTATGATAGGGTGGAGTGGGAGTTTATTAAACAAGTGATGAGGAAGATGGGATTTGCTATAAGGTGGATCGATTTGATTATGAAGTCTGTCACCACAGCGTCCTATGCGGTTATCATCAACGGAAACAGGGGATGTCCATTTCAACCTACAATGGGGCTTAGGCAAGGTGATCCATTAAGCCCGTTTTTATTTCTTATCTATAGCGAGGGCCTCTCAGCCCTTATGAGGTTAGCAAAACTGAAGGGTTTAGTCAAAGGGGCAAAGGCTAGTAGAAAGGGGCCAGAGATCTCCCATTTATTATTCTCAGACGATTGCATACTGTTTGGTGAAGCAACAGAGAAGGGGGCTACGATTCTGAAAGAAATACAGAAGGAATATGAAGGTTTTTCAGACCAGTGTGTTAACTTTGATAAATCTACTATCTTAACTTTGATAAATCTACTATCTTCTACAGTTTGAACACAAGAGAGGAAACAAAGGTTTTAGTGTCAACATTGCTGGGAGTTCGTAGTTCTTCTAGTCCGGAGAAGTATTTGGGTCTTCCTAGCATAGTGGGTAGACGAAAAAAAGAAGCTTTCTTGAATCTGGTTGAAAAAATTACTATACGAATTGAGGCTTAGAGTTCAAGGTTTTTATCTCAGGGAGGGAAAGAGGTTTTCATCAAATCTATTTTGCAGGCAATTCCCACTTATGCTATGTCGTGTTTTCTATTTCCCAAAAGTTTATGCGAAAAAATAGAGAGCAAGTTAGCGAACTTCTGGTGGCGAAAAGGACCTGGTAAGCGCGGGATCCACTGGTGTCAATGGAGGTTTTTATGTAGGTCTAAGGAGGAAGGTGGTATGGGTTTCAGGAATATGGCTCAATTCAACATTTCCCTTTTAGCAAAACAAGGGTGGAGATTCATTACTTGTCCGGAAACATTAGTAGCACAAGTTTTTAAAGCGAAGTAATTTCCAGAGAGCAATTTTATTGACTTCCGTTTGGGCAACACAAGTTCTTATGTGTGGCGGAGCATTTGGGCAACAAAGGATATTTTGAAGAAAGATATGATTTGGAGAGTGGGTACAGGTCAAAATATCTCATTTTGCGATGATACATTGATTCCAAATTATACCAATTTTAGCTTTCTGTCTAATTTAGATAATTTGCACAGTGATAAAGTTATAGCATTAATTAACAGCAATAGCAGAGAATGGAATCAAGAGTTAGTGGTGGATACATTCCCAGAGGAAGTGGCAGAACTGATTCTCCGGATACCCCTAGCGGCTGTACCTCATGAAGATTTTTTGGCTTGGAACGGAGAACCGTCAGGCGGGTACTCGGTAAGGAGCACCTATAAACTATTACAAGGTCTGGATCTTACAGCTTATGCTTTACAAACCATCTATAAAGACTTTTACAAGAAACTATGGCGGATCGAAATACCAACTAAAGTAAAAATCTTTATCTGGAAAACCACTTAGAATTACTTAGCAACTAAAGTGAATCTGAAGACCCGTAGATTAGCTGCCAACAGCATGTGTCCAAGATGTGGCGGTGGTGAAGAAACAATGAACCATTTGTTCAGGGTTTGCCCTGTTTCAATGGAAGTATGGAGGGTTTTATCAGACCTTAATATGACAGTTTTCACACAAGAGGAGTTTGTTGATTGGCTTACCATGGTAGTGCTTTCCCTTCCGTTGACTGACTGTCGAATCTTCTGTTTAGCACTGTGGGCTATTTGGGCTGAAAGGAATTCTTGCATTCATGACAAAAAGAGCAGATCAGGCCAAGAAACAGTTAGTTTTATCCTAAGATATATTACAGAAATTGAAGGAATAAAGGAAAAAACCCAAAATACCTCTTCGGTGGACATCAAATGGTGGCATCCATCTGGACAGGAAATCAAAATAAATTTTGATGGGGCTTTTGACGAGAGAAGTAAATGTGGGCGTGTAACACCCCAAACCCGGCCCATTCGCTATGACCGAATTTGAAATGCCACTGCGGAAAACATTTAAAAAAAGCTTTTGACTTAGAGTTAAAAACATAAAAATTTGTTGTCTTTACTAAATCATTGTGTAATTAAAGTTCCAAATAAAATTAAGTTGTTTAAAATAAAACATTTTCAAATAATAATATAATCGACAATCCAACTTAAAACATAATAAAAGTCCTTAAATACTTAAAATGGCCCTTATTACAATAAATAACCTTTCATAAATAAAATGTGTAAAACAAATAAAATATCTTCTGCATGGGCCACCTCGTATCCACTCCAACCCGGTCCGAACATCACCTGAAAGGTTTGAGAAAATTGGGTGAGTCACACAGACTCAGTGTGTAATTAATCCACTGAATTCCACCCACATGTTAACCACACATATTAACCCATATATCAAATAATAAGATATCATATTCACATAATAACACATTCTGGGCTTGGCCCGTATTCATATCACTTATCAGGTAACAGGGTAATTAACCGCATAATTCCACATATCGGGCTTAACCCATTTCCACACTGATCCATATTCATATACTGGGCTTGGCCCATTTCTAATTAATCCACATATACATTAAAATTATGCAAAATGCACCCAACCCAACCTAGGGTTCATCCTTTACACACCCCCGTATCCAGCCACCACACACCAGGGGATTATCAAATCACCCTCTCCTTTTCACTCCAAAAGGAAATCAATGCCGTCCACGTGCAATTAAGCACAATAATCCACAACGCGACCTCAGTCAGCGCCAATCCACGATGTAGCCGTAGCTAACACCAAAACCACGATGGGACACATAGTCACTCATCAACCACGATATGGCACATAGCCGATATCAACCACGATGAGGCACACAGCCACTCATCAAGCCACGCGAACCAAATCGCAATTAATCCACAACGTGACCTTAGTCAACGTCAATCCACGATGTAGCTCAAGGCTAACATCAAACCACGTACTCGAAGTACACCCGTACCTTCTTTCATATCATATCCCAACCCATGCACATGCTACATGTAATATTGGCATAATAATAAATGCACGCACATGTCATTAAGGCAGACAATCATATATCCATAGGCATAGTTACATTCACATCGGCACTTTCACATTCTTATCAACAGATAACACTAACCTGATTATCGATATACCTCTTTTTAGGGTATCCATCTCATAATTTTTACTGCATTTGTTAGTACACAATCAACACATACAGATATAGCAAAAACCCAGAAAACGGTGGGTTAACTACACACCTGCCTATTAGTGAAATCCCGAACTACTCGAATCTAACACGATCTCGAAACGTGGTTCTTCCTTCTCCTAAATGCCGATTTGGTCTCCTACCAAATCCCGAATCACACTCTGAGTTCCCTTCCTTTAGCTACACACAAAAGAACACCTTTTTATGGCACTATGAACAATCGGCCATGCCTAAAACCAAGACTTAATCCATTGATTTCGGTACACCCTTGAAGAAATAAATAAAACCGATTGCTAAGGAAGAATATACTTACTACCACACGTTGCTCACCACTCCTAAAGCATCCTCAAAGAATCGGCTCCAAGACCCCAAAGAGAAATGTTGAAAGTCTCTTGTGGAAAGCAAAGAGGAAAAGATGAATAGAAATGAGGAGTTTGGGTTTCGGGTTCTCAAGAATAGAAGATGAATCAAGAAAGAACTTTGAGTCAAAGTGCATTCGGCAATAAGGGAAAAAGAGAAGAAATGGTCTTTTGATGGTTTGTAGTTTTGGTCACAAAAAGAAAAGAAAGAAGGAATGCACTTGAGGGGAGAAAGAACAATTAAAAACAAAATAGTCAAAACTCAAATGGCTAAAAAGAAAAGAAAGCAAAAGGTTTACCTTATGACCAAAATACATTCGGCTAAGAGGAGAAAACAAATTAGAGAGAAACACAAAAATGACCCAAAAGAAATATGTGCTCAACTAGCACTAATTCTACCAAAACTAACACCAAACCATACCAAAAGCTAACCAAAAATTCGGCCAATCCCCCTAGACACCCATACCGTCCATATTCATGGACAATTAGCCATAGAATAATTTCCAAAACACTCTCCATCATCCAAGCCCTTTGTCCCCCCATCCTTCCATAATCTTAAGATTCTTATCCCAAAATACAAGCTTTCCTAAACTAAAATTCAACTTGCCATAAAATCTAAAGTCTAACTTACCATATGTAAAGCTTGACCGTCCATTAATGCTAAGATACATAAAAATAAAGTCTTCAAAATGCTAATCATGCTACTCGAACCACTTCCCTCAAGCAACTCTTCATGCATCTTAACCACCTTGCCACTAATTCCTCATGTGCTAGATTTTAACACTTAAATTAACTTAAGTTCAAGATCACCTAATCCACTCCACTAATTTCTTCAAACTAAAATTATTCTAGCTTAGCTAATAATTCCAAGCCTTCACAAAACTATACTAAGCACCCAAATAAACCCGGGAATTCATAGAAACTTCGTAACCTTCCAAATCCATTTAACTAATAAATCCAATTTGCAAAAACACCATTCTCATATTCTTAAAGGTTTTAAACTCTCCTAAACTCAAGGCCCAATCGGCCCAATCCTACTAGGCCCAATTTCGGGATATTACAGGGCGTCTGGGGTTGTAGCTAGGGATAGCTTGGGGCAAGTAATCATTTCCTCAACAAAACTTCATGGAAAGGTTGAATCAGCCTTTGCGGCGAAGCTTTTGCCTATCGCCGAGCAGTCCAAGCAGCGCTCGAAATGGAAGAAACAGATATTGTTATAGAGGGAGATTCATTGACAACGATTAAGAAATGCAAGAAAAATAGCATTGATAAGTCACAGATCGAGACTATTGTTCATGATATTCATCAGATGAAATCCAGAAGAAATAGTTTAAAGTTCGAGTATATTCCACGATCGGCAAACAAACTAGCACACATACTAGCAACAGAAGCTCTGAAAAGAAAAGAAGAGATTTATCTGCGAAGAAGCGTCCCATGGTATGCTGGAAGCCAGGCAAGAGAGGAGAGCATCCGAGAACCAAATGGAGAAATGAAATGAAGAGGAAGCGAATGGGTCTTCGCAAATGGTAAAGTGAACGGACTTGAAGCAGGATTAAAGCCCCTCAGTAAAGGAAGAGAATAATAAAAGAAGCTTTGAAAATGTAGCAGGAAGGAAATGGTAGTCTAAACGACGAAATTAGTGGTTAAGATGTAGACTACATTGGGAACTAGAAATGTCTGGGAGAAGATAAGGCTGATAGCGTGATGGACAGTTTGCCAGTTGGCTTATTGGGCAGAGCACGGGGCATCATTAATGGCTCCAGAACGTTCATTTGTTTGTCGTTTCTGTTTTTGAATTTGAAAAGGCTGTTGGTTCTAAACCAGGCCGAGTGATAGGAAATTTAGTTTTGTTTTAGTCTAGTTTGTTGCTTATGAGGCCGGAATAACGGGCCTTTTTTTATTCCTTTGAATTTGTATTTTAGGAAAATGAATAAAGCCCAATTTGAAGCCTTTTTCAAAAAAAAAATTCTAATTGTATAAGCCCAAATTTGTCCGGGCCATTTACTATTACCCAAAACCCAAGGCCCAAATCAGACGACCCACTAAGACTAATTACCAGACAAAAAATAAAGCCCAATTACAATCCATAAAACCCAATAAAGGCCCAAACTACAAGCGGCCCAAAAGGCCCAAAAGGTTTAATATTTTCAGAAGGCTAGGGTTTCTGAAAACCCTAGCGCCGCAACTCCTTTTGGCATCTGGCCTCCACCAGTCGCTGTCCACCACTAGCGCCGTTCACCTGCTCCATTTACCTCTGCTCCCCATAACCTGAAAGAGAAGACAAAACAAACAAGACAACAGCAACGCCACGAGAAAAAGATGTATTTTTTTTATTGTTGTTATTCGGCTATAAAGCTACGGAAGAACTATGTAACAGAGGCGGGTTTTTTTGTTTTTTTATTAATAAGAGCACAATATTTTACAAAAATACAATAGCAGAGATAAGGCGAAAATATAGAAGAATAAAAAATACAAAGAAACAGAAATCAAAAGGTGAAGAGTTTTTTCTTATTTTTCTTATTTTTCTTTTCTTTTCGTAACTTTTTATTTTTATTTTTATAAACAAACGGAAAATAAAAGGAAGAAAAGTAGGCTTACCGAGGTTAATCACGAAAAATTGGTGACTTTTGAAATTCCGGCCACCGTGCGCGGTGGCCGGCGGCGATCGCCAGCGACGGTGCCCACGGCGGGGCCTGGCCGGAGCGGTGTCAGAAGCTTCAGAACCTGCAGAGAAAGATAAAAAAAAGGGAATTAGTTTTTTGAAGCAAAAATGTAAAAAATGAATTTTTTTGAAGAATTTAGTCTCTTAAATAGATACATAAAACGACGTCGTTTTGGGCTGGGGATTTAAACCCCCAAAACGGCGTCGTTTCACCTCTGACCCGCGCATGGACAACCCGACCCGACAGGATCCGCGTGTTTTCTTTATGGAGGGGCTAATTGCACATTTAGCCCCTCCCCCCTTTTTAGCTTCGCAATCAGTTTTTATTCTTCATGATTTGACCCAAAAATTTGTTTTTCGTTTCAATCTAGTCCACATGCGAATGTCGCCGTTTCAGTCAATGGGTTTATTTTCTGTTTAGGTCCCTTTAAGTCACGCGTGCGTTACAATTTAGCCCCTTTTATCTTTTTTTGTTTCAAATTGACCCCGAACTCTCGCTTTAGATGCAATTAGGTCCCCCTTTAGTATTTTGCAATCTTTCAGTCCTTTATTATTATTATTATTATTATTATTATTATTATTATTATTATTATTATTATTATTATTATTATTATTATTACTATATTTACCATACTATTATTACCACTATTATTATTATCACTATATTACCATTATTATCATTATCATTATTATAACTATATTATATTATCATATTATATATAATTTTGTATCATTATTTTTATTATTATTACTATATTATATTAGTATATTGTATATATTGCGTATTATTATTATTACTACTATACTTATATTATTATTTTGTACATATTTCGCATTATCATCATCATCATCATTATTATTATTATTATTACTATATTATATTGTACATATTTTACATCATTATTATTATTATTATATTTACCATTATTTCTATAGCTACTAACATGTTTTAGTTTTTATTCATTGTTATTATTTTAATGTTATCTTTTTATTTTTGTTTTATTATTGCATCTTTTATTATCATGTTTTGCTAATTTCTCGCTTTCGTCGTTTCATCGCAATTCAACATTTTATCTTTTATTATATTTCTTTTATTCATAAAAAATGGGTTTTCACAAAGGTAATATTCATGAGTTTGGGAATTCAAAAATTCGTGCCCAATCGTGCTGGGTGTGACTTTTTGTTTGACCAAACAAATGGATATCCTTTCAAATTTTGTTTCTATTTTTAAATAAGGTGATATTTGCATGTTTGGAAGTTCGAAAAGATCGTGTCCAATCGTGCTGGGTGTGTTTTTTTTTATGACCGAATGAGCAAATACCATTTCTAAAATTTTAAAAATGTGTGCTTGGAGAATTTCGGAGACGATCTTGAATTCAAGGACTTAGATTATCGTGTCCAATCGTGCTGGATGTGAGACTCTATTCCTTCGAAACAAAGGAAACTCGATATTCAATCAAGTTGTTAAAAACAAAAAAATAAAATAAAACTTCAAAATCTTTCCAAACTTTTCGACATTAGGACATTGATTAATCAATTGGTACCGATTTTGGGCGTTGTGAGGGTGCTAATCCTTCCTCACACGTAACCGACTCCCGAACCTATTTTCTCGAATATTCGTAGATCAAAAGCCCCGTTTTGATGAATCGAAACGTTTTATTAAAACAAAGATGATCCGATCACACCTAATAAAAGGTCGGTGGCGACTCCCGTTTTCATTTTCAAAACCCAAGTTTGATTCCCGCCTTTCCAAAAGACGGGCGGTTTCGACACTAATATTTATCAAATTAAATAAAAATATATTTTATCTTAATTAATCTCTTAACAAAATATTCTTACAAACATTTATCAAATTAAATTCATATTTCTTGAAATTAATTATGTTCAAGTGCTTGTACTCAAGGTTGAAATTAATGGGGCTCGCAGGGCCGCTTAAAATAAAATTTTTTTTATTTACACGTTTTGAAATTTTTAAAATTTTAAATTAGTACAGATAAAATTGTATTTTGTCCCCCTTAAAAATGATAAAAATTTGATTTAATCCTTTAAAAATTATAAAGATATAAACTATTAAAATAGTGAAATTGCATTTTTACTATCTTATAAATTACAATTTAATTCTGGCCCCCCTAAAAATATTTTCTGACTTCGTCCGGGCTTGTACTTGACTTTTTTTTGAGGAAATTTTTATTAAGGGGGAATTCTCTTTAAAATATCTAAATAATTTAGTGGTTTCAAACTCAAATTTCTTTTAAATATTTGTTATATTAAAAAGGGGAGATTGTTATCTTTGATGTCCCAAAGGTAACGATATTTAAAATAAAATTTATTACTAGATTATTTAGTGATCAAACATTTTCATGGCTTTAAAAAATACTTAAAAACATGTTCTAATTGTGCTTCAACTTATACCAAATGTTTTTGAGTCAATATCAAATTGTTTTAAAGTGTTTTAAAATAATTTTAAGGCATTTTAGTAGCATTTTGATACTAGAGGTCTAGATATCAATACATTGTAAGTCAATAGCTAAAGAACGCAATTGGTAGACCATGTAATTATACATTCTTTGCATGCCTTATAGGTATCGATGCTTCATGTAAGTATCAATACCTAACCCATTCAACGATCACTAGCAATTACTTTTTAGTCAAAATATCAATACTCTCTTTATTAATATCAATACGTTAATTACAGGATCAATTTTTCAATTTAAAACTAATGCTAGCAACGACTATTTCACTTTCAAATGTCCACAAACTATTTCTTATTATAAATACAGCTACAAAATAAAAGAGCGTAACATCCAAATTAAAAAATCAAGACACAAACTTATATCAAGTTGTTCAGAAATTACACTTTGAGAATATTTGCATTATGTCACCATTATTGTATGCAAGTAAAAAAAATTCCACATAAATTTAATCGTAACAACTGCAACCTTTAAGTATATATATCAAACTATATCTAATTAAAGTAGATGTTAAGTAATAAATTTTAGCAAAGTAGATGGACTGACCCCCAAAATTAGACCATAAATTATTCAATCCTAACCCCCTTGGTTCGATCATCATCAACATTATTATTTATACCAATGATGCATTTGGAACTCGTAAAACAAAAAGCCAGCAAGTACACAGCTGAGCTTAGGTGCCCCTTGGATGACCCCATGCATGTTACCCTGTATGACTTGAGTCTCTTCATCATTAAATTTTGCTATCTACCACCATTAATGACTTTTATTACTTCCATTGTTTCAAAGACGCAGACACTTGCACGAAACATGTTTGAATCTTGACCGTTGATGAATTTTCATTTTACCCTCCATCACCATTTACTTTGATCTGAAAACCTGAATCGAAGCCATGAGCCATCACTGAATTGAGAAGATGACATAAAATTATATATGCATATAGGAATAGGACCACAGTAGGTCTATTATCGATTAGTGTAACATTTTGCATGTGATGGTGTTGCCATTTTTCTTCTGTTAGATCACCAATATATATGATGACGACCACGATGATGGTGATGATATGTATATGTATATGTATATGTTGAGCATTTATAGGATTGACTTTCCAAATGTTATATTCCCAAGGTTAAAAAAGGCTGCAACTATATATGGCTTATGTATAGGTGTAATTAAACATCCAAATGTAAGAAAAAAACGGGGCAATGAAAACGATAATCCATGTGCACATCATCATTCAATAGCGTAGCTACAATATTAATTAGAGCAGCAATCTAATTATTATTATTTTTTTCATTGATTATAAGGGTAGGTGTAATCGATTTATGAAAACGATATATAATATATACTCATTTATATGAAGGGAAGTATTAAAAATGTCTTACCAACAATCTTTATTTTTATTTTTTAAAAAAAGTAAATTATTTAAAGTAGAACTAGTTCATTAATGTAGTTTAATTGAAGTCGCTGAACAAGAAAAAAAAAAAGTAGATTAATTGAAATCATTGTTATTCATATAGATGGGGCTGTCTCTCCTATATAGCATATTATATATATTCATTTTCAGTAGCGTAGTTAGGGTGCTGCAAGTCTCTTAAAATGAAATTTTTATTTAAGTTTTTTAAAATTTTAAAAATTTTAAAATGGTAGAGGTAAAATTACACTTTACTCTTCTAAAAATAATAAATATTTAATTTAATCCTTTAAAAATTATTAAGATTTAATGGATATATGGACTCTTAACTAATTATATTTATTTATAAAAGCATTATAGGTTTAAATCTACTTAGCTTCATAAAGTTTTAATCACTTTGATTTAAGTTGGATGAACTCAAATGTTGTCGAGTTCTTACAAGATGAAGTTAAACTATAAAAATATTGAAATTTGTGTTTCAATATGCTTTTCAATGCTTAAATCAATAAGACAACTTGGTAATAAACAAAAATAAAAGTATATGATTAAGAGAAATGAATATGAGATACAAGAAGAAGATTAGAGAAAGATGCTCCTCTTAGGGATAATACCTTTTGCCATTGCGCTTGGTTCCTGGTCTTATTTTTTATCGAATGTTGATTTAAAGAGCGGTCTCATATTGTACTGAGTTAAGTTGATAGTGCTCGACAATTATCATATTTGTCCTTATTCATGTTATGGTATAGCAAGCTTTTAAAAGTATCAATACCAATTGAACTAATATTCAAAGCTTATTTTGATATTGATATCAATGCTTAAATGCAAAAAAATAAAAATAAATTATGTGATAATTTTATTTAGGGTAAATTACACTTAAGGTCACTAAACTGTTAGTAAGTTTCTGTTTTGGTCACTCAACTTAAAAAATTTACAAAATGATTGCTGAACTATTTGAAAATTTTTATTTAAGTCGTTGAGTTGTTAAAATCGTTGCTATATGGCATTTTTTGTCCACATTGCTTGAATCAATTGAAAGTTCTTATTTCCCTTCTCTTCTATAATTCTTTTTCATGAAATATCTAAGAATATCACGCATTTGCAAAACCAATATCGAAACAACTTTTTTCCCGATCTCCAACACTAATTGTCAAATTAACTTATAGCTAAGGTATGTTCTTCTACTCATTGATGGGTATTGATCACCGTACCTGTCATCGAATCGTCGATTGGAGCTCACTAGCTAGACTTTAAATAAATAAAAAAACACTTAACAACTCAATGACTTAAATGGAATTTTTGAATAATTCAGTGACCAAAACATAAATTTACTAATAGTTTAGTGACTTTAAATGCAGTTCGCACTTTATTTATTTAGGCTAAATCAATATTTAAGACTAAAAAGTAACAAAAGACAGTATATACACAAGTTGACTGTGGACCGACAAGCCAGCTTTTATTCAGTTTTGAGTAAAATCTAAGTCGTTTGCAGAAATGTAGAGCTGATCCAGGTTCAAGGCCAGCACTTGATGATCTTAATGCAATATATTATAATCAATATTCTATTTTTTTTACATTTTAATGTTTATCATAATTCATCATCACCATAAAAAATTCTCGTCGTCCGGAATCATATATAAATGTATTAGTATCGAAACTTAAATCATTGCACAGAAATACAGACTTCCACACAGTCTCCGCGTACAATTAATGTTCTAACCTACTTCTTCACCTGTAAAAGCTTAAAAAACCAATATGCATCTACTCCCTCTATTTAAATACTTACCTGTTAGCATTTATATTGCTCATCCTATACATTAAGCTGACTTTCACATACATTTCCATCATTCTTTTTTCACACTTTTTTATATAATTTTGATAGTATAATATGGAGAAATGGTATGGGGTTTTTGGGTTGGTGTTGGTTTTTAGTTTGTTCTTTGGGGTTAAAGGAGAACCCCAAGTTCCATGTTACTTCATTTTTGGAGATTCATTGGTAGATAATGGGAACAATAATGAACTTCGTTCATTGGCTAGAGCTGATTACTTGCCTTATGGGATTGACTTTGCTAATGGACCGACCGGCCGGTTTTCGAACGGTCGAACTACGGTGGATGTCATAGGTAAACTGAGCTTTCTTTCACCATTGTTTCTTTGAAAACAACAGATTGGATAGTACTATATGTAGTAATGGTCATGTGGTGATATATTGTCATTTTAACACATTTTATTTGCTTTACAATTTATAGCTGAACTTTTGGGGTTTGACGATTACATCCCTCCATACTCAACTGCAAGTGGTAGACAAATACTGGGAGGAGTTAACTATGCATCTGCTGCTGCTGGAATCAGAGAAGAAACTGGACAACAACTGGTAATAAAAATCATGGTCTAATTTTAAAAGAAAAATGTATAGGGACTTGGAGCATAATTTACCCAATAAACCGCTTGGCTTAACGATTGGTTGATTTTCACTATAGGGAGCTCGGATTAGTTTCAGTGGGCAAGTTAAAAATTACCAACAAACAGTTCAACAAGTGGTGAACTTGCTTGGAGATGAAGACAGTGCAGCAAATTACTTAAGGCAGTGTATTTATTCAATTGGATTGGGTAGCAACGATTACCTTAACAACTATTTCATGCCCCTTTACTACTCAACCAGTAGACAATATAGTCCCGAGGAATATGCCAATTCTCTGATTCAAGAGTACACTGAGCAGCTTCAGGTTAGTAAATATTATTTAGGTTTAATTCCACTCGATCTGGATTTTAAATTGCTCTCGAAAACTTCACATATTCTAATTATGACCACTAAATGTTAACTAAAATATGACATGGAGCATATCTAATGAATCGAATTATAAACAATTTGAATGTCACATCCAAACTAATTAGATACTATTTGTTGATATCTAAACTGATCATATGATAAGTATACACATATTTACAATTTAATCCATATGTTTTAAATATACTTCATATCAGACTCGAAATAACATTGAACGATATGATTAGACTGATGAGAGTACGCTATCCATTTGATATTAATATTTTGATGAGTTAGAATCTGGAATTAGGATAATAGTTTGTGGACGTTTAATGGAACTAAGCCAATTATTTACGTACTTATATTTTACAATTTTTTATGATTATTGTAAAATGGATGGGATGAATGGTTTTTTCAGGCATTATACAACTATGGGGCAAGGAAGTTTGTGTTGATTGGTTTGGGCCAGATCGGTTGCAGTCCAAATGAATTGGCTCAAAACAGTGGAGATGGTCGAACATGTGTGGAGAGAATCAATGCTGCCAATAGGATTTTCAATAACAAGCTCAGGGGTCTTGTCGATCAATTCAATAACGCCAATTCTGATGCTAAATTCATCTACATTAATGCTTATGGAATTTTCCAAGACATCACCAGCAACCCTGCAGCTTATGGTAACCATACAATCAGTCGTTTACAATTTGATCCAAAAGTTATAATGTACTAATGAGTTGATATATGGAATAATATTTCAGGTTTTAAGGTGACAAATGCAGGATGTTGTGGAGTGGGGAGGAACAATGGGCAAATAACATGCTTGCCATTCCAAACACCATGCCAGAACAGGGATGAGTACTTGTTTTGGGATGCATTTCATCCAAGTGAGGCTGCCAATGCGATCATTGGGAGGAGATCCTACAGCGCTCGATCTCCTACCGATGCTTATCCCATTGATATCCGCCGTCTTGCTCAGCTCTGAAACTGAACGTCGACGAGGTTTTTTATGGGAATTTATAGATAATTAATTTAATCGTTGTAGAATTCTTTCTATTTTTGTGTCGTTTTGAATTGTGTAACAGCTTACAATCATAAGTGTCATTGTTCTAAGGGAAGTGGCAAGCAATATATATGCACTTTTATATGTAGCTCCAAATGATGAGTGTTGTTCTCTTTGGTAATTGTTGTAGAGTTTTGGTTTGTATCATCACTAATAATGTTAATGGATTGATGGGTTGGGTTTAACTATGCCTTGGTTGTATTTTGGTTATTTAATTATTAATTTTTTCGATTTAGTTATTCAACTTTTCGAGATTAAATATTTTAATCATTATTTTATTAATTATCCTTAACTTAATAATTAGAGATAGAGTTAAAAAATTTTGGATTGTGTAGTCAAAATTTTAAATTATTAAAACGTTTATAAAAGTCATATGAACTCATTTATAATTTTTTTTCTTGTTGTTCTTTTTCCATTTACTAGTAGATTTTCTTTTAAAATATTTTTCCATTCTTGTTAAACATTTAGAACAAATATATTTTAGCCTTAAACACATAAATGTTTTCATGAAGTCAACATACCATTAGTAATTTTCTTTCACAAAAATAAATATCACTTAAATACTTTTTGGTGTCATGAGAATTAGAAAATATTTGGTAGATTGTCAGTGGAGTTTTTAGACTCCACAGCTAGAGTCATAGGATTAATAAGTGTTTTATAAGTGCAAAGTAAAATATTTAAAAGAATAAATATTTTAAAAAAAGAGACACATGACAATTTTTTGAGGCTACTTGTGGAATAAAAAAAATACACTAAATCTAACCCGTCATGGGAATGCAATAATGAATTTTTCAAACACAAGATTCATGGTAATTACATTAGTAACAACAATTACTAAATAAAAATGCTAAATTTCTAATCAATTCTAATTCCTTCAAGGTTTGTATTAATCAATCCTAATTTCTTCAAGGATTTGCATTAATTAGCCTGTAAAAATTATTACTCAATTATGATGTTAAGAATCTCATACAAGATCAATAATCTTAAAATCATTCAATAAATAAATAATAAAAAAACTAGATCTTGCATAAAAATTTCCAATTTATGATAATAAAAAAAACCACAATCTTAATTTTCTAGAGGTTAATCAATAAAGCATGAAAAGAAAAGAACAGTTGTTACCAAATAGGGAGACCGACATAAAAATAATGAAAAATTGAATACTTATCTTAAAAATTTTAGAGAGTAAAAGAATTTAAAAAAAAAAAGTAATGAGTGTCGGAACAAAATAAAAAAAATAAAGATTTTTGTGTTTTAATAACTAGAGAAAATTTCATTTATTTTTAAAACAATTTAATTTATAAAATAATTCTTTTAAAAAATTTTGATGGATCATTTTCAAATTTTGTTGAGATCAATTTTTTTGAGGTCACTTATAAATTTTTTATGAAATAATACACTAATTATAAAATAAATTAAAGAATTTATAAGTAAAATTTATTTTTTATTTTTCTAACCCCAAAACTTATAACGAATTTACTACTAGTAAAGAAAATCTAACGTGAGCATTTTTGTGTTTAGCAAAGAAAAAAGCTGCAATTTGGTTTCCCAATTACAGCATATCATTTCTCTCCACCCTTGCTTTATTACACTTGACAGTCAACTAGTAACTATTACATAGTACCGCTATCATTGTGCTCTGCTGGTACTTGGTCTTCAATGTCACCAAGTTGAAGAAGGAACGGTGAGCTTAAACTTTCTTTCATTGCGAGTAAAGACCCTAACACTACGTTTGGTTCACTGTAATAGAATAGGGCTGTAATTGAATAGAGTTGTAATGGAATAGAGCTGTAATCAGTAATTCAACTGGTTGAATGTAATGGAATAGAACTATAAGTGATTGAAGAAAGGCACGAAACAAGCGGAAAAGGCACTTAAATAGATCAAATATTGAGGACTATAATTGTTATTAAACCAATTTAAAAAGCCCCTTAAACTTTCGTTAGTTAGTTAACTGCAACTAAGGGGAGTCACTAAAATATTTAATTTCGAAAAGTTGAGTGGTTAATTTTGTTATTAAACCAACTGAAAATATTAACAATTTGGATGATCAAAATAGAACCAAATGCATAATTGGAGGATTAATTTTGGAATTTACCCTAAATTTCTTAAAGGGAAACATTGATTTCTTACTAAACTAAATCATAAAACACAACAGGGCCAAGCCCAACATGCATTTCTAGAAGCTGGGCAAATACATATTCAAATCAACAACACATTGCAACCCGCAAGTCTAATGGGCAGACATAGTTCTAACAATTGAAGAAATTAATAGATATTTATGAAATTTTGGAAAAGAATCATAAAGTGTTAAAAAAGAAATAATGAACCTTTTTTAAATTAAAAAATAAAATTTTATTTATTTTGGTATAATCAATTGTGTCGCTTTACATCTTAGGCTATTTTATTCAAACTAGATAATAATATTCAAGTAAAGTTCTCAAAAGAGTAATAAATCTAATATTCGAACTTAATCCAAATACTTTGAGAAGAAATTCGTTCACTTTTTCTACTAATTTGTCAGTACTTATGTAAATTCTTTTATTATTTAAGTTTTAAATTATTATATATTATTATATTTTTTAATTATGGTTTTTTAACAATCTTATTATAGGTTCTCTAATCATATCTACTCTTTTTGACATAATGCTTAAAACTATCCATAGCCCCTCTCCAACCCATAAATAGGAGGGTAGTTATGCTACGTTAATACAATCAAAAGCACCATTAACTTTATCACTTTCAAGAAATACTAAAAGATATGTAGGAGTAGATGCCAAAACATTAATTCCCTCCATGCCCATAGACACCATCTTGGCAATTCGATCTACGACTGAGCTAGCTTCTCTCGGAATATGCTTGATCTCCCAATGCTCAAAATTTCGTAGCTTCTATTGGATCTGCCTAACCCATGCTGAACTCGAACTAGTTGTAAAACTCCTTTGCAAAACAAGAACCACCTCAAGGCTATCCATGTGAATCGATAATCTGTTCAATCTTCGATCTTGTAAAAAAATCAGCCTGTCAAAAATACCCCATAGCTCAAGTTCAAAGACCGAACAATTTGTAGATTTACACATTGACATTCTTTCAGTACAATTGTATTTATTTTTTTTTCCCTTTTCATCAAGTTAACTTTTATTTGATGGAAATAATTAATTCTTCAATTATTTTTATTTGCTCAATTTCAAACACTATAAAAACTTCAATTGCTCTTTACTCTATAATGTATTAACAAAAGTATTTAGCACCATAACAAATATATTTGATGGAAAAAGATGTATTTTAGGCACTTTGGAGGGGCTCAAGCTTAACCAACGTCAAGGTCATGACAAGATTATAATTCTTTCTGACAACTTGGAGGTTGTTAAAGCAATTCAAGGAAGCATCTCCACTACTTCGAATCAACCTTGATTAGACGAATTCAGAATATTGTGTCATAAAAAGAACAGTGAATTTTGCGCTACATCCCTATAGAGCTTAATCAAATTACAAATGGTTTAGCCAAACTAACTTTGGTTAAAAAAGAAAATTTACATATTTTTTATCTCCCTCCTATGGTAGTACTAAATTTTCTCAAAACAAATAAAATAAAGGGTGTTAAAAAATGTATTTAATATATATATATATGTATATATATATATATATGCATTTAAAAATAATATATAATAAATAATAAAATGTATAGTTTGAAACTATTAATTGCAACATATATATATATACAATATGTACGAAATTTCAATGAGAAAAAAGTTTAAATCGTGAGTAAAAAGAAATTAACAGGTAAGTACATCAGATTAAGAATAATAAATGCACTTCAATTATTTATTATGATATTATATTTTTTTATATCACGTAAAAAAATTATCATGATAAAAAAATTTCAAAATTAAAAATCTAATTATAAATTTTATGTAAAAAATTGTCATATAAGACAATAATGAAGTTTTGATTGGATGATAAAATTTGAATTTTTACATAAAAGTATGAAAATATATAAATATTCTATAATAACATAAATTAATGATCTCGATATCAACTCAATCATACACTTAAATAGTATAATAGTATAGATTAAAAAATTAGATAAAAGGGAGTGAAGCTGATACTTGCTGTTCATCATTTGCTCTCCAACTTTCATTTCCTCCCCTACAAATTTATAATCCTCAATTTGCCATTAAAGTAGTTATAATTTCCTCTATCACGTTTAACCACTCCATTCAATTAACCAGACTTTGTTCTTACATTGTGCGTGCATGCAGTAGACATAAATATTTTAATTTTCTGAGTCCAGTTTTTCCTTTTACATCAACCTTAACAAGCTTTTAGTTAGTCCTAGATATACATATAACCTTAATTTGTAGAACCTTAATGCATGTTCTAAGCATATGGAAGGGGACATTCTTGTCTGAAAATCAAACTTATCAGTCCTACACACTCTACACATCTTAAACATGGCAGAAGATGAGTTCTAGGGTCCTCCATTTAAGGAAAGTTAATATAAAAATTCCTGCCTTATATAGTAGCTTTCATCTGACATAATACTAAGATGTTCTTCTCTAAAACTGAAACAGCAGCAATGAACCATCAACACCCCCACAACATTAGCTGCACAAACCATAGGAAACAACATGTTATATAGCTTCATCTAAGATGAAAATATATTGGGCAATACATAGACATTTCTTTTTCTGCAAAGATCCTTACACTAGTTGAAGAACTATCTGGTCTTGCTGCTGCTGAGGGTTATAATAATTGGCGGCGGGTTGTAAGGCATCAACTTGGAAGTAGTTCCGAGAGTCATATGGCTGAGAATGTATGGCCTCGAAGTTATTACTTGAACCTCCGGGCATCAAATTCATGCTTTGCTGCTTCCTCTCGTTTTCAGCTATCTGCAACATACAGTAAATGGACGAGCGAAATATAGGTTTTTTTTTCAACCGCGACAACAATGCTAAATTAGCGCAAAGAAAGAAGAGAGATCAGACCTTGGCTCGAAGAAGTTGGTTATTGTTATGCAAGTCAATTTCCTGCAGCAATGGACAAAATTTATAAACATACACACTAGTAACATAGTATGGATCGGTCCCTACATGGTTCAATCATATATAGCACCATTGAGACCCCTTTTAATTGATGGCCAAAGACCAAAGTAATTGCCTTATATAACACACTCAGGCAAGCAGTTATTGTTAGAAGTCAAACCGGCTTCAAGGTCAGCTAAACATGGAGACAAGTTGATGAGTTGGCTTGCAAGGTGATAAGTTATAATGGCTTTAAGCTAACAATTCATGGATAGAAACAATGTGGCAAGAACATAAGCAAGGTGGTAGCTTGCTGAAAGTTCCTTCAAAGATTGAAAACATAAATAAATAATGATAATAATAATTATAGGATAAGTATGGCAGCAAGGTTAAGCCTCTAAGTCGGTTTATATAGCCTATATATATACACGTTTAGATGTGTAGTGTGTATAAGTGAGCAAAGCAAAAAGAAGTATAGTGAGAAAAGGAGATTGAGTGTTGAGAAGCATAAGAATTACTAGGCGTGAGAGTGAATTCTAGCAGCAATTGTGAAACTACAAAATATATCTGTGTTATTTTGTTATTTTTCTTGAGTAATAAAATTATTTTGGTTTAAGTGTACACTATGTTTTTAACAAGCGGTATTCAAGCTAGGTTTGTGTCCACGACACGTTGACGAACATGATTCAACCGTAAATCTCAAAATTAATAAAGATAAATTATGGTAATTGGAGCATTTCAATAAAGCTTGAGCTCGGCTTTCAAGATTGTTGGGATTTTATCGAAGAAGATTATTGGGATATTGACAAAAATGTAGCTGCCAAATCAGCTTTGACAAATGAAGAGAAAAGAGCATTGAAGCAAGCTCGTAAAAAGGATAAGAAGGCATTGTTCTTTATTTTTTAAGGAGTTGATGAATCGACATTTGAAAAAATTTTAGATGCGACGTCAAAGGAAGCTTGCAGCATTTTGCAAAAATTCTTTCAAGGAGTCGTAAAGGAAAGCTGAATTTGAGATGTTGAAAATGAAAAACTTGGAAAGTATTGATGACTATACCACTCGAGTGAAAACGATTGTAAATGAAATGAAAAGAAAAGAGCAAACAAGTGAAGAGCAACAAATATCTAGTCACAATTACACAAAAGAATGTGAAAAATCAAAGAAAATTATTTGGTATATTGATAATTGTGCCAACAATCACATGTGTGGCCGAAAAGACCTATCCTTAGAATTAGATGAGACTATTCATAGATAAATAACTTTTGGAGATGAATCACACGCTGCAATAAAAAGTAAAGACAAAATCACAATTACTCAAAAGAATGGAGAGAAGTACATATCAAATGTTTATTATGTACCAACTTTGAAAAGCAACATTATTAGCCTCGGCCAACTTTCAAAAAAAAGGACATGAAGTGCAAATAAAGAATCACTTACATGCCCTAAAAAATAATAGTGGAGAAATAATTGCACTACTTGATATGATGCGGAATTAAGAGAAGTGAAGCGTATAAAGACTACAATCAAAGATGATTTATGGATGTGACATTTAAAGTTCGTGCATCTTGGATTTTTTAGCTTGAAGTTATTGTCAAAAGCAAAGATGACGAATAGATTACCATAAATTAATTCTCTTGATCAACTGTGTGAAGCTTGCATTAAAGCGAAATAAAATAAACAAAATTTAGAACTTGAAAAATCCCAAAAAGTCAGGAGACCATTGGAGATTGTGCACGCTATTATAGCAGGTCGTTTTGATATACCATCACTTGGCGAAAACAAGTACTATCTTACCTTTATTGATAACTTGAGTAGAAAAAATTGTCTATTTTTTCTTAAAACAAAATCAGAAGCACTTAAATTTATGGAATTCAAAGCTACGGTAAAAAAAAGGAGTGCACATTATCTAAAGATACTCATATATGATAGAAGAGGCAGATATACCTCAAAATTGTTTGAAAGCTTTTGCAAGGAGCATGGAATCATTCACCAATTGACAACTGCATACACGTTACAACAAAATAAAGTTGTTGAAAGAAAGAACCACACTATTCTTGATATGGCAAGAAGTATGGTGAAAGGTAAACAAATATCAAAAACTTTCTAAGTTGAAACTGTTCCATGTGTTGTTTATTTGTTGAATGGATTTCCAACAAAGAGTGTGAAATACAAGACGCCGAATGAAGCTTGGAGCCATCAAAACCCCAGAGATGGGCATTTCAAGGTTTTCAGATGCATCACATATGCTCACGTACTTGATCAAACAAGAAGGAAGCTTAAATTGACAAAGGAGTCAAGTGCATCCGCATTGACTATGAAAAAAAGTAAGGCTTATAAACTATACAATCCTCTCACCAAAAAAAGTTATTATTTCAAGAAATGTTAAGTTTGATGAAACATATTACTATAGATGGAGCAACGAAGAAAAGAAAATTGAAGCATTACTTTTCAATGATAATAAAGATGATGACTTCATCAATCAAGATGACCAAAGTGATGATCAAAGTCCTCTCGCAAGTCCTATTGCAACAACTCTTATATACATCTGCACTGTCATCACCAAAGTAGTAGCAGTTTGGAGGAAGCACCTAAGAGAATGCTATAGAACCTATAGAACCTATAGAGACGACTCTTAATTAATCCTTATTCTGTTTAATGACAAAATGTGATCCAATAACATACGAAGAAACAATTGAAGGTGTCAAAGTGGAAGAAGGCAATGGATGAAGAAATTGTAGCAATAAGAAGAAATAATAGGCAGGAGTTAACAAATTTGCCAGAAGAACACAGTTTAATTGGAGTCAAATGAGTGTACAAGATAAAAGCAATAAAGAAGAAAACGTAGGAGAAGTACAAGGCAAGACTGGTTGCCAAAGGCTACAAGCAAAAACATGGAGTGGATTATGATAAAGTATTTGCTCCAATAGCAAGAACCGACACCATAAGTCTTCTCACAACAATTGCAGCACAAAGCAAATGGAAGATTAATCAAATGAATGTGGAGTTAACTTTCCTTAATGGTTATGTAGAAAAAGAAGTTTACATTGGGCAATCACCTGGATATAGCAAATAAGGACTAGAAGACAAAGTCTACCGCTCGAAGAAAGCTTTATATAGACTGAAACAAGTTTCGAGAGTATGGAACAAATGAATAGACAAGTACTTTCAGAAGAATGGGTTCATAAAATGTTTGTACGAGCATTCCTTATATACGAAGAAAAATGGAGATAGTGATATTATCAAAGTGTGTTTATACATGAATGGTATGATCTTCAAAGTAAAACAATCCAGGTATGTTTAATGATTTTAAGAAAATTATGATTAAAGAATTTGAAATGATAAACATTAGTGAGATGTTTAACTTTCTTGGAATTGAGGTAAAATAAATGAAAGATGGAATATTTATGTCTCCAAAGGAATAAGCATAACAAATTTTAAGCAAGTTAAAATGAAAGATTGCAAGGCAATAGCCATGCCATTAAAACCAGACATGAAATTAAGTGTTGATTCAACGAGAAAGTAGGTAAATCCAACGTTGTTTAAAAGCCAAAACAAGACAACTTAGTTGTAGCAAAAAGAATTTTGAGATATGTCAAAAGTACGATAGATCAGGATTTATTTCATACTCTCACAAAATTCAAAATTGGTTGGTTATTCAGAATTTTAGATATTTATTCCATATTGGCATTGCAACATTTTCATGGTCATCAAAGAAAAAACAAACAATAGCACTCTCAACATTTGAAGTAGAATATATAACTGCTTGTCAAACAATTCGGTTAAAGAATATTTTGAATAAACTATCTCTTACACAAAAAAATCTAATTATAATTGATGTTGACAACAAATTCACATTATCTCTTACAAAGAATCCAGTGTTTTATAGCGGGAACAGGCATATTAATATAAAATAACATTTTATTTGGGAAAAGGTGAAGAATAAAAACGTTCAACTAGTCAACTGCAAGACGAAAGATTAATTAACAGATGTTTTTACAAATTCACTGAAGGCAAACATATTCCACAAACTTAAAAGAAAAATATATAATGAAAAAGCTGGATTTGAGGGGAAGTGTTAAAAGTCAAATCCACTTCAAGGTCGGCTAATCATAGAGATAAGTTGATAAGTTGGCTTGCTAGGTGGAAAGTTATAAATGGTTTTAAATTGACAATGCATGGATAGCAACAATGTGGCAAGAACCTAAGCAAGGTGGTAGCTTGCTGAAAGTATGGCAGCAAGGTTAAGCCTCTAAGTCGTTTTATATAGCCTATATACATACACGTTTAGATGTGTAGTGTGTATAAGTGAGCAAAGAAAAAAGAAGTATAAGTGAGAAATAGATATGGAGTGTTGAGAAGCATAAGAAATATTAGGCGTGAGAGTGAAAACTAGCAGCAGCTAGGAATTGTGAAAATACAAAATATCAGTTTTGGATTAAATAGCGATGTGAAGAGCAACAAGAACGGAAAAAAATACTTACCTTTTTCTGCATATACTCTATTTCAGCAAACAACAGCTCATTCTGGTAGAGTTTAGAGGGGAATAAATTAAAGAAGAAGGAAAATTTTGTCAGTAGCAATAATAATAATTAATAATCATCTTAAAGGGACTATTTTTAATTACATAAATTATTATCAGATACCTTTTTGGAACGGATTCTGCTAATTCCTTTTTCTAAACGACTCTCCAAGCTCTTAAGCTCTTTCATAGGCAATCCCCCTACGGACTCCCCCAGCATGTGCCTGCAAACATATATATATATATATATATATATGCATATAGCACTGTCAAACAACAAGGGTTTTGAAATAAAATTATATATGATGAAAATGAATTAAAACCATGTGGAAATAACCTGTTTGTATTCTGCAAATTCCGGATTTGATTTCGGAGTTTGTCAGCTTCTTGCTGATAGAACTGAGATTTACATCCGCATGGCATTACCAAAGAAATTTTATTAAGTAAACCAAGGAGTTAACAAAACCAGGTAGTAAAAAGCTAGTCAAGCAAAGAACTATTTATATTAAAGGTTCACAGCTTCTCTAGAGAAATATTAAAATTAAGGACTTATTTGAATGCAAATTGAAATTAAAGGGACTTGCTAAAAGAAAACAATGAAGATTAAGTGAGTTAATACCTGAGCATTAACTTCAGCAGCTGACCCAGTATTGGAGGAATCAGAAGCCTTTTTGTACCTCTCAATTGTTGCTTTAACACTGCAAAAACATTGTGTTAATTATTTGAAAAATGTATATACATATATATATATATATATAACTCATGCAAAAGTACACATATAAATCATTCATGAAATGCTTGCATGTGATCTATATTACCAACCTTTAGCAATGTCATTATGATTAATTCAAAATTATATTATGTCGTCATTAGCATCGTCATCATATGTAAATGTAATGCTAGTAGGTAGCTATTTTATTAAGCAAAATGGTCAAATCAACCAATTTTGTCAGTTAACTGAATGTAATACGAAACCTTGAACCCCCCAAAATTTACAATTACAATGGTGCAATGCTTAGCTGTGCTGTTCACATATATATTTGATTGATGAGACCCCCCCTAGTCACCTCGTTAGTCATCCCCCAAATCAACTTTAATCTCCTTTCTGATACCTTAATTTCGTCGAGCCAGTGATTGGCTATCCCTACCTATGCTGGCACTGTTTCTAGCAGTATGATTGGCTCAGAGTTTTTTATTTGTACCAGGTGTCATTAACCCATTACACGAAGGATAATACTTCAGAAGTTCGTACGTTATTTTAGTTATTAACCCACCTTATTTAATAAACAAATAGTGTAAAAAATATAATAATAGTTTAAAAAGAGGTAAAGTAAAGCAAAAGCCAAGAAAGAGAGGGGGAGAGAGAGGAGTTTAATTATATAGTAATATAATAGAACAGTGATTTTATCAGCTTCTGTCAGTGTCTGAAAACTGTGAGGAGAAGCAGCCGTGGTTACAAGTTTCACAGTAGAAGCCAAAATCTCAGAACACTCCCATTGGCTCGCAGTTGCCGTACGTTGTCTCTCTCAGACAGCACTGCTGTGTGCTGACTCACGTTTTCTTTTTTACTTTGAAGTGTTGATTCTCTCTTAATATCCACTTGGACCAATATATCTAAGCAAAGATCTTTCACAAATGCAAACCGGGGAAGCTAATGCCAACAGTGAGTCATTCATTATAAATGATGATGATGACCCTTTGAGAAGTTTTTGAGCTTTATTTTCATCGGCTAAATGGATTTGCAATGATGAAAAGAAAGAAAATTTAAAAGACAAAGAAACTCAGTTTTGGAATAATGTAAGAAAACCCACTAGTCAAGAAACTGAAAAAATCGTGTGTGACGTGTGACCAATAGATTCCATAACTAAGACGAAACGCCAACCTAATCTTAGTCGTGAAATCATCAAAACCATAAATTCTTTTTACCCAAATCTATAAACCCTAGATAGATTAAGTACATAAAAGAAGACCCAAATTGATGATAGACAGGAAGGAAAAAATAGTATGTCTAAAACTATGTAAAACGTTGGTGAGTTATATCACTTTGCTTGATTTAAGGGTCACCAATCAAAAGGGTTTTGGGGAGAGTTGTTAGCCTTGTGTGGTCAATAACCCAAAAAGAATCTTAATATGTCGATATTTGAAGGTGAGACAATGAGAGAAGGAAGACATGTAGGGCAATTGTTGGGTGACAAAAGTCGAGAAAAGTGAAGTCTTAGTAGGAATTAGAGGAAAGGAGGCTTACAAATATGAGGGCCAATAACAAAGGGAGAGGAAATTAGTAATTTAAAAAGAAGCGAAAGAGGGTTGGGAATTGGGTAAATTTGGGGGTTTGAAGGCTAATGGGCATGAAATCAAACAAATTTGATGTGGTTCTCCTAGGATGCAAACATTGATTTTAGTTTTGGAGACTATGCTTCAAGGATGAATTTTGATTTTTTTTCTTCCGTTTTTAATGAGACAAAGTGGGATATTTCATGTGGGTAACATTGCTGATCTGGTGTCATAAAATGTTGCTGAGATTTGTTCTTTTATTGTGCTTAAAGCTTTGGAATTGAGCTTCACTATTTCATGGTGTATGAATTCTGCCTTGGAATCTTTTAGAGGTTTTACCACAATTCTTGTAAGATTAGTCTCCAGGTGTTTCAAGAGCCAAGAGAATGGTGTCTTTTATTATTGTTTTTGGTGATTTTTGTTGTTGTTGTGTATGATCTTAGGTATTGCCTTTTTATCTTATTAATATATATTTTATTTCCGAGAAAAAAAATAACCAAAAAAAAAGGAAAATGAGAAAACAAAACCCTAATTTGATTATGTTTGATTGTGAAAGGAGGAGAATTCACATGGTGCCCAAAGTGGGGATTTAGGGAACTTTTCGTGTATGAAGAACCCTAATTTAGATCTTATTGAAGTTGGTTGTGATTGGTTGTAAAAAGGAGTGTTCACATGTTCCCAATGACAGAAAATTTTTTAAAAAAGAACTTGGGGTTTTCTAAAATCGAAACCCTAATTTGATTTTCTTACATTGGGGGTTCTTAATTTAGACAAATTGTTTTTTTTTTTTTAACTTTCCTTTTGAGCAAACCCCGTTTGCTATCTTGATCTTTTTCAATTGACATCCATTAAGTATGATTTTTGAGCTAATGGGAACATGACAGATATTCATGTATATAGGCCCTTTAGTCCCATGGCTGAGACAGGCTCTCCCCTCCCCCCCCCCCCCCCCCCCAAAAAAAAAGGGAAGTCAAGCACAATTTTTAACATCAATGGAGGACATATCATATCATATCTCCAAAACCTATAGTTTTAATTTGTTACTTCCAAAAAAACATAATGCTGTCTATTTCCATCTCTTGCACCAGATCTATGTATCCATCAAACTAGGAACTTAAGAAAAAGATCATAAACAGAAAAAAAAAAAAAAATTTATATATATAAGCCCTAAAGCTTGTACAGATAAAAAAGACAAAATAGAAGGAAAAAGAAAAGACAAGTAAATCTTAGTTTTAGTGAACTCAATCTATAGCTTTTCACCAAAAAATATATAATTAAAATTAATACTTCCACTGATCAAAGATCCATTCCTATATACAGTTCCATTGACAAAATTTTCATTGTACTTTGAGAAAATTAAGATCAAAGGACATACCTGTTGTTGGCATACTCATAGAGTCGACCACGGTTGGAGAAGACAATCAAAGCAACCTCAGCATCACAAAGAACCGATAGCTCATAAGCCTTTTTGAGCAAACCATTGCGCCTCTTACAAAAGGTAACTTGGCGGTTCGTCGTGTTTTCGATCCGCTTGATCTCGATCTTTCCTCTCCCCATTTTCTTCTGGGGAGAGTCTTCAAGGGATTCATTGGGGTACACCATGCTTCCTAACTGAAAAAAATAAACCATGATGAAAGCAATAGTACCATTTACTATCTTCTTTGAAAAGCACATATATAGAATCTGATGACCAAAGGAGAGCTAAAATAGCCAATGAAAAAATAAACCCAAAGTAAGTGAAGCAAGAACAAGTGATTAAAAGGATTATGTTTTCAGTTTATGGCTAACTAACCTTGAAAGGAAAAGAAAAGAAAAAGGCAAGTATGATAATTAAAGGCAGAAAAAGAAAGAGAAGGGTTTTTTATTTACTTCTCTTTGTTTTTCATTTTAGCTGCAAATCTCTGACCAGAAGAGATGCAGAAGATGGAAGCAAAGAAGGGTCGAGAGTTTCTATTTATAAATCTAAATAAACCAGAAAACCTTTTTCTGCTGTGTTTATCATCATTTTTATATAACCAGTTAATTTAATCTTCCATTTTCAGATACATGTATCCTATTTTTAGTACTACTTGGGTATTTTGAAGGCTGTATTTTTTTTTTTAAAAAATTATTAGTATTTTAACAATCTAAGCTGTGAATTATGAGAATAAAAAAGAAAGGATAAAGTTGGGAATCACCACTTCTATGGTTGAGACCGGTTGTTGCAGCCTGAGCTCTAAAAAAAAAATTTAGATAATTTATTTATTGCCTTATATGTGAATACCAAAATTTTTAAGAGAATATCAAAATCATGGTATCTAAGCATTAAGCTTTTATCACTTTAAAGGTGTAATTTTAGATATTTTAGTATATATCACAATTTTTATACATGGTTCGAATTTTTAGTATACCAAAATCATATTATCTGCATCTATTAAAATTTTTATCAAAATACCAAACTTTCTAAATTCGTATTTTTAGATATTTTGGTATATATCAAAATTTTTAATGAGATATCAAAACTTATAAATTGTTACAACGATAATTCTTTCACCCATTGAATTGAGTTTTTTTTTTTTGAAATAAAAATCTCTAAACAGTTTACAACGATAAGATCCCAGAAGAACATCTCATTTAACAAATACAACATAAAGAAACCCTTTCAAAAGCGTCAAAAATAATATATCATAACTTAAGTCTTAACCATCTTCTAACTCCTTAAAAATTATGCTCCTACTTAAATGAATCACCACACTTCATCAAATCCCAATCCTAATATAAAAAACAATGACATCATGTAAACTTACAATCCAATAACATTACAACAAATCAAAATCATCAAATATGAATCAACAAGAATTCAAGCAGTACCCCCATAGAAATTACTCAATTTCTAATATCCTCCACTAATAGTAAACAACTAATAAGAATATGGATTTTCATCTGATTAATACGTGAATTTGATTCATTAGTTATTCACACATATTTATAATCGTTTTACATTTGGCTATTAATTTAACTTAAATAAAGCTTTGTAGGAAGTTACTTAACTAAAATAATCTTGAATGTCTAATCGGCAACTCAACAACCATTATAGATATATACTCTTTTATGAGTCCTCGTGAGACAATCTCAATGAGTAACATTTATGACTAGTTGTCATTTTTATAGGAAGTCTCCCTAATGAACCCTTGTAATAATACTTATTGCAAGGTCAAATTGCATTGAAGTATTATTATGCTATCCTATAGAAACCATTGTTGGAGGTTGTGGGTCTTGTTTATGGATTTTCTCCCACTTAATATTTAAAAAAAATGTAAGGTTTTAACCAATTTCAGTCATGAATGATTAAACATGCTTATAACAAGTAAAAGTGACATTCTTTTTCTAAATTATATGGCATGCTTATATCATATAGTAATCTTTTTAACCCATTCTTATATAATATAATATTAACATATCATAAAATTGAAAATTAAACTAACTCTGACCAGTCAAAAGTCTCTATGGTTTCATCCTGGGAAAAATAAAATATTTAAAATTACAATATTATTTCCAAAGCATTCTTTAGGTCTTCTAGGTAAAAGCTGAATATCGTGGGTTTTGCTAAAAAGAACTTGTTCGCCAAAACTAAACTCGAAACCAAAAACACGAACCTGAAAACTAAAATAACTATCATCGTTGACCACCACTTCCACTAGCCATCCTTAGCACTGTCGTCAATCAGCTTGTTGTAGACGTTTGCCAACAATTGATTTGCACCGTTTCCAACCAACACCGATCATGGCTTGTTTGTGCGACCCTTGTGCTCTACTGTTGTCGCAACCAACCAAGTTGGGGCACGACACCCCTTGCCTACTACCAATTCTGCTCGAATATTATTGTTAGGTTGTGAAACATGCATAGATGGGGTGAAATTTATTAAATTTCATTCACCAAAGCTGCCAATTTTCAAGTTTGGGAAATCAACAGACTTGCGACGACTTCTTGGATGGGATCCAAACATTTTTGGGTTGAGATGTCTCATATCGTTCAAATATTTATCTCTTAGCTTCGAAACGCACTTTGAATCACTTGAATTTGAGTTCGGGAGCTCAAGTTATGACTGTTTAAGTGAGTAAGCAGAATTTCTAGACAGGATTATGACGGGAATTACGAGTTTCAAGCTTTTAATTCAAGTTTAAATCATATTGGGTTCGGGTTTTGGGCCTAATTATTATATATGAGTCCAATATTATATTTATCAACTCTTATTATTATTTTGTTATTTTATTATTCCAAATTTTTAATAATTATTAAGTAGTTTAAGTTATTTAGGAGTTTTATGTTGATAAGAAAGTTTAGTTTAAAACTATTTCTTATTTAGATTAATTAGAATTCTAGTATACTTAAGAGTCTAGATATAGGCATTTGCATTATATACAAAGTAATCAATTCATTATTATTCAACTTTTCTTTTGAGTTAATTAACTTTTTTTGCCAAGTTTTCTATCTTGGAGGGGAAATTAGAGCCGCTTAAAAGGGGTTGTGGATTCTTCATGTTTCCAAGGCTTCTCAGGACTTCTACATATCACGTTCTATATTTTTCATCTATCTTTTTTATTTTCTTCTTTATTGTTTCAATCTTTGATTTATTTTTCTATTTATTTATATTAGATATTTATTTTTTTTATTCGATTTGGATTTGATTGTATTTCAAATTGTGTCAAAATCCAAATTTCTTTCTAAACGTCTAGAGCCCTAAGTTAAATCCGCGACTTAAACAAACTTTATGATCCGCTTTCGCTTTCATCTGCTCATTCGTATAAGGTTGGGGCGCAATGCCATGGCCCCTAGCGCGACCTTACCAACCAAGTCTCAATGCCCCAGTTTAGGTCTCCCCTTGTGCACTGGCTAGGTGCAATGCCTTGGCCACCTACATTTCTCGTCCTCACAACTACCCAACGCAATTGTTGCGCACCATGCAATGTTTTGGGAGATTCTACCCACGTCACCTACATTAGTCACCATACATGGTGACTTTTCGCTTAATTGTCAATTTTTTCTAGTTTCGGTTAAGTTGTTGGTTGCCTTGCATTTCTATGTACCATGATTAAACTCTCCCTTATTATATACTATTACAAAAGCAACTTAATAAGTGACTGTCCAATATAATCATATTTTATCTCATAGTAACCATTACATCTTCCTTAATGAAAAAGTCAATTACTAACAAATAGTAGTTAATTTGTCCTAAACAAATGACCTAACCCTCCCTCAAGTTAGAGCATGCAAATCATAAATGCCCAACTTGTTGAGAGGCAATCAAATTGCGGTTCACCAAGCGCCTTTGTGAAAATGTCAACCAACTAAGCGAATGTCGGAACATAAGAAGGTACAATCAACTCATCCTGGATTGCATCCTGAACAAAGTGACAATTCACCTCAATTGCAATATGTAAAGCAAATTGACTATTGCATCTCAAACAAAGTGACAATCCACTTCAATTGCAATCTGCAACACAGATTGACTATGGCCTCGAAAACATCGTTCTTCTCTATCAGCTTATTTCTAGTGAAACTGAGTGCCCCTTGCATCTTTTCCACATTAGTCTCGTGAGACTCCAACACAAAAGTCCTTAAGTTGATCCCTCATTGAATCAAACTCATCGATGCGCCTTTCGACCTCTTCGAGCGTCTCTCTCATGTCCCTCATGGACTCCTCGAGATTAACCACTCGTTCTTTTAAAGTCATCACCATGTCTAGATCGACTTGTGGTGGTGGTGGAGAAGTAGAACCGCCGCCAACCATTGAGAACGATGAAAACAAATTGTGTTAAAAGACGGATGATAACCAACCCGAAGGTTGACATGGATGCACCGCAGGCAAAACAAAAGATAAGAAGCAAACTGCTTGGAGAAGAAAAAAATAAATAAAAGGAAACCTAGGCTCTTGATACCATGACAAGAATAGGGTAATCCCTTTCAATCTTATTGATAAACCTCAAGAGCATACATCATATTTATATTACAATAGTCACGTAGGAATAGGAAAGATATATAATATATTCTTAAATATTTTCCTAAAGATATATAATATATTCCTAAAAGATATATAATATATTTAGATATTCCTAAACGATAATATCCCATAATAATATCTTAACACAACAACACCAACCTGCTTAACAATATGCACGAGATGATGAATTATGTCTAAAGATAGTTCTTTCTCACTTTGATGGTAATTTGAATGTTTAGGGTTTTATGGATTGGCTTGTAGAGGTAGATAGAATTTTCAACCATAGGGAGAATCCTAAGGAGTGAAGGGTAAGATTAGTAGTATACAGATTAAAGGAAGGAGCCTCGTCCTGGTGAGAATGTTTACAAGACACAATACAGCGTGAGGGAAAGGGCCAAATACGAACATGGTACAAAATGAAACAATTGCTCAAGGTCGATTTTTGCCTATAGAGAGATTAATGCACGACTACGCCACAAAGTTCATGAGGCTTGCTGAACGCAACAACTTGATGGATTCCGATAGCCAAATGGTAGCCAAATACCTAAATGGATTAGGACTTACTTTAATCTAGGACAAGATTGGTGTGAAAATATTGTAAAACATCACCGAAGCACGTAATATGGAGTTAAAGGCGAAGAGAATGATACAATGGAAGAAGGTGGGTTGGACTAAGAAGAATTGCTATCAGTTTGCACTAGCAACTTTGGAGAATAATAATAAACTGAAAACTTGCAAATTCAAACATAAAAATCCAATTATGACAAAGCAACGAGAAAGAAGTTAGCGGAAGGGGTTGAGACAAACACAGTCACAACCATCAAAGAACCCATATACTAAGTCAATTCCTAAAAAATGTTGTCTGTGTAATCTACCCGGACATTGCGCTAATGATTGTCCAAGAGGAAAGGAAATTAACGTTATAGAACGTGGTGATTACAAAGAAGAATTTGAGGAAGGCAATGAAATAATATGCAAACATGATGGTGACAGCAATAGAAAAGATTCAGCAGATGGACACGTTTTGGCCATACGAAAGATATTAAGATTGAAGGATGAACATACAACCCAAGGCCAACAACATTTCCAAACTAGTTGCACCATCTGGTAACATTTACAACTTGGTAGTTGATAATGGTCGAAAGGAGAACATCATTGAGACGATGCATATATCAATGGAAAAACCACTTTTTCAAAATGTTCGATATTCAAAGATATTATGTTACAAGAGTTGCCTACAAAGTTAAACCTATCAAATTACCAAATGAAACTAAAGGGAAATGTAATTTTAAAGAAGAATGTGGAAGAATGGTTTTAGAAAAGACATGTCTAGAGGATAAAGCTAACTCGAGCACGAGTTTATATATAAGAGAGAAATGACAGAGTAGTATCTTTATTAATTTATTATTTATCCCTAAACTTGTTATTTACGTGAGGGATATATTTAATTTATCATTTTATTAATTGTTTTTTTCTTTTGATTCGTCTTACATCATAGATTAATCCTATATCAAGTTAATATTTAAATAAAATACTTGAAATATGAATTATTTTAATTTTACATCAACACCTCATATCACACAATTGATTCTTAATTTATTAAAAAATAATAATTATCTACTTTGATAATTCTAATTAACTTAATTAATTCATCATCTAAAAGCTAGAAAAAGGGGGCTGCAGTAGACATGAATATTTTAATTTTCCAAGTCCACGTCAAAAGTAAATTTAGCCCCTTTTCCTTTTACATCAACCTTAACAAGCTTATAATCAATTCCTAGATATATGTATATTATATATTTCATAGTAAGTGGAAATGCCATGATTCATGGGGGATAATCTTGTAGAATCTTAATGCATGTTCTAAGCATATGGAAGAGGACATTCTTGTCTGAAAATCAAACTTATCATTCTTACACACTCTACACATCTTAAACATGGCAGAAGATCAGATCTAGGGTCCTCCATTTAAGGAAAGTTAACATAATATTCCTGCCTTATATAGTAGCTTTCATCTGACACAATGCTAAGATGTTCTTCACTAAAACTGAAACAGCAGCAATGAACCATGCACGCCCCCACAACATTAGCTGCACATAAACCATAGGAATATGTTATATAGCTTCATCTAAGATGAAAAAATATTGGGTAATACAAAGACTTTTTTTTCTGCAAAGATTCTTACACTAGTTGAAGAGCTATCTGGTCTTGCTGCTGATGAGGGTTATAATAATTGGTGGCGGGTTGTAAAGCATCGACTTGGAAGTAGTTCCGAGAGTCATATGGCTGAGAATGTAGGGCCTCGAAATTAGCACTTGAACCTCCGGGCATCAAATTCATGCTCTGCTGCTTCCTCTCGTTCTCAGCTATCTGCAACATACAGTAATGGCACAAATGGTGGGTTAAGCATGGCTTTTGGCTGTCCAAAAGCACTTTTTAACGGCAAAAGCAATGATAAACAAAGGGTTTTTGCCAATCAAAGTTTTTTTCAACCGCAACAACAATGTTAAACTAAAGTAAAGAAAGAGAGATCAGACCTTGGCTCGAAGAAGTTGGTTATTGTTATGCAAGTCAATTTCCTGCAGCAAAGGACAAAATTATAAACATACACACTAAGAACATACTATGGATCGATCCCTACATGGTTCAATCAAATAATACACCATTGAGACCCCCCTTTTAACTGATGGCCAAAGACCAAAGTAATTGCCTTATATAACACACTCAGGCAAAAAATTAATCAGTTTTGGATTAAATGGTGATGTGAAGAGGAAAAAGTACTTACCCTTTTCTGCATATACTCAATTTCAGCAAACAACAGCTCATTCTGGTAGAGTTTAAAGGGGATAAATTAAAGGAGAAGGGAAATTTTGTCAGTAGCAAGAATAATTAATAATCTTAAAGGAACTATTTTTAATTACATAAATTATTTTCAGATACCTTTTTGGAACGGATTCTGCTAATTCCTTTTTCTAAACGACTTTCCAAGCTCTTAAGCTCTTTCATAGGCAATCCCCCTATGGACTCTCCCAGCATATGCCTGCAAACATATATACACATAGCATTGTTAAACAAAAAGGGTTTTGAAATAAAATTATATATGATGGAAGTGAATTAAAACCATGGGGAAATGACCTGTTTGCATTCTGCAAATTCCGGATTTGATTTCGGAGTTTGTCAGCTTCTTGCTGATAGAACTGAGATTTACATCCGTATGGCATTACCAAAGAAATTTTATTAAGTAAACCAAGGAGTTGAACAAAACCAGATGGTAAAGGTTAAGAGCTTCTTCAGGGAAATGTTAAGGTTAAGGACTTAATTGAATGCAAATTAAAATAATGAAGATTGATTGAGTTAATACCTGAGCATTAACTTCAGCAACTGATCCAGTATTGGAGGAATCAGAAGCCTTTTTATACCTCTCAATTGTAGCTTTAACACTGCAAAAACATTGTGTTAATTAAACAAAACAAATTATATCAACAATCAAGACAAATAACACAGTTAATTATTTGAAAAATGTATATACATATATATATATATAACTCATGTAAAAAGTACACATATAATTCATTCATGAAATGCTTGCATGTGATCCATATTACCAACCTTTAGCAATGTCATTATGATTAATTAAAAATTAGTTAGAGCATAATGGTGTTTAGAAACATTATATCATCATCATCATCATCATATGTAATGCTAGTAGGTAGCTGTTTTATTAAGCAAAATGGTCAAATCAACCAATTGTGTCAGTTAACTGAATCTAATACGAAACCTTGGACCCCCCCCCCCAAAGTTACAATGGAGCAATGGCTAGCTGTGTTGTTCACATATATATGGACCATATTTGATTGATGAGACCCCTTAGTCACCTCGTTAGTCATCCCCAAATCAACTTTAATTTCCTTTCTGATACCTTAATTTCGTCGAGCCTCTGATTGGCCGTCCCTGCCAATGCTAGCACTGTTTCTAGCAGTATGATTGGCTCAGAGTTTTTTATTTGTGCCAGGTGTCATTAACCCATTACACGGAGGATAATACTTTAAAGAGTTCGTACGTTGTTTTAGTTATTAACCCACCTCATTTAATAAACAAATAGTATAAAGCAAAAGCCAAAAAAAAGAGAGAGAAGAATTTAATTGATATGAAAATATAGAACAGTGATTTTATCAGCTTCTGTCAGTGTCTGAAAACTGTGAGGAGCAGCAGCAGCCATAGTTACAAGTTTCACAGTAGAAGCCAAAACTCAGAACACTCCCATTGGTTCGCAGTTGCCGTACGTTGTCTCTCTCAGACAACACTGCTGTGTGCTGACTCACTTTTTCTTTTCTTTTTTTACTTTTTAAGTGTTGCTTCTCTCTCTTAATTTGAACTTGCACGAATATATCTAAGCAAAGATCTTTTCACAAATGAAAACCGGGGAAGCTAATGCCAACAGTAAGTCATTCATTATAAATGATGATGATGATGACCCTTTGAGCAGTTTTTGAGCTTTATTTCCATTGGCTAAATGGGTTTGCAATGATGAAAAAAAAAAAGACAAAGAAACTGAGGTTTCGAAATAATGTAAGAAAACCCATTTTGTCAAGTAGTGAAGAAACTGAGAAAATCGTGTGTGACGTGACCAAAAGATTCTGGTAACTAAGACAACACCACACCTAATCTTAGTCATGGAGTCATCAAAACCCTAGATAGATTTAAAAAAAAATTGACTTCGAGAACCAAAATTTAAAACCCAAATCTATAAACCCTAGATAGATTTAAAAGTACATAAAAAAGACCCAAATTGGTGATAGGAAGGAAGAGAAAAAAAAGTATGTCTAAAATTATGTAAAAAAAATTTGGTGAGTTGTTGCGGGGAGATTGCTTGATTTAAGGGTTACCAATTAAAAGGGTTTTGGTGAGAGTTGTTAGCCTTATGTGGTTAATAACCGAAAAAGAAAAAGAAAACCAAACCCTAATTTGGTTATGTTTGACTGTGAAAGGAGGGGAATTCACGTGGTGCCCAAAGTGGGGATTTAGGGAAATTTCGTGTATGAAGAACCCTAATTTAGATCTTATTGAATTTGGTTGTGATTGGTTGTAAAAAGGAGTCTTAACATGTTCCCATTAGCAAATTTAAAAAAAAAAATAAACACCATGTTTATTTTTTAAAAAAATGAAACCCTAATTTGATTTTCTTACATTGGGGGTTCTTAATTTAGACAAAATGTGTGTTTTTTTTCTAGTTTCCTTTTGGGCAAACTCCTTTTACTATCTTGATCTTTTTCAACTGACATCCATTAAGGATGATTTTTTGAGCTAATGGGAACATGACAGATATTCATGTATATAGGCCCTTTAGCCCCATGGCTGAGACAGGCTCAGCCCCAAGAAAAAAAAAAGAAAGAAAGAAAGAAAGGAAAGGAAGGATAAATTTTAACATCAATGGAGGATATAGAAAGCACAGAAGGCTGATCTCTCACAGGTCCAACAGTCATATATATATACACACACACACGCACACACACATATATATCATATCCCCAAAACCTATGCTTTTAAATTGTTACTTCCGCAAAAACATAATGCTGTCTATTTCCATCTATTGCACCAGATCCATGTATCCACCAAACTAGGAACTTCAGAAAAAGATCATAAACAGAAATATATATAAAGCCCTAAAGCTTATACAAGTAAAAAAAGACAAAATAGAAGGGAAAAAAAAGACAACTGAATCTTAGTTTTAGTGAACTCAATCTATAGCTTTTCACCAAAATATATATAAAAAAAACTATATAATAAATATTAATACTTCCACTGATCAAAGATCCATTCCTATATATAGTTCCATTGACAAAATTTTCATTGTACTTTGAGAAAATTAAGATCAAAGGACATACCTATTGTTAGCATACTCATAGAGTCGACCACGGCTAGAGAAGACAATCAAAGCAACCTCAGCATCACAAAGAACCGATAGCTCATAAGCCTTTTTGAGCAAACCATTGCGCCTCTTACAAAAGGTAACTTGGCGGTTCGTCGTGTTTTCGATCCGCTTGATCTCGATCTTTCCTCTCCCCATTTTCTTCTGGGGAGAGTCTTCAAGGGATTCATTGGGGTACACCATGCTTCCTAACTGGAACAAACCAAAAAACCAAAAGAAAAACCATGATGAAGGCAATAATATCATTTACTATATTCTTTGAAAAGTACATATATAGAATTTGATGATCAAGGAGAGGTAAAAAAAAAAACCCAAAGTAAGTGAAGCAAGAAGAAGTGATTAAAATAATTTTGTTTTCAGTTTATGGCTGACTAACCTTGAAAGGAAAAGAAAAGAAAAGAAAAGGCAAGTATGATAATTAAAGGCAGAAAATAAAGAAGAAAAGAGTTTTTGATTTACTTCTCTTTGTTTTTCTTTTTAGCTGCAAATCTCTGACCAGAAGAGATGCAGAAAATGGAAGCAAAGAAGGGTTGAGAGGTTTCTATTTATAAATGTAAATAAACCAGAAAACCCTTTTCTGTTGTGTTTATCATCATTTTTATATAACCAGTTAATTTAATCTTCCATTTTTAAATACTATTATGTATCCCATTTTTAGTACTATTTGGGTTTTTTTTTTCATTATTTTAATAATATAAGTGGTGAATTATATTTTAAAGTTAAAGGGAATAAAAAAGAAAGGTTAAAGTTGGGAATCATCACTTGAATGGTTCAGACACCATTAACCATTAAACCCTTTTTTTTCTATTTCTTTTTTCATGTGAACGAAGGGATGGCATTGCATTAGAGAGAGAAGAGAAAGGGACCCTTTTGAAAAGGACTATTAATGGTGGTGGATGAGACGTTAGGCTAAGGCTACGTTTGTTTATTTCAAATTCTCTTCTATAAGAAAAATTTTCTTTTGGAAGTAAATCATAGTTATATAGATTTGTTGTTTGGATGACAAGAAAAACATTATTTCTATTACCTCAAACAATAGTTTTCCATCATGGCAGGACGTTCCAATAAAATGGAATTGGTTAAATTTCAACATTATAGAAATTGTAAGGTGTAATTTTAAGAAATTTAATATTTATATTTGCTTAGTAGCTAAGAGATATTCATTCATAGAACTGAACAAGCATGTGGTAGTGTTTGTTTGAGTGTCTCCCTTTGAACTTAAGAGTGTAGGGGTGATTTCGGTTTAATTCGATTGGGTTTTATTTTTTGAACTGTCAATTATAATTCGGTTCGATTTTCGGTTATTTTATATTATTTTTTATTTTGAATTTTTAGATTCATTTTGAAAAAAAATTATCTTTATTTTATGACTTTTAAATATTATTTGACAAAATTCCAAAGTCTTTTCATAAATATTTCTAAAAAATAATAATTTTTCAAGAAATTTTAAATATAAAATATTTATTTTTATATTATTAAAATTTTAAATTAATTATATATTAAATAAAATAAAAACAGATTTCAGTTCAATTTCAAGTAATCACGATTTTTGAACTTACATTCCATAAACCATCCAAATACCTCTATTCCAACCAGTTTTTAGTTTGCCCGGTTTTTTGCTCAACCTTAGTAGAGTATGTGTTTACGTCTCTATTAGGTGTGTGAATATTTTGTCTGAGTAATTTCTCTATTTTTCAACTTTTCATGAGAATTGGAGTAAATAATTGGGTGCACCAATTATATTCAGTTCACTGAAACCCAATAATTATAACATTTACCCAAAAATTTCATACGTATGTAATTACAATAAATTACTCTCAAATTTAATTACTAAGTGGCTTTGCAAATGCACCATTGATTTTCTGTTTGGTCAAATTGTATAGAAGATATCCATATGTTGTGGTTTCGGTATATTTAAGCTATACATTTGATAAATTAAAAAATTAAGTGCTAAATAAATAAGTAATGAAAAATTAAGTGATAAATTTAAATTTTTGAGATTAATTTTCTAATCTTAGTTGTCTAACAATAATTACTTAGAGAAATGTAAAGCATATTAATGATCAGACTAATTAGTCAATTGCTTTTATGGAAATCTAAATCCTTTTGGACACGAAAATACATCATTTGAGGATTACAATCCCATCTTTTTCAACCCACAAAATACATGTTAATTTTAAGTCAAAAAAGTAATTGCTGCTGCTAAAACATTTTATACCATTCTTCCATGTTTCGGCTTGTTTGTTTGATTTTATTTCAATTATTGTTTTTTCATTACAAAACACAAATTTAAATCTATTTATCTCTTTTTGCAGCGTTTTTCTCATAAATGCCGTTACTAATTTATCCTTATTGCGGTGTTTTTCCGTTAGCGCCACTAATGTATAATATTTGCAGAGTTTTCCTTCCAAACGCCATTAAAAATATCGCTAAAACCTTAAATTCCTGTTGTGAGTAATTGACCCTCTTTTATGCATTGGAATCATGTTGCTAAGCTTAATAGGTTATACTATTTGGTAGCTTTAATGTTCTATTTGGTATCTGAATTTAGCTTCTTCCCAATTAAGTATAGTTTAATAGGTTATTCATCGGATTGTTTGGTCTAGATATCAAATTAAACATTAAAATCAAACTTAATTACTAGATTGAATACTAAAAACTAAACTCAACCAAATAGTATACTTACAAACCAAGAAGCATTTACCATGGAACTTCAAACTGTGTTTCACTTAAAAGTTTGGGGCACAAATTTATGTCCCTTTGTTTTGTTACCTACATTTGGACATTTTTAGACACTATTGACTTTAAGCTCCATCTATTCATTCATTTCTTCTTTTTGCCTTCTTCTTTAACTCCATTCGCTCTTTTGATCATGCAAAAGTATATCTACCAATTGAATAGATGGGATTAGTTTTGGATCAAATCAATTTGGTTTTCGGAATTTTCTAATCGTATCTTAATCGAGGCCAATTTTAGGTTTCGGATTGGATTTTTCGAATAAAATTATTACAAGTTTGGACAATTTTTAATTATGAATTGTATGGCTAGATGGAATTTGGGTAGGTTTAAATTCTGGATGATTAAGGGCTAGTTTGGCAATGCTTTTGAAAAGTGTTGTGAAAAAGTTTGGTTTAAAATTTGACTGTTTAGCATTGCTGTCAAAAAGTGATTTTGAGAAATAAAATGTCAATTTTAGACATGTTATTATTAAGTAACAAATATGCATTTAAATAATATTTAAATTAGTTAATATTATTATATTTTAGTAAGAATATAAGAAATTTATTATAACTTGTTGTTAATATTTTAATATATGAAATATAAATTTAAAATATTTTTAAGCAATAAATATTAATTATTTATAAAATTTAATTAGAACATATAAACTATATTTTAAATATTTAAATATAACCAAAAAACATTTGTAATTAAGCACCAAGAAAAAAAAAGGAAAAATACTATGTTATTAGAGTGGTGAAAAAGTAATTAAACACCAAAAGTACTTTTGGGAGCGGAAAAGCTAAAAGTTTTAGCTTCTCTTTTTCAAAAGCACACTTCTGAAAAATAAAAAATTTCAGTAAAAAACAACTTGTTCAATACAACTTTTCTTCCAAAAATACTTTTAGAGCGAAAAGTGCTTATTTTAAGCACTACTAAACAAACCCTAAATGAAGTTTTTGAATTCAGATCGCAGCCCACATGTATGTACTATAAACAAACAAAGATCAAAACTATGATAATTGTCACCTATCTATAAAGAAAGAAAACAATTATGACGTGCTATTAATTAATATTCTGCTTCAATTGACGTTCAAAATTTGACCCAAAGTTATTCTCATCTTCAGCATTAGAAGCACAGTGTCTAACATATTTTTTCTACAACCCAAACATAGTAAGCTACGAAATCATATTATGGAGGACAAAACTGAATCATAATTCTTTTGGAAAGGGTTCAAAGAGAATTTTATTATTATATTAAATTATAATTTTACAATTTTTAAAGATTTAAATACAATTTTATAATTTTTAGGAACCAAGGCCACTCTACTAAATTCCTTGGATTGCCAATAAAATTAAGTGATAGCTTAAGGTCCACTACTTAAATTTTAACACGATTATAATGTGAACAGAAAAATACCACAAATAAAATTTCTTTTTGGCACAATGGAGGCTGAAATACGAGAAAGAGGTTACATGAGCTGGATTAAATATTACATTTTAAGGAACTTGATCTGTTGGCTTGATGAATATAGTATTCGTTGTCTCAAGTACAGCTTAAGTTCAAGTCGTGCTGTTGATATGGTTTTACTCTACTTTTATAATTTACCAAAAAAATATATTATTTTTAGTATTTTTAGTTGAATTTAAATTTTTTTCAGAAGAAAAAAGTTTAAAATCAAGATGAAAAATTTAATTTGTCATTCTCCCATTAAAAATGGATAAATATGACGTGGAATCACAGTTTTATACAATCTTTTCTTATTTAATTTATAGTTAAGTTTATTTTAGTTTTGGGTCAATATATAAGAACAGGTCAGTTTAGAGTTTTAAAGTTTTTGAGTTATTTTTGTTTGTGTTAATTTTGAGTTAGGATCAATTTGGGTTTAAGTTATTCAAATTTAAAGCTTAAGATTTTCTAGTTGGATTATATCGAGTTCGGGTTATTTCAGATTTTAATCACTCTATTTCCCTTTTTTGCTAAGCCAAATTATTTTTTAATCAAGGTATCATATACATAAAAAACTAATCATGTTCGAAACTCATGACTATCTAGTCCAAGAATACTTATTGATAAACCGAATACTTATTACACCTATAATGCTAAACCGAATCTTATTCATAAGACAATAAGTTACAAAACTGGTATAAAACTATTAAAATAACACTTAATTTTGAATTATTTTGAATTTGAATTTAGATTTTGAATTTGGGTCCGAAATTTAAGCGATTACATAATACATGCCAAGGTGGATGCATGCATTATATAATTGGGTGTATAGTTAGGCATGTGAGGGACCTTTTTCACAAGTTTGAGTGCAGTTTCCATTCATGGGTTAGAGTCTAAAGGTTCTCATTTCTAAAACAGAAAGTGCACTGCTCTCATTGGTCCGTCATCTGTTTGTGGGTCACAGCAGGGAAACTCTAATTACACGCTTCAGAATTCAGAAAGTAAGGACCACAACAACACAACCATTGCCCTTTTTCTCACCATTATTATTAGAATGTGAACAAAAATGGTTTCAAAATACGATTTTTCATCATATTTATTTGATTATTTGTTGGGATTCGACTGTAATTTTTTATATATTAATCATTTTATATTAGCTGTCCACCTTACATGATTATTAAGTTTTTTATTAAATTTTTGGTTATCATAAATATTTACAATTTTTATAATAAGATTTGACTGATTGATTGAATTGAAAATTAATAGATTCAACGGTTCGATTGGTATCATATAATCGAAAAGAGATAAATTGGAAAAAACGATTGAGCTAATTAAAAAACCACTAGAATTGGGTTGAAGCTAGTATATTTAAATTTGTTGTTATAATTTATAAAATGAATGTTTATGCTTTTATTATTATTTATTTGTGTTTATTTTTGTTTTATTTTTCTTATTAATCTTCTAACATTTTATTATTATTTTGACCATTAATAATCTAATCGGTTTGACCATTAATTTGATGTTACAACATTGAAATGGATGAGTCGAAAAAAGAATTGGTCAATCTAATAAAAAATTGTTAAAATTGGACTGAAGATAGTATATTTAATTTTGTTGTTATAAATTATAAAATGATTATTTTTTCTCTACTATAATTTATTTGAGTTTTTATTTTTATTTTTAAATTTTTTGGCTATTGCTGAACTCATGATGTATCTGGTTAGATAGAAAATCGATGATCTAATAAATAGTATGTGTAATAATTGATTTTAGGGATAAATTTCAAAACTATAGATAAATTTTGGTTTAATATGCAATTGTATACATGAACTTTGATTTTATGCAAATTTATATATCAAATTTTGATTCAATTCTCGTAAATTATTAACACAATATTGATATAACATCATTTTATGTTTATATATTTCATATATAAATAATTATATTTATCAAATATAAAAATAAATTGATGTATTTTTTCTTTAAATGAGTATAATTGAATCAAAATTAAAGTTTCGAGTATAGATTTAAATCACAATCAGAGTTTTACGTGTATAGTTGTACCAAATTAAAGTCCATATATAAAATTACATATTAGATCAAAGTTGATATATAATTTTAAGATTTATCTCTTAATTTTAGTAAATGAAATAAACAGGGACTAAGACTAATTTTATGGATAATTTATATTGGAAAGTCCAACTTTTTTTACATTTCTAGCCCTTTTATTTTATAAAATTCCCAACAAATGAGGTAAAAACTAATTTAAAATCCATTCACCCATTGCTAATTCTACAAAGAGAAAAGATAATATATTAATTAATTAATGTACCGTCCTTGATGTTTGATGAAAAATGGGCAAAATGAAAGCTATTTTTTCCTATTTTCCAAAACGTATCTATATAAATAAATCAAATATGGATACAGACATGCATGGCTTTAATAATAAATATTAAACTAAACGGTCCATCTTAGGTTTTCACAAAAATAGTTTGTAGACCAAGAGAACAATTAAAACAACTGGTTTAACATTTTTAGCATTTGTTAGCCTTAATTGATTTATTCAATTGGATCTTTACTTACATTCAATTGATATTGACATTATTACTAGTACAAGAGTATGTGGGTTCGAGTACACTAAAGCGCATTTATCTTCTTATTTAAGAGTTGAAAAGGAGTTATAAGTAGTTCTAAAGATTGTGTAAAAAAATTTCATGGTTATAAGTTGAGTTGTATATGAGTGGAGTAGCCGATTTGACTGATTATCCTAATTCAAATTGGGTTAGGCTTAGACAAAGAATTTTACGTAAATAAATGATTTTTTATAAATATATATTATTTTAATTTAATCATAAAACATAGAAATATTTATATAAAAATATATTTTATTATTTTCAAACATTAATATGGTTTTTTAAGGTGGGATGGGTCGGCCCGGACTTGAATTTTTTTTAAATAAATCAAATCTCTGTCTAACTATAAACGCCTCTAGTTATAAGTCTTGTTAGAGCTTTCAAGCAAAAGTAGGAACGTTATATGTCAAAAATAACCATAAAGGAATTTGGTAAAATAACAAGGGCGGAAATATATCAATGATGCGTTTAAAAAGTCACCTAGTAATTAAAATTGGACGTAATTAATTACTATAACTTTCCAAACACTCATGTAGGTCCAATTCTTAAGATGGGTTTTTTTTTTTTTTACAGCAATACTATCATTTTAATTTTAAGGCATATATTTTATTTTTAAAATATAACTATATTAATCTATTAATCTCATTTAAAAATTAAAATTTTTTTATTGAAGATACATTTTGTCTTAACTAAATTAAATAGTATTTATTATAAATTAATTATACTAACTTTAATTAAATTACATAATATTAATTATTTATACTTGGTCAGTGAATGACCAATTGATGTAAATGATTATATGTTTAATGTTAGATAATGAATAACCCCATAAATATGGAATATTAGAGTACATAGTTGGATGAAATTGTGTTGGGTTTTTTGAATAATATTCTGATAATAACTGTTCTTTTGACACAATGCCTAGAACTACCCATAACCCCTCCCCGGCCCTTAAATAGGAGGATAATGCACTTCAGTGCACTTGAACTCACGTCCTCCAATATTGGCAACAATGCCCATTTCAATTAGATAAACTCAATCGATTATTTTTTTCTTGTTAATAGTAATCATATTATGAAATATTTTATTTGACTAACGTATATGATGATTTGATTTTGAGTTTTGTTACTTGTTTAAAGATTGTTTTCTCAAGTATTATTAATAGTTTTTATAATAATTAATATTTTTTTTAAAAAATAAAATATATAATTATATAATTACAATTTATACAATCAAACATGACATAAAAAAAATTACAATATAATTACGTCCTCTTATAATGATTATCTTAATAATTGCACTTTTACCCAATTAATGTATTGTGTTGAAGCAAGTCTTAATAGGAACTAGTAGAAGTGAAACTTGGTAAATTTATCTGCTTTTTCTTCTTATATAAAAAAAAGTTATCAAAGGAAGAAATGGTAAAAAAAAAATGAAGAGTTTATGTTATAATGCTGATGAGTTTTATATAAATTATTTTTATTTTTTTAATATTAATTTCATTATAGATTTTTATCATATTTGTTCTTTTTGATATAATTTCTAGAACCATCCATAGCCACTCTTCAACCCTTAAATAGGAGGATAATGCGCTTCAACATACTCAAACATATGTCATCTTATACTAGTAATAATATCGACACCAATCGAGTTAACATTCAATCGGCTATTATAAAAATCGAAAAGAAAAGACAAATAACTTGGATTTTCCATCAGTCATTCTATGTCTCGATTATGTACGTATGTTGATAACAACGATATATGTATTTGTTAAAAAAAAAAGCAAAATATATTGAAAAAATAACAAGAGAGAAAGGAAGTGGAAAATTAAAATGCTACCAATTCAAACTAAATATTCTGTGTGCAATAATATTAGAAGGGACCACAAATTAAGCTAAACTTGGAATTGAATGATTTTGATTTTTCATGAGAAAGTGAATTCTTTCAATGCAAATACCTAATCCCCATTAATGCAATTCTGTTTCTAGGGCAGTCACCATCTCATATATATATATATATATATATATATATTTGTTAATATTTATATTTTTACAGTAAATCTAAATAAAAATATATTTTTTAAATACTAAAATAGGTTTTTTGGGCAGGTTTGGAATTTGGGTAAGCCAAGCTTAGAAATATTTTTAGAATCGAACCTCAGCTCAATCTGACTTATAAATACTTCTAATTTTACTTTCCATAATATTTTTTAAATTCATTATTGTTACTCCCGATTGTTTCATTTCTAAAGAACAAGGTTTATTTAGCTGCAATATATAAAGTTTATTTTAATAAATTGTTCTAATTATTATTAAATTAATGGCTAAAAGGTATATAAATTCTTGAACTTTTGTAAAAAGAATCAATTAAGTTCTTTTACGGAAAATATATTTAATTAAATCTATAAAACTCTTAAATTGTATCAATTAAATTCTTTGACCAACGTTTTTTCGTCTTTGATCATTATAACATTGACATGGCTGTTAACAATATTGATGTGACACTCCATGTCAATAACTACTATGTCAGCGAAAAAATAAAAGGAATATTTTTAAGTCGGGAAATGAAAAGTGAGTTGATTTGGATGCAAGAAATGTATTTGAAAAGCCAAAAACAAACACAGATTTCATGCCATAGAATGGGGATGGATTCAAGTTGTCGATACCATCGAAATAGAACCCAAGCAAAGATGTGGGGCACCCAGGCCAAGTGCTGAGGTACTTCCACACCACCAGCAATGCGACGGTCATGGTATTATTGAATTTAAAAAAAAAATGATTTTTTAAAAAAAAATTAAATATCGGAAAAAATATATTTTACTTGAAAATTTTAATTAGAGGATATATATAATCCCGACAATATTTTTTACCAACTTTGGACAAAGAAATCCATATTAAATTTTATATAATTAAAAAAAAACATCTTTAGTGAATCTTTACATTGATTATTTAGGTTGACATCGAGTTTGGACAATCATATGTTGATATTTATTCTAGATTTTTTTATTAACTCTTTTTTTTTTTGAAAATTTTTGGAACATTTTTATAAATTTATACTTTTTAAAAAAATTGAAATGAATAAATTTGGACAAATAGTTGTCCTGGTTCATATAGTAAAAATAAAAAATATTCCTTTTACTTTTTTTATTTTATTTTTTGCTGACATGGTACTATCACATTAACAATATGTTAGCAATGTTAATAGTTATATCAGTTTTGTCCCAGTTAAAAATAAAAAACATTGGTCAAAAGACTTAATTAATACAATTTAAGATTTTAAAGACTTAATTAAATATATATTTTTACATATAAATTTAATTAGTTTTTTTGAAAAATTCAAACAACCCTTTAACCTAAATTAATTAGGTCAAATTTGTGTGGATGGTGTTACATCCCATAATATTTAGAAACCTACTGTATTATGGTGCTCCCTACCTTTATTCATGATCTGTTGGTTAATCATTTTTTTTCTAGATTTAATCCAACATCTTCATCAATTCTCCTCCTCCTTTTTTCTGTTACCTTCTTTTATTTGTTTTATTAGAAGCATGTTTATATTATTATTATTATTTCTTGCATCAATATTTTTTTAAAACAATTTTATTGTTGATTTTGATTATATTTGTTTTTTTTACACAATATCTAGAACTACTCATGACCTCTCCTCCGTTTATAAAGATAATGCGCTTTAGCACACTCTAACTCATGTCCTTCTATATTGATAACAATGTTTATATTATGATTTTTTTAAGGTGATTTGGAAATTTAGTTGATTTGAAATGATTGGACCCTTGGTTGCAAAATAATGTTTATTAGAATAAAGCACCATCTCATAAATATACCAAATTCCTATCTTTCTCAGAGTAGCTAAAAGGGACAAGCAAATCCAATCAATCTCACAATTTCTTGTTTTGGTATGAGATTTTTTTGATTGTCTAATAGTTCCTCTAGAGTTGCAAAAAAAATTTCGAGTGGAGCTGAGGTGCATATTTTAATGTAAAATAAGTTTCCTTAATTAGGGATGAATATTCGATTGAATCGAGTTAAATTGAGTGAAGCAATTTTGAGTTAATAAGTTTTATTTTATCATCATAACTTGAATTGAATTTTTTTCAAATCAAGTGAAATGAAATTCGAATCAAATAGATTTGTTTAAGATAAATTAAAATTTTAAACCAGTCATATTGAAATTTTGTTGATGATATGACTAAATTTTCAAATTAAGGAAATAAATATCGTATATATTTGGAAACTCTTTTAACATAAAATAAAAAACAAGACAAATAGTATGATGAACTTGATTTGATAATTTACTTGTTTAACACCTCAATTTTATAATTTTGGAAATTTAAAAAAAAAATTTAAATATTTTTATATTTTTTAAGATTTCTTAATGTTTTTTCATTTTTTAAATTTAAATATATTTATAAAATTTGGAACAATATTTTAAAATTTTGAAGATTTTTTTTTATTTTTTTTGAAAGCGGACACTTTGCACATTTTTTAAACTATCAAGGACTCAAGGGATATTTATATCAATTTCTTATTCGAGTTGATTTGAAAAACCCGAATAACTCGATTCAATTAACTTAAAATTCAAACAAAATTCAGATTTTTCAAATCGAATTGAGTTTTGCTCACCATTGCTCATAACTCTGTTTTCTCTATTTGCAATACTCAAACCCCATACCTTAATTAAAGAGTATCAAATCCCTTACCACTCGAACTAACAAATGACATTATTACTATTTTCTCGTACCCATGATATTCATCACTGGCAGTAGTGACTAATCTTCTCATTACAAGTGTTTTCTGAAGAGATAAATAATTAAAAATATGTTTCATTTTCATGAAAGAGGATCGAACTTCTAAACACATAAATAAAAAATGAGGGAAGCAATCATCACACTAGACCTGAATATTACAAATGACATTATAAGCTGGGAAAGTAGTACATGTATACATGACAGTGATCGCATTGCGAATTGGCAATTGGCAATAACCAATTTGTACCATAAAGATCCCACAATGGTGGGGAAGGGGAGTGAGGTCCTACATTAATCAACTAGTTGTGGACCCAAAGGCATGTTAAAGGCAGTTCCCAAACTAGAAACTGTGCTTACAAGCTTTTTGAAATTGTCTTGGATAAGTCCCAGAAGGTATTCAATAACATGAAAGGTATGTTAGGCTTATTATCTTCTTTTTTTTTTCTTTATTATAAATATTAGAATTTAATGTCAATGAATAAGCAATGTCTGGATGGGGTTTAAATTCAACTTCTTTTTTTTCTTTTAAAAAAGCCTTTATTCAACCATTCATGAAGGCCCCCCATAGGATCAGTTGCTGGCTGAAATATCATAAAGTAAACCGGGGGATGGTGGGATTGGATATTAGTTCCCAACTATTGAATATCCCACTCTAATGGATTCCCATAAATCTCTTGAATATAAGTAAATGTTAGCCAAAAGCATCTTTATTTAAGGGTTAGATTGTATTTTGTTCTTTTTACTCAAAAAATGAGTAAATCAATCATTATATGTTAAACCAAAGAGTTATTTTTGTTAAAAATTTTATCCATTTTTATTATTAAAAACTAGCATAGTTGACTAAATAACCAAACAAACTACACATAGTCTGCCATGTGTACAACATGTTGACACATAAAAGCCAGTTTTTAATAATAAAAATGAATGGAATTTTTAACAATTGAACTAGTTTGCTCTTTGATCTAACATATAGGCACTGTTTTGCTCCCTTTTTAAGTAAAAAAGACAATGTGATCCGATTCCTAATACAAAGGCCTCAATGATATTTTTAAGGTAAATATTCTAATGGATTTTTTTCTATCCTTTCTAGTTAAATAATTTTATAAAAAAAATATCTTACATTTTTGACACAAAATGTAAAAGAAACTTTGTGAAACTCATTAAATTGTACTAATAAAAAAAGAGAGTACGTATATTCTTCCAAGAATTGGGTTGGCATATAATGTGTTAAGTTAGGTATACATTGATATTAATACCAAAATTCCTTATTGTTTAAACTTGAGTGATCCAAAAGATCTTTGTAAACATCGATTTGATAACGATAGGGTGCATTTTCAACTTTCAAGTGAAGTTGATTTCTTGAGCCATTACTTTCATCAACCATTATTATTATTATTATTATTATTATTATTATTATTATTATTATTATCATCATCATTGATTTTAAGAAAAAAAATGAAATTTGATGTTTGAATTTTCATTCTTTTTATCTATCATCAAATATATATTTTATACTTTTCAACAAAATGATTAACACAGCAAATTTCCCACAAAGTTTTACCATATCATCAGATCCCAGTAAATAAATATACCCCATTTTCTTTTTATATAATTTTGATAGCTTCAAGTGTAAAGCTCAAACTCAACTCCGCTTAGCTCGATTATACCTCATTTGAGAACCTGCCTGCCTTGCATAAATTTTGGATTATGACTTCTTTTTCTTTTTCTTTTATTTACATGAAAAAGATACAAATACAAATGTAGTTCTCAGTCCCCAAACACAATGCAAAGGGAGATAACAAGTTTGGAAGATCATATTTAATGACTAAACAAATTATCAGAAGGGAAAAAAAAAAATCAATGGTGTGGAAATTTATGCACAATTATATATAAGCTTTGGAGGATAAAGCTTCGGTCACTTCGCTCATATGCTTCCAGTAGAATGAGATGAACTGCTTGAACTAGAATGATCTTTCTTCAGCATTGCCTCCAGATTCTGAAACCATTTTAATGGTCTAGCCTGAACACAATGCACCCGTAGAGAACAATTATCAGCCTAATGGTTAAAAAAGATTGCACCACACCTGCAAAATTGGACCAAAATGCTAACTGTGCAAGTGACCAAAACAGTAAACCAAATGTAACAGATGTTCATTTTGTAAAGAGTAGCCTAATCAAACTTCTGTTGGCCATCCAAAAATGGGAAATTACGAAAGTTGATGTATTCCTCAAATTTCAATCATAGATCATACTTTATTTTTGTCTGTTTATCAAGAAGCAACTAATTCACTCAAACAATATCTGAATAATTGTTTGTATTCTTCTTTGACAATCAGTGTTTCCACTGGCAATACGACAATATACAAGCATGCATCCAAACTCAGAGAGGATGAGTGCAAGGGAATGGTAGTTTTGAGGAAAGAAAGAATACCTTCCAATGCTTTTTATGACTGAAACTGTCATGGATCGATTCCAGTCTTTTTATTATCTGTCTAAATGTTGGTCGCTTAGCAGGCTTCTCATTCCAACAATCCTCAATTAACCTGTAAGCGGGAGCATAACATTAGTGTATCTTTTATACATTATGAGGCCCCCAAGTAGATTAATCGTTTTGACAGAGAGAAATACAATGACTGATATGCTAAAAGTTAATTCACAGAAATAAAATGTCTTCAAAAGATACCAGATAACTTTGAAAGAGATAATTTCAAACTAAATGGCTACACCTCATTATTGAAGAGGGCAAAGTCTAGTACTCACTCTTTGAGCCCATGAGCGTAATACTTAGATGGAGCTCTGAAAGGCGGACGCTCCTTTGATGCATATGCCTTGGGAACATCGTTATCTTGCTTTGTAAAAAATGGCGGGCAGCCTTCAATCATCTAAAGTATACCACATTTAAACAATTTATCAAGCCTGTTGCGATGTACTTTATCAAAGAATAAAAAGAAAAACAAACAAAAGACCAACAGCAGAGCTAGAAAAATTATTTTTAGGAGGCCGAAATTAAATTTTATATTTTTACGATAGTAAAAATGTTATTTGCACCATTTTGATAGTCATATATATATATAACTTTTAAAAGATTAAATCAAATTTTTATTATTTGGGGGGGAATGCAATTTTACTATAACTAATTTAAATTTTATAAATTATAAAGGGCCTAAATAAAAAAATTTCCATTTTGGGGGGGGGGGGGGGGGGGACAGAACACACATGATACATGATAAAGGGCGATTGAGACAGGCCGGACTCTGATAATTTACCTCCTGTAGAATCAGGGCAAATGAAAACACATCCGCTTTGGTATCATAGTCATAATTTTTGAAAACCTCTGGGGCAACATATCGACCTGTGACAACAACAATCAACATATTTCAGGTTACAGAGAAGAGTTGTTACATATCAAAATGAAGCCCAACATATCCAGATAATTTTTTTAAAAGGACTGCTTACATAATAAGAAGGGGGACAAGTAGAACCAAATAGAAAGAGAACTCACAAGATGTCACTGGACATGTTAGAGGTTTAACTTCTTTAACTGTGAGCAGCTTGCTAACACCAAAATCTGCGACTTTCAGATGTCCTGAGTCATCCCGCAAAATGTTTCTGTCATTCCAATTTCAGGCACGTAAGAGGCGCAGACTTTCAGAAGGAGACAACAATTCTTTTATACAAAACTGAAGTTATTTCTTGGTCATACATACATATTTTGTTAGGAAACGAAAAACAAATATCAAAAAACTTACGAAGGCTCAAGATCACGATGAATTATTGGTGGTCTATTCTCATGCAAATAATTCATTCCCCTACAAAAAGAAGAGGGAAAATGTCAAAGATCTTCCAAGTTCAGCTATTGCAATCTAGCACCCAGTAAAAATATAAATTCTCAATTTCATTCATCTAAGATCAACATGTGCAGTCACATGTATCACCACTAGTTTTCTCTTTACACTAGGCTATCATGATTTCTTTTTTTTTTTTTTTGGTCAAACTAAGCTATCATGATTTCAGATTTTATATTGCCTATCAATATTCTTCACGAAGATAGTGACCATGTAACAGCAAACATACTCATTCATAATTTTCTGTAACTCTCAAATTAAACTGCCCATTTATGACAAGGAAAACAGCTCTCTCCATATGGCATACTAAAGCGATAGTTTATCAAGTCCACTGCAATAATATGGAAACAAACCTTGCAATGTCAAGAGCAAATCTCAGAGCTGTCATTGGTTTCAATGCTCCCTTTCCTTTCAAAAAAGCTCGTAAATCTCCCTGCAAAATAGACAGTGAATTAAAATTTGAAAAGCAAACTGCTAATGAAGCACATAAGCTTAGAGCATATTTTACAAAATCCCGTCATTCATCTGCAATTTTATCATCCCTAAAATAACCCAAAAAAGAGGGAACAGAGATTTGGCTTTGCAATTCATATAAACGAATTATTCAGCATTTCATACACAACAAAAAGAATTTTAACACACCAAGTTTACAACAAGTTTTGAAATCAACTCAGCAAGCCAGGAAATCAGACACAAGTAAATGCATGCAGAAACCATAGATGCTAGAGTAAAACCTTGGGTAAATATTCTGTTACAATCATCATTGGGCTACTCTGAGTTATTGCACCAAGAAATTGGACTACATTTGGATGTCGAATTTTCTGAAATAATGCAAGCTCATCCCTAAATGCACTCCTGAAAAAGAAATCAAATAACATATTTAATGGGAATCGAAGAACCCAGCCTGGTCCAGTGTTTCCAAGCCCACAAGCCACTGCCTCTCCCCCCCCCCCCCCCGAAAAAAAAAAACCCTCTCTTTTCCATGAAGAAGTAAGAAATCCCTGACTTTATGAGCAACTTACACTTTATCCGAATCAGTAATAAGTTCATCCTCGAGCTTTTTTACAGCAACTTGTATTCCTCGCCATGAGGCTTTACAGAAGGTTCCCTGAAATTAAATCACAGAGATGTCTTAAATCATCAGCAACTATGCAAAAGCATAGACTCATCAGATGATGAGTTACTGTTGCATATGCATGCAACTGAAACATGAAGTCACAATAATAGCCTTTTCTTCTTATGTGTATCTTATCAAACTTCAAACCTACATTGCATAGATAACAAAACTGTTTGCTCTATGCAACAAAACAATTGTTTTTTAATGGTCTAGCGACTCCCCATTGTATGCTCAAAGTTACCACCACAACTAGAAGAAACAAAAGAACTCACAGTGCAATAATCCGGCCACTATTTCAAACATTCCAAGCATTATTCACAAACTTCGATAAGCATTACAATGTAACTGTTTCCTCTTTATCAATGCAATGTGGTGAATATTAGCTAGTCGCCAACACTTCCTCAGTTAACCAATAAAACTAATCCTACAGATAACTATGATTTCAGTTGTTATGAAATCATGAACAGTTACTTATTATTAAAAAAAGAGATTACCTTAGTAATGTAGACGCTGTTAGTGAAATCAAGTTCTTTTGGATCTATTTCATACTCCGGGACTTCACGCGCGTGATTTACGTGCATTGGAGCCATCTGTTACCAAAATTCAACGATCAGTATCATTAAAAAATTAGCAAATAAAAAACAATCCAGATCAAAGATGCAAAACTCACCAAAGGCTTTGCTCCATGTTTCTCCAAAAGCTTAATCACATCATGATTCTTATAGTATATAGCATCCGACAGAGGCTATTTCACCAAAAATAAACATAAATTAGGGAAAAAAAATTAGAGAAAAGAACAAAAAAAAAAAAAAATAGGAGGCGATTTTGCTTTTTCGCTTACAGTGCTTCCCCAGCGATCTTTAGAATCCACGGTAGCGCCACGTTGAAGTAGCAAGGAGACGACGTCGTTCTGTCCTTGACAAGAAGCAACATGGAGAGCCGTCCGATCATCGATGTCGCGGAAATTAACGTTGATCCCGGAGTCTAAGAGCTCCCGAATGCCGTCCAAGTCACCTTCGTTGGCTAAATACATCAGCCTAACTCCGTCATCTATATCTTCTCCTTCCTCTTTATCTTTTCCATCGGATCCATCCTTACCTCTCTCCAGCGCCATCGACGATTGCTTCCCTAACATAAACCTCACCACCGCTTTGTTTTCCATCGCTTAAAAAAACAAAAATAACTAGGAAAATCAATAAAATGAGTTACTACTTTTTGCGGTAATGAGTATGATTTTGAATTTGATTGAAGCCTTTAATTAAACGAGATTTTGAAAAACAAAATTAGGATCAAATGAGAGCCGAGAGAGAAAGATTTAGGGGTGGTTTTAAAGAGAGGGAAAATAAAATTAAAAATAAAAAAAATGGGACGGCAGTTGTTGAAGTTTTCAGTGACGGTTACGTCGCGGACTTTTTATTTATTTTCAATTTTTTTTTTTCCTTTCTATCACAATGGGGTGTGTCTTTCACACGCTGCAAACGCGTGAGGGAAGTTGCTGCACAACGGCGCAGGATAAGAAGAAGGTGACTAACTTAAACTTCACGGAGATAATTGCGCACCGAATGTTTGTGGAAAGGGTTAACAACGGGGACCGTTGATGAAACATCTGACGGTTGTCATTTTGATCAGTTGAATTTGACCGCATAATTAAACGCGGTTTATTCTATGCGAGACGGTGTCGTTTTAGTAAATCCATTTTGCGTACCACGTGACGAAAATAATATTTTTGGATAAATCTGTATCCTAAGTGGTCGGCAATTTGAGCAAATTGGTGTCTGCTTCAAGTTTTCATTTCAGCCGCCTTTAGAAAAATTAAATGATTTGATACACATTATTATCATAAGCATATTTCTTTTTAATTTTTTATATTTTTAAAATATGTGTTATTTTATTTACTTCATTTTTAAGAATCTAATTTTTTTATTGATAATGATGTAAAAAACTAATATATTTATAAAAAGGAAATAATAAATTTACAATATTAAAAACTATGATATCTTAAGTTCAAATTTTATATCGATAATTTGTAAGATTCTAATTATGGATAATATTATAAATTATTATATTACTTTTCTTTATTTTCGAGGTCAATCTAACAAGACATATAATGGTCTTAACCCCTCAATTAAAATTTAAAAAATATTTTTTTATCTTTCATGAAAAATTGTAATTTAAATTAAATTATTCTATTTTTAAATGATTTTTTTAGTTTCTTCTTCAAAGATTCTTGATTTTATTTCAATCAAAGTTATATATATATGAAATATGAATAGTGAATAATAAGTCAACATTGCTTAAGGTTGCAACTTGGGGATATGATTGTTATGATTAAGAAACTAAAATATAATCTTGATGGATAAATATGTAATGTATGCTTTTGTGAAAAAATAAATGGATAATTATGCTTTTGGACACTTCTGTTTTTAAAGTATTTTGTTTTAAACCAGAGTGTTATATTGTGAAAACTGGATGGCGTTTTTGACTAAGTAAAGGAATCAACTAATATTCCATGATTATCCAGAGAGAAATAAGTTGTTTTCCTTTGACCTTTTAAACATGGCTTTTTATGTCAATGAAATAAACAATTAGGATAAGTATGAGATTGGAGAATTTTTCTACACTTATCTACTTGCTTTTAATCCTAATGGAATCACTCTTTTTCTCATTGATAATATTGGATTTAATTTCAGTAAATATTATTAAATCATCGTGTATATTTAAATCGGTTCATAAATTTCAAAATATATTAGTTCAATTAAATTTTCAAAGTATCGATAATGTATCAGCCAGGCTCAAGTGTTAAAGATCAATTCAAATAAGATTTACACATAGAATGAATCCAAACTATCCATACAATAAATACACAAATATCTATATTTGAACTGGCATTTAATACCAAAGTTAATAGTAGAGGTGTTCATGGGTCGAGTCTAAGCATAATATTAACATACTTTATACTTACCCAAGCTTGACCCGGCCTGAAATCTGGGCCTAAAATTTTACCCAAATTCGTTTATATTTGCAAAAGATTAATCAAGCCCATTTAGACCTACCCATATTATTATTTTTTAAAATATTTATATTATTTTATTTTATAATTTTATAATTTTTTATTTATTAAAATTTTTTATATAATCATCTTAACATTATTTTAATGTTTACACTATAGTAGCGTTATATATTTAATATAAGTTTATTTTTTTAATGTGTCTTGAATTACATAATATAAGCTATTATAAACTTAAAATGGGTCAAGCTCGGGTCTTAAATGTTCAAGCCCGAGTCCAATCCATATTTTAAACGGGTCTAATCTTTTTATCCAAACCCATTTTTCGAATTTAATATTTTTGCCAAGACAGACCTTCGGGCTTAGATGGGTAACTCAACCCATAAACAAGTCTAGTTAACAGTTAGACTGACGGGAAGAATTTAGTTGATATTATATTTGATAATTTAATTATTGAAGATGGATTTAAAATATGAACCATTGTTTGAGGAGTTTTGATATTATATTCTGTCTTAATGATTTTCCAACTGTATTGGGTGCCTTAAAAGCTGGCTCTTATCAAGGATCCAGGTCAAGCTGTGAAGGCTCAATTTAATTGACCTTTTTAGCTGGGTTTTTTTTCTTATAACATGGCAACATTCTATGTTTCAATGTCAACGCAATTTAGATAAACATTTGAACTCCAGGTCGACTTGGCAAATTAAATGTGTAAATATATACGTGGCATTACTTGGTTGACTTGGCAAAATGCCTAGATGATATAATTATCCATAATTAATACAGTGGAGCGTCATAACTATTTGTAATTACTCAAAACCGGTAAAGGTACATATTTTATATATGTAGGCAATACGACAGTTAGTTTCAATGCTACCAGACCTATTTATTACGGCCGCTCCGTTGGCCCCGGCTCGCTTTGAGTCAGATTTGACAATAATTTTTTTATTATTTTAAGTTAGTTTAATAGTTTAAAAATATTTTAATTAAATTCATTATAAAAATATATTTTTTTGAACTTTTGATTTTTCCTGATGATATAATTTGATTAAAATTTATTTAATCTATGAACACCTCTAATACAAAGAGAGTACAATTAATTCTCTTTATAACAACCTCATTTGTCCGTCAATATGTTACTTGTTATAGAGAGACGGTTGCTATACACCTATAAAAACATATTGTTATAAAGAGATAATTGTTATAAAACTATCATAGAATTTATATCGTGAATTTTCATCGAACAAAGAAAGTGAAAATTAAGTTCAAAATAAAGAAAGAAATCGAGAATCAAATCAACAAAATTAAAAAATGTATAGCAGGCGAATGCAAATATTGCTTTTATGCATATTTTATTTTACATTATTTCACATGATTAATTATGAAATTCATAAAATTAACAAGTTCAATTAATTAGTATAAATTATCAAATTAAATTAATTAATTTATCATGAGTTATTAAATTCAAGTAATTAGTTAATAAGTTTATAAGGTTCCAAATTCATAATCAAATATTTAATTAGGGAACATAACAGTTTATCGAATTAATATCTTTAATTCCACTCGACGAAGATTATTTTCATTTAGCAAAATATGATTAATAGTTTTTTTTTCATGTGAATTTTAAAAGTTTTATTGAAATAATATTTTAATTAAAATAATTTATATTTAATGAATTATAATTAATATGTCTGCTTACATAAAATAGCTATAATTTTATTTAAAATTTTAGACAATATATTATTATAGATAACTAATTAATAAATAATGTACTCAATAACTATGATTATTGTTGTTATGAGTTAAAAACTGTTATACAAAATTAAAATAAAACATCCAAAATCAATTTTACTAAAAATTTAAGTATTATAACAAATAATCATTATAAAATAGGTCTGATCGTATAAACTCGTCATAATTCATATAGAAAAGGAGTTTAGATGGTAAAATCTTAAGTGCTATTTGTATTTTTATATCACTCGGAACAATAGCAAAATCGAAGGGGGTGGTGGTAGTGGCGTTTTCATTTTATTTTTATCAAAATTGTTGTAAAATTATACTTGACTCATCCAAAAAATTTATTTTGATTTCTTAGAATTTGCAATTAAATTTAGTAACATTTTCAATTTAAATGGTTCATTTTATTAGTTTAATTATTTTGATGATTTTTGTATTGATTAGATTAGATTGTAGTATATTCATAATGCAGGTAAAAAATAAAATCATGTAATTAATATATTTATAAGAGGTTGATATAAATATCAAATTAGATGTTGATTAAATGATAAAATATAAATGTGAATAACTAAAAATGCACATAAGATGACACGTGTTAAAAGAAGATTATACTTTTCTTAACCTAAATGTTAAAAGATTCTAAATTTTTTGCAATATCTTCTCTTATCAGAAGACAAGGTATCCCTTTTAACCTCAAGGGATTCTAAAATTCCTATAATATCTTCTTCATCCTCCTATTAGTCTTCTCTCTCAATCTCTATTTTATTTAGAAATTGAGAAATAATTATATAAAATAGAGACATCATATATTATTTACTAATTATTTAATGTCATTTCAGTATTTTTTTTCGTGTCATTAACATATCATATTATTATTATTTTTTTTTTACCTTGGACCTTGAATTTTGAACCTGGTCCAGAGTTTCAATGTATAAAGTCTATAATTGAAGGTTTTAAGTTCAATGATTTAGGGTCTAAAATTTAGGATTAATGATTCAGGATTCAGGATTGAAGTTAAAAAAATTATCAAAATAATGTATCAAAATACAGCGTTTCTGTTTCATGCGATCGAAATCGGCACAAATAGGATGAACCAACACTCCTTCTCCTCATCTTTTTGATATCAGGACACATCAACCAAATCAATTTTAACAAGCTTCAATCTCTTTGAATTGGAGTAAAATTGGGTTTACAAGAATACCTGAGCTGGGCTGATATAAAGCTTGGGACCCATTAAGCTGAACCGACCAGAATTTAATCATTTATATAAACACAAAAGCTCAACAAGATAAGGTTTTATTTTTCATACCAAATCGATCCAACATAGTTTAATCTAGCCAGACAGCAAATATTGAGTTCTAAAGGCATGTGGGTGTCGTGGCCCAGAAATCATGCCTCTTTTCATTCATAAATTCACGATTTGTTGATGCAATTCTCAACACACTATCTTCAACGCAATCAATACATCCTCTATTTTGGTTTTTTATTTTATTTTTACTATTGATAGTAGAAATAATACATGAGGAATGCCTTGGCTAAGGAGCAAATCTGTAGACACCATTAATCATAAAAAGATAAAAGTAAAAAAAATATTTTAGTGTTAATTTACTTCGGTTAATATTATTTTGGTTAGTGATTATGTTTCATATTAATCTTATAATTCATCAAGATTGATTATTTGAGAGTTCGTTATTACCCTTCTTAATAATACCATCTCTAGTTAGAGTTTATATTATTTTAAAGGATAAACTATAAAAATAAGTTACTTTTGTTTACCTCATATTACATTTTAGTCAATTGCGTTATCGTTTTGTAACGATGTGCTCACTCTGCCATTACCTTTCTAATGACTGTCTTATGTGGCAGTTCAAATGGGTTTTAAATGTCAACTTAAATATCCAGCTGAGATAAGAATAAGTTTTTAATCTTTTTTTATGAAAATAGAATACAAATTTTTGCCCTAAAATTTAATTTTATCTTATTTAAAAATAAGCAATAACTAGGTTTTACAAAATTACTATAGAGATATAGGACCAAAGTAGTGAAGAAGACGTTGAACCCAAGTTGGAGTGAGGAATTCATTTTCAAAGTAGAAAATTGGAGAAAATTTTCCAAAATTCAACTATTGCTTCTTTTCAAATAGGAGAAAATTGAGATTTAGGGTAAAATTTTGTAATCTATGTTCATAAAATTTTTTTTAAAATATATTCTCAACCCAGCTACACATTCAAGTTGACATTTAAAATTTATTTGGACTGCCACGTAAGACTGTCGTTAGAGAGGTGACAAAACTTAACGGCAGAGTGACCATTTTGTAACAAAAACGATAACGTAAGTGATTAAAACGTAACATTTGTAATCTGAGATAAACAAAAATGAATATTTTTTTATAGTTTACCCTATTTTAAATGTATCTATTAATTTGAAATTAATATTTGATAATTATTTTTATTACATATTTGATAATTATTAATATATGATTTGTCTGTAAATTTTAATTGGATATATAAAATAATCTATTAAAAAATCCGATTAAAATTTTTTTATTGAAAAAGCGAGATGGGAAATTAAACTCAACTTTTATTTACCTAAATTAATTTTTAAGTATTAAATTTTTTTAAATTTTTTTTCAAATTTCAAACAAACCTTTATATTTAAATGAACCATTTGATATTTGAACATGTTTATAGAATTAATTTAAAATAATATAAAATTAAACTATTTTTCAAGTAAAAAACCAATTACTTGGATTTAATTATTTATTAATGCTTTTATAAATTTAATTAATTCAATTAATGAAAAATTAATTAAAATATTAACCCAACAAATATACGTGCATATAAACAAATTCATTTTATATTGTCACAAGGAAAGACTGCTTAATCGTACACGTATTCTTGTTATTGTCTTCTTCTAGCCGTAATTTCCAAAAGTTTTTTGATAGATAATTTCCAAATTTTGATTTTTTTTTAAAAAAAATAGAAATTTGTGAAAAAAAAGAAATCACAGCGTCGTATTGTCGGTCATTTTCTCCGATGGAATCCCAAAGCTCCGACGAAGAGGATCAGTTCTTCGACGCATTTGACGACTTCCCCTTTTACGATTGCCTTACCTTTGACCAATCAGATCCTTCCACGTCTCACTTACCGTCTACTCTCCGCCGGCGAGCCTTATCTCGCCGGGGAATCTCCTCCAAGGAATCCGGAGGAGAGTCCCTTCCAGAAACTTCCACTCTCGAAGACCACTCCAGAACCAGTTCTAGAGAGCCAAGGTACAATCTTTTCCGCGATTTGAAGCCAAGCGACAACGCTTTGGTGGTAACCGAGTCGCCTCGAGATGGAGTTAACCCGATCCGCGTCCCAGAAGAGAACGCCGGCGTTGAATCCACTGTCACCACCGCAGAAAATGATGAATCACTTGACCAAGCCCGTTACTCCGCAGACTCGAGTGCCGAACTCAGTGAGTCGCTACATTCCTCTTCGAGTTTGCTACTGTTTGTAGCTGGTTTAGTGATAAAGGCAATTGGGTTTCAGTTAAATTTGCTGATTAGCTCCATTACATTACCTCTGTCAGGTATAAGTAGCTTCTACATGTTTATTATTGATCCTTTTCAAGCTTTGAGTCATGGTAGAGCTTATGTAATCACAAAGTTGTCAAATTTATGGAATTCGATTTGTGGGTATTTCAGTCCTATGATGAATGATTGCTTGAACTACCATAAACCTATATGGAACCTCTTGTTCCGATTTGGCTGGGGAACGTTCTGGGCTACATATGTAGGCTGTGCTTTATGTGGGTTATTGTTTACTTCACTTGCTACTAGTGGGATTTTGATGAGGTATTTGGTGGATGAACCATTGGAGAGAAAGGAAATGTTGAACTTTGATTATAGTAAGAGTAGTCCGGTTGCATATGTTCCGATTGTATCTTGTGCCGCCATTGGTTGTGGTGCAAAATGTATGGAGAAGATAAATGTTGGAAATAATGTGGGTTCTCGAGTCATACCGATGGATCACAAATTGAAGGTTACTGTTTCTTTGACATTGCCGGAGTCAGAGTACAACAGATATCTTGGGATGTTCCAGGTATTTGTTTGATTTATGGAATGCCGAGGTTGCTATCATTTTCATGTTATTTTACTTCTGATCATTTATGTTTACATTTTATACCTAGAAACCGATTTTATGGTGTAATTTGTCTTGTCATGGCATTCGGAGTGATTGTTGATCTTAATCATCAAGTGAATAGGTTATTATTTCCACGAGCCACTTACCTCTTGAGCAGGGGAAAATGTATAGCCAGTATATTTGCCTAAAATGATAGTATTGCTAAAGTCATGATTCAGGGAATATTGGAGTTTGCTGCTTCTTATACTAGCATGTCTAATAGGTTAGTGTCAGCCTGATACCGTAAGAGAGTTCTAGAATAAGTTGGGTCATCTTCCAGTGATTTATCCATTGCGTCTAAGTCACTTGAACTAAGAGTCATAGACCACTTTCCTCTGCTCTACAACATTTCTATCACATATCTACTAAATTATGTACTATAGCAATTGCAGTTGGTGATAATTTGGATGAAACCGAGTCTAGAAACAGGCTATGAAATTTTGGTAACAAGTAAAGATGGCCATTTCATAGAGGGTGGCTTCTTCCTGAGTAGTGAATGGCATTTAATTTAATCAGTAATTTGACTCTTAACTTTGGGAAAACAAATTTGCATTGATGAACTGTCCTGCAACTTTGTTCTTTTTGAAGGTCAGGGTAGATTTCTTGTCTGTTAATGGTGAAACTCTTGCCAGCTCAAGCCGTCATTGCATGTTGAAATTCAAAAGTGAGCCTATCCGGTTTCTACTGACAGTCTTCAAGATTGCTCCTCTAATCACTGGCTACAGTTCAGAAACCCAGATTTTGAATCTGAAGATTAGAGGTTTGCACGAAGGAGCCATGCCTACTGCTTGCTTAAGGGTAGTACTTGAACAACGAGCGGAGTTCAGATCAGGTGCTGGTATTCCTGAACTATACGATGCATCCCTCATCCTTGACTCAGAACTACCTTTTTTCAAAAGAATGATATGGTATTGGAGGAGAACTATTTTTATATGGCTCAGTATGACATTGTTTACCACGGAGATACTGGTTACTTTAGTTTGTTGTAGACCTTTACTCATTCCAAGAACACGAATGAGAGATGGTTCTACCAGGAGCATGTCTACACAAAATAGTCGACAACCACAGATTTGAAGTGTTCTGGAGTTTAAGGTAATAATACATGAAACTCAACTGTTTTTTATGTAGTTGATGAGTTGATTAGTGGTTGCATAGATGATGGAAATAATGAACATTTGTCTCACTCTCTTACTGAACACGACCCGTTTTAGTCTTTTAGTTGCCATGTTCCGTGTTTAGGATAGAACACATGACTCGGAATTAGATTTTTTCAATATCAATAGGTTACTGAAATGTCAAAAACCTCATGCCATACAGGAATCTCGTGCTTGTTGAAGGAGGAGAGGCTTCCTCAATTTGAGCAACCTTTCCAAGGGGATGCATACCATGAAATATGCATGTGGAACATGCATGATACATGTGATCTCAACTAATCCTTTTAATTTAATTTTTAATCTTTAAAAGGCTTGAAGGTTTCGTTTCTTCACACCACATGATATAAGAAAGTTATTTTGCATTCTTACTTTTCTGAATTCACATAATTTTGATGATGTAATAAAGAACCATTTTGATGGTTTGGATAAGAAGATAAGTTTCAAGTGTCTACATGGAAGAAATTTCCAAATTAATTCAAGCAAATCATGGTACTGGGAATTTAAATCAACTGTTTTCAGGACTTGGAATTTAAGGGAGAAAGAACAAAGGATCAATGCAAAACTACTGGGTCAAATTCTATAAAAGGTCCTTGTAGTATACGTTTTTGGCTGATTTAGTTTTTCTTTTATAATTTGATCATTTATTTCTAGTTTGTTTATGTTTAGATATATGTATTTTTTGTCTTGATGACAACTTTTTCAATTAATTTCATTAAATAATTTAATGTAATAGTGACATTTTTTTGTATAGTTGGATAAATATTATTAGTAAATTTTTTTTGGTTACTCAATTATACCCAACTATTTGACTTTCTTTTTTTGACACAATGTGTATATATTTATATGGAGGGTTAAAATTTTTAGAATCAAGACTAAATTAACATAGTGTATAAATGTCAATGGTTAAAATTTTTATTATGTCAATTTTTATCTTTTCTACATCCACCATAAAAGAAAAAATCGAATGGTTCGGTTATTATTTTGTATTTTTTCATAATTAAGTGATTAAAAGAGAAATTAATTAATAATTGAGTGACTATAAGTATAGTTTATCCTTTTTTAAATGTGTTTGAGAATGTAACATATACCTCAGAAATCTTTTGTAAAATTTGATGAAAATACAGCAGAAATGAGCCAATCTCATTCATTCATTCTCAATGATCAGTACATTCCTATCTTTGGTTTGCAATATCAATATGATCCAATTCTATCAAACACTATTATATAGTTCTGATTTACACAAAACAAAGCAAACAAAAGTAAAACCTCCTTTGGTTCCTACCCTATAGTACAATTTAACCAGAATTACGAGAACTCTTGAGGAAAGAAGCACTCTTGGTTATCTCCCTTAATGGCTTGTCTGTGTACCTCACCATGTTATAAACCCATGCACCTGACACTGCCCCAAGTGTTGGTGACATCAGATATATCCATATCCCCTTGTAATGATTTGACACGATTGCAGGTCCCAAACTCCTTGCTGGGTTCATTGATGCTCCTGTAATTGGCCTGTCCAAACAGTATCTTAAATTATCAGCACAGAGTTGTAGTGTTAAAAATGATTAATATAACTTTTAGTCATTGGACTTAGCCATTAGGTCCATTTTGGTATTTTCACTTTTTTGTCCATTTTTTTACCTAAACTTAGTAACCCTAAACCATAAAACCCTAAACCCTTAACAAATGTAAAATTTTGATGATATGACACTATGATATCGTGCCATTTTATCATTTGAAATTTTAAAAAAATATATTTAAAAGTGATGAAATGACACAATCACGCCATAATATTTTGAGGAATCTAAGTTTTGGGATTAAAACAGACTTCATTGTCAAGTCAAGTACTAAAGTTAATTAAAAAATAGTATGGCGAGCCTAAAATAGGCTTGAGTTAGTCTTTTGCAAATAGACAAGTTTGAATAAAATTTTAAGCTCATATTTTGGGTCAAGCCAAGCTTTGGCAAAAATAAAGTATATTAGTATATCCAACCTGAACCCGACCCATCTCATGCACAACTCTAAATTGTAGTAGGCCGAGAAAATTAAGGGGAAAATGTTTAAATACCCAGCAAACATCACATTAATCAGCACAGTGGCACCAATGGCAAGTCCAGCAAGTTCTCCAATCTGCCATTAAAAGAAAAAAAAAATGGGTGTTTAGAAACCAATCAGAACATGATTTGTGTTAACTTAAAACAAAGGTTTAATGTCGTTTCCAATAAAGATAAGATTTAAAATTGGGGAAGTCCCTCTCATTATTAACCCCTTTTTTATTCCATTTACTTTGGAACATATTAGGCAAATTAAACTAATCAATGATATAATAAATATTTGACTGTTTGAATCATTCGATTCCATTCCCATCATCTTCAACCTCTAGCCTTGGTTATACCAAAAAATAAAATAAATAAACATTGATAGCATACTTACAGCTCTGTTATCAGTGGCAACACCAGATATAATGAACATTAGGTAAAAAGTAATGATGAACTCGATCCCAAAAGCCTGCAAATCGGACCCTTGCGGCGATGTTCCGGCAAAGACATCATGTGGTCCGCTAAATAACAACCGAAGTGTACCAGCTGCTAGTGTTGATCCAATAACTTGAGCTAATACATAAGCAGGGACCTAAAAATAAAAAGACCAATCAAATTAAGAGACTTGCAGAACCATTGGCTAGGATACCAAATTTCTTTTTACCTGTTTGAGAGGAAATCTTTTGCAGGTAGCAAAAGCAATGGTGACAGCAGGGTTGAAATGAGCACCAGAGATGTGACCTAAGGAGTAAACCAAGACCATTACAGCTAATCCCCATACTATGGAAATCCCTGGTAATGATACCACTTTCTCATTGTTTACATTCACCACCACCGCTGCACAACCCGCAAATATTAAGAAGTACGTGCCTAACACCTCTGCCATTAGCTGCAGATTCGGATGTAAAACAAAACCATCTTACCATCATCATCATCGTGATATTTATGTATGTATGTATGTATGTAGAGTTACCTTTTGAATGAAGGGTACAGAGAAACCCAGGTCAGAATCTTTTCTTTTTGGAGCTGATGAAGGAGGAGGAGGATGACTGGTTTCACCATTAACATTCAAAACCACTTCATGGTTTCCATTACACCCAGAAATCTCCGCCATGACAACAACAAAAAGAAAAACAGGGGAAGGGGACAAAAGACAGAGAAAGATTGTTTCTTCTGCCACGCTTTGGTTCCTCAACAATCAAATTTGTCTACCTACGAAAGCAAAAGCCAATTTAAAGGTCAAAAACAAAAACAAGAGAAATTTTTTATCTTTCTAGTCTAAGGTCACATCTTGGTTAAAACATAGAAATTATATCGGTGACCCCAAATTTAAAATCTCTTAAATTGATTATCAGATATGTATTAATATTTTTTTATTTTAATTTAAATTTTTTTTATAAAATTTTATTATAATGAAATCTTTAAATAAATTCCATCAGTTAAATACAAACTTCCTGGTAATATAGAAAAATATGGGTTTTATATTGTTTAAGTCTTATATTTATCTTTTTTTGGTGGACTTAGGAGGATAAGGTTGAAAAATGTGACTTTAATAGAACTTTATGAACAGAGAAGACATTAAAGGCCGCTTTGATTCATGTTCTAAGTTCAACCACCCACCGGTTATACAGAAAATCATGAATGCCATCCTCTAAAATGGGTCAAGTTTTCTTTAAGATGGGCCAAATTTTGTTATTGCTTTTTTTTTTTTTTCGAAAAAGTTCACTTAGATTAAAACATTCAGATAAATTGGGTTTTTATTATTCATAAAATCTGTAAAAATTGTATTTATTTTCGATGAAATTAGGGTTTCGAATAAAATTATATCATTCGCAGTACTTTTGTAAAAGCTGATTGATAAGTTCTTAAGGTAATTATGTTCCGTGATATATGATTTATACATGGTTGAAAGTATGCCTTTTTTTTTTTTTTTTTGTAGTTATATATTGTTGACTGCTTAAATATTTTAATTTGTAAATTATTTAAATAATTGTTACTTAATTTACAAGGAGAATATGTGTCATGATTCAACTAAGAATAATTTATAATCAACTCCTCTAATTGTAAGCCAAAACATATGTATGTACTTTTATAATCAAAGGCTTTCAGATACATATATTTGTTACAAACAAATAAACAAATTTGATTTTGGATCAGATTTTCCATGATTGTTTTGCTGTTTATGTTTGGGATTTGTGGTTCTTCCTCCTAATAACGTTGTCTCTAAGTTTCAAACTCATATTCTCTTATTGGGAGTGTAATGGGGCTTACCACTGCATCCAATACTTATTGTTATTAAGCACATTATTCAATCACTATATTATGTCACAACCACAACATGAATGAAAGAAAATATTTTATGTTATACTCCTTCGCCGCACAGGAACATGTCAACGCCAGACGTATTGTTGACTTTCACGTTAACTCCATCTGAAGTAATGCCTCAATAGGCCATTCGCCCTCAATACCTTTGGGTAAGACCACCCATTCCTCTCAGAGGGAGGCATTTACCCACTTTTTAGGTATAAACATTTCCCAAGTGTGAATGCACGCACTCTTAATATGATAAGGAGTTCATTTAGGTATAATAACCTAGTACTGAAAAAGGTCCCATGATATATGCTCGTGAATATTCTTTACGCATTTGGTAAGATTAAATGCTTATCTGATCACACCACATTATAGGACAAGAGGACTTCTCTTATAAAAACCCTTCCAACAATGAAGAAAGAATTGACCTTTTGTGCCTTAGGCTTACTTTGAGCACCTCTTCCTCCTCCAACAATCAGCCTGTCCTCTTGTCTTTGTTTCGACTCTTGGTCTCTTTATATGAACTGACCTCCTCTGTGCCACTGTGATCCCTTTTTTTGTCCTCCTCTCTTGTTGTACCACCGTGTATCAACATTTTATTTAAATTTTATTCAATAGTGATTATAGATGGACTAATCAAGAATTTGTATATAAATCTTATTAAACACATATTCAATACTCGAATATATATTTTAATAATTTTATATAAAAATTATATAAATGAATGAAAAGATAATAACACCGTCTTTATATTATTATTAATCATTTAAAAAAAGTATATTAACTTTTTTCAATTGAATTGATACTTAATTATTTTGAATCACATATCTAACATATATTAATTTAATTATCATATTTAATATAATAGAATTCATAATTTCCGACTTATAAGACCCACCAAAACATCATGGCCAATCACTGCTCTAATCATCACTATTTTCATTCTATTAATTTCCAATAATTAATGAAATATGAAAATTTTGAAATAATTTATTGCTTAAAAAATTAACCCTCTGATTATGGCGGTTTTCTACGATAGGCATTGAAAGTGAAAGGGAATTCTCGATGGTTTGAATTAAACTCTAAAAAATATTAAATTAAAAAAATGTGTAAAATAATTGAAGCTTTTATTTGTGAAATAAAAAGAGAACTAAAATATTTTACCCACCAAAATGATCTCATATTCCATCATGGATTACGTGAATGATCATAATCATGTTTACATTTGAACAAAGAAAAAAAATCATGTTTACGTTATGACCTAATCATTATTGCTGTTATTTAATTATTTCTTAAATAAAGACTATAAAAATGAATTTTGTTTTGATCTAATTTGGCATTTGGATATGTAGTTAATATACTAATTAGGTTAGTAATCCTCTAAATTATCAACATTATTTAAAAAAAATTTATTCACGTCTTGTGTTATTTGTTTTGTAACAGATTTGGGGCCTAGTGACCAGCACAGTAATAATATGTGCCAATTCAGAATCACAAAGGAACACGTGAAAGAAGGGAGCTAAAAGTATCGATCGGGAGACTATGTGCATTTTTAGTAGTAACCACTGGTATCATATAAAGGGAAATGGTTGTAACATAATGAGTATTCCGGTTGGATATTCAACATTCTCTTTCCTTCTATCTCTTCTTTTCCTTTTCTATTATCCGTTTTCAATATTCTGCAAATTTGAGCTAAATTGCTGGAAAGTTCCTGACATTGGTGCTTTCGTTGAGAGTTATGGAGACACGAGCACAAGAAATGATGTGTCAATTGCAAGAGTCTCATTCAAAGCATGATCAGATGTTGACCTCCTTCAATCCAACGTGGTAGCTCAGAAAAAGATGATGGAAGCTCAACAGAAAACCTTGCAAGATGTGGCTTCCCAGATTTTTCTTTTGAATTCTCAAATGGTGCAATTGTCTAAAATCATTGGTGATGCTGGTGGGTTAGGTAAGGGCTCTAAAAATTGAGGAAAAGTGCAAGTAAAGGAAGAGATAGAGGATGAATTTCCTTTTCCACCTAAACCTACGTATGTGGAGTTACCCTTATTCACTGGTAAGGATCCTAAAGATTTGATTGCATCAGCACATAACTTCTTTGATTTTTACGAGATAGAAGACCACTATCGAGTTACGATGGCATCATTTCGTATGGAAGGACTAGCAAAGAAATGGTTCCAATGGATGCAGAGAAGGAGACAATTGTGACCAATTACAGGGTATGAAAATGCAAATATGACCAATTACAAGGTATGATATGCAAATGTGAATGATACAAGGTATGTTAATACATATGATTGATGCCCATATGAGTAAAACGTTAAGATACAATTGGCATGCCAATAGGGTCATATGTGCACTTGTATGAGATACTTGACGATATGGAGATTATGATAGGCTATTTTGAGATCCAACATTTGTTGCGGATCATCTAGTAATCTTTGTCTCTACGGAGACTTCGGTATGGTGGAGGGATGTATTTGTATATGTGTATACATTGATGCCTACAGGTTTTTGCACTTCGGTGCTTTGGTGTAGTGTAGTTTATGCTCTTACGAGCTACCTAGATGTGGTGTAGTTCACCCGCATATCTGAATTCGTTTTATTAGGGTTCCATTGGGCGAAACATTGAATCAAACTTGGAAATTGGAGAAAAAAATTAAACGAATTGAATTTGATAAACTCATATGATATGTGATTCAATTGAAATGGTATAGATTTGTAGATTAATGATAGAATATGACACTGAAATGAATATATGTGAATTTGATACAAATTTGGTGATGCTTTGAATTATGCTTATAATGATTGATGCACATGAATACTTATGTTTATATGCTCACCTTGTTGTGGCCCTAAGTGTCATGCCCTAGCTAAATGTATGCCAAAACTTTTAATAGTTAGCATGCTCACCTATGAGCAAGGTAAGTGTTGTAATTTTCATTTGACCTTACTAAACATTAAATGCTTCCTATCGTTGTTTTTCCTACATATAAATTCTCGTTTTGTGGAACTCACCAAGTTAGATTAGTGCGGATCACACCCTATCATCAAGACGGTAGAAATGTGTTTATTTTGGAACCTAAAATTGTGGCATGTCTATAAGGTTTTAGTTATGTAAATGGTCATTCCCTAAATGTCAATGTCAAGGTTGAATGTGTGGCTATGGTTATGTTTGTGTTTGGCTTGATATGTGGCCTAGCTATGATTAATCTTGTTCATGAGTTATGTGCCATTTAGGCAATTGGTTCCAAAGGTTTCATATGCTTAAGTTTCATAATTGGCATAATAAGATGATTTGGTGAACTTGGTATGAAATTGCATTGTAATGGTTGTCAATATAGGTGATAACATATTAATTTGCATGTTATTTCGTGTTTAATTCGATTTATTTCTGAATTGATCCCTGCTAATTAATACTTTTATGTTTTAATCTTGTTAGGAATGCAATTGGAACACTAAGAGACAAAAACAAGCAGAAAAGGATCAAATTGAAACAAAATCAGTAAAATGAGGCCGAATTAAAAGTGTGGAGAAAGCCAAGGACTCATCAGAATTTTTGACTTTGTAAAAAGCCAAAAATAGAAAAATTCTTATTTTATCTTTGATTTTATGTTAAATTAGTTAAGGCCAAAAATAGTAAATTTTATGTATATAAATAGGGCATTAGTGTTCTTTGGAAATTCATCACTTAATTCTACATTCCTACTTCAATTTGGAATTAAATTATTCTCTTTTGTCTTTCAAATTGGCGTGAGCATACTGCTACTTCCATTTGCATTTTTCTCACTTTTACAAAATTGGGCTAATTTCTTTTCAAGTCCTTTCTATTTTTTTATTCACCATAATCATCAAACCACTTTCCAAAGTTTACAAAGCATGAATAATTTCATGCTTCACTAAGTTTCATCTTAACCTTTGGCCGATGTTCCTTCCGGTCGGGAATCGTGAGATATGAATTCGTGCTAAAAATCCTTCCAATTGGTATTCATTTTTTTTCTTAAGTATCGGGATAGACCAATCATCCCTTAAAGTTAAACTCGATTTCAAGTCAAAGTGCACGTTGGGTTGGAGTCGTGTTTGCTGACAGTTGGAGAAACGAGTCAGTCGTGCTATATTCGGATCTTCGAGAACAAATCAAGGAAGAAGTGATCGGGTTTAAATGACCCACGCTGTTGAGGCTGTTAATTCGAGTTGGGTTCTTCAGAACGCAAGGTTGCCGAAATCTTAAATCGGGAACTCGTGTATCTCGATTAGATAATCAGTAAGAGTTGGTTTGCAGGTCGTACTGGGACCAGCTACGAGAGGAAGAATTGGTGGTTAAGACTTTCTTAACTGCTATAACCAACTTATCGTTGGAGGAGAAGATTAATTTTCGAGAATTGATTCTTGATACAGAATTTACTGAGTCTAAGGCTAAGACTTATTATTTCTGTTTGCAAAATTTTGAATTTATTTCCCGAACTAAATTTATTTCTAATATTATTTAATTATTTATTTACGCTGATAAATTATTTACTTTCTAAACATTCTCGAAACCTCCCGACTACTTGTTTATTTTTGTTACAGGTACGTTTCGAGTCGTGGGCACGACTCTTGCCACGACCTTTGACACAACGAACATTCTGTTCATAAGTAAACACAGAAGTTGATTATAACATCCAATCCCTGTGGACTCGACCCTACTACTACTATTTACTACAATTTAGTGTTATTTTTGTAGGAATTATTTTTGGTGGTTTCGATGCTCATCAATAGGTCACCAAAATTGTTTAATATGCGAAATGATAAGTTGAATTTAAAGGGGATTGAAATTGTTGCATTCTGCCTACAGAGTCACAACACCACCTCACGGATATCGTGGCACTAGTTTAAAATGGTTAGAAACTTATAGTAGATTGTCTGTAAAGTCACAACACCAACTATCATCGTCGAGACATTGAACCCTGATGTTGCGACGCCAACTTGATGAACTTTGGAAACTTTACATTTTAGTCCCTAAGTTGTAATGCATGCCTATTATTTTGGAGGTTGCGACATCACACCCCTAATGTCGCGACGCCAATCCAAAATATTTTAAAACTTTACATTTTAGTCCTCCAATGGTCTCGGGTTATCAAAAGAGCTTTCATAAACTCATATAAACCTTAATACAAAATAATGTTATGATATAATGGTCATGTTAATGAATTTAAATTGTTGAATTAATGGAAATTATGTTATGATTAAATGTAATTGCTCCAACAATGAATGTAACATCCTATAGCTCAGACTCGACTATTAGGTCGGGCAATGAGTGTTATAGAAACCATGTAAAGGTAGTCCAAATCAACAGTTGACTCATTTGTCGCTACTGTGAGGAACTGAAGTAAGAATGCAGAATCATATAGCAATATTAGATTGCAAGGTCAAGTTATATGAAAATTAAGTTGTAACGCAAGTGTTGGTACAATGGGATAGTACAGATGGTAGCCAAGCTACATATGAGGATGAGGAGGAATTTCTGAAAAATTTTCCAGCTTGGAACCTTGTGGACAAGGTTCCCTTACCAAGGGAAGGCAATGTAACAGAATTGGGGCCTAATGAGTAGCTCGTTTAGCAACATGTACCAGCTCAGAATCACACAGGAACTCGTGAAAGAAGAGAGCCAAAAGCATTAGGAGACTATGTGCGTTTTTATTAGTAACCACTAGGATTATATAAAGAGAAATAGATGTAACAGAACAGGTATTCAAGTTGGTTATTCATTATTCTCTTTTCTTCTATCTTTTCTCTTCTTTTTTCTATTCTCTGTTCTTTAATATTCTACAAATCTAAGCTAAATTGTAGGAAAGTTCCTAACAATTTATTTGGGTAAACTACACCTAATGTTACTAAACTATTAGTAAGTTTATGTTTTGGTCACTCAACTTAAAAAGTTACAAAATTATCACTAAACTATTCAAAAGTTTTATTTAAGTCTCTGAGTTGTTAAGTTTTTTTTTAAAGTCTAGCTAACAAGCTCCAAGTGACAATTAAATGATCAGTACAGTGGATCAATACGCATAGAAGAATAGAAGAACATACCTTATATCCAAGTCGATCTGACGTTAGTGTCGGAGATAGAAGAATAAAGTTGTTGGGATTTTGGTTCACAGACTCATGATGTTTAAATTTGTTTCATGAAAAATTTGAATTGTAGAAGAGAAGGGAAAAGAGAGCTTTAATTTTGATTGGTACAAGCGGTGCAAACAGAAAAGGACATACAACAACGATTTTAATAACCCAGTGACTCAAATAAAAATTTTCAAATAGTTTAGTGACCATTTTGTAACTTTTTAAAGTTGAGTGACCAAAACGTAAATTTATTAATAATTTAGTGACCTTGGATGTAATGTATCGTATTTGTTTTTATATTAATCACGTAAGCATAAAAAAACAAAATAGATATGTGAAAATCTTAAACACTATAAAATATTAATAAAAGTGTGCCTATAAATCATTTTAATAATTTTTAAACACATAATATTATATTTCATCTCTTATTTTGTATCACTAATAACCCATCGTCTTCAGTATCATATCCATGTCGGTCATATTGGTTAATATGTACCATTTTAACCAATAGAGGTTGGTAAATGCGGAAGATTTGTTACTGGGCTCGCTTCAGAAGATACCTTAATAAATAAATAAAAATTGCAACTTGATCTCTCAAAACTTTATAATTTAATTTTGCCCCTAAAATAATTTTTTAACTTCACTCCTAGTTACCCTAAACCGGTATCACATAATTTAAGTTTAGTTCAAATTAAAATTTCAATGTGTTTCGTTCCGCTTCGACCAATACTGGCCTATACCATTATCATAGGTTCGTACTAATTGGCACAAGATTTTGATATTTTAGTCAATTTTCATTTTTTTTTGTCTTAACTATTTTTTATTTCTTCATAATTACATGCAAACTATAAATACATAAATGAAAAGGTATTTTAAGAATACCGATAAATTTTAAGAATACCGATAATTTAAAAAAAATACACACGTATCAATAACAAAAATAAACAATACATCTACTGATACAACACAATAACCTTCACCTAATCTCATGGGTGAATGTAACTAAAATGGAGAATTTTGGTTCAACCTCTTTAAGAATTATTAAATCATAATTTACACGAAAACAAATTTCTATTTAATCATTTAAAAAAAATGAAATCATAAACTAAAACACGATAAAATTATATTTTAATCTCTTAAAATACTATAATTCGATTCCAACCTCTTCTAAAATAATTTCTATATTTGCCCCTGGCCTAATCTCATTAACTTTTTTTATAAAATGATGATAAGTGTGAAAGGGATTTGCATTTTTCTCATAATAATAAAGAGGATACCAAAAAGAAACCATAGAAATAGAAATTAAAAGCACAGCCAGTCCAACTTAGCTAAGGGAAAATCCAACCAAAAAGATACAGTGGGAGTGGGTCTCCACTCACCAGCATTTCATGCCCATATTTATGGAACTTATAACCAATTCATTGACTATACCATTATCTATGCAATATTCAATGCCACTACTTTTTTAATTTTCTCCTTAAGTCAACTTCACTACATTTTGATCCTTCTTTTTTGCATGAAATTTCCACTTCAAGAAGAAAAACACTAACACCAACAGTCAAAAAAGTGAAGGTAAATATAGTTGAAAATGAAAATAAATACCTTTTTATATGCATGCTCTAATTATTAAGTATTGTAGAATTATTTTGCATTGAATTTAAGTAGAAGCCCACTAAGTATTTCAAGTGCTAATCAATGAAAATAATATATGAATTATTATTTGGTATATTAGAAATATATATATTTTTTGAATAATTTTAATTATAAGTCCTGATTATATCTATTTTTTTTATACAATACTTAGAACTATCCATAGCTCTTTCTTTACCCATAAATAGGAAGATAATTCACTTCAATGCACTCGAACCCACATCATCTTGCACTGGCAACAATGCTCATGCCAATTGAGCTAAGCTAGTCTATAAGAAATATTTTAATTTCAGAAGTAGAGTTTAAATACCGCTTTTTCTTTCTTAATTCTTGAATTTTTTATTTTTTTATTAACATAACTTTGTGTGTGTGTGTTTCAATGCGCATGTAAAACTTCCTATCTCTACCATTGATTGTAAAATACTCACTTAGCTTTCTTTTCTTCTATTCATAATCATAAGCTTCTTGCTCTGTTTAATTATGGTTTCAAACCCTCTACTATGTTCAAACCAGAAGTTAATCCATTTATTTTTGATTTGATATAATTTAATCTTTCAACTTTTACAATGTTATTAGTAATTTTAAATTGATAATACCAGTAGTTATTATTTTCAAAGTAATGATGTAACTTTTTAAAAATAACTTTAAACATTTGGTTGCTGTGTAAATTTAGTATCAATTGAATATGATTGATTGAGTTTTTTAGGTGACCTTGATTGTACGACCAAATAATACTTAAAACGAAATTTCACATCATCAATTAATAGAATAAATCAATAAAACTATTACCAATTTAAACCTACTTATAACATTATAAAATCAAAAGGAATCAAGTTGCATCAAATTAAAGAAAAAGAATTATATCTCAAATCTCAACATAGTAGAGGGACTAAAACCAAGATCATACTCTTTCTCTATGGGCATTTACCACATCCATTAGCTTATGTTCCCTTGAATCATCCTTTTCACATTGGTTTCGCATTCACTTAGAAAGTCCTTAGAAATTATTATTTATAAAATAAAATTGTTATGATAAATTTAAAAAAAAGTATAAATGGAACATATGAAAATTTTAAATTTTCACTTGTGAAATAATAAATAAAGAAACATTCATGTTCCTTATGATCACCCCATTATTTGGGTGTCGATTAGAATGGTTTAAGATGTGGGAGGATAACGACAACATTATTTGGTTTGACTTTAAATTTGACTAACTATACCCATTATTCAAAATTAATTATACTTAAATTCCATCTACCGTGTTTATGATGTGGGAGAAGAATGCGAAGATTCATACGATAGAGGACGCAAAGAGAGAAAGTATGAAGGAGAGACATAAAGTTGTTCTCGATACTAGGGGTAAGTATTTGTAGGTGATGATGATGTCTCTTAACCTTAGGTCTTGACACGTGTATAATGTAAGTTCTATGTTGGTCGGCCATTTAGGGAGCAATCTAATTCTCTAGGTAAGCAGTGACAGAATAGAGCTGATTAGTCGAGATTTCATATGTAAACTATGTAAGAAAAATTCCAACATCTATCCTTGCCAAGGTGGACTATAGGAATTTCACATATTACGCATGCATGTTTGTAAAGTTCAGATTCTATGAGATGTTGTTACTCCTAGTGAAGTGCCGACTTGCAAAATTGCGTTGTAATAGGATAAGGCCGATAAAACCTACATAAGATAGATACTCATAAGTCATAGCTAGAGTTGTTATCCGAAAAATGGGTTTGGGCAAAAAAATGAGTCGGGTCTCCAATAAGTTTTTTTGTCCAGCCCAATTCGAATTTTCAATTAAAAAAACCTCTGCTGTTTTTGCTGTTGTTTTTCCACTTTTTACCATTGTTTTTGCTACCGTTTCACAATTATGTTGTACTATTTTGTTGTTAATATTTGGATATTGTATAACACTTATTTTATTATTAATTTCGCTACTATTTTTGAGGCATTTGCTTGTTAATTACACTTATCTTAGTGTTATTTAAGTATAAAAACTTTTTTAAATTTATTTTCAATTTGTTGGAAAGCATTTATTTTAATATTTTTAGTGTATTTGGTGTATTAAATTTGTTAAATTTTTTATATAAAAATAAAATTAAAAAAATTAATATGGGTTGGGCCTGGCCGAGTTTTAGTATTTTTATCTGGATCGGGCTCGTGCAAAAATTTAGACCCATTTTTCGGACCCAAGCCTAACAATCAGAGCTAAAATTTTGTTAAAACCCAACCTAACCCAACCCATGAACAACTCTACTTATAACAAATTATGTGTTATATTAGTTTCTCCTATTAAAAGAAAATGTTTTGGTTAGTCACAAAAAATATTAGATTAGTATTTATCAGGAACTAAACTATTAAGCGTTGCAACTTTGTAAACCTTTGGGCCTTCCCTTTGTAAAAGGCCCAACGCATCTATTTAATCAAAGTAGCATGAGAGTTTATATAATATATTACCATAAAAAAATAAAACTCAAATAATAACTGTTTTTTTAATAATTCAGATATGATCTTTTTGACACAATACTTGAAACTATCCATGGCCCATTCCCAATCTATAAATAGGAGAATAATGCGCTTTAGCGCACTCGAACCCACAATCTTATTGTATTGACAACAATGCTAATACCAATCGTATTAAAACTCATTAACAAAACTCAAATAATATTAACCATTATACCAATATACATATCACGTGTGCAAATGGAAATTACTTTAAAAATACAATAAATTAAAGATTTAATATGTGATTTAAAAACTTATAATAATATGATATGTACATATGTACGAAATTTCAATAAAATAAAGGCATTTAAATTTTAAATAAAAAATTAAGATAAATAAATAGATTTGATAAATAATATTAAATGCATCTTAATTACTTTTTCTCATGTTTTACCATGTTTTTATCAAAATTAAAACACCATGATCAAACTTATAATAATATCTTGCATTAAAATATTTTATTAATTTTGAGGGATATGTTTATAATTTTTTAAAAGATAAATTTTAGGTTTTTTTAATTATTTTATTTCACTGTCTAAATAAAATGTCACGCGGGTCAATAAAACAGATATAAAGAGGAATTTAATTTTTCATAAAAATACGCAATTATCTTTAAATTTATTGACAGTTAAGGTCCGATTATATTGTAATACCAACCCAAATTTACTCAATTAAATGGATATGAATCAGAGTAATTTATGTGTAAAAAACAGATTTGATTTCTAAATATGGATTCCAGCTTCGACTCTCTAACCAAAATCCAGTTATAGTCTGTTAACATCGAAGCAAAATTTAAAAAGATCTTTACCATATTGTTTTTCCTTCCTTTTAATGTCGCTTCAATTTTCCGTAAAACAAATGAGTTTACTTTCTCGGCATCTAAACCCGACTCAGAAGTCAGAACCGATCATGATGTTATCCGAGAAGCCAAAAGAGCCCATCAGCAAGCGCCAACAACTGCACCACATTTTCCATATACGAAGGTGTTTTTCAGGTAAAAAGAACAACAACGCCAATTCCATCACCATCTTCGCATCGATAAACAAGTCCTTTGTTAAATGTACCCATCAGCTCACCAAGGTTTTATCGGTGCTCGCCCGTAAAGCAACCCCATCGTGTCGCATTAAGGGATTCGAGGTTATCGAAAAGAAAGACAAACCCCAGTTCGATTACGTCGATGTTAAAGCCGTCCGTCCCGCACTTCAACTCCAATTCGAGCCATGTAGTTTTAACGTCTTGCCTCTACCGACACCGTTTCTTGTTTTACAGCGGAACTTGCTTCCACCGTTGGGACCGGATAAAAAAGGGACCATCGTGCTTGACTTGGATGAGACATTGGTGCATTCCAGACTCGGCCCGCCTCCGCCGAGGTACGATTTCGCGGTTTCGAGGGTGATGGACGGAGTGACGATTTATTTCTACGTGTTTAAACGGCCTGGGGTCGACGAGTTCTTGGAGATCATCAGCAAGAAATATGAGGTCGTCGTTTTCACGGCGGGGCACAAAGCGTACGCGTCCAAGGTGATCGACACGCTCGACCCTACAGGATTGATATCGCATAGGTTTTATAGGGATTCATGCAAACAAGTGCGGGGGAAATTCATCAAGGACTTGTCGGAGATAGGGAGGGACTTGAGGAAGACTGTCATCGTCGACGATAACCCAAAGTCGTATTCATTGCAACCGGAAAACGGGATACCGATCAAGCCGTTCTACGGCGATGAGCTTTGGGACAGGGAATTGATGAAGTTGGCCGGTTTTTTCGAGAGATGCGATGTTTTTCAAGACATGAGAGACGCTGTGAACCATTATCTTGGAGGTGCTAAAGATTAACACGAGCTCCACATTTGTTTGGTGAAGCAGTGTTTTAGAGCTTTCGACATGGGTGTCATCCTCTTCTCCGACGCTCTATGAATTAAAAATGATGTTTTTCACCTATGATTATACAGTTACTGAATGGTTCAAGAAGAAAAGATTTTTAGGGTGATAGGAAGTCTCTCCTAGTAACTTTCCAACATTTAGTTGTTTATATTCATCTCTCCTTGTTATATTTTTTAATGAATTCGATCATTCTTTTATTTAATTATTTTGAGTTGTTGTGATTTTTTATATGCCCGATCATCTTAAATTTTCAAAATGTAGAAGAATGCTTTCATAAAGAGAATTGAAGAGCAAGGAGATACAAAATTTTCTTTGTTATTTATTTGGTTAATTAATTTCCCAAAATTTGTGAAGGTTAAATCTTAATTTATAAGACTGGGGAGATATGGAAATGTCAATGCTATTTCTTTTTTCTTTTTAAAATTCTTAGTATATTAAAAAAGAGTTTTAATCCCATTCATTTAGGTATTTAAAAGATTTAGATTAAATTTGTCACTTATAAAATGGTGATATGTGCAAAACTAAAAGATAAATCGATCGAGTGTTAACTCAATTAATAAGAGGATGTGGGTTCAAGTGCGTTAAAGCGCATTTTGCTTCTATTTATGAGTTGGGAAGGGTAGTTCTAAAAATCATATCAAGGAGAACAAATATAATTATGAGTTCGGAAGGGCTATAGGTAGTTCTATGCAAATATTTTATCATATATTTACACTAAATTCAAAAAAAAATCCATTTATAGAAAATTTGAAAATTTTCATTTAGGAATATTGCAAATTTTCTTTTATTTTAAATAACTAAAATTTATTCTCTTTTTTTTTTTTATGAAAAAATAGAATACATAATCTAATTATATAACCATATCCCCTCCAATGGGGAGATCTCAAACAAAAGTAAATTATTTGTTTTATATATGTTGGATTAATTTGACCAAACGATCAACTTCTAGATTATCCTCTCTGGAAATGTGTCAAATGCTCCACCGTTTAAATCGGGATAACACTTAATGGATCCTCCTAATCAAGGCAGAATTGGACCCTTCTGAAGAATTCTCCTGAATAGCTATAACCGCCTCAAGGCAATCAGACTAAATAAGCACCTTGTCATATCCCCGTTCAATAAGAAGACTCAGTCCATCCAAAATGCCCCACGATTCGGCATAAAAAACATAACAATTTTCCAAATATCTATTAAAACCCAGAATCCATGCTCCATCTCGATCACGGACTATTCCCCCTGCCGTCACATCACCAACTTCTTTTTGGACAAATCCATCTGTACTCAAACATACCTAATTGTTAACTAATTCAAAAAACAAAAACTTACCTCGTGGTTCAGTAGACTTGCCCCTAGTAGTAGAGACATACTGCTTTGCCCAACTATTAATAGTTTCACTAACACTCCATGAAGCACCTTAAAAGATGAAAAGATTATATGATTCTTCCAAATATGTCAAGCGATGATCCCAAAAAGACATTGCCCGTCCACGTCTCTCAAGCACTAGCCATGTTGATTTTCCAAGTTTAAAACTAGCCATTCATGTAAATTTCCTGCATAGAATCTAGAGTACCATTCGACTGGGATTAACTAGTCCCAAATATTCCTCACTATAGGACAATCCATAATAGCATGTAGTACATCTTCAGGACTATGACCACAAACCCCACAAGCTGAATCATGTCTAAGTCCTCGGCATGTTATTTCCATCTTGGTAAGCAGGCGTTGGTTGAAAGCAAGCCAAATAAAGAATCTAACCCATTGGGGTCCTTGGAGTTTCCATGGGATGCGCCACATCAGTTCTTTTGGATTCCACGATCCTTCCCGAAGCTTCTTATAGGCATTTTTAAGGGAGAAACAACCGGTCAAAGTACCTCCCCAAATAATCTTGTCAACCCTGGCTGCCGGATGAGATGGAGGTATCCCAACAATCTTTCGAATTATCTCCTCTGAGGGCCAAAAACGGGAGAGATCTAAATTCCATTTGCCATCCTCAGTAACCATATCACACAAAAGGCCATCCATATCTAGAGTGGAACATCCGGGAACCATGTTAGCCATTGGCCCCACTTTCGGGATCCATGGATCCTGCCAACATCTAATAATAGTACCATCAACTATTGACCAAAGCAATTTTTTTTTCTAAATAAGCAGCCAAGCTTTAGAAAGGGTTGTCCACGGGAAAGAACATCTTCCCCGCAACAACGTTTCTGATAATCCACTTGAAATCCCGTATTTAATAACTAAAACTTCTAATTGACAACAATTCAGTTTAGTTAATTAACATTGTTTAGTTTTAGAAAGGAAATTACATTTGTTTTACCTAATTTAACTCTTAATAATTAGTTATTATATGTTATATCTATACTAAATTAGATCATTCTAAGTATCAAATTTTCAATATATTTCAATATATCTATAATTAGTTAATAAATAGGTTAAATTTTGTTATTAGTTGTTGTACTTTGTACAAATTATGAATTTAGTCTTTCTACTTTAATTTGATCAAATTTAGTTTCTGAACTTTTTTAATTGCTCAATATTATACCTATACTTTTCGAATTTTAAAATTTTAGTAACTTAAATAGTAGTTGCTAAAGCTATTTGTTTAAATATAAATAATAGTCATTACGTACAAGTTAGATTTAGTCCATATTTTTAAATTAGATCATTCTAAGTACCGAATTTTCAAAATTTAGTCTTGATGTAAATGACAATCGTTAATTTATTAGTTGAATTTTTAATCAGTAATATATTGAAATAACAAGCAGACATGACATTAACATATGATAATATGTTTGGCGCATCATGTTTTGGAAATAACAAAACTTAATGAATTTAACAGTTATCATTTGGTGAGGGTTTTAAATTTTAAAAAATATAAGGACTAAAAATACCAAATTAAAGTATAAAAACTAAATCCACAACTTTCGTAAAGTGCAGGGATTAATAGCAAAATTTAACCTATTTTAAATGAACTAAAACTTAGTAATTAACAATACATGAACTATTGCAAGTTGAATCGCCTTAATAGTTGTAGTTAACAACTTAGTTTAGGTTTAGAAAGAAAATTACATTTGTTTTTGCCTAATTTAGCTGTTAATAACTAGCACTAAGCATTAAAACAAAGACAAAAACAACCCATTGTTTATCAAAACAGAAAAGTAAAGACATCCTTTTAATCACCGAATTTGCATAGATTTCTGTAAATGTTCTTCTTCTTCGTATAACAATTCTAACTGGGTATTGTTTAATCAATACCCAGAGCCAAAAATTATGTCATTCAAGGTAAACAAAAGGGTTCAGCTCAAGTCCAGCATGCGCTACCACCGCCTCTTCCGTTGCCAACACCTCCACCGTGTCCACCACCCTAAGAGACGATCATCGTCGCTGAAAACCAAATCCTTCTCCTTCATTTCTTCCATAAGCAAGTCCGTTCACAAATGCCAGTGCCGCATCCTCCAATTCTTTTCTAAGTTGGCTGCCGGCCCGAGACGACACCAATGCTTCGTGATCCTCAAACGGGAAGAAGAATCGATCAGCTCGGAACCCAACGTCGGGCCGAGGATTAAACTCAAATTCAGCCCCAGTTTCTCAGCGGTTGTCCCTCGCGTTACCGTGTTGAAGGAGGAGGAGCGCCAAGCCGAAGTACATTTGCTTCCTCCGTTAGTTTCAAGTAAAAAAAGGACCGTCGTCCTCGACTTGGACGAGACCTTGGTCCATTCCACAACCGGCACACCACCACCAAACTATGACTTCATGATCACACCGACCATCGAGGGTGTAACCATGAACTTCTACGTTTTGAAACGTCCTGGGGTCGATGAATTCTTAGAAGCCATAAGCAAAAAGTATGAAGTGGTGGTGTTCACCGCCGGGTTGGAGCAATACGCTTCATTGTTGCTCGACGTTTTAGACCCCAAAGGGCTGATATCGCATCGTTTATACAGAGACTCGTGCAAGCCATTGGTGAAACGAAGGTTTGCCAAGGACTTGTCAACGATAGGGAGGGACCTTGAGAACGTCGTCATCGTCGATGATAACCCGAGGTCATATGCTTTGCAACCTGCAAATGCAATCCCCATAAAGCGATTTGTCGATGATGTTGAAGACAAGGAATTGGAGAAGCTGTTAGGGTTTTTCGAGAGGTATTGTGATGGGTTTGAGGATATGCGAGAGGCGGTGAAACAGTATTTAGGTGGTGTCAACAACACCACCAAACCGGCTCGGACATCATCGTCGTCTCGTCATCGTAGTACTAGGGATCTTTCATCAGTTATAAAATATCACCACAAATGAAAATTTATATATATATAGTTGTAGATTAAATGTATTTTTGTGTAAACACAGGAGATTAATTTTCGTCGAGACTTAATAAGTGGATTCAAAGGCCGCTATTAATTCAAACCAATTGCTGGTTCATTTGCAGATTAAATGCGTTTACTTTTAAATTATGAATCAAGAAAAAGAAGTTTCTTTTTGAATGATAAGACCAAAAAGGAAAGGTTTAAATTAAAGTGAAAGAGTTGAATCACTATTTGTGCTTAAATATGGTTTTTTTTTTTTTGAGTTTGAACTTTTTTTGTTAAATTAAAGTCTAAATTTGATTATTGTTCTTACATTTGAGTTTGAGCTAGACAACTGATGTAATGGCCTAAATTCAAGGTTATCGGAACAATGGTTTCGCAATCATAAATCCGATTTAAAGAGAAATTTATTTCAATATATTTGTATGAATATTTTTATAAATATTTATAAAATGTTAGTAATGTGGTATTAAAATTTCGTTAGAAAATTCTAACGTTTGGGTAGGTAATTAAATGAAAAAGACTAAATTGAAAAAGGTGCAAAAGTTTAATTATAGATTAAAGAAAATTATAAAGGACCAAAATGAGAATTATGCCATTTTATAAAGTTGAGGCAGTGTATTGATAAAAATATGAGATTTTTATAAAGATAATTATTATTATAAATTAATAATAATATATTATAAAAAGGAAGGAGAAAAGAAACAAAAGAAAAAAAAAACAAAAAAGGAAGAACAGAGAGTAAGCGTCAAGGAAAGGAAGAAAAAGAAAAAAGAAAGAAGAAAAGGGAAAATTAAAAGTTTGAAGCTTGGAAGTTTAATAGGTAAGTTAATTTAGCCCTTTTCTTTTAATTTTGATGCTTTATAAGTTTTAAAACAAAGTTTTGTTGAATTAAGTTGAAATTCTGGAAATTCTTAGATTTTTAAATATGAGCTATGTGGATCAAATTGATGAATTAGGGGTTTAATTGATGGAATATCTAGTTAGAAATTGATTTTAGGAACTAAATTGTGACAATATTTGGAATTAAAGTCTATTATTGAAATTCTGATTCCCAAAGATTATAAAGTAGTTTAAAGTGATAGAATAAAGTGTTTATTGAGAAAAATCAGCTCAATTGAGAAGTTAATTGAGCAGGGACGAAATTATCATTTATTGAAAGCTTAGGGGAAAAGTTGTAATAAACAGTTTGCACTAAAACAGTTTGGACAACAGCAGTAGAGTAACTTTGAAAAATCATCAAAAATCGTAGAAGTGGAATTAGAAGTTGAATGAGATATGAAATTAAAGCTTATTGAGTCTATTTTCATATGAAAGAAATAGAGAAAGTAAAGGAATTCTGTATTTTGAGATATTTATATTTTTGTAAGCCTGGTTTAGAGGGATTTCGGGATCCCCTGTTCTGACTTTGGAAAATCATAAAAAATTGGAGAAAAATAATTAGGGTCTTAAATTTATATGTTTAGAATCCTGAATGAGTATATTTTCAATAGAAATAAACGAGAACATCATATGAATCCTGTATAAAGAGATAATTAATTTTTAGTGAAGAAGGGTCAGAACTGCCAGACAGCAGAGCAGGGGTGACTTTGATGAATAAACTGTACTAATTGGCTAGGCTAAAAATTCTGAAAATTTTATGGTATGAATATATGTGAGTCTAGTTTCAGGAAAAATTAACGGTTCTTCATTTGGAGTTCTGTAGTTCTAGAAATAAATAATTTTGTGACTATGACACAAAAGGACAGCTTTGAATAAGTTTATGAGTAAAGGATTAAATTGAAATGTGAGCAAAAGTAAGAAAGCATGAGTTTATCATAAAATAAATGTTTATTTTATTAAATAGTACAGGAAATTATTTGATTATTTTTAACATATAAATGTTATATGTTTATATGAAATTGAAGAAAAAGAAAAGGAAGGAGAGGACCGAATTGAAGGAAAAGGAAAAGAGAAGGTTAAGGAGTGAATGAAGAAGAATTTATATCACCTCAACCTTTTGTTGTAAGTACTATAAGAATTTTAAATTATTGTTATTTATCCTTTTTGAAATATTTATGTGAATTATTTAAATATATGAGATTCAGCTTTAATGCCCAAGTAGACGAAATTTAGAACTACTGGGATATTAGTGGCATGCCATTAAGGAACTTTAGCGCACTCTCTGATATTAGCACATTGGTGCTCTCTGATATTAGCACATTGGTGCTCTCTGATATTAGCACGTTGGTGCTCTCTGATTATTAGCACGTCAGTGCTCTCTGATATTAGCACGTTGGTGCTCTCTGATTATTAGCACGTCAGTGCTCTCTGATTATCAGCACGTTGGTGCTCTCTGTTCACTTGTGCATCATAATGCACCTCTGTATCTGTTCCGTATATCCGGTGTGTTCTATAAAGTCTACTTTGGGCTAAGAAAGTGAAATGAGAACAAAAGTGAATCGCTGATGTGTTAAGGTAATTTTTATACCTTACAAAAGATAAGTTAAATTTATTTAAAGCAATGCATAGTTGAAGAGACTTATATGTGAGTAGATATGTAATAATTGATTGAGTTTAAAATATTTTGTTATGGTTACTTATTTAATTATTCTTGTAGTGCTTACTAAGCCTTCATCAGCTTAACGCGTTTATTTTAACGCGTAGGTACAATTAGACTAGAAGAGAAGTCCAACTAGAAGATCTCTCATCTCATCACATCCTCAAGGGCTTCAAAAGTAGGTATTGTATTTTGTATTAAAATGGCATGTACATATGTAGTTCAAAGGTGTTTCCATGTGATAGGGACTAAAATGTAGATTCTTAAAATTTTATCTATTTTCAATCATTTGAAGTATTTTGGTATATATAGAATGAATTAATAAACAATAAATATGTTAGCAAAAATGGTTGGTAAGTTAAAATATTATATACAAATGTTTTAATTAAGCAGTATCTGGCCATAATTGTTTTGGCACCAAATGCAATAGTCTTATACCGGGTCTGCATGATTGAACCGGGTATAGGGGTATTACAACTGATCTCACATCGAGGCTTCAACTTTTTTTTTCAATCTAAGTTAGTTCTGTAACACCCCTAACCCGTATCCGTCGCCGGACTAGGGTTACGAGGCATTACCGAAGAAGAAACAACTCAAAACAAACATATATATATCTATCTATATATATATATATATATTAACATTCATGTGTACATACTTTGCTTACCAATCATAACCAACAGATGTATTTTGAAACACTTAAACAGAGTCATTTGCATATTCTGTCAATACAAATCTCATACCACAATAATAAAACCAAAATCATTCACATCACTTCTGACACCTATCTCAAATTTATAATATAATCAATCATTTATAATTAACATCATTAATCTAATCATTTTATGAAAGTCTTAATAAATAAACATCACTTTGGATCATAAATATGATATTTAAACATTGTATCATTCAACCAAATAACCAAATAACATCAACCAATAAGATACTCACAAAATTAAATAAACATGATCTCATCATCTATCCAAACTGGGTATATATGCATTATATAAAATCATATTACCTAATTATTTGCTAGTACAAAATTCACTATTCATTTGGTCATTCATTTCATTACATTAGCCGAACATAACCTTGTATGACAATCAAACTAGGCTTGAAATTTCAATTACTTTATTTCAACATCACAATATTGCCGAATACATAAATACATACATACATGACTTCCTATTCGAATTCTTACCATTTACCAATAACAAATTTCATAACCTAAACATGAATCACATCCATTTGCACCACATTTTATTATCTATCACAAGTATATATATCATTACCGAATATGCATAGTTAACATTATCAATTTAAACTAACTTATTAAAGTCTCAATGACTAAACAAACCCTCCTACCTATTTACTATATTCGAACCTTTATAGCACCAAAACCAAATCACACCATACAAGTATATATATACTTACTAAAATTATTATGCACATACATTTCACTTAACAACGTCCTAAATATATGTATAAATATACATTTGGTTATAGTCCTTTTTATAACTAAATCAATCCATCACCCAATACATAATAAGTATACATGTACTAATTACCCAACCAATTTCAATATGTCCAAATTATAACCATCACAATTACTTACCTATTATAAACTTATGCCATACCAAATATGCATAAATATCAACTCATCTTTAATGAACACTACCAACCATAAACATAGATACCAAACTAGTTCAAAAGAAGATAAGCCATTTTCGCATGGCTAATATTTACATACATAGGTACTCAATTCACATTCGACCTTTTTACTAAGCTATACATGCCATGCATTCGTAATTAACATAACCAAAATACCAAAGTAAGCTGTCGATAGTGTGATAGGTCTTGCTAAAGATCCCCAAGCTCGTAACGTATATCCAAAATCTATAAAACAGAGGCAGACGAAAAAACACAAAGAAAGCTTTTTAAGCTTAGTAAGTCATAAGCAAGTTAATAACAACCAACTTATCAAGATCAATTATACAAAATCATAACAAGCACTTTTAATAATCCACATACACAAATACTTACTAAAGTTCAATATCAAACTACATTTAACCAATTTTTGTCAGATACGTCAAATTAGAAACATATATCTATCTCACATGTTCAAACATTAGAATTTGTGCAACGAACTATACATCTAACTTACCTTGCCTTTCACGGCACAGTTTATATACATACTTGAGTTCTTTTAATTCGGATTATATATTAGCCTTCACTTACACATGCCCGTTGAACCATTCGGAATTAAAAAGGATACACGGATAGTCGGAAGCTCGTACAATGTCAACGTCCCAGACGTGGTCTTACATGTAATCACATATCGATGCCACTGTCCCAGACAGGGTCTTATACGTAAACACAAATCGATGCCAACGTCCCAGACGTGGTCTTACTCGATAACACATAACGGATATCCTATGTCATGACATATGTATCCTATCTATTCCTAAGGTTCGTACGGGGCTTACGGATGTCGAAACTCAATCGAATCAAGCTCGGAAGTTAGCCAAATCATAATATTTACATTCGGCCATAGCATATATATATTCAAATAATTTAATTTAATACATAACAAATATATATTCATAGTAATATCAACTTTTAAATGCTTACGAACTTACCTCAGACGTCGACGACTACGAAATCGGCTATTCAACCACTTTTGTCTTTCCCCGATCCAAATCCGATTTCTTTAATTCTTGATCTAAACATGTTCAAATTAAGCTCATTCAAACATATTTTCATTCAATTTAATCCAAAAACACATAAATGGGTAAATTACCATTTTACCCCTAACATTTACAATTTTTACAATTTAGTCCCTATTGCACAAAACACAAAATACACCAAATTTCTCCATACCCAAGCTAGGCCGAATATTACCCATGTATATACAAGCCCATATAATTTATTAATTTTTCATTTTAATTCCTCTAATTTTTTTTTTTGCAATTTAGTCCTAATTACTCAATTTCATTAAAAATTCAAAGACAAAATTTGTTAATCTAACATATATAATTCATATTTCATCACCAAAAATCAAAAACCACAAGGTACCATCAATGGTAAAACACAAAATCATCATCACAATCAAAAATTAAGACATGGGTTTTGTTCATTTCTAAGCAACGATCTTGAAAACGTAAAAACTATCAAGAACCGAACAATTAACATACCTTAATTTTGAAGAATACCAAGCCCAACCCTAGGTGTTCTTATTTCTTTTTCTTTTGTTGATATTCGGCCAAGAGAGAATGAAATGATAATGGCCTTATTCTTGTTTTATTATTTCATATATTATGTTATAATTAAATTACCTTATTAACCTTTTATATTAAATAAACATAACATATAAAATAAGGTCATTGTTGGCATATGCCATCCACTAACCTTGAAAATGGGCTATTTGCCCTTTAAGGACTCCATATTAAAAAGTCACTATCAACTAGGCACTTTACACTATAGTTTGTAACTTTTACATTTTATGCGATTAAGTCCTTTTATTTAATCGGACACCTAAACGACAAAATTAAGTCACGAAAATTTAACACCAACAAATTCACACATATTAAACACGGAAAATAATTTTAAAATATTTTTCAGACTCGGATTTATGGTCCTGAAACCACTATTCTAATTAGGGTCAAAATTAGGCTGTTACAAGTTCTTTGAACTTGACCTTTGAACTTGACAATCATTTCCACATTGGGGCTCGAACTTTAGAGTTTTTGAGGATTAACTTGGACAAAAGAAAGTTCAAGCTCAAATATGAGAACAATTTTCAAATTTAGAGTCTAACCTGGACAAAGAAAAGGATTTAGAAAAAGTTACAAAGTTCACGCTCCAAAATGTGATTTAACCTTTTTTTCAAGTAGGTAACATTTATTAAATCATCTCTCACACTATATGGATGAAAGAAAATTTAATTGATAATGATCATTTGGTGTTGTGATAAAAACTTGTATTTAAATCTTATTTAACGTGTTTAATTTTTAGATATATTATTTTTAATTGTTTTATTTAAAAATTATTATATAAAAATATGAAAAGATAAAAATATCATTAACGTAATTTAGTTATTATTTAAAAGAAAAGGATAAATAAGTTTTTTTCAATTAAATTTGCTCGATTAATTTCTGACACCATCTAAACCAACTCAATTAAAAACTTTAAAGTAAATAGATTAACATTTAAAAAAATAAAAAAGCAATCATGAATTCTTTAGCTTTTAATATTGGTCATATCTTGTTGTTTGATGTTTCCATTAATTTAAGTTAATTTAATTTTTTTATTTTTAACATTATTAATTAATTTAAATGGTTATAAATACAATTAATTATTAATATTAATGTTGATTTTCTTTTGAAAACATCAATCTACTCATTATGGTAATTTGAATTTTTTGTGTTAAAAAGGGATATTTAATTAAGAAAAAATTATGTTAATATTTTAATTGTTGCTACAGAATAAGTGTAAATGGAAATGTTAGATTGCTATGGCTACTACGGTTTGGCACTGTGAAACTATGCTAACAAAATAACAAATAACATTAAGGATTTGTTTACGCAATTCAATTTCTTAGTCTACAATACAACAAGTGACTCACATTTTATCACTCTCTAAGTATAGAGACATCACTCTTATGCTTAAAGACTAAAACTCTCACCTTCAAATCCTCCTCTTGAGAACTTGAGTAGTAAACACTTTCAATAATGTTTACAATACAACCTTTGCCTCAATGGCAGTATGTAGTTGACATTGTCGAGTGCCACTAATCAAATATCAGCTCATTTTGCCTCGACATTAACCAAAATAGTTAATGTATTAATTATTTAGATTAACTAATGTCTTATAAAAGTAGAGAAATTTAGCCAATAAGTGTTTGAGATAATGGTAAGTTACATTGTACTCTCAATGAAAGAACTTTGGTTCAAGTCTTGTAGATGACTTTGTTGAAAAGAGCAACCATGAATCTCAAAATAGTCTTTTATAGATCATAAAACGAACATAAAAAATATCTTAATTATACAAAAAAATAGAGAAATTTAATTATGTCTAATAGAAGTAAAAGAATTAAGCCTCAAAATTGAGTATAGTAAAAGGATCAAAACTAATATTTTTTTATTTAAATAAGGGATAATATAATATTTTGTCCCTAAACTTCGTAATTAGGTCCACTTTGGTACTTGTACTATATTTTTTTTCACTTCAGTACTTGAATTTGACAACTAGATCCATTTTGGTCATTGAACTTGAATTCTATCAAGATTTGATAAAATGACCCGTGTTTTTAAAATAGAATTGGATTGGTCTCAAGTTCCAACATGTGCATATGTCATGAATGCGCTTTATTCGATTCTTCATTCGTTGTATTTATATTATTTTGATTTCTACGTTGCAATTGCATGGACTTGTATGTATTTTAATATTGTAATATATTTATAATGATAAAAGTTTAAAAAAAACTTATATATGTAAAATTAATTAAAATGATTTTGTTACCAAATATTGTAAGATAGTTATTAAGATTTGTATTAATGCATTAATTTAATAATTTTATTCATCATTCTAATACATCATAGGATAATTATGAAGATCGTCACCCACACTAATGTGACAATTTTTTTTCATTTATTTGTTTCTCATAATTTTAATTTTTTACACTTTTCTTTCACCAAAACTACTACAATGCCGTTTTAAACTATCGACACTCGATAATAAAATCCAAAAATAATCAATAATGAGTAACGGGCTTTAGGGTCTACAGAATTTTAATCCAAAAAAGGTCAAATTTTATTAAAGTACCTATACCATGCGATTTTGTTAAATTTAGTCTTTCTACTATTCTTTGATATTATTATTAGTCTTCCACTTTTCAAAATATGTATTTTCAATCTCGAACCCAACCCTTTTTGTTATTCCACCAAATAACTAAGTGGCTTATTTTTTTTAAAAAATGATAAACTAATATATACATCTTAACATTTTATTTTACAATGAGACCATTTTTTACACAGTTAAAAAAATGTTAAAATAAAAAAAATCAAGTTGTACAATGTCACATCAAACCGTGTTTAAAAAATACATATTTTTAAAAATAAATTAAAAATATCAAATTGCAGTGGAAGGATTAAATCCGGTAAAATGTCATAATACGGGGACCTTTATAAAATTTGACAAAACAATTCCACCTTGTCGCTTTGCTAATCAATTATACCCAACGACTCAAGCTTGCACTCCGAAGCTCTATCTTCATGACCGTTACACCGAACCAAAATTTGAAACATAACGGAGCCTCAGAGCTTCCCGTTATTACCCGAACCAAAAGGAAACCTCCGCTTTGGCTTTATGTTTTTTTAAATCTACGAACTTATCCTAATGATCAATCTCCATCGCCCTTTCATAATCCACAGCCCTGAAATGGTTTCCAAGATTACCAAGAAACGAACTCCGCCACGATCCATCAAGCGCCACCGTCACCACCACCGGAGAAAGACTTCTCCGGTGAAGAAGAATGGTTCGTTCTCCGTCATTGCCTCCCTCAACAAGTCCATCAAGACTTGCCGTCGTCGAATCGTGAGGCTTTTCTCGAGGTTAGCCCATATAGCAACCCCTTCCACCGCCGCCAAACGCTACCGCAATGGCTTCCAACTCCTCAAGCAAGAACAAAACGAAGAGCAAGAAGAGTTCTGTGGGTTTGAAAGTAATTTCATCGTTCCTCGTGCCCTAGTGTTCGAGCGGTGCTTGCTTCCGCCGTTGATTTCCAAGACGAAAAAGACCATCTTTCTTGACTTAGACGAGACCCTGGTGCATTCTAGCCCCGACCCACCTCCCGACACGTACGATTTTGTCGTACGGCCTAGCATTGAAGGCCAGGTCATGAACTTCTACGTGTTGAAACGGCCCGGCGTCGATTTTTTCCTGGAAGAAATAAGCAAGAAACACGAAGTGGTGGTTTTCACGGCGGGGCTCAAGCAATATGCTTCCCAGGTCTTGGATAAGCTCGACCCGAAGGGCTTAATATCCCACCGGCTTTATCGGGATTCTTGCAAGGAACTGAACGGGAAGTTCGTTAAAGACTTGTCTGAAATGGGGAGGGATTTAGGGAGAATTGTCATCGTCGACGATAACCCAAACGCTTACTCTCTGCAACCAGAGAACGCCGTACCTATACGGCCATTTGTGGAGGATAGTCACGACAGGGAGCTGGAGAAATTGGTGCAATTCTTTCGGTGGTGTGAACGGTTCGAGGATATGAGAGTAGCGGTCAAGCAGTATTTCAACGGTGGCGGCGCTGCTGATGATTATGGCTTTGTGCAGTTGAAGCTATGACTCTTGCAGTCTTGCTCTGCTCATAAGGGTGGTTGAATTCTTTTTTTTTTTCTTTCTTGTTTTCGTTTTTGAACAATAGATTTTGTTCATGTTAGAAAAAAAAAAAAACAAAAAGCCTGCATTATGATTAGATCGAATTCCACGTCTTCATTGTTATATTCTCTTCTCTTTCTTTTTTCTTTTCCCAGATTTTTCATGTAAGAATTAAAGATCTATAACTAGTTTCAAACTTTCAAAGCACAGATTTTTAATGGCATCAAGTTCTAATGAAGTTTGAAAAGTAGGACCCTTTCCAGTGGTAAAAGGCTATTGCTCAAATCTTTAATTTTTAATTCAAGTTTATGTTTTAGCCTCTTAAAAAGAAACCCATTGTCATCATCATCATCAACAACAGCTTACCCTCTGGTTCATAGAAAAAATTTCTCTTAGAACAATTCAATAATAATAAAATAATAAAGCACGTGGCAATTGTTGAGTGATAGGTTTTGCTATCAGTTGATTATGATGAAGCTTACATTTGATAACGAAAAGAAGAGAATTGGGAAGAGAGGGTGAAAAGCTTAGAATTTTGTGTTCCATGGTATCTTTTTTTGTTAAAAAAAAATGAAAGACCTGTTTTATTTTTCCCTTAATATGATTATTAGTATACAAGAAAACCTAATTAATTAAGCTTTAGAAAGATTAGGAGAGAAAACCGTAAACAAAACGTAAACAACAAAAGGACTTCCAAGTTTCCAAGGCAACTCAAATAGTTCATCTATAAAAAAATTTCTTTAAAATTAATTGCACAAGGAAAAAAAAGCAACCTTTTTTCCTCTTTCCGGCCTCTGTTTTTGAAAAAAATTCCATTATGCCCTTATTTAGCTAAAGAATTTAATTGAATTTCGATCACTTCATGGATGGCTCCAATCAAAATGCTGGGTTTTATCCCGATTCCAGAGACTCAGAAAGCCAGGTTTTGGATTCTAGGGTTTTCTATTCGACCCCAAACGTGGATACCGGCTATAAGAACCCTAATTCTCTCACGGTAAGTCTTTCGAATTGTTTTTATTCATTGAATTAGTCTTAGAATCTTTGAATTGATGAGGTTTGGGATTTTGACGTTGATTTTGATTTTGTTTTCCTTCTTCCTTTTGAATGTTTTTAATTACTGATCTATTTTTTCCCTTAGAATTCGAACTTTCGAGGGATATTTCTGATTTGGGTGTTTTTCCTTTTTATTTGATGGTTGTATATTTTCTACGTTAATAATAGGATGATAAGATGGGACTTGAAAACTATGATAATGGGTTATCAGTGCCAACTAAAAGTATGGAAGAGTTGAATGATGAGGAAAAAGAATCGGTGACCGGCCCTCGGAAGCCGGGAAAATACTTCTTTTACGACTCCCCACTTGTTGAGGACACCGGCGTATGGATACCGGTCTCGGTTCCGCCTATGCTAGAAAGTGATCACAAAGAGTGGACTAGAGGTTTTCATTCCAATGGTGGTTATTTCCCAGAAGGTGACATGGGATGGAACCACTTTCTTGGGGAAGAAGACAAGGAGTTGACAATGTGGGATGTGATAGCGGAAATGGTTCTGGCTGCCCGTGGGAAAGTACACACTTTAACTTCCGGTGATCTTCAAAGACGTGGTATCTCATGGCTTTTATCGAGTCATTTACTTGAGCAGGCTTGGCAAGAGATGGCTCAGACACTAACCGAATCAAACTTGGGAAACATGAAGGAAATTCTTGAAGTAGAACCGCCGAAGTGGTTGGCTGACAGTGCTGCTTCTGCTTGTATGCTGTGTGGTGTGAGGTTTCACCCGATCATGTGTTCTAGACACCATTGCAGGTTTTGTGGAGGAATTTTTTGTGGCGAGTGTTCTAGAGGAAGGAGTTTAATGCCAGGAAAGTTTCGTGTTGCTGATCCACAACGTGTCTGCGATGTATGCTGCGTGCGGCTCGAGTCTGTCCAACCATACTTGATGGACCGAGTTAGTAATGCTGCTCAGCTGCCAACTCATGACCTGACCGACTTGAGTACTTTGAGATCTTGGGTTAATTTCCCCTGGGGGCAGTCCATGGAACACGAAATCTATAAGGCAACAAATACAATTCGAGGTTATATCACTAAGGTAAGAAGTGAGCTTTAAGGTTTACATGTGAATGTGAAGAGCCTGTTATTCTGAGTATAACGAAAAGAAACTATAAATTCTCACCTTTTTCCTTTCCATTGGCTAGGTTGCTTCTTTGAAACCCGAGAAATCAATTCCGGATGCCATTCTCAGAGAAGCAGAAGGCCTTGCAATAATATCTGTTGTGAAAGTTGGTGTCATGGTTATGTATAATATTGGTACGGGACTTGTGATCGCTCGTAGAGAGGATGGCTCCTGGTCACCACCCTCTGCCATTTCTTCACTCGGTGTAGGGTGGGGAGCTCAGGTGAATACTTAAAATCTTTGTTCTTTAACAACACATACAATAGGCGTTTCCTATTTGAAATTCACATCCAACAAAGTCGAAAATGGCTGTATGTTGTGGGTGTTTGTTGCATGTTGGAGCATCTCTGTTACGTACTGTTGAACAATTCAAATGCAAACATGGCTTCAACTTTATTATTAAACAGCACAGAGCGCGGGGAATTCAATTGGGATTTGCCGACAATCAGATGCAATGGACCAATCTTGTAAAATTAGGTTATTTCCCATTTTGTTTCCTAACTATTAAGGTTACATTTTGCAGGCTGGGGGTGAACTGACCGATTTTATTATAATCTTGAGAACAAATGATGCAGTCAAGACTTTTAGTAGCAATGCACATCTTTCTTTCGGAGCTGGTTTGAGTGCTGCTGTTGGTAGTGTAGGAAGGGCTGCAGAAGCTAATTTACGAGTCGGTGATGGTGGTTGTGCCGCTTGTTATACATATAGCTGCAGTAAAGGTAAATGGATCCATTTTAGTTGCGTATTTGTCTTAGTGGGACTGCCATTGTATCATGTTATAGTGTCTGTCGTCTACTCCCAGAAGGTCCCTGCTGCTTGCCATTATAACTGATATTCTATGTCTATGTTTGAATATGTAGGTGCTTTTTTTGGATGTTCTCTCGAAGGAAGTATCGTCACAACTCGCAGACTAGAGAATTCCCGATTCTATGGCAGCCAAACAATATCGGCATCAGATATACTTCTAGGGTCAATGCCTCAAGCACCCGCTGCTGCCATTCTCTACCATGCACTTTCTGATCTATACAGCACACTAAGTTGAATGCTGGAAGTCAGGTACCGAACTGATTAGCTTCAAGACTAGTATGAAGAAGGATCCAATTCAACATGAATCTTTATGTACATTGTGTAAATCATATATATTTATGTCATCTTCCATACCATCATTCTTTACCTGTGTAAGATGCAGGTACATATTGTTGAACAACGTTCAAATCATAAAAGAAAAGAAAGAACAAATCTATTTGTTTAAATTATGTTGTTGGCTAATATATCCTTTTCCGATACGATGTCGGTGCATCACCGAGACTTCACCGTGGATGCTTTCCGTCCATCCACGGCCTATACATTTTTTTGGAATTTAAAATTTAAAATTCGAAAATTAAATTAAAATACAAGAATATACGACATGCATACTGTAAAATCTACAAACGACTTAAAAAGAAAACACCGGACCATTTTGGCGTTTGCAAAAAGGTAAAAGGAGAGCGTGATTATATTGTGCGGCTGCAGAGCAATAATTGACAAGGCAGCACCATAATTGCATTACCACTACCAAACCCTTTTTCTTTTCTATTTTACTTTTTCCTAATTACCATTCAACTCCAAATCCGAATCCTGATTTCTCAGCAGCCAAATAAGTTGGAATGCAACATGAGGGTTATAGGGAAGGTAATGGAGTGGAAGGAGCCGGGATCCTTTTATCCATCTGTCTCGGGTTTGTAGTGAAGTTAAAAAGGGATAATATAATTTTTGGTCCCTGAACTTAATAATTAGATCTGCTTTAGTACCTGTACTTTTTTTTTATCCATTTTGATCCTTGAACTTGGATCATGTCAAGATTTGATGATGTGATCAATGTTACTAAAACAGGACCGAACCGGCAGTCCGAGAATTAATCAATGTAACGGTTCGAATAAAGAGGTTGAACTGATTGACTCGAAAATTGCTTGAAATTGGTAAAAATCAAAAACTGATTAAATCAAGGATCAATAGTTTAACATGTTCAATTACCAGTCCAATTATTAAAACACGGAATGCGACATTTAAGATTGTACCACATAATCACTTGGATATTTATATAAATTTTTAAATTTTCAAGTGATAATATGGTACAATATCAAAGTGTCACATCATCAAACTTTTATATTTTTCAAGTTCAAGTGCCAAAGTGGACAAAAAAAAATACATATATCAAAATGAACCTAGTTAGGGGGCCAAAATTTATATCAATCAAAGTTAAAAATATTCACGTATATGAATATTAGTTATATCAATTCAATAATTGTTCCACACAATTCCATACTAATGTATGATTTTCATATATTTATAAAATATATAACATATTCAAATATCTATGATTTTAATATTTATTTAGTATCTAAAAATATTATAAAAAGAAAATAATCTTAAATTTTGATTCATTTTTTTAAAAAGAAAAAATCTTCTTTGGTCAAACTATAGATAAAGTGCCCAAAATATAGATAAAGTTTTATTTTAGTCTTGACATTACCGATTTGATCAACGTAAATGCAGTGTGTAAAGAGGCAGAAACATAAAGGAAATGATGGGAGTGTTGCTCTCCATGGACCATGACACCATTTTTTGTTTTTTCTCAAAACATCATCATATGATCAATTGATCTTGGATTTGATTGCCCCCATACTGTTAAAATTATATCGTCCTTAGTGTTGTAAACATGCAAGTATTTGAACTGGAAATCATTCATTTCCATGTTTGCTACTGTTTTCCACTTTTCTTTTACCCTATTAAACGGATATGGGAAATGATGGCATTGCTTGCTATCATCATTGTTCATTATATACTCTATATTCAAACTCCATGGGAATAAAAAGGAAAAAGGTCATTTCATAAGCAAATATGTAAGAATTAAGACATTCAAAAACCACTTTTTTCAATCAGAAAGCCACAATCATACAAATCAGCCAGTACCATTGTTGATGCTGTTTGCTAACTTGGAGAAGACGGAATATGAAAATAGAGGAATTAAGTGCATGCACTTAAAAGAGGCAAATTCATAGGAATTAGAGCTATTCTCTTTTGCTTGAAAAGAGATTAATGGGGTTGGAGATTGGAATAGGTGCTTCTTCTAGTCATCGTACTAACTCGAAAAATTGTTGCCCGACCGAAACATAGAAATCTTAGATTTTGATTTGAAAATTTTTAACTTCCGATCTAAATGATGAAGCTTTAATGAAGTCCCATGGATAATTATATTCTCGCCCTCTTTCTGATAGTGTTTGCTTGATGTGATGCTCATTCTCTTTATGAAGCTCTATCTGTTCATGAAAACGAGTTTATTAGACAACTGAAGAAGCCTATGAAGGATTATGAAAAATGCATGGATTGATCCCGAATTACCTGGTTTTTGAATTTCCAAGTGTAAGTTCGAGATCATCAGCTACACATTCCTCGTGGATCTTTTCTCCTTCCCAAGGCTTCACTAACCCTGTCATGTTACTGCCAAAGGCAAACTCGGCAGCAATAGCATCAGACATGGGAACATCTGATGTTTGATCAACGCCTGCAGGAAAGGCGGGTGAGCATGTGCCACTCTGCCCTGGAGTCCACATTCGTGAACCTCCTCCTGATAAAGCCTCGTCTTTAAATCCAAACGGGTTTCGGGAGACAAGGCTAAACGTAGGAGATGTTGGCCCACTTTGGGGTATTTCAAGTCTGGAAAGCCAACCTGGATCAGGAAAAACCTGACGGCTTGGACTTGGTGGAGTGGATGCAGGCAGGTAAGAAAAGCGCTTCCCCGTGCAAGTTGGGCCAGCGTTCACTTCATCCCAATCACTTCTGGTTCGAGGAGTTCTGGAAGTTGGAGAGCTAAGTGGTGGAGTGACAGGAGCACTTATGGAACCACCTGCGATGAAGAGATGGTGAGCGAGCTTGGATGAAGCTGAAGATGAACCAGAAGAAAGGTTTTTGAGCCAAGGGATTAGGGAATTGGCATCAGCATTGCCATTGGCATTGGCCGTGTAATGGGATGAGGCTGGACTTGGGAAGGAAGATGACCCAGGGCTTGGGTGATATGATGAGCATGGACTAGCTGATGCAGAACCTCCCATTATGTCCATACGATCCACTGGTTTACATCCCTGCAGAAATGGAAAAACCAACACAAAATCACTGACACAGCTCTACACGTTGGAGCAACAATAACAAAATACACATTTCCCTAAAGACCCTTTCCCTACTTTCTCATCCCCAATGATCATAGGTGAAAATTTTCATGGATCCATGAACACAGTTCTTGCAAGAAGCTCATTGTCCCATAGAATATGGACCTCACCATTGGTATCCCCTATATTTAAGTATGAGCAAATTCATTTCATACACATAGTAGCCCAAATTGTTTTTTGGATAAGTAAAACACCCCAAATCGTTGCTCATGATAATCTTCAAGTCCCTAAGTTCACACCATCTACAATGACTAACTTTGTCTCAACCACTTGGCTCTAACAACAACGACTAGAAAAGAACAAGCAATGGTTGATTATGAACATAAATCATTTTTATAAATAGAATCTAACTACCAGTCTTCATTTTGCCAAACATCACATGCGACATCTTTGTCTCTAGACCATTTCTGATGAAAAAAAAAAAAGCATGATGGGACAACATGGTCATTACAACCCGACAAAAACTTTGATTTAAGGAGAAAACTATTGTCAAAGACAATGGCGTCAGAGTTACTTGGATAGGATATGTTAACACAACACAAGCATAATGCACCATGTTAACACGCTAACTCTTCTAACATAGCATAATTAGTTAAAACCCTATCCCTACACGCTTTTGAAATCTCGTCACAAAAAGAGGAATCCAAGGATCACCCTTTTTTTCTCCTTCATTTTCTCATAAAACTGATTAAAAAGCATTGCGGCTCGCAAAGCCAATAATCCCGGGAATGCATATAATAAACGTGAAAGAGAATGACCAAAGTGACCTTACCTTTGAGAAGAAAAAGAGAAATATAAAAGCATTTTTTTATCATTATTAGCTGCATTAAAGCAAGCTGCAAAGCTTCAATCTAGGAGATGCATAGCGTCCTCTAAATGTCAAAATTACCCTTGCCTGAAATGCTACAGTAGAAAGCAAAAGAATAAAACACCGGCAATTCTTTTGATGATCGACGAAGGGCATTATCGTCTTACTAACAAACAACTTCTGGTTAAAGCTGCCTGGACAAATCTTCTTCGTCCTTTTGTCTTACCGAAGCCGAAACAGTAACATCAACAGAAAAAAAAAACGAATCTTTGATAAACCTTCGTGCTTTGTGCTTTCACTTTTTCTTAACCGACACCATCACAGTTTTAACAGACAACTTGCTACACCACGGCGTATTCTATCACTATTCGCTACCTTTATACTAACATACGCATAATCGCATGTAAAAAAAAAGTTGAAATGGTTTCTGAGTTGTTTACCTTTCTGTAAGTGGTGCCGTCTTCTTCGACGGTCCAACCGGCTTCGTTGCAGAGTGCTTTCAAGACCTCGTTGTTGTCGCAGTGCTTCGGTAGCTTGTAGTTTCCGTACATTCGCAACCCCGCGAAGATCTTCGCCGCGATCGCCCTCCTCCTCCTTTCTCTCCGCTTGTTGTTCTCCCTCTCCTTCCACGTGGGCATTCTCGTCCCTGACGTCATGCTTCGATACCTTCCTCAAAGCAACGCCGGCAACTCGATTAACTTCACGGAATCCGGGAGTGTATATTTTCTCGAGAAACAAACGAAGAGATGAAAAAAGAAAAAAAAAAACAAAAAACAAAAGGATTTGGCGGTCTTTTTAATATTATTTTTTCCAGTGTTTTTTTTTTTCGTTTTGGTTTTTTTGGGGATGGAAGTGCTATTAAATGGAGGAAAAGTGTGAGCTATAAGGGAGGAGTGTAATTGGGCATGAATGTTAGTTAAAATTACGAGAGTGCCACTTATTATATGCAATAGAAAAGATTTACCCAGGATCACGTGGGCAACACGTGTTTTTTTTTTGTATTTTCAACTTTAGATATTTTTCGGTCAATTGGCTGTTTATGTTATGTTTTATTTTCATTTTAACTCTAGTAGGAAATATGTAGTTGTACTTTCCATAAAAACAGAAGTATAAGTTGTACTAAAAATTAATTATGCTCAAATATTAAATAATTAATTATAATATATTTTCCTTCTTTTATTCTAATATCAATAAATTTAAATTTGTCGAGAGTTTGGATAATTATCCCAATAATTAAAAAAGACTCAACATACCCTTTAAAAAAATAAATATCAAAATTATATATAAATTTGAAATAATTTTATAATATTACACATTAATTTTAATTTGGTGCATTTGCATATATCAAAATTTAATTTTAGTTCAATTTTCATATTTTACTAATTTCATTGTCTATGCGACACAATCTTTTATTAAATCATGTGTAAATTACTTACATGGTATTTTATTAAGTTAAAAATAAATAAATAAATTTAAATTTTTTTCACTTAAATTAAAAAAATAAACACACTTCAGAAAATAGTTTTTTATTTCCAAATCCATTTTTTAATCTAGGTTAAAATAATTTTAAAAAAAATTAACATAAAAAAATGTCATATCAAAATTTACATGTGATTTAGCGGAAATTTGTGCTATATAAATAATGAGGTTAGTGAAACGTGAAAAATTAACAAAAAACAAAGCTTGATGTATGTAAATGTGCCAAATTAAAGTTAATATACAGCATTACGATTTGTGTCAAACTTTATGTATAATTTTAATATTTAACCCTTTAAAAGAACTAAAGCATGTTTAGAGTATAATGTTTTAAATTTCAATTTTAATTTCTATTAATTTAATACACTTTAATTTGACATAATTTAACATTGTTAAACATTTTTATTATTTAAATTGAATTCGAGCCGTCGACTCAAAATATAAAAATATTGTCCAAACTTGATGCAAGTTGGGTCGGACCTAACGGGCTGACCCACCCATAAACAAGTCTATGTGGCAAGCAATACCCTAGCTCCCCCAAGAATGGAACAATTATATTTGAACTCCTTCAAAATTTATAAAATTTTAAAATAATACATAGCATAATTATAGTTTGACCCTCTAAAAAATGATACAATTTTAATTTAATCATTTTAAAAACTATAAAGATATATACAAATTAACCCTCAACTTCCAAAAAAAATCATAACTTCACCCCTAAAATTATATATAATCAACACCAAGAATTGAGTTTTAAATCAATCTCTTAACCACTCATTCATTTTAATATCTATTTAAAAGTTGTATTTTAAGTTATTTATATAAATAATAAATTTACTAAAATATAAATATTATCATAATATTTTTATCGCCTTTAATTAAATCGGTCTAATTAATTCATTAAATTAATTAAATTAATAAGTTCAGCAGAAATTAAAATATATAAGTAATATGCTAACCAACAAGTGATAACTAAGATGTCAATTAACATTTAATCTCATGTTGAAGCCCTAAAAACTTACCTTTCTCATAAAAAATATTATAAAATAATAAGTTTTATCTACTCATAAATAAAAGTAATAGCAATGTGTTTTTTTATTTGGTAAATTATATTGTTAGGGAGGTATTTACTTATATCGGTGTAAAATTTAACCGGGTTTATACTCATTTGTAATTTTTTATACAATTAACATTTCTATAATTCAATCGTTCAATTTATCAATATATTTGTACTTATTGTGCATGTAAAATTTTTAAGCAATTCAGTATCTCTATCATATCGATCCAAAATATTGTCTATACTAATATATATTTAACTATTGAATTTTATTTTATTTTTACATAAAATGAATAGTTACCAAATTTTAATTTATACTAAACTTGACATGCATGATCTCCATGAACATCAAACTTAAGTTTTACTCCGATGTAAGTGGATCCCTCTAACTTTACAAAAAAAAAAAGCTAACAATTTAAATTTTTGCCTCTTTTAATTCTTAAACTTGCATTTTTATCAAATCACCCTAATATGGATGAAAATGTTAACATCTGTCAATTTTGCAGAAGCATCTATGTGTATGCCATGTAAGCAATTAACTGATTTATTTTAAAATTAAAATTTTTTTCATCCATTTTGGAATGATTAAATAAATAATGTAAGTTTAAAGACTAGATAGATAAAAAAATTAAATGAAAATTTAAAATATATTTTTTTTAAACTAAAAAACTAAATCAATCATTACACCTTATTAATATACATTTAAGTTACAAGTAAATATATAAAATTTATTTTTAGAGTGTCAAGTTAATTTTATTTATTATATAAGTACATATAATATAAATCTATAGTACTAAGGAAAACTTTTTAAAATTAACGAAAGTTGAGTATCATCCACCATTTACTAACTAACTAAAATTTCTAACTGTGTTAGTATTTTATATTTAAAATTAATGTATTGAGAGTTTTAGTTCAATTAATATAGGTATTATTGCGAATGTGAGAGAACGTGAGTTTGAGTGCGCCGAAGCACATTATTCTCCTATTTATGGGTTGAGAATGAATTATGAGTATTTCTAGACATTATATTGTTCCAATTTACTTCCAAAACATAGAGTTTTAACAAGTACGAGCTATACCGGTTTAGAAATAAATACCTTAATTAAAAAATTAACAATAATAAACAAATCAAATTGTAACAAATTGAAATGTAAATATTATGTTTCAAAATAAATATAGTATAAAAAGGAAATTTTAATTAATATTTACTTATTATTTATGTGTTTGATTGAAATTGTATCACCAATCAATTGAGTTCCAACTTGATCATCAAATTATCAAAAAGTTATTATTTCTACAAAATAAGATATTACAATGATGGCCGAAACCAGGGTGTCCATTGTTGGTAATAGTGACTAATTCCTACGTCGTGGGTACTCTCCAAAGAGATAAACGACTAACCATAAAATATGCTCAATTGTTATGAGCGGGATTCAAATCCCCAACCTCATAATTAAAGGATAAGGTGGGCAACATCTACAAAAAAAAAAAGATTACGGTTATGATGATAATATTTATGTTTTTTTTTATCTTTTTATATAAATTTCTTAAGAATACACAACATATATTTTGAACTTAAAATAGCATAAGTTTCGATGTATCAAATTTACTATTTTTTTAATAACCCAAATTTACTATTTTAACTGAACGCTTTATATATATATATATATATATATAAAATTTTATAAATACGTTTTATACATAAATTTATTCACCAACATGTTTCAAAATCAAGTTAGATAATGTTGAATTGATTAATTTTAAATAGATTGAATTGATAATTGAACTGGTTTTTTTTTTTATTTTAATATTTTTTAAAATATTTTGTTTAATTAAATTAGATAAATTGGTTAAATTGAAAATCGATAATTTGATCAATTCAACCATCAATTTAATTTCTAAAATATTGATATTAACTCTTTTTTCCCAAGCCGTTTGCTTATATTTTATTTTGCCTAGTAGCGGTGGTAGCCTCCGGACTAGCATTACTCGCTTTTTTTCCCCTCTCACCAACCATTTATTTCTTTATTATTCTCATTCACTCCATATGTTTAATATCTTTTCAGTTTACAGATTTATTTTATTTGTTTTTATTTTGTCTTCAAAAGTTGTGAAGGACAGATGATAACGTTTGTCATTTACTAAAACTCCACCGATCACCAGTAGTTTTTCATAGAAAGTGGGTGGCTCTTCATCGATTTTTTAATTTGTTTATGTTTTGATAGTATTTCATAATAATAAATGATTTCATGAGTCGATTTGAACTCGTGTTGTCTTAAGTTTTATATGTTTTTTTTGTTTGTTTTTCCATTGTTTAATAAGTTTTTAGTTTTTGAAGTTTTTATCTACTCTTGTAGTATGTTTTTTAGTATTGCTTATGTATGTAACCTTAGTTTTACAAGTGATTGTAGTGATAGCTTTGTTGTCGTTCTATCTAATGTGGTGAATGCTCGACTCTTTTGTCTATTTTGGCTTATCGCTTTGGACCATTCAAGGCTTGTTTTTTTATCGTATTAAATATTTGTAATCACTCTAGATATGTCGTGCTTGAATTGTCATAAAGCCAAATATCAACGTGTCATGATGTTTTATTAATGCTAAAGTTAAAGCATTTCTTGTGTTGATAAAACTTGTCATTTATAATCTATAAGTATTTATTAATATATTTTTCATGAATTTTATAATTTTATTCATTGAATAAACTTTAGATAAAAAAAAATTAGTGTCTTCAATTTTCTTATTATTAAAGAAAGTGGAAAATCCTTTTAGAAAAAGAAGAAAAGAAAGTGAAAATAATTGGGATCGACTAGTAGCTAATGTATCGGTTGGCATTAGGGACTATACGCGGTGGGGCCCTGTAGCATGCGAAGGACTGGCTGAGTTGACTGACCGTCACATTTGTCAGTGTTGGGCCGTGGGTGGTCCCACTACGTGGGAGCCCACTTCTATGTGTACCCTACATATATAGTTGTGGGGTGTTGAAAAAGAGGAGCTTGTGTGCTGCAAGTTTAAGAATAAAAAGGAGAAAACAGTTTATTTACATACATGTGTCTTAGATTTAGATAAATGGTTGAGTGTGGTGTGGTATATTTAGATTGTTTTTTATCTCATGTTATAATATTATTATAGTATCTAATTTTACTATCACCACTATTTTTACACTAACTATCACTCATCTAAACCCACCCTTAATATTTTCTTCCATCCGAGCTCCGTTTGATATCCGTTGTAGCTGATTACAGTAGTTAGTAGACTAAAAAATCTTTAGTGTGTATAGTCCCATTTTAGTTTGGAATACTGTCGTCTCAGGTTTTTGGTTTGCAAAGTCGGTCTTTTTTGACAATATTTTTAATTTTCCTCTTAAAATTTATTTGAAATTATTTGATAATAGTCATGTCCGAATTATATACTGATTTAGTTACGATTTTGTAGCAAAATTTTGATTATAGTGACATTTTTTAATAGATTTTAAAAATCACATTGTTTTTATCATTTACTTTAAAGAGGGTTTTTACGGAAAAAAATTTATCTTGATTTATTATTTTTTGTTTGTGCTATTATGATTAATTTATATCAATTATTGATGTATTATGTTATTGAATTTGTCATAATTACTAAATTAATTTTTTTTGTGAATTACAATAACAAAATAAAATTCAAATAATAAATACAATTATCGCGATTCAAACTCAAACCACACGTAAGGCGATGAACACTTTCACTGCTCATTGAGTCCGATTTCATGCAAACATTCGGTTCTACGTGTTTGTGTATGTTGATTCTCTGTCCCTCTTATGCTTCTTAATTTTATGTAGCGGGATAGTTTCTTAGTTACTGTTCAACTATATTTTTTTATAAGCAAAGAGATTACATTTATAATTATTTTTTATTTTTAATATATTCGAACGGACGTTTTTCGAGCATTGAATGGATAAATGTTATTATTATTTTTATTTTTAATATAAATTTTTCGTTAATGATATTCAAGGTTGTTTAATGGAAGTGGCCTAAGCAAAAGAAATAATTTTAATACAAGTAGGAGTATAATGATTCGTATTACAACTAAATTTGATTTTGTTGGTAATGTAATGTAGATAATTGAGAAAACGTTTTTAAGGAGATTTAAATATAGTATTGTCTCTTATTTTTATGGAGTAAATTGGGGTTAAAGGCTCAACACACACGTGTTGTTGCCGCTTGGCTTGGTTCGTGTTCTATTTCAAAAATATTTTTGCTTGTTTTGTAAGATAATTTTTTCAGTTGTAGAAAATCCGCTGTTTATTACATAATATTTTTGGTTAAGGAAAATATTAAAATTCATATTACCATTTTACCATTTTACCCATTTAGAAAACATGATAAATAACAAGTCATTCTTCTCATTTTTTCACAACAAGAAGCAAACAACAATTTTTCTTTGCCTTTTTTAACTCGTCTGTTTTCTATTCAAAAAAAATTCCTGGTTAAAATTTCGACCAAATTTTCAGTCTACTTTGTTGGAAAATATGGACATCACATATATAATAAGGGTAATTACATGATATGTTAGCCAAAATTAAAAGTGATTTAATTTGGTTAAAGTTTTATTGGGCTTTAATTATTAAATAAAATATGAGTCAAATATGTGCAAATACTCTAGTAATTAAGTTCTAATCAATTTCTAATTAATGATGGGCTAATTAGAATTTGATTAGAACTAATATGCCAATGTTATAAATATTAGGATTATTATACACAATATAGCATTTCTAATATCCCCATCATTACAAAAGAGAGAGCACATATTCTCTGAATTTCTTGTGTGCTTGGAAGATCAAATCTCCAAGATTCGGTAAAACTTCAAGGAATTCATGGATTCAGGTACGCTTCCGCATCTAGTTTTGTTCTTGATTTATTCTTGATGATTTGACATGATAAATCCTGGTTTATTAAATTTTATTTCAGATTTATTTTACAAATCTAACAAGTGGCATCCGAACTTTGTCATGTTGAATTGTTGAAAATGAATTGATTCTTTATTATTTTTGGATTGATTCATTTTTCTTTTTTAATTTTATGGATTTGATATTTTAATTATATATTATGTTGAATCTTTGAGATTTTTGATAAATTTTTGGGTTTTGATTCTTTAAATAAAGTTTTAGGGTTTTATAAATATAATCTAGTTTAATATTTGCATATGCTATTCGAAAGATGAAGGTTTATTTATTTGTTTATTTATAATCAATTGATAAAAATTGATTTGTGAGATTTCTTTCTCTTCTTTTCACACAATTATTTTATAAATTTTGGTTAAAGTCATTATTAAATTAAAGTTACAGACTTACAACTTTTTGCAATTGAAGAATTCCAATTTGGGTTGTATAATTGGTTTTGAAAGTTAATTCACTTGATAATCGAATAAATGAATGTTGCTAAGATGTTTTTTTTTTGCACTATTTGTTTTAAATGTTTTGTTTGTGGTTGAATGTATATGGAATTATCATCTTTTGTCTTTATTCACAATGAATTATATTCACCATTGAATTCAATTCATATATATGAATGATTACTTCTGGTTTCTGTTATAATTATTTTATATAAGTTTTAATCCTTATGGAACCCGACTAAAATTAAAATATTTGAGATTTTTTTTTTAAATATGGTGGCTATGAATTTTCATAAGTAGTTGTGCATATAAAGGTTTTTATATAATTTGGGATTCTTTTTATATTTAGTGGTTATGGAATTTTTTTTAAGTATTTGTGCGTATAAAGAAGTTTTATGATAATATCTTTAGTTATGAATATAAATTTGAGTTTACATAAAATATGTAAGGCAAGCCAGTATTATTTTTATATTATTATAATTGCGTGTATATATTATTTGTGTATATATATTATATGCATATCAATGATTTTGAAGATTAATGCATGATTATAGTTTGTGTGAATAAGTGTTTATAACCATTATTCAATAAGATATATTTTATAGTTTAATTGGTGAAATTAAGTTTTGATGGATATCGTTGAAGTTGTTGTTGTTGTTGTTGTTGTTGTTATTATTATTATTATTATTATTATTATTATTATTATTATTATTATATATTCAATTATAGGTGTTTTGGTGCAAATTCATGTCAACTATATACATATATTTTGGTTTTAAGTTTGGTTCTATAATCTTAGGTATTGGCATCTTATGGTTCCAAATATTTGGTTAAATTATAATGATATGGTTTATTGTATGAATTGTGGGATATGCCAACTATTATGATTTTGTTTTTTTGAGATTTATTGGCTTCAAAATCTTTTTCAAGTATTCATGTGAATATCTGTTTAATCATAAATACAAATTTGGATTTACATGGTAAATTCAGGGTAATGTTTTTTATTTGATTATGAATACCTGTATATGCGTGAATTGCTTTGGTGTTTTTATCCATGCAAAATTATGAATACATGTGCTTGTTAATTATTTGGCTTTAAACCACTACATTATTTCTGTTTGGTTTTGATATATAGGGTTTTGGAACAAAAAAGAAATAGTCAAAAATTAAGGTTTTCGGTTTTTTATTGCATTATTAAGACAATCTTATTTTGGGTTATTTTAGAGTCTATAAAGCAATAAAAAAAATAGTTCTAACATTTGACTATTGGAGAAATTTTAAATTTGAATATTGGTATGTTTATATATATGTTAAAATAACTTAATTGAAGCAAAAAGTCACTAAAGTAGTTTTTTTGTATAATTTTTTTTGTTTTAAAATATAAAAGGTTGTGTGCATGTAACTTAAGTTATGTTAATATTGATTGGCCCAAATGAAAGTTAATAATATTACATGTGCAATTATGGTAATAAACATGTGACAATTATTCGGTTTTACATGTGAGCAATAAATTGGCCCCAAGGAAGATTTATAATTCGACATGTTCTTATTGTCAATTTTTTATTATTACACTAATATATCACTTACAAGTTAATATTTTGTCTAAAGATGAAATATAAATGGAGTGTCCGATATGATGAGGTTTACCTTTATTCAAATTATTTTGGTTTAAATTTGAAGTCTTATGGTTTATGATTTATTCAACTATCATTATATTTGCGAACATCATTGTATGTTGTTTTGGGATAAATATATACATATATATATACTATTATCTTTTAATTTGATTGAAATATGAAATTAAGAAAAATATTTTGAAACAAATAAATTCAGATTTTGGCTTTAGGTTTTAATTAAGGATGTCTAATATTTTAAATAGATTAGTTGAAACAAAATGTTGCCAAAATGACCTCTTTTGTGTAAATTAGTTTATTTAAAATATCAAGATGATTATATGTTTTTGTGATTCATGCCTTTATTAATTGACCCAAAGGTAAGTTAATATTTGGCAAAATTTCAACGACATATGTGGTGATAAATGTGTGACAATTATAAGGTATTTTATGTTAATAATAAGTTAGCCCAAAGATTAATTAATTGTTTGACATAATTTAGTGTCAATGTTTGATTGCTACAACAAGAGTACCTTTTACTGTTAATATTACTGTCCATAGACTTGATATTAATGTTGTGTTTGGTATCTTAAGATGAGATTAGCCATTATTTTGAATTTTTTGTTTACTTGTGATTATTGATGTGAGCTTGTTCTTATCTAATTTGTTCTGGATTCAACTAGTTTATCTTTTGCTGCCACAATATCTGCTAATATAAATTCTATACCCATGTTTAATGAGACTAATTTTACGAAATGGAAAAGACATTTATAATGTTTGGTTGTATGGACATAGACCTTGCGTTAAGGGAAGAACAACCCGCACCTCTCATTGCGGAAAACACCCTTTACGTTAAAAGGGATTTTGAGAGGTGGGATCGTTCAAATTGCATGAGTCTAATGATCATGAAATACAACATTTCAGAAGCCTTTAGGGACAAAGAACCTAAAAAGATTACTCAGGCCAAAGTTTCCTTGACGAAATTGAGAAACGTTTTGCTAAAAACGATAATGTTGAAATGATATCAGTTCTAACTTTTTTTATGTCTATAAAGTATAAGGGCCAATGAAATATTGAGCAATATAAGGGCTATGAGTTTTATGATCTCACAATTAGGAATATTTTTGAGATGAGAATTTCAACATTCTTTTAGGATGTTGAGTTTGGTGGGAGAAATAAGGTTAGAGACATTGCTTTTAAGGAGGAATTGAATTCTAACTTAGTTCCTACTATCACTTTTGACAATGTTTAGGTTCTCATATCCATCGTTGATTAAGAAGTGAATCCAGAATCTCAATAATGATGCAATGTTGAACAACTATTTATTCAAGATGAGGTAATTGTTCCAGAAGAACAAACTCAACAACCTCAAGAATGAATGTCATTAAAAAGGTCCACTAGAGAAATGGTTATAATGGCTTTAGTGGAATATTTTGACATTAAGTTACATCAAATGAATATTAAGTTAATCGTTTCTCAATGGTAACATTTATATGGTACAATTAGAAAGCTTTGTGTGTAATAATGCAAAGTTAATGATTTGCAAAGAACTTCATCTATGGGCTTAAGCAAACTTCTCGTCAATAATATTACAAATTTTACCAAATGATTATCTTATTCGGTTTAGAGATGAATTTTATTGATAATTGTATATACCATAAGTTTAGTGGGAGTAAAGTTCTATATTTGGTTTTATATGTTAATGACATACTACTTGCCAATAATAAATATGAGAAAGGATTGTATGAAACAGTGACGCCACGTCATCTGTATCCCTTTCCAATAAATTTATGCCACATCAGTATTCTTATCCTGAATTTCAACATTTTAATTTGGATTTGATTTTTTTCAGGATAAAAATGCTGAAATTCAGGATGAAAATGCTGATGTAGCATAAATCTATTGGAAAGGGATACAGATGATGTGGCGTCACTGTTTCATACAATTCTTTTCCTAATAAATATAGCCTTAATCAATGCTCTAAGAATGATTTTGAGATTACAAAAAAATGCATTAATTTTTTTACATTTTAGCAGTAGAAAGTCCAATGTATGTTCAGGTTTGTATACATTGGAATATTGTGTACACTATTGGGATGTTAGACAGATATTTTAAGCAACCCTGGTTTGGACCATTGGATAGCATTCAAGAGGATTATAAGGTATTTTCAGAGAATAAAAGATTACATGCTCACATATCGGACGTCTAATCAGTTAGAGATCATCAGGTATACTGACTCCGATTTTGATGGAATATGGATACAAGATTTTGTCACTAAGGTACAAATTGAGAAAACAAATTGCAGTCTTTTATTCCAATAGCAACAAGAGCACATCAAAGTCAAAACACATAGACTTTAAGTTTCTGGTTGTTAAAGTAAAAGTTCAGAATTGTTAGGTGTTTATAAAGCATATTGGGAAAAACTCCATGATTGAGGATCCGCTTACTAAGGGACTACACCAAGGTTTTTCATGAGCACATTGCTCATATGGGTTGTCGAAACCATTTTTTTTAGTTTGGAAAACGGGGTCGACTTTGGAAATGAAAATAGAGTCATTACCAATCTTTTTGAGGTGTGATTGGGTCACCTTGAGATTGATCGTCAAAACATTTGATTTATTAAAACGACAGTTTTGGTCTATGAAATTTTAAAAAACGGGTTTAGGAATCAGTTACGCACGAGGAAGGATTAGCACCCTCGTGACGCCCAAAATTAGTACCTAATTGATTATTTAATGTCCTAATGTTAAAAATTTAAAGAGATTTCAAAATACGATTCTCTTTATTGTAAAGGAAAACTTGAATAAAATATGGGTGATAAGACCCTCTTATTTCGAGGAAGTGAAATGTCACGCCTAGTGAGTTAGGGTTCGACATTTCAAATTCCCGAAACTGAGCTTGTCCTTTAACTTTCAAAATTAATGTGTTTAAATCTAAGAAAGATATTCGATTATTTAGGGCCTAATGAAAAATCGAAACCCAGTAAGTTAGGGCTTGATTTCCCAAAATACCAAATACAGAATATTGCCTTTGTTTTTTTGAAATCCTTATCCCGAGATAACAAAACGTCACATCCAGTAAGTCAGGACACGACAATTTTGAATTCTCGAGAATAAGTTGTTATTTAACTTTTAAATAGAAAGTAATATGTTCTTTGGACTCGAAGAGAAAAAATCGAAACCCGGTAAGGTAGAGTACGATTTCTTTCGAACCTTAGAACGCGAAATATTTTCTTATTTCGAAAATCGGACGAAATGTAATGCCTTGAATAAAATGTGATATGGTCGTAGTAGAATGAAAGACGAATTATAGTAGACATGCATACTAGGGTAGAAACAAGGGAGACAAAATAATAAAAGCAAAAATAAATAAAAATTCCAACAAATAATATGCAATAAAAGAAAAATAGTAACAAAAATGCAATAATAATAAAATATATTAAGAAACAAATAGTAGTAAAAATAAAAATAATATTAGTAATAATAAAAATAATAGAAATAATGGAAGTTGCAATAATGTTGATAATAAAAAATAATAATAAATATAATAGAAAAGAAAAAGAATTTAAAATAAACAATAGTATTAATAATAATAAAAATAATAGTAACAGTAATGATAAATAGTAATAATAATAATGGAAAAAAATTAAAATAAAAAAATAATATTAATAATAATAAAAATAGTAATAATAGTACTAGTAAAAATAAAATAGTATTAAAAATAAAGCAATAGTAATAATATTAAAATTGATGGTAATAATAAAAATAATAGTAGTAGTAAAAATAAAAGTAATATTAATAATAATAGTAACAAGGATAATAATATAAATATTAAATAACAATGAAAATAACAATAATAATAATATTATTATTAAATGATAATAATAATTGCTAATAGTAATAAAATATATACAAAATAAAAAAAGATTGAATAAAATAACACAAAAAGAAAAAATAATAATGAATAAAAATAACCGGATTAAAAAACAATGGTGATCAAATTGGGATTAGAGCAAAATTGCGGGGCCAAATTATAATAAATAAATAACTAAAAAGGATTAAAATCAAAAGAAGCGAACAAGACGATGACCAAAAGGGAAAAAATCCCAGTCCTCGAAACGCGCCGTTCCGCAGGACTAAAATGAATCAACAAGAAAACTATCGGGGCCAATTCAAAAATTAAAAAAAAACTAAATTTAACAAAAATAAAAATGTAGAGGGTTAAAGCAGTAAATAACCCATTTTACAAAAAAACACGCAAATCCTCCTTACGGGTTGGGTCACGCACGCGGGTCAAGCTCTATAAACAGCGCCGTTTTGGGCCCTTTTAAAAGCAAGATTTTTTTTAAAAAAATCAGTCTCCCCTTATTTACAAAAAAAAAAAGAAGAAGAAAGGCAGCCCCTTTCTCTCTCGCCTGGGCAATTTCCGGCCTTGGGCTCTGGCGATGACTCCGGTCGATCGTCGTCGCGACGCCACTGCTGACCACCGTGTACGGTGGTCGGAATCTGAAAAAAGTAAGTTTTTTTTCCTTTTATTGTATATGATATATATATTATATATATGGTTTAAAAAAAACAAAAAAAAAACAATATTCCGGAATGAAAAGAAAAAGGAAAAAATAAATAAAAAAAATTTGCTGATTTGGTATTCTTTGTATATTCCGTGTAAAAATGTACTATGTATTGCTTTTTTCTGTGAAAAATCGTAGTCCCTTTACATTATGTTATTTCGGCTTTTATAGCCCTTTTTTACAAAAAAAAAATTCTTGTTTTGTAGGTGCGTGATGGAAAAGAGGACTTCACACGAGCATGGCAGACGTGGCTCGGTGGTGGAGGTGCGCACAATGCGGAAGCTGTTGCGTGCTTGCGGCGGAAACAATGGCTAGGGTTCTTTGCTGTTTTCTGTAACGACCTCAAAAGTATGGATATTAAAAAATGAGTTATCGGGTCTCTATTTTTAGTAAACGGACTCATAAAATATTTATTAAAAATATTTACAAAGTTAGTTGTGTGTTTAAGGTTTTATTTAGGTGAATTTGACTTAATTAGAAGTATTTGAGAAAAAGGATTAAATTGAAAAAGGTGCAAAAGTTTAATTATAGATTAAAAGAAAGTATAAAGGACTAAAAAGGCAATTATGCCATTTTTAAATGTTGAGGCTGAAAAAAAATCCTAGATTTTTTAGTTAAAAACGTGTATATGGATATAGATATATATTAGATATTAATTATAAAGTATATTATTATATTATTATATTTTATTATTATATATAAATAGACTAAAGGAAAAGAATAGAAAGATATAGAAACAGAGAAGCAAAACGAAACAGAGAGCAGGGGAAAGAAAGAAAAAAGAGAAAAGAAAGAAGAAAAGGGAAAATTTAAAGTTTGAAGCTTGGAAGTTTAATTGGTAAGTTAATTTAGTCCTTCTCTTTTAATTTTGATGCTTTATAAGTTTTAGAACAAAGTTTTGATGAATTTAAGTTGAAGTTTTTGAAGTTTTAAAGCTGTTGAATATAGCATATGATGAACAAAAAAATGAATTAGTGGTTTAATTGAAAGAATTTGAAGTTAGAATTAGGTAAAGGATTTAATTGTAAAATAAGCTATAAGAAAACTGTTTTGGACAGCAGCAGTAGAGTAATTTTTAAAAATCACCAAAAATCGTAGAAGTGGAATTAGAAGTTGAATGAGATATGAAATTAAAGCTTATTGAGTCTATTTTCATATGAAAGAAACAGGAAAAGCAAAGGAATTCTGTAATTTGAGATATTTATATTTTTGTAAGACTGGTTTAGAGGGATTTCGGGATCCCCTATTCTGACTTTGGAAAATCATAAAAAATTGGAGAAAAATAATTAGGGGCTTAAGTTTATATGTTTAGAATCCTGAATGAGTCTATTTTCAATAGAAATAAACGAGAACATCATATGAATTTTGTATAAAGAGGTAATTAATTTTTAGTGAAGAAGGGTCAGAACTGCCAGACAGCAGAACATGGGTGACTTTGATGAATAAACTGTACTAATTGGCTAAGCCAAAAATTCTAGAAATTTTATGGTATGAATATATGTGAGTCTAGTTTCAAGAAAAATTAACGGTTCTTCATTTGGAGTTCTGTAGCTCTGGAAATAAATAATTTTGTAACTATGACACAAAAGGACAGCTTTGAATAAGTTTATGAGTAAAGGATTAAATTGAAATGTGAGCAAAAGTAAGAAAGCATGAATTTATCATAAAATACATGTTTATTTTATTAAATAGTACAGGAAATTATTTGATTATTTTTAACATATAAATGTTAGATGTTTATATGAAATTGAAGAAAAAGAAAAGGAAAAGAGAAGGTTAAGGAGTGAAGGAAGAAGAATTTATATCACCTCAACCTTTTGTTGTAAGTACTACAAGAATTTTAAATTATTGTTATTTATCCTTTTTGAAATATTTGTGAATTATTTAAATATATGAGATTCAGCTTTAATGCCCAAGTAGACGAAATTTAGAACTACTGGGATATTAGTGGCATGCCATTAAGGAACTTTAGCGCGCTCTCTGATATTAGCACGTTGGTGCTCTCTGATATTAGCACGTTGGTGCTCTCTGATATTAGCACGTCAGTGCTCTCTGATATTAGCACGTCAGTGCTCTCTGATACTAGTACATTGGTGCTCTCTGTTCACTTGTGCATCATAATGCACCTCTGTATCTGTTCCGTATATCCGGTGTGTTCTATAAAATCTACTTTGGGCTAAGAAAGTGAAATGAGAACAAAAGTGAATCACTGATGTGTTAAGGTAATTTTTATACCTTACAAAAGATAAGTTAAATTTATTTAAAGCAATGCATAGTTGAAGAGACTTATATGTGAGTAGATATGTAATAATTGATTGAGTTTAAAATATTTTGTTATGATTACTTATTTAATTATTCTTGTAGTGCTTACTAAGCCTTCACCGGCTTAACGCGTTTATTTTAACGCGTAGGTACAATTAGACTAGAAGAGATAAATCCAACTAGAAGATCTCTCATCTCATCACATCCTCAAGGGCTTCAAAAGTAGGTATTGTATTTTGTATTAAAATGGCATGTACATATGTAGTTCAAAGGTGTTCCCATGTGATAGGGACTAAAATGTAGATTCTTGAAATTTTATCTATTTTCAGTTACTTGAAGTATTTTGGTATATATGGAATGAATTAATAAACAATAAATATGTTAGCAAAAATGGTTGGTAAGTTAAAATATTATATACAAATGTTTTAATTAAACAGTATCTGGCCATAATTGTTTTGGCACCAAATGTAATAGTCTTATACCGGGTCTGCATGATTGAACCGGGTATAGGGGTATTACATTTTTTGTTTTGGGGGATATTGGGCTAACATTGGGCTTGGGTAGTTAGGTTTGGGCCTGTTTATTTTTTTTTTTTGTAAAATTGGTTAATGGGCTGTAATTTTGGACTAGTTTATTGGACTCCGGGTTAAAAATTGGGCCCTACATGGGTGTAATATCATTTAAGGATATTTGTTTTTAGTGGGAGTTTGTACTTTTAAATGCTTTTATGTTATAGACACATTTTTAGTTATTTCAGTTTAAAGATATTAAATTTATTTTTTGCAGAAATAAAGTTTATTTGATTTATTCACACTCTGATTTTGGTAAGGTTTGATCTCACTAAGGAGGACCAGTTGGAAATAGACATGTTTAGACCATATTGCATGTAATTTCCATGCTACACATCGAGGCTTGGTCTATGTCATTTGGTTGTGTTAATATACGTGATCATGGATGGATTTAGTTACGATATATGTAATGAAAGTCGCCTTGGTTATATGTTAACATAATTAATGGACGAAATTGTTCGGAATACCTTTTGGATAATGATAGTAAAATTTTGAGCTCATAAAGTGATATAATGGCATGTAATTACAGAGTAATTTGTATATATATGTGGTCCAAGTAGGAGATTGTTGGAAAATATGGACATTACATATATAATAAGGGTAATTACATATTATTATTTATTATTATGATATGTTAGCCCAAATTAAAAGTGATCTAATTTGGTTAAAGTTTTATTAAGCTTTAATTATTAAATAAAGTATGGGTCAAATATGTGTAGATACTCTAATAATTGAGTTCTAATCAAATTCTAATTAATAACAGGCTAATTAAGAAAGAGAGAGCAGATATTAATGATGGGCCCAAATTACACCCAATATATTTTTTCTAATATCCCATCATTAGGAAAAAGAGAGCAAATATTATCTGAATTTTTTGTGTGTGCTAATCTGGATGATTAGATCCCCAAAATTCGGTAAAACTTCAAGGAACTTATGGATTTAGGTACGCTTCCGCATTTAGTTTTATTCTTGATCATTTGACATGATAGATCCTGGTTTATTCAATTTTATTTTAGATTTATTTTACAAATTTAACATACTTTTCTTTATACTTTTGATGAGAGTAATACAAATTGTGTTCCATCTTTTTCTTTTCTTTTCTTTTTTATTTTTTATTTAGGTGTATGAATATTGAAATAGTGTGTTAACATTGAAGGTAATGTCCACTACAAGATTACACCGATCAGGACGGATATGCTTTTAAGACAATAATTCTTTTCCGGTATAGTAATTATTTTATTTATTTACGTTCAATTTATTTATACTGTGAATTAACTTAAACTAAAATTTAAATTAACTCGAATTTAAACCGATGTCTATCTTATTCAGATTATAAAATGTGGGACAATCTTCCTCATTTATATTGGCATTTTTTTTTTTTTGCTTTGGATTGTTCTTCTATTTCGGCTAATAGTAATAGTATTGAGAGACAAATGGGAGTAAACTTATTGGTTCGGGTATAGTCGACCCTTTCACAAGTTTTGTTATTAACGGTAATTACATTCTATCTGTCAAAAAATGTTAATTCGACTTTAAACAAATTAATCCAAAATCATACTAAGAATAAATGTTGAGATTATTTTCACTTTATGAATCCCAAACATTAGCATTTTAAATTTAATATCGGACCTGTTAAAAAAATAAATCAACTTTGAATAAATAACACTTCATAAATTTCTCTCCAAATAGTAAAATAACCCTCAGCAGATATCGATCTTAAAAAGCAAATTTAAAGATAAATCTGTATTTAAAATACAAACCCAATAACATTTTTTAAAAATCAAACGTATGTTGGGGCGGATTCCAAAGAGGGTATATAAATGGAGTTGAAAGTAGTACCGTTGTGTCCGCCAGCCCCACTTCCCCTTTTGGAACAATTTTTTATGATTAATTTTCCGTTTCGCAAGGCACCCATTACGGGAGGGAATGAGATAAGAGAGTGTACATTTTTCTTTTTTGGGTTCTGACGGTGGTGGTTGAAATGTGGTGGGGTCCATCTCAATCATATTATCCGTTACAATGGTGGGGTCAGGTGATGCCCGATATGCCCGCCACCCACTTGGCATCCCTATTTTTCTTTTGCTTACAACTTGTTTCAAATCTTTATCAAGCTTTTCAGAACAACCACCGATCATGCCATAGTTCGAATAAATATATTATTAAAAATTATTTAAAAATTAAAAATATTTATAATTTAATCGGTTTAAAGTCTTTATTTAAATCAATATCTTGATTTAATAGATTCGATTTAGATAAATGTCGTCTTTATATTTTTTTTATATTTAAAATTTAATTTTATATTTTTACTTTTAAGAATTTAATATCCATTCATCTCAAATTTAGGTTTATTCCAAATTACTTGATTTTAGTTGTAAAAATTATTTTTCCTTTTAAATTCATGGTTTTTTAAAATTTGTCATAATTTTGTTTTAAAGTTATCTATTAAAATGGTCTTTTTTGTTCACGTCAGTTTATTTTTTAATTATTTATGTTTAAAATGTTGCGTTTTAGTCGTTTATATTAACATTTTTAGTCACTAAGCCGTTAATTGTCACCAACAGTATAATGGTAAGTTGGTTTGGCATGTTAAATTATCATTTCAAACAAAAAATTTAGGTTAAATTATACAATTAGTCCTCGTATTTTTCTGTTTTGAGCAATTTAATTTTTTTTTATATTCTTTTAATTTTTTTTTCTATTCTCTCCTGCTTCTCCCCCTGTTTTCCTCTCTTCTCCATCTCTTTTAACATAGTTTTTCTATGTTTTCCATTTGTTAAAACTAATCCCTATACTTTTATTTTTTTGAACATTTTTTCTATTTTCCTTTTCTTCTTCCCTTTTAGTTTTAACAAATGGGAAACATAAACAAACTACATTAAAAGAGTTGGAGAAGGGAGAAAAATAGAGGGAGAAGCAAAAAAGAAGGAAAAAAAAGAAGGAAAGTTAAAAGAACATAAAAGAAAAAAATTTTGATTACTCAAAATGAAAAAAATATGAGAACCAATTGTATGATTAAATTTAAATTTTTTGTTTGAAATGATAATTTAATGTGCCACGTCAGCTTACTGTTGCATCGTTAATTGCCGTTAATGACAGTTAACGGTTTAGTGACTAAAATGTTACAACACTTTATGTAACACCCCAAACCCGGCCCACGAGCCTTGACCGGATCTGGTATGTCACTGCGGAAAACGTTTGAAAAATATTTTGACTTAAAGTAAAAACATAAAAAAAAATTTTGCTTGTTTGTAAAATCTTGGTATTTTAAAATTCCAAATAAAACTAAGTTATTACAAAATATCTGGGTTGAAACTTTAATACATATTTTTAAAATTTAAGTTGCTAAAAATAAACATTTCCAGATGATAATATAGTTGACAATCCAACTTAAAACATAATAATAATTCGTAAATACTTTAAAAGGCCATTATTACAATAAATAACCTTTCATAAATAAAATGTGTAAAACAAATAAATTTATCATCTGCATGGGCCACCTCGTATCCACTCCAACCCGGTCCAAGCACTATGCGTCACCTGCGATGTTGGTAAAAATTGGGTGAGTCTTACAGACTCAGTGTATAATTAGACCACTGAATTCCATCCACATGTCAAACCATATAATAACACATATAACAGATATTAAGATAATTTAATCACATGCTTTCACTTATTGGGCTTGGCCCACAACCACATCACATTCTTATAATAGTGTAATCAACCACATGTTTCCACATACTGGGCTTGGCCCATTTCCAAATTACTTCACATAGCAGACAGATTTATGCAAAATGCACCCAACCCAGCCTAGGGTCCATCCTTTACACCTACCTTGGCAGACCCCCTGCCCAAGGCCGTGGCTAATCCACCGATCACATAGTGATCCACATATCTTACCTTGGCAGACTTGCTGCTCAAGGCCGTGGCTAGGCCACCGATCACATAAGTGATCCCACATATCAATCAATCTACGGTGATGCACACAGCTATCAACCGCCGAGATGTGGCACCTAGCCAACACCTCCCTTGATGAAGCACATAGCTAACATCAAGCGCTAATGTAGCATAAGGCTAACATTAGACCACGTACATAATGTACACCCTTTCTTCTTTCACATTCAGATCCCATCCCATGCACATGCAACATATGATAATGTCATAACATAATAAAATGATGCATGCACATGCTATTCGGCATACAAACATATTCTCATTGGCATATTCACATTCTTAATATTTAACACTGACCTGATTTTCGATATACCCCTTAAGGGTATCCATTCATAATTGTCACTGCACACATTAGCATTTACACCACACATACAATATAACATAAACCCGGAAAACAGTGGTTAATCACACACCTTACTATTTAGCGAAATCCTTAGCTACTTGAATTTAACACGATCCCGGAACTTCCTTATGCCTGTCGATTTACCCTTAAAAACCAAAATACACAATCGGTCACCACTTATACCAAATATGGCCTATGTAGCAAATATAACATTTGGCCTATATAGCAATTATAACATTTTGGCCCATAAAGGGTATTTTCGTAGTTTGGCCCATAGGGACATTTCGTAATTCAGTAATCGTACCCACTAAGGGTAATTCGATAATTTACTCTCTAAGGGTAATTCGGTAATTTACCCTACAAAGGTAATTCGGTAATTTCATATTTAACGGTGTTTTCGAAGATTCACTATCGCCTCGAGTGATACAGAACTCTATTTGGGTCTCTACGGAACTATTGGTCAAAAATCCATTTTAAGCCCAAACGGGGTAATTTCGCAACTAAAACTTAACTAGTAATTTGGGACATACAAATTTAAACTGTCCATTTGCGTCATACTGACTAAATTAGCTATAATTCAAGTTAGAAAACTCGAAATCTAGATCTGTAAAATTTCCTTGAAACTAGACTCATGTATCTTCTTACTGAAATTTTTCCAGAATTTTTGACCTAGCCATTTAGTACAGTTTATTCCTTAAAGTTTCCCTTGTTTCACTGTCCAATGATTCTGACCTCTCTTAACTTAATTTCAAATATCTCACTGTACGGTTTTCATATACTATTCCAACTTGTTTCTCTTGAAAATAGACTCACTAAGGAATCCATACATATAAATTATAACCAATAGTTCATTTTGTACAATTTTATATGATTTTTCCAAAATAGATCAGTGAACCCCGAAGTTAATCAGAACCAGTATCACTAAAATCAAGATATCTTAGAATGTAAAATTCCTTTTCCTTCTCCGTTTCTTCTATATTAAAATAGACACAGTAAGCTTTAATTTGATATCTTATTCACTTTCTAATTCCTTTTATCCTATTTTTAGTGATTTTTCAAAAACACGTCACTGCTTCTAACCGAAACTATTTTATTACAAAACATGATTATCACTACCATCAAACGCACGTCCGACTGATCACGGGTACCGGTTATCAATTTTCTTCGATATTTCTACCGAATCACAGAATATTTCATGTAAAATTTCAGAGAGATGTGAGATTTTCTCACCATTTCAAACATATATTAGGAAGAGTATGAGATTACACACCTTATTCAGAATCCGTAACGGGATGCTCTCCGCGGCACCAAAAATTCGAGTCACTTATAACGAGGGATAGGTTTTCGATTGAACCTTTGATAAAGTACTTCGAGACCTTGCAACCAGCATAAACTCTCTCATGGCAAGTCCCTAGACTCTCAACCATATTACAAACTAGTCCCCTCATTAGCTAGCTTAAGCTTTGGGGCTCCAAAAATACAAAAATTATCAACTAAAGTCATCAAAATCACTTACTTGCTAAAGGATTTGTTTGCTGAAATTTTTGAGCTCTCCAACCCTTGTTTGCTACCAATTTTAGGTGGTGATGAAGAGAAGAAAAGATGATACTTCTCTTTTCTTTATTTTCATAACCCTTTTTTTTTTATCTCTTTTTTCTTTCTTTCTTTCTTTTTATCTCTCTTTTTTTTATCCACTTACTCCACTCCACAAATTCTTTTATTCCTTTTTCATCCACCTACCCCACTCCCCAAATTCTTTTATTTCTTTTTCATCCACCTACTCCACTCTCCAAATTCTTTTATTTCCTTTATTTCCTTATTTTCCTCCTTACCATACTTTTCCACAATTTAATAAGTCCATCTTACCATAATTTAAAAATTCAATTTTGCCATATTTACAAGCTTGGCCAAAATTTAGGGAAATAGTACAAAAATAATAGTCAAAATTTGCACACAATGGGATTTGAACCTCTTCCCTCAAGGTACTTCACTTGATGCCATAACCTCCTTACCATATGCTCATTTATGCTAGCAATTTACTCTTTTATTTCCATAAGCCTTGATGCCACTTACTATCTTTCCATAATAGGCTTAAACACAAAACTTTACTAAGGCCCAACTTGAACTCGAAACTTCATAGAATCCGGTAACTTTCTAAAATCATCTTCTTAATAAGTCCAACTTGAAATAATGTCATTCTCTTGTTCTCAAAAATTTTAAACACTCCTACGCCCAAGGCCCATTGGGCCCATTCCTACTAGGCCCAATTTTGGGATATTACACTTTAACGTAACATGAGATAAACAAAAGTGACTATTTTAATAATTTACTCAATTATTTAATGTACATGTTCCTACTATAGAATGAAAAAAAAAAATATAAAAAAATCAATTTTATTTGATTTTAATATATATATACTCAAATTTTAATATATAATTTAAGATGTTATATTATTAAAACTATTTATAGTTTTTTACAAACAAAATATATATATCTTACATATTTTTATATTTTATTATTATTAATATCTTTGATAATTATTTTTTAACTTATGAAATTCTAATAATTATTTATCCAAACCATATAATTACGATGATTGAAATTTTAAATTGATAAATTCTAAGATTTTAATATTTTAAAAATTATCAAAATTTAAAATAAAAACCATAAACTTGACTTACAAAATAATTGTAATATTCGACTCAAATTATAAAACTAATGAAGCATTAAGCCATAGTTTGGGCCAATTAAATGGAATTCAGCGACGAACCCAAGAAAGACTCATATGGGCCATTTATTCAGCGTTGACTTTTTCAGTGCCCATTTATAATTTCCTAAAAGTAGGGCCCACTTTCCAAATGATTTAGTGGACCAACTCTTTTGCCTAAAGTCAACCAAGTGTTACATGGCCCACTCCTCGAGTTTCAACAGCCAATCACGGAGCAATGGGAATATTATCATGCTTTATTCTTTCTCTCGATATTAACCAAATTAGTTTTTCTTAAAAAGAGAGTAATTTCGTCATGACTAATTGTTATAAGTTGAGAAAATTTAGAGTAATTTTCTCAAGAGACTGAAAATTTAATTTTACCTTATATGCGTATAGCCTTACACGATGTTCTAACCTTTTCAAAATCAAATAAGATAGATATTCATATTTAGAAACATATCGAGTATGGTGTGATCGAGAAAGAAAATAATTCATTTGAACAGATAAAGTTTTGCATTATTTGCAGATGGTGTAGGTTCAAGTCTTGCTAAAAATTAGAGTAATCGAGCAAGTCATCAATGAAAACACGAGACGCAACTTCAAATCAGTCTGCTGGCGATAAGTTTTATGTTCTTCTTAATAAATATTAAAATTGTAAAATATATCAAATTTTTTATCTTCAATAGATTAATAAAATATTTATAACATTTTTCATGTTGATAGAAAATAAAATATTCTATTTATGAAAATGAATTATAAATGAAAAGTACTAAGCAAGAAGACAAGCCCCCGAAAAAAAACAAAATCAAACATTTCCAAAAATTATTGCTATTCTAAGGTAAATGGAGAATAAAATTGCTTAAAATCCCAACACTCTAATTCAAGAATCAAATCCCTCAATTTTCTAATATATTTTTAGAGATTTCCATATCAACCCTATTATTTTATTTATATTTTTCTAGCGTAAAAATATTTTTTTTCTTCATATTTGTTTATTCTCAAAAAATAATATATATATATATATATATATATATATATATAAAGCGAATTTCACTAGTTCACGTCACATTCTAAAGCAATAATGCCCAATTTTTAAAATTTCAACGACAATTTTACTATTTTAGTTAATATTATTAATATTTAATAAAATTTTCTTACAAATTAGCAAAGCTAGGTTCAAGGAACGAGAAAACGAGAATCTCCAAATATTCTCGGGAAAAGAAAATAAAAACCCTCAGATTTCTAAAACGATTCGTTTTTTTTTTTTTTGGAATTGTTTGTTTGTGGTTTTCGAATTCTGGGTCGTCATCATCATCTTCACTGCAACTTCGCCTTTTTTTTTTTTGGCCTATAGTCTGTCTCAGGTAAAAACAAACTCAACTAACGCTCGTGACTCATTCATCAAAACCTAATTATTAATTCATTTCTTGTTGCTTTTGCTTCAAGTTGTTTCTATTGTAATTTTTTTCTTTTCTTTTCATCGTTTGTGAGAAAAATGAGAAAAAAAGTTGTGATTGTGGCTCTAGTAGGATTGTTTAACGGCTTGTTGATTATTCGATAGTTTTCCAGCTAATAATAGAATCAGAGAGTTTCTTTTCTGATCGGTTTTTTCATTTTGATTTTGCTTTTATTGAATACAGGAACCTCTGTTTTGTTTTCAAATTTGAAGCTGAACTTGAATGATATGTAGTTTTGTGACCGGAGGACAAAGTTGTTTTATTTGATTGAATTTTGGAGAATTTAGGGGTTTGGATTAGGTTTTTTTTTTTTTTTTTTTAAATTTTTAGCTGATTACATTGAAACAGCTTAGATATTTGACTGGGTTTTGTACAGGGTTGAAGGGTTTTCTTTTATTGATCTTGGGTTTGTGATGTTGGGGTTTTAAGTGGTCAACAAAGCTGTTGCTTATTTTATACATTCAGTGTTTGATGCTACTGCTATTAAGGTTTTGATCTTTGATTCAAATCATGAATTAGAGCCTTTTGACTAATTATGGATCCTGATTAATAAGGGATGACAATCTCCGGTCGGTCACATATGGTATAAGGGCGAGATTGATGGTTGGAGTGAGGATGTTAGTTTCTAAGTTCTGAGATTTATGAGGAAATTGTTGAAGTTGGTTGACATTTGACTGTTGGGGAACCAAACATAGGGTGTTTGAGATTAGATACAGTGGAATTTGGGTATGGATGATGCTCAGGGCAGCTCAAGTTCGCTCCCTCCTTTCCTCGCGAAGACGTATGAGATGGTGGATGATCCTTCCACGGATTCTATCGTGTCCTGGAGTGCAAGTGATAAGAGTTTCGTTGTATGGAATCCGCCTGAGTTTGCAAGAGATTTACTTCCCAGATTCTTCAAGCACAATAACTTTTCTAGCTTTATCAGACAGCTTAATACATATGTGAGCCACTTGTTCCTTAGTCTCCTTCCGACATTTATCGCTTGATCACATTTTTTTTTTTATTTTTTTATAGCTTGAATTAAATTATTTCCATACTTTGCAGGGTTTCAGGAAAATTGATCCAGAGCAGTGGGAATTTGCGAATGATGATTTTATAAGAGGTCAGCCTCATCTTCTGAAAAACATACATAGACGCAAACCAGTTCATAGTCATTCCATGCAGAGTCACTTAGGTCAAGGAGCATCTTCATTAACGGAATCGGAGAGACAGAATTTAAGAGATGAGATCGAGAGACTTAAGAATGAAAAGGAGTTGCTTGCTTTAGAGTTAAAGAGGCATGAACAGGAGCGTCAAGGATTTCAGTTGCAAATGCGGCTTTTGAGGGAGCGTTTACAAAATATGGAACGGCGGCAACAAATTATGATGTCTTCCGTGGCTCGTGTCTTGCAGAAACCAGGAGTTGCCATAAATCTGACACCACAATTGGAGACTAACGACAGAAAGAGAAGGTTGACTAGAATTGCTTACTTATATGATGAAGCCGGGATCGAAGATGGTCAGACAGGCAATTCCCAAATTGCTAGAGAAAATGTAGATAGTACATCATTGTCTAATATGGAGCCATTTGAACAATTAGAATCATCCATGGCGTTTTGGGAGAATGCGGTACACGATTTTGGTCAAACCAACATTCAACATGAGTCAAACCTTGAATTGGATGAATCAACAAGCTGTGCAGAAACCCCAGCAATATCTTGCATACAGCTTAATTTCGATGGTCGACTTAAATCCCCTGGGATTGACATGAACTCTGAGCCTGCTCTCGTTGTTGTTTCTGAGCCTATTACAGCAAAGGAACAAGCTGCAGGAACTACTGCACCTGCAACAACTGGGGTTAATGATATATTTTGGGAACAATTTTTGACTGAAAATCCCGGTTCAACCGATACACAGGAAGTTCAATCAGAAAGAAAAGATTCCGATGCTAGTAAGAACGAAAGCAAACCCGGTGATCATGGCAAATTTTGGTGGAATACGAAGAATGTAAATAACCTTGCAGAACAGATGGGGCATCTTACTCCTGCGGAGAGAACGTGATATTGGTTGACTATTCTTTTTACACCTTTTGGTGCCTCTGTATTTCAGATGTATTAAGTTTAGGTATGATTGGTTTGATAACTAAAGCATGTCATTAATATTCACTTGTTCATTTTATTTTTAGGTGCTGTATACATGGCTGTTTTTTTTACTGCTTCAATATAGTTCAGATTCACATATTTTTTTAGAATAACTCTGATTTTAATGTATTTGCAAAGTTGTCATGTTACTGTATTTTATGGCATATTTGATGATTATCTTGTTGCCTGCATCATGTGAGGGTCTGCTAAAGGTTGCAATAGGCATGCTTCATTAACGTCTTGAAAATGTATTCCGACAAGTGATTAACAACATGCTGTGTTTATGTCAAGTTGGGAAATGCAGATGTACCTGATTGAAGTAGACGGTGTTGTTACGTAGTTGTGAAATTACTGAAAAAATCAATCCATTTTGCTGGAAAAGTAGAATTAAGTGCTGTGTTGCAGTAGAAGGGTGTATGGCTGAGGGTTTAGGAAAAAATGTCTTGAAGGATATAGCTTATGATGGTATGGACGCAAGTGTCTTAAGTAAAAAGTTCGATTTTCTTGTATTTTTATGCTTACAACTCAAGTAACTTCTAGGTAAAGATTAAATATATGAAAGCAACTAAAAAGAAACTCTCTGAAAGTACCCTGGATCTTCTTTGCTTGGCCGCTGGCAATCAGCTGTCACCCTCTCCTCTTCCATCTTTCTTGGCAGTGCCGGGCTACTGTAGGGACGACTTACTTTGTCTACCTCTTGCGAAGAGGCTCACCTGAGCCGAAGGATGTCACTAGAGCAGTCATGGCTCAACCCAAACGTGAACTAGGCTTGGATAAGGACTTTTTTGTCTCGGTCCGGCTCGAATTTGTTTTAAATAATTAAAAAAATATTTTAAAGTTAATTTTAATTATAAAAATATATTAATATTAATAAAAATAACTCAAAACGGGCCTATGTTTGAAATTCTTTTGGGTATCCGGTTGTGGCCCATGGAGTATAAAAATAAAAAATAGGGCAGACATAATATAAAAATTATTTCCATTGCCGGGAATTGAACCCGGGTCTCCTGGGTGAAAGCCAGATATCCTAACCACTGGACGACAATGGATGACTTGAACGCTTACCTTGATCATTTAATAAAATAACACAGTGACTTGCAAGGACCAATTTGGTTCCCATTTTCATCCCATATCAGCCTGAGTTCGATTGCAATCTGTGGGCTCTTTACGTCACTCAATAGTAGAAAAAAGTAGTCTTCAAAGCACTTTTCCTTTTGGTTAAATTTACTATCAGTCCCTGTACTTTACAAAAGTGTGGATTTAGTCTTTCTACTTCAATTTGGTCATTTTTAGGCTACATCCTTTTAAAATTTTAAAATTTCAATCTTCACCAAATAGTAATTTATTAGGTCCATTATGTTAGGTTCCCCTATTTCTAAAATATGATGCGGCAAATTGTTAATCAAGTTAATAAATTGATAATTGTCATTTGTGAAATTTTAAAATTCGAAAAAGTATAGGGATGAATGGTCCAATTGGAGAATATGAACTAAATCTACAACTATTTGCATAGTACAAGATTTGTAAATTGTAATTGAATTAACCAAACGGATTTAACTGCTACTATCTGGATAAGGAATAAAGTTTCAAATTTCGACAAATAGAAGGACTAAAATTGATCGAATTAAAGTATAGAGGCATAAATCTATAACTTCTATAAAGCACAGGGACCTAATAGTAAAATTTAACCTTTCTTTTTCTATTAAAAACAGACAATTTCCATTCCCATCCTGTAGCATGCAAATGGTCAGACATTAGAAGGAACACGAACATTCAAATCTTTGTCCTTTATTACTGACTGCCATATTGCGGTCATATACTGATAAAAATTGACAATAACTGATAATTATAAACCAATAAACAAATCATATTTATGGTTTATAAACTTAATGCATTGCTCCTGTCATCTAGAAGTTTTTATTAACAGAAACCTAAATATATTTCTTTTCGATGTGGTGAAAAGAAAAGTCCCTACATTCATCAATAAGTATATGTCCCATACCCCCCCCCCCAATCTTAATGCAATTATTATTAGGAAGAAGATAAGTGTGGTTTGTGGTTTATGTTTGCTTTACAAAGCTTTCTTCTAATGTTTATAATGAGTAGTTCATATCAGCAATTAATTCCAACTTAGAATGTTTGAGTCCATGGGTCGGGTTAAATCCAGGTACAGATACAATGCCATAATTATAATTTCTTTTTTTTAAGGAGAGACACCAATGGTGTTCTAAGTAAGTTGGCAAGTTGCTAAATCCCACTTAATGACCCATTAGCAAATCAAATGGCAAAACTGTGTAATGTGTAATGATGTGTGATGACATGGATAAGCAATAAGAATGTAATGGAGCAAGGCCATGGTTGCCCACCTGTATATCATAATTACCACTAGAACAAGCAAAATATTGTAAATTGCAGGTGGCTTAAAGTGATGAACTTGTAAACAGTATTCTTTCTTTTTTCAGTATTATTGTAACATTGTGATTCTAATTCATTGGAATTACATATATGAAAATCAAGCTGAATGAACCGTAGCTGTATAAACTTTTTTCTTTTTTCAATGAAAGAATTTGTAATTTTATATTTGCCAACAAAAAAGGAGGCAATGCCATTACAACACTGAAATGGACGTGGGTACCACCGACACTGTAGTTGAGTTGCTTGCAAATGGATATCCAACACCCGATCCTCCGAAACGTGAAGTGGCGTTCTCGCACTTCTGAAACACTCTAGCAAGTGATGCGGCCTTTCTTCTTGCTCGTTTTGTACCGGTAAACAATAGTGTCTGGAGTAAACTAGCCATTGCAGGGGCCTTGAGCACTCTTCTGGTTGCGGCAGCTCCACCGGTGCGGCAAAACTCGAGCAACGCTGCGACGGCATTCTCTTTCCCTCTTGGTGTTCCGCATCGCATCATTGCTATTAGTCCTGAGACTGCCATTTCTTCCTTCCCTACAGCTTCGGCCCCGATTGGCTGCCTGACAATTAAGGCTAATGCACCTGCTGCTTCCTCCGCCACCCCTTCGTTTCCTAATGCTCCTACGAGAGCTGTAACAGCTCCGGCCTCTATCATTCTCGAACAAGTGTCTGCGTGAGTCGCTAGGTTAAACAAAGCGGTCACAGCATCCTTCTTCCCTCTAGGTGTCCCTACTCTCAACAACTCTGCCAAGGCTTCAACAGCTCCTCCCTGATCAGCTATCCTCTTCTTATACTCGTGAACCGCGGAGAGGCTAAACAATGTTGCTGCAGCATTTTGCCTAGCCTCAACCGTGAGCCCGAGTCTCAAGACTTCAACAATCGATCCTAGACAACCATCCTCGTCCATAATTCGACTTTTGTTCTTAGCATAAATAGATAAGTTCAGCATTGCAGTAACAGCATTCTCTTGAGCAATGGGGTTCAAGGATGACAGCAACTTCCGTAAGTGCGGTATTGCCCCAGCCTCCGCAATAAAAGCACGGTTTTCCTTCCCCGTTTTAGCCAGCAAACGAATTTCACGAGCAGCTACAGTCTGAGCTCCTTGAGATCCATTTGCTAGTTGTTGAATAAGAAGCACTGCTGTTGCTCTATTGGCTTCAATTGCTGCTTTGATCGGCAAAGGCGCAGCAAAAGACTCTGCAGATGCATCACCGGTCTCAGTAGGATCATACGGAACACCATGAGCAATACACCACTGCACGATCAAATTCCTCAAAGCTCGATTAGGAACAATGCGAGTATCATCAAGCATTTGCCCTGTCTTTGGACAAGTACAATGCCCTTCCTCCATCCACCGAGCTATCGAACTCCGATCATATGTCTGCCCTGTTGAAACTATCACGGGATCTTTCATCAAATCCAACGATATAGGACAACAAAAGTCCTTAGGGATAGTCAAAAACGTATGCGCCATCTCCTGACTAATCAACCCTTTCCATGGTTTCTTCGGATTCTCGAAACACAACCGCAACTCATCTTCCTCAAAACGGAATAGCAAAAACTGACAATATCTAGTAATCGCAATGAATCCATTAAGCACAGAAGCTGCAGGCTCGATATCTCCTTCATGATTAACAATCTGTTCTTCCAAAAACTCAATTTCAGACCTACAACTTTCAACATCTTTAATCCCCAGTCTCTCCACAAAAAACAACCTCAATTCCACATGATTTGGTATCCTCCCATTCTCAAATTCATCAAGTAATGAAAAGAATTTAAGCCTTAAAACCTCATCATTTTTATCAACATACAATTTGCATTGTCTACCTTGTTTCTGCAAAAGCTCAACTTGTTCCTTAATATCATCACTCAAATTCAAATCTTTTAGAGGGAAAACATCCAAAAGGGTAGAAATTTCTTGATTCAAATCATGGAAGTGGCCTGAAATTGAATGGCTTTGAAGCAAAAGCCATAACTTACTGGATTGAGAGCAATAATCAAGTAGTATCTTGGACCTATACAGCAACAAATAGAGTTCCTTGAAGCACAATACGGCTGTTGGAGACAAGTTCGACGAGGAACCAGACCTTGAATCCCTCAAATACGCCAAAACCACAAGGAAAATTTCCAACTTTCGGACCAAAGACCGAGAATTCCTCCGTTGAAAGAAGAAAACATGGTCGGAAAAGCAAGAAACAAGATCGGACGACAAGGCGGCCAAGGTTTGTACAAGAGCCACTTGTGTTAAGTCAACAGGGACCAAAAAAGCCTCTAGAGACCGCGACCTTCTCCTCCTTACAGAAGAGAATATAGCTGCTGATGCCATTGTTGATAAACTCAAGAATCTGCAACAAAACAAATGAAAATTTTTAAAATCTAATGAATACCCAAGATTCTCAGCTTTATTCTAGTCCTTGGGTTGTTATTTAAATCTTCAAAGGATGTTCATAAACAATACAGCAAAAATTTGGTTTTTTTTTTTTTTCTTAACACAACCCCAAAAAAAAAAGCATTTTTATATACAAAATGAGAAGGGGATTTTGCATAAGAACATGAACCTAATCCGCGTTTAGGAAAAAGAAAAAAAGACACTGTGTTTTGTCCCTTTCTCTTGAGCTTCTTTCATGCTTTGTTCATTTTCTTCCTTCCTTGCTCGTGTTTCTTTTTTTTCCTGTAAGAAAATTCAATGCAGTTTGCTATGAAAAATAAATGGCGTATGGCTTTGACTGAAAATAATCATATTTTAGTCCATTAATTGTTCACCCAGAAAGCAATGGGGGTCCTTAAATGCATACAGCTTTTTTTTGCGTTTACCCTTTTTACTGGTTTGTTTGTAAAAAAACTAGATTTTGTTAAACTATAAAGGTCGGCCCTTTTTTTAGGGCTTGGTGGGGTAGAGTGATGATGTCACTTTGTCTGGTTACAATTTATTTTTAGATGGCTTTGGGGGGCTTTGCTGTCTCTTCCTAAGTTTTGTTGTTTGTTGGCATTTGCCAATTTCTCAAAGAAATAATTGCAAGTTTTTATAAACTATTTATAAATTTAAATTTTAGGATATATACTTTTATTTTTAGATTTTTTTTCAAAATTTTAAATTTGAACTCCAATTATTAATTTTATTAAATTTATTGGTTTAACCAAAGGCGATTCTAAAGGGCTGGCATGGGCCTGGCCTTCCTAAAATGAAAAATTGTCATTTATGCTTACTAAATTTTTTTAAAAATTTTAAATTAATAAAAGTAAAATTGTACTTTAGCCCCCTCTAAAGTTATAAGAATTTGATTTAATCTTTTAAAAATTATAAAGATATAAATTATAAAAAAATTAAAATTTCATTTGGCCCCTTAAACAATTGTTCTGGCTTCACTCTTGGGTTTAATAATAGACCTGATTTTAATAAAATAATTTTAACAATATAAATAATTAGACATAAATTTTGAAATTTAAAAGGTAAAGAGGTTAAATTTCTAAAAATAAAAATATAAAAACTAAATTCTAAATTTTTATGAGATATTGTAATTTTTTTAATTTAAGAAAGAAAATAATTTTTCTAGAAGTATTCTATTTTGAAAATAATATACTGCCTTGGTTTAGTCCTCATTCCAACTATTGATATCATCTACAAATATTACATTTTTAATGAAAATTTTAAAAAGATAATATTATTAAAAGAGTTTATTATGAATTCCGAAAAATTTAATTTTAATGGACTATAAAACATTTACGAAAAATACTTTAGTTCCACCTAAAAGAAAGTTTATTTATTTATCACTTTAATCTTCTTTCTTTTTTAGTTATTTTGGTTCTTGTACTTACAAAATTTAATTAAATTACTGTTTTTTTAAATGGAAAAATAAGTTAGATAATTAAAATTTTAAAATCGATAGCTTAAAAGTTTATGTGGCAATTTACATATACTCCATAAAAGTTCAAAATATTTATTGAAACTTTTTAAAAGGTTTATAAAAGTTTTTCTTTAAAAAAAAACTATTAATGTCTGCAATGAAGCACGTATGGACTATCATCTGACTTGATACATTTGCATCGTTAAAATTTTAATAGTTCAAGCAATTTTCATTCACAAAATAAATTTTTAAACTAAATATGAAATGTTGATGGTCGAAGTGATAAAAAAATGAATTAAGATCAAAGTGAGAAAATAAATAAATGTTGAAAGTTAAATTTGATATTTTTATTTTATTTTTTATAATGATTAGTACATTAAATGAAAATGTTATAATATACAAATTATTTTTAAACTAACTTCATTAAAATTTTATATAATCTAGTAACGTGGAAAAAAAAAACGATACTCTTTCATGATTTAGCCCAATTTCGATCTATCACTACATAAATGTCACGGACCGCATAAGATCTAGCTCTATGACACATACGCAATCTGTGGCATAGGAGTATGATTATATTTGTTTTTCACTATAAAACTTTAAAATAAAGCAAAATTGGTTATAAGATTTAGGTAAAATGACCTCTCTAGTCTCTCTCAATTTCGATTTTAAGTAAATTAGTCTCTCTCAAAAAATGAAGCAATTTAGTCTCAAAGAGCAATTATGGATAATTAATAATGGGGCTACTATTTTCCATCCATTTTACAATATATTGATTGGTATAATAATAAATTTGTCCCTTAATATTTACATATTTTGTTAATTTAATCCTAATTCTAACAAAATAAACTAATTTAACCCTCAATATTTACACATTTTATCAATTGATCCTGATTCTAAAAAGGAATATAAAATAAATAAAAATTAGAATTTTTAAAAAATCTAAAAAATAATATAAAAATAATTTAAACTTAAAAAATTATATGGAATTTTAAAATGCAATTTATTGATGAATTCTATTTATTGACTTATGTTTATCTGTTTATCTGTTTATCTTTTTCCTTCTTTTTTCTCGTAGGAAAACCAATGCTTGTTCATGAGTTTATGGAACGCAACTATGGCCATTTTTTTTCTATTATATTATGATTTTTTTTAAAATATAACTAATCAAATATGAAATAAAATAATGAAAAAACACAATCTCAAGAAATACAAAACAAACACTGAGATCACAACAATAAAAAATTGGAGAAAACTAAGAGAAGAGAACAAACAAAAAAGGTGAAAAGCGAAATTCGAAAACTAAAAAGAGACATTCGGTGGGGGAGATTTTTAGGTGTGACTTGTTGAATCCCGACGGTGGGGAAGTAGATTGGGTCAAGAAGAAGCCTCTGCCGGAGTCTAAGCAAATCTTCCGACGCACAACGGAGATCGAAGCTTTCAAGATCCAAAGCCCTAGTTCAGTTTCATTCAGTAGATGGGTTTAGCATTTACCTGCAGTTAATGTATAAACAACAGTAGCAGTAAGATGCACTAGAGATAAACGCTCATCTAAAAGGGCCCTAAATCGAGAAGTAGGAAGAAGGGAGAAAAAGGATTCCAGTGATGGTGTTGATTGCTGAAGTAAAATCGAACATTTTATGATATTAAAATTGGATAGTTCACGTCTTACGATATTTATTGAGTATTGTAAATTTTTAAAAAGATAGGGAACTTTGTGTATTTTAGTGGAAATAAAAAAAAATTCTAATTTTTTATATTTTTTAAATTTTATTTAGACATTTTTTAAAATTATAATTAATTTGATAAGATGCATAGATATTAAGAGTTAAATTTGTTGAATTTATTAGAATCGTGATTAAATTGATATAATATGTAAATATTAAAGTTTATATTTGTTATTATACCAAATAATATTAGTAAAATGGACGAAAAATAGTAACACGTTATTAATTGTCCTTATTTTCTTATTTTTTGAAATTTATAGGGACTAAATTGCTTATCTTTTAAAAGGATCAATTTACTTAATATCTAAATTGAGAAGGACTGGAGAGTTGTTTATACCTAAGATTTACTTCAATTTAAGAGTTGACTCTAATTATGAAGGCATGGCCCACGCGACTTTTAGGTGCGTGAAGTTGTGAAGTCATTAGAAAAGGAGATTTGCTTTATCATTTCGTAATTGCGACCACTATTTGGTAAGAAAAAATAATCTATATCGAATTATTAGGAAATTTATATTTATATTATTTAATTTTAAAAGAATATAAAATAATTATTAAATTATTCAAAATTTTTTATTTAAGTTGTTGCGCTATTAAAATTGTCATTATATAACTTTTTCTGTTTCTACTTTCAACACTCGTTGAAAGGATAAGCTTCTCATTGTTTTCTATAATTTAGCTCTTTTTTTCGTAAAATAGATTTAAATGTTAACATGTGAATTTGACAATAAACCATCAAACCAACTTGGATTTGAGATATATTCATTTACTTGTCAATATGTATTGTTCTACTATTGATCGTCAAACAGTCACTCAAAGCTCACCAACCAAACTTTAAAAAAAAAAAAAAACTTACCAGTCTAGTAGTCTAAATGAAAACATTCAAATAGTTTAATAACTATTTTGCAACTTTTTGAAGTTGAGTGACTAATATGTAAATTTACCAATAATTTAGTGACTTCGAGTAGAATTAAGTCCACTATGGTATCTAAATTTTTTTTATTCACATTACTCTTAAAATTTGGTAGTTTTTTCCAATTTGATCCCTTAAGTTAGATTCTGTTAAAATACGATGTTATGATATTTTGATAATATACCATGTCATTACCTTAAAAGTAAATATATATTATACAATTTTTTGTGTTTTTTTAGATTTTGTGTATAATATTTTTTAAAATTTTATTGAAAAATATTTTTTAAAGTTTTAAGTAATGACATCATGTTATCATCTTTTAACAAAATCTAAAATTAAGATCCAAATTGTTAAAGTAATCAAAGTGTTAGGAATAGTATGATAGAAAGGTTGAAGTACCAAAATAGATTTAGTTGCAAAATTTAAGGGCCAAAAGTTACATTAACAAAAAAAACTACTTTGACTAATAACGTTAATAAATTGACTTTTTAGTTTTTAGACAAGATATATCTAACACTCGAAACAAACCGAGAACAACAACAAAAAGAAAACCGAAATGTCTTAAAATAGACAAAAGCTTATTTGTAGAGTTCAAGGAACTCATGTGCTACGTGTTTATCCAGTATACAGCTGGATCATCTCACGTCCGTTGAACCACACATCTCCACATGTACTCTCCTCACCCTTGGCCTCCACGTGTTGCATTTGCTTTCCGTCAAATCCCCCGATAAATTGTCGGCTAGGATTACGCCACGTACATAGAATTTGGTCAGTCCTTTAAAAGAATTGAAAAAAATTAAAAAGTCAACGAAATGTTTTTAAATATTCAAGCTTAATTCAAGCTATTCATTATGTTGAAATTTTTTTTCCATATAATTTATTACATTTTTCAAATTGCAATAAAAGTCAGATCTAATTTTCTGGATTTGAAATTTATTTTTATTCTATCCTCATTTAAATTTAAAATAAATAATTTTTTAAATATTTTTAATATAAGTTATGATTATATCTATTCTTTTTTTTTTACATAAAACATTTTCTCAACTCATAAATAAAAGAATAATGCGCATCAGCGTATTCAAACTCACATCCTGCATTGACAACAATTTCCATACTAATCGAGTTAAGACTCAATTAAATATTTTATATAAAAATTTAAAATTTAATATCCATAAATTTAACATAATTTAATAGAATGAAGAGTGAACTACAAATTAATTAAAAAACGTTGGATAAATAATAAATTTTTATATCACTTAAATGTTTAATTTTATTTTTTAATTATAATTAACGATTTTTATAACTATCACTTTATTATAATAGTCAATTTTATTATAAAATTAATTTTTTATGCTTTATTTTTACTATTTATAACCGTTTTTCACTTATAATATAAATAAACATAAAGTATAAAGTATATTCTTCCACCAAATTAGTTTTCAATAATAACATTTTGTTTTATAAATTCGTGAAATTAATTTCATTCCAAATTGAAATAAAATTCATAAATTTAGTTAAAATATTGTTTTAATAAATCATTTAAATTTTAAATGAGAATAAATGAAATTACATTTGATTTTTTTTAAATATATGGTCTAAATAACATTAACTAGTATTATTATATTATGATTTCTTTTTTAAATTGAAAATAAAAAATAAATATGATTCAGATCTCAAATGTTGTTATATGTATATAACATGTACATCTCTATCACAACCGAAATTAATTTTTTTAAAAAAATTAGGGACGTTAAATTAATTTTGATCAATTTAGATATTTTAATAATAATATAAAATAAATTCACCAAATTATATCAAATTAGAAAAATGGATTAAATCTAAAATTTCAGTGCAGTTAAGATGATAATAATTTAATGTAATATTGAACCATTTAATATTATTAAATTAAACTGACAGGTAGGAAGTAGTCAATATCATACATCTCCAACCATACATCAAAACAAATATTATTGAAATTTGGTGAAAGTACCTATCAAGTCCATCTATTATAAGTACATTATCAAATCAGTCCCTTTTAATTAAATCAATTTAATCTTTGTATTATTAAAAATAATAATTAAAGTCAAATTTTCACAAAATCAACATTTACTTTTTTTCAGCGTCATTTATTATTTAACATTTATAGTTTTATAAATGAAATCCTTTATTTTGAATTAAGTTGTAAATAAAAAAATCATTCATTTAATGTCAAAGAGTCATTAAACTATTAGTAACTTTATGTTTTGGTCACTTAATTTTAAAAAGTTATAAAATGGTCATTATATTATTCGAAAGTTTTTATTTAAGTCACTAGGTTATTAGGTTTAAAAAACAAAAACAAAAGAGTTCGGTTAGCAAGCTCCAAGCAACAATTCAATGACCGATACAAGGGATTAGTACCCATTGATGAGTAGAACATACCTAAAAACTGTTTGAATTTTGGTTTATAAATTCGTGACGCTCAAATTTGTTTTATGAAAATAGAAAACTGAACTGTAGAAGAGAAGGGGAAAGAAAACTTTCGATTAATTCAAGTGGTGCGAACGGAGAAGGCCATACAACTTCAATCTTAACAGTTCAATGACTTTAATGAAATATTTCAAAACCATTTTATAACTTTTTAAAATTAAATGACTTAAAAATAATTTTATTAATAATTTAGTGACTTTAAACGTAATTTACTCGTAATGGGATGGACACAAGGCCCACGTACTCCCCACGGCTATGTTATGAATTGAGAAGTAAATGGGACATTTTGAATCCAATGTGGTCAGAAAATGCCGTTATTAATTATTGTCTAATTTTTTCAATAATACATAAAGATACAATTTTCTTTTAAACGTGGAGAAATAGAAAATGATAATGCAATTTTTTCTATTAAGTTATTTGAATCAAACCATTTTTTTATATACTAAATTAAAATTTAATTTATAAATGCTGACTTTGGTACAGTTGAAAAAAATGAAATAATATTTATTTATTTTATAAATTTGGTGTGTCAACTTTTGAATGTTGGAAAATTCGTTTTCAATGTAACTGATTTTAGACTTTGCCATATGAAGCTAACGTAGGGAATTAAGAAATAGGTTTAATGATAAATTTGGCTATTAATGTTTGTTTATTCTGTCAAAATGATCCTAATTGTATTTTTGAGTCTTTTTTATCATCAATCTTTGTTTTTTTTTTCAATCTGCTTTTTCTAATTTATGAATAAATTCAAGGTTTCAATATTTGTTTTCTTTCAAAAGGTTTCAATTTTTCATACGTTTGTTTACTGATAAGTTTTTCTACTGAGTTACTTTTTTTAGAAAATTACACTTATTTTCTTTAAATTAAGAGTTATTTTTTTAATTTAATGTATTATTTATTTATTTTATTATTTTCTATATGTAATTATCTTATTGAGTTATCTCATTAAAAATATTCTACATATAAAATTCCACATCATCCCCGTTAACTTTTTTAATGGCATTTTCATTAAATCTATTAAAAAAACCAGATTGAAAAACAAAAGATCAAAACTTGATGGCCAAAAAAGGCTTAAAAATACAATTAGAGTCATGTTGACAAAATATATAAATGTTGGTAGCCAAATTTATCATTAAGCCAAAAAAATATGTGCCATTAGAAAAACTAAAATTTAGGTAAAATTAGACATAAATGTTGATTTTGCAAAATAAAAAAAAATTAAGTCAATTTTTGAGTTATTTAAGGAAATAAATTGGTTTTGTTGGGATGGCTTTTAATTAGAGGCATTTTAATGAAAGTTATTTCGAATTTTTTGGAATAAAAATTATCAATTTTTTCTAGTTTTTCATATTTTGATCCGTGGCTTTATTATTATTAGAGAAATGATTGTATGAAATAGTGACGTCACGTCATCTGTATCCCTTTCTAATAATTTTATGCCACATCAGCATTTTCATCCTGAATTTCAGGATTTTTATCCTGAAAAAAATCAAATCCAAATTAAAATCTTGAAATTCAGGATGAAAATACTGATGTGGCATAAAACTATTAAAAAGGGATACAGATGACGTGGCATCACTGTTTGATACAATCCTTTCTTATTATTATTATTGAACTTTGATCCAACAATCCTATTTTAAATCCTTAAGCAGTACAAGATGCTAATGTGACATCCCATAAGGCGAAAGCGTACCTTATAAGATACCATATAAGCATGTTAGGTTGAATCAAAATCAACTTATTTCTTTAAATAACTCGAACCCCGGCATCTTCCCCTTAATTTTCTTTGCCTAAAATTTAATATGTTTTGCAAATTAGGATTCTAATCCCTTGACGTTGAATTTATCGGAAAATTTTAACGGTTTTAACAGTTAGATTTATATTTTAAAATCGTCAAAGTAAAGATGTACAAATAATACAAGAAGTTTCTGAATATCAAAATCAGCCACAGGATTCCAAGAACACAAGCAGTATCAAAAGTAATATCAACAAAATTCATTCGAATCACATTACATTACATTACAGTAACACTTGCTCAAATATTTTAATTTTAAAATCATTCGCTAAACAAAGTTATGAACTAGGCAAACCAAGATTTCACTATGGCTATGGAGGTTTCAGGCCCCTCCCTATATACCTGCCTTAAGGTCATTTCTTCAGTTACCACCACCATGGATGGCAGAAAATCGAATCCGCAGCCACTCGATATAGGCTGAAATTAATTCCGGGAGGGAAGTGGAAGAAGGCTTGTAATTTATTCAAAGAAAAAAAAAATTCACAGATCGAACTTACGTCGTAAACCAGCAAGAAAATGGGTAATTACAAATGTAAATATGAATTCAATCGAAGTTAGGCACCAACCCTTCAAAGCCATCCAAAAATTTTCTTGTTATTTATCCTACCTAGGAGATTTAGAAGAGAGACATTTTCCGCAGGAGACGAACTTCAATAACGAGTGCGGTCTTCGTGTCCTAATCTTCAAGCGTGAGAGCTGCGGAACATAAGTAAATCAATAATCGAACATTTTCATCAGGATAATGCTAATTTATGTTAAAATGGTAGATAATTTACCTTTCGGCGTGTTACTCTAGTTGCTTTCCAGCAAAGCAAGCTTTTCGACCGAGGTTCCAATCTCCTGAAATTTTCAGACATGAATTTGATTCTTAGTTGAAGATAACAAAAGCTTGACATAAATGGAGGATCTATAGTGGCACTGGATATATACACATACAGGTTCTCTTGTTCGAGCTTTTCGGCAATGGAAACTGCTTTGCGCTTTGACCATCCGTTTCGTTGCGTACATCCTTCTGCCTGCTGAATTACGTGTGCGAGGGACACTTTACTTCTAACGATGCTTTGACTCTTACTTAGTTCCCCGAGTTTCCGTCTTCCTGCCAATGTCGGTTTCCTATAAGTTGTGGCATCGGCCAGTGTTAAACCTCTTCTGTTAGATTCAAAGTTATCGGCATGTTCGTTATCCTTGGCTTCTCTTGGAGAAGCTGGTATTTCAACAATTTCATTCCCTGCTTGCTGAGCTAGGGAGCCGACCCCGGCATGCATCCTATTTCTAGAATTAGACTCTGGATCCATGACCATCTGAGATGGACCGACCCCAGCTCGGGCATCTCTCTTTGCTTCACATCTAATTTCAACTGTCACGGACGAACCAAGAACAGTCTCGAATGCTTGTAAAATATGCCCCCTAAATTTCTCCGCCTTAGATTTGGTCATAGGTGAACTGAATATCAACTGTACAGTTGGTGCTGCAAAAAAACACTCGATTAAAATGGAGAAGGAAACAACTATGACTAAGGTTCAAATCCCATTATCCTCGAGTACAGAAAGCATGCATTATGGATTCAAGCTTGCTAAAATTTCTCATGTACAAGTATGTTAAAACCATATGATCAAGGCACACAAAGACGAGCATGATGCACAGTAGGATATACCTGCGCCTAAACTGACAGAGATCAGCTTTCCTTCTGAATATAAAAACTCTTTTAGACCACTAACTTGAATCTTCTCAAGCACCTGCAACCAAATTTCTTCAATCCCGTTGCGGTTTTTGATTAAATTCTGCCTCTCAGTAAAGACTATTGATGTTTGTTGAGGAGCCATCCCAGACGCAGCATGCCTCTTCCTATCGAAATGTATACCGTTAACCATACCAGTTTCAAAATTCCCTAAACTTCCAGCATGGAGATTTTCAGGCCGAGCATTTTTCGATAAGCCTCTAGAACTCTTACGGACATCATGTCTTCCGTCCACATCGCTTAGAGGCAAGGGGCTGTGATGAGAACTAGTGCCAGCGGAAGATATAGGCAATATATACTGCTGATCTGGAGCAAGCTGAAGCAAAGCAGCGGTTAGCCATGTTAGTTTGTCATTCGACATCCTCAGTTGTTTTTCTGCCTCAGATAATGTTTTCAAAGCTTGGCGTAGCTTCTCCATATCTTCTTTGGACACTGGATTGCATAAAGGCATTATATTAGTTTTAGAAGATAAATATTGAAACAAACAGTCGAACTATTTAGCATTATTAAACAGAAAAATTAAAATTTCTCTTTTAAGACTCACATGGTTGTCGGCAAAAGAACTTCCGTCTATGCCTTTCTTTAGTGAAATCATAACTGCCAGCAAGAATATCAGTTATCACCGTAGCAAGCTGTGACATCAAAGCTAAAGGCTCCACACCGGTTTCCATTATCACCCTCAAGCTCTTTACGGTGTTTACCGTGTCTGCAGATAATGCGAGATCAAGAAGATCCACCAGCTTTTCATCAGAGATAAGCCCGACCAGTTCTTGAACCAGAAGAACAGAGATTTTCTGCCCAAGCAAGCTGAGCTGCTCGAGTGTCATCTCGGCATCCCTCAACGATCCATCTGATCGTGATGCGATCAGTTTAACCGCATCTTTCTCGATTTCGATGTCCTCTCTGGATGCGATCCACTGTAAAGTATAAATGATATCTGCATCCTTCAGCTTGGGGAAGAAAAATTTCTGACACCTGGACACGATTATATGAGGCAGAATATCAAGACTTGAACTCACAAGAATAAAAACCACACGCCGGGGCACTCGATCAATGACCTTTGATATGGCACTCCAACAATCAGAAGACAAAGTATCACAGTCGTCGAATATAAAAACCCTGTACTGCGAAGGCAGTTGAGAGATGATCATATTATCCAGTAAATCCATAATGGTCTCGAAATCGAAGTTACTTATAGGACCAACTTCTCGAATATTTCGACTCTTTCCCATATCGTGTGAAATACAAGAATTGCAAAAACCACAAGGTTTAGGCTGTTCAACTGACTGACAATTCAAAGCTCGGGCAAATATCCGAGCACAGGAAGTTTTTCCTGTTCCATGAGGTCCATAAAACACGTAAAGTAACCCGACTTTCCTTTTCATAATGGCATTAGAAAGGGCTTGTGAGACCAAGTTTTGTCCAACAAGGTCTCTAAAGGTTCTTGGCATGTATTTTTGTGTTATATTTTGGTGCCTGCTACGGAGGTTCCTGCCTAGCTTGCGTTGGTCACCGAATCTAGCTTCAGAAGCAAGGTCAGAATCAACATTGCGCTTCAACAAATTATCAGCAAATATACCTAGCTCACCTGAATAGTCATTCACCCAACGAGCATTTTCGGTGCTGTCAAGAGATCCAGATGCTTCGATTAGAAGAGGCAGCGCCTCTGCATTGGATTTTGCTGATGAGCTTGATGGATCAGATTCAACAGGCATTTCAGGAGCATTTCTTCCATGGGAACCTGACCGACCTTTCCGTAATCTAGAATCCGATAAACCACAAGAAAAGCTCCTCCCTGCCATGTCAAGGAAAGTTTTACCCCTATCGTGAATTCTCGACCAATTAAAAGGGATCCCACACCCATTTCTAGGGGCCCTAGTGACATTCCGATCATCATATTCATTTTCTTCCTCTTCCATACCATACTTTGGATGCAAAGAACCCTGAGCGAATGAATTAGAAGCCACTGACAACTCATTTTGACCTCCAACCTCTCTAGAGGAAGGAGCAGCCCGAGCTCTTCTTGTCCCTCGAAACTTACGCCTTTTCACCCTGTTTAATCCACTTGAATGACCACGGACGGCGGCAACTTCAGGTGCTTTTTCTGGTCTAGCATGCCTGCCACAAACATTTGAAGATGCTACATCATCGTTATCCGGGGGGACATCATTCAGTTGCTCGGATAGAGTCTTGATTTGAACCACTTGTGTTTGCTTCCCTTTTACCTTTTTACTCTTCCTATTCTTCAGTTCAGAATTACCCGAGATTGCATCAGGAGCCAAATCATTACCATCTTGCTCCATTACAGGCTCCTTGTTTTCACCTATAAGGTCAGTCCTATTACTTCTCCTACCAGATTCTTCTCTCCTAACTCTTCTACCATCTCTAGCTCCACTTTTAGTACTACGTTCACTAGTCACCGGTACTGCTTCATTGACCCCACTAGCTTCACCCATTGCAGCTAAAGGTGGTGAGCTTACCGAAATCCTCCTCCCATACGTTTGCACCTCGGCACCCAAAGACCTTCTCCATTCTCGAACAGCACCCTTATCACCCTTCTTGTAAAGCAAATCAATAACAGAAGGTGAATGCCAAGAAGGAGGACTGGCAGACGGGTCCCTAAGGGACCGCGATCTTTGAAGGACTATAAGGTCCCTCATAAGCGACCTATCCGCCAACATCGGGCTGTGCTTATGCATATGGTTCTTCAAGTGGATACAATTAGTCAAATGAATGTGGTTCCGTAGATGATCACTAATGTTACCATTTGCATCCTTGAGTATCCTATCACTAACACCCCTGGTCATGATCAAAGCATCAATGTGTACCACTGTGGAATCTCTTTTGACTTAAACAAACATACCAAAACATATAGCATTTTCATTAAATCTTCCAATTTCCAGATCTCAAATTTCTCACATCCCACTGTAACTGAAGCTCTCACAGTCATTTCCTCAAAAACAAAGCATTCATTTTCAAGGACCAGAGCCCCATAACTTGAAATTTTCCAGTCAACCACAACAAGCCCTTTAAGCTAGCCGTCATCATGTACTCAAAGTCATAAACCTACACAAGTATTAAGCTAAAAGTAAGCAAAGAAAATACCTTAAAAAAACCAAGCAAGCTTAACTCCATGAGAAGCAAGAAGAGCTCTTTGGACCAAAAGTTTTCAACTTCAACGCATGAGATTAAAGGCACAAAAACAAACTTTTGAAACATGCAAAATAAAAAAGGCAAAGAAACCCACAAGTTCAAAATTCATGGCTTTAGATTCCTCAAAGTTAAAGCTTTTTGGAAATGAAAAAAAAAAAAAGAGGAGAGGTGGAAACTAAAAATCCATGATTTTCAACGTCCTAAAAAAAGAGAAAAATGGGCAAAGAAGATGAAGAAGAAGAAAGAAAAGGAATAAAAAGAGGGTGTTTTCAACTGCATTCACCTGTTAAATCCCAAAAAGCAAAAATGAACCGTTGCCATCATTAAGAACCTCCCATAGATCTCTCTCAACTTTTTTTTTTTCTATCTTTTTTCTTTTGAATCTCTATCACTGTTTTGTCACCCCCCACTTTCACATGTTGGTTCACAAATTGGTCCTTGGGTCTATAGAAAACGATAGTCAAGTCCCACAAAAAGAGAAAAAAAAAAAGCCCAGAGATAGAATCAGAGTTGTTTTTTTTCTTCTTTTCCTCAAGACAAAGAGAAAGTGATAAGAGAGTACTTGAAACGAAAGAATCTAAAGAAAAAAAAAAAGAGAGTGCTCTTTTGAGGTGAAAAAACTATAATCTTTAGGGAGAACAAAGGGTTATAGCTTAGATCTGTTAAAAAAATAGTAATAGAGAGACATGTCTTGAAACAGGAAATGGTGCCAATAAGGCGGTTTTGTCCGTTTGTTTGAGATTTAATTTTGGGTTAATTTTTCTTTTAGTCACTGTACTCTTTAAATATTTTCAATTTAGTTTTATGCTTTTAATTTCAAGAATTTATGAGTTTGAAAAGTAAAGTATAATGGATAGTTCTGCTTAATTTAAATATGTTTTAGGCCTTAGGCTTTAGTTTTTAAAGCAAAACTTTATTTTTTTAAAATATTATATGATCAAATTTATCGAAAACTCATTAAAGTGTTATTAAAAAGATTTTAATTTTCAAATCATATTAAATTCTTAGAAATTAAAGCAAAAATACTAAAGTTTAAAAGTGTAAAGAGTATAGGGACTAGGATATAATTAAACATTTAAATTTAAATAAAAAAAACTATTAAAATAGTTCTTATTTGATTTCTTTGTGCCCATCCCGCAATAGAGTATTTTGATTATTACAGTTTTCCTATTAATTTTACGTTGACTGCAACGTAACTTTTTGTTATAAGAACAGAAAATTATCAAAAGTTGATAATTCCACATGAATTTTAAAAAAATAAAAAATAATAATAATTAAATTTTCGAATGTAAGAAAAATGAATGAACTAAAGCATATTTTAACCTCAATATAGTTCAACTATCCATAATCCCTTTTAAAATTTTGAATTAAATAGTAGATATGGTCATAACTTATAATGAGATTATTCAGAATCTATAATGCCTATAACTATTTATAGCCCTTCCCCAACCCATAAATAGGAGGATAATGCGTTTCAAAGCTCTTGAACTCACGTCCTCCTGGATTGACAATACTCATACCAATTGAACTAAGATTTAATCGACGTAAAAAAAGTTTTTTTTTAACCCAAAATTAATCATAAAAGCATGATTTTGCCCAACTTACACATGTTTATATAATTGGTAACTTTATTATTATTGTTGTTATTATTATTATTTATGTTATGTGAATGATAAAGAAATAAATTTCCCATCATCTTTTTATAGAAGTTTCATCAATCAAGATTCATCATGCATGCATGCATGCATAATAATAACTGCTTTCTTCATTTATTTTTGAATGTATATAAATCATGCCAAGAAGGTATTATAAATGAAAGCAAGTATTATAAATGAAAAACACATTCAACTAGACGTATTTTCTGCACGGTTGGTAGAAAAGTTCGTCCAGCTGGACAAACTTTCCGCATAGTTGTCAGGAAAGCTCGTTCAACTAGGCAAGCTTTCTACACAGTTGATAGAAAAGGACGTCCAAAGCTCATCTAATTAAACGCACTTTCATATTCTCTCTAAAATCAATCTATTTTCTTAAATCTTAAAAAAAAAAAAAAAACCTATTTAACCAATTAACGAAAACAAACGACATATATGCACAATTTAGCCCATTTTTCTATGTATTATTATCAATTACATAGTTCCACCTTTTTTTATTATTATAAAAAATTTGTTTCATGCATAGATTAAGAAGTCTTCATTATGATATATATAATATTTCAAAATTATAGTTAATGCAATCTTAATTTAAAGGCAAGTTTTCTTTTTTCTTATAATGTTTCTAAAACCGGATTCATGATTGGATCAATCAAAGTTATTAATTGGTCAGTCTGATTAGTTTAATTAAATAAAATATTTAAAAAATTATAAAATAAAAATATTAAAAAATCAGCTCAATCGATTTATTTGTTCGTTCATTGATTTAATGCTTTTCTTTACATAGGTATCTCAATTAGTTTTTAACTCCACTAATCGATCCGGTTTAAACAACTTTTTTTTCATCAATGATATGCAATATTGAATTATTAGAAAATTTAAAATCTCATATGTAAACCTCACAAAAGATTTATTTTTGTTATAAATATTTATTCAGTTTCTTGTAATGAATTATTATTTATTTTAACCAAAACTCGATTTAAGTAGAAGGATTATAAATGAAACCTATCGAATGAAGTTTTATCGAGTTAACTTTTGCTGGTTTTAATAGTAAATAAAATTGTACGAGATTCGAAGTATTAAATATAAATTTTACTATATCAATAAATAATTGGAAGAAGTGAATGTGAATTTTTTTAATATTTAGATTAAGTTTGAATATTATAATTAATATTATTGTGAAATTTTTGATTTTTTTACCTAAATAATATAAAATAAATAAATAGTTACCGAAATAAGCATTTGGTACAGTAAATCGCCCATGACACCTGACCAACTGACGGCACCACCCTCGCTTCCCTTCAATCATTGTGGCATGATTAGTTTTAAAAAGAAATTTATGCCGCCATTGTGTTAGGTGGTACCAGTAATATTTTTAACATTTTTTTTAGTTGACAAATTAACAATTTAGTTCTTTTGGTCAGATAGTTAAATGTTAGTACTTTTATTAATTTACAAACTTAAAAAATATTAAAAATATTACCGGTGCCCCTTGACACAGCGACTGTGCCAATTTTTTTTTTTAAACTAATCATGCCGCAATAATTGAGAGAAGTAGGAGCGGTGTCGTCGATTAGTCAGACAACATTGACAATTTACTGTAGTAAATGTCTATTTCGGAAATTAATTTTTTTCCTATCCTATTTCGATATTTATTTTATATTATTTAAATTAAAAAACCCAAAAAAATTACTTAAATATCAACTCATGTTACATGATTATACCGAAAAAAAAAATAATTTTATTATTATATAAAAACAATTTTGAAAAAGGTCCCACAAGTGGTGATAGCCCGTTACGGTGACACCAAAAGTGAGATCTTGTATTAAATTTATTCCTCTTCAGCTACACATCATATCAGTACCCTTTTCTTTTTTCAATATTAAACTGGAACCACAAATAAGAAAAGCAACCCCCAAATACCACATCTTCTATTTACAATTATAGGTGGATGTCTATTCTCTTGTATTGAAGGCTACATCAAATAATAATCCTTAATTGAAGGATTTTTATTTTATTTTATTTTATTTTATATATTCCTCTCATTATTTTTATTTGAGGGTAGCTAGTCATGTATTTAGTTGTATATTTTGATTTTATAATTTTTAGTAAAATTTCGTGCAACAAACATATCAATATCATTACATGTGTAATATTATGTTAATTTGTTATTTTTATATAATAATTACAAAAATAATAATAATTGCTACCGTTCGAGACATGATCGAAATTTCAAATTTTAAAAAGATATAAGGGTTAAAATGATCAAATTGAAAAACATAAATTAAATTTATTGCTTACACATAGAGATTAAGGGTTGGTTCTCTGTTGACATTGCACTTGAAAAAAGTGTGATAGAAAAATACTGCGAAAAAATGTAGTTTGTTAACTTTTTAATATTCTTCATTGTTACCAAAAGTTGTGGTCGGAGGTTAAAATGTTTTTTTGACATGATTGTGAAAAATTAAGAATTAATGAAGTTATATGATATTTAAATAATTTAATATAATATTTTATAAATTTTAAATGTCTTTTTAAGTAATTAATAAAAATTGATTGCAAAATAAATGATACATAAATCATATTTAAATAATTGAATATAAATGATACATTAAATATATATTAATCTAATTTTTTATTATAATTTAAATAGTTAATATAAATAATGATATTATGATAATTTTCACTTCCAAGGGCAAAAATCAAAAGCTTAAAACACCTGAATCTCAACTTTTGTGTTTGGATGGAAAAACATTTTCCACCGCAATTTTAACCCAAAAAATCAGGGGTTCTTCATTGCTTGTGCGGTGATGAAAAAGCACTTTTAGAACTCGAAATGCAACGAATAATCAAACTTAATAGTAAAATTTGGTCTGACATATTTAATTTTTATAAAATTTTAAAATTTTATAAAATGTTCATCGTACTAAATTACAAAGATTGAAATAAATTAAATTATAATTTTATGCATTGGAAGTGTGCCCATATGACCATATCTTATGGTTTTTCTTATTTAAGCGAAATACCACATGTGCCTACAATAAACAAGCATGAGGAAGGAATGGGTGGTATTTGGATATAGTATACAAATATTTGCATAATGTCAGGTCAATCCAGTTTCCATGTGGATTTTTCTTTGGATTCTCCAAATGAAAGATAAATAAATACACTAAGTCAAGAATGGACCACTTGAATAAATTTTGTTGCTTAGTGCACCATTGGAAAATGAATATCGCCTATCACTCTCCAACTCAGACTGCTGTGTCTTCCATGGCATAGTCTCTAGGATTCCTTCATTCCGTTCATTATAGTTTACTTATAATATTCAGATAGCATTAATAGATAAAAGGATTTTTCTTATATGCTAACAAAGGGGAAATTGTGATATTACTCTATATATAATGTCTAAATTGTAGATTTAGTCCATATGGTTTAAATTGATGTTTTTAATTTTTATTTTTTTTTTTCAAATTTTAATTTTTATCAAATTACCGGCAGTTAAATTCATTAGGGACAAGGCAACATTTAGTCTGTAAAGTTGACATCTTTTCTCAATTTCATCACCTAACATATTATCATATATGTAATGTCATTCCAAGTTATTATTTTTACTCATGTAATGGATTTAACGGGTACCATTTGAACCGAGAATGAGATTTCAGAATTCAAAAAGTATAAATACTTAAAATGATCAAATTAGAGAACAATAACCAAATCCACAACTTAATATAATACGAAAATAACAACATAGTTTGATTTACCAAATTTTTAATTGTTATTGATTAATTTAAGACTATAATTTTAAAATTCTAAAATTAAAAAAACTAAAAACTATATAGATTATTAGCAAAATTTCACCGTAAATCAAATATATTCTCTAATTTTAATATATGATTTTTCTTCAAAGGAGCAGTCCCTCAAGGCTAAAACAATATTAAGCATTGTTTTTCTATAATTATATATATTTGATGAATTACAAGATAATAGTAAAATCCTAACAGTAATGTAATTAATGTAATTTAAATTCGATCTATATCTAGGTTGATAAATTTCCCGACCATCATGATACGATGTTGTTCTATAATTATATAGTAAGAATTTGTTAGATTTAAATTTAAAAGGGTTGCATGTTAATTTAATAACAATGAAGATTAAATAATAAAAGTTAATAATAGCGTCGAAATCTTTGACCGGAATTTTCTTTCGTTAGGGCTTTGCTTATGATTGTCCTAAGGAACTCTCTAAAATACTTATTGTTGTAATTATTATATTTACTTTTTCGAAAGTAAAAATTAGTTCATTCAATTATATCATTAAGAGAAAAGATTTGCGATTTACAGTAAAAGAGAAATTCTATTAATACAATAATAATCGAATTTGATGGAATATTACATGTTAATAATTGGTTTTTTTTATAACTCAAGCATGATATATATGACGTCTCAATAAATGAAAAAAATTTCATTTCAATCTTCTTATAAATAGAGAAACTATAAGCTAATTTAGTGAAATTGCACTTTTAACACCTTAAAAATGGAAAAAAATGTCTAATCCCTTAAAAATGATGAAATTATAAATTAATACATGATAAACTTAAAATTTTTATCTATGGTAAAATTATAATTAAATTCTAGCCCTTATTTTTTTTGGATTCGCCCTTGATATATGGGATGATTATAAACATTTATCATAATAAATGAACCAACCTCGAATAGTACAAAACGATGAGCAGAATAAGCAAAAGTATCAAATATTTACCGAACTAGAGATGACGACAAATCCGTCACTAAAAACACTTGCAAAAGTAAGACTAAAAATTTATACAAGATGATAAAATCAATTATTATTTTGATATACTCTTAAAACATTAAAAAAAATTGATTAAAAATCAGAATTCGAGAATGTACGACAAATTCACTTTCCATGAATAATTATAATAAGGAAGTTATTGCTTGCAAGTCTCGATGAAAAGGGTTTAAACTCGACTAAACTCATCTCTCCGCTCGTAATAATAAATAAAAAGGAAATTCAGGATTAAGATTTGCCTTTATATCATCATGGGGGTGTAGGCTATGAAGATTCCTCACTTTTATGTATTGATGTTAACACACACAAACGGAAGATAGTTTAGTGGAAGGCATCATTTCTAGTCATTGGAAAAAGCTTCTTCATGTCTAGTTCCCGACAGACAATATTCTTGCTATTTGTTCCAATCTCTCCTGCTAATCATTCTTTTTTAACAATTAAATCTTTTTAATGTTTATAACTTACGTCAGTGTTAAAATAAATTTAAAATTGCAATCAATATTAAATTTTTTTATCAATAATATTCGAAATGAAAATTTTATTTACAAAATATTAAATTTTTTATCTCTCGATTCAATATTTTTGTTTAGTTGATTGAGCACACGGCAATGGGTTGCTTCCTTTTGCGATGATTAAGTGACCATTGAAGCACACTATTACGGTTTAGTGTTGAATAAATTCCGCAACCATGGTGTAAATGTTTAATTAGGGAAAGGTAAGGTAGTGCCGCATTTGGTACACTCTTACACTTTGCACGCTCGCAATATAATAATCCACCCCTAATCCCCTCTTTTTATTAATAAAAATACTGTTCCACCCCAAAAATAATAATAAAAATACTGCCTACTTACAGCTATTAAGCAATCAAACTGCGGCTATTTTGTAATTGTTTAGACTAGGTTTTACCTAAAAATACTTAAAGTGGTATAAGAGAGGATTGGACCGTGAATTCAGCCGCCCAATTGATTTTGGGTTACATCAACTTAGATTGACTTAAACCAAAACTTTAAAATGTTTAAGTTTCCTTTGTTCGGACTAGTTTGGGTTTATTTTAGGTTTAAAATTATAGATGTTCATGATAATTTTGGGTTTGGATTACCAGAACTTGAGGGTTGATTTTTGAGGTCAAAGTGATTATTAGTTCATATCATTTGAGGTTATATATTAGATTATTTATTTAAATAAAATTAAATTTGAATTAAATAAGTTGAGATTATTTATTATTTATGTCGAATTAAATTTTCGAATTAATGATGTGATTACAATTGTTTGGATTTGAAATTTCTTTGGGTTTATGAGTTTGATAAATATAAAAGTTCGTATTAAAAATAAGTATCTAAATTATGTAATTTTTCTCTTTTATGTACATAATTTACATAATACTTTTTATATTGAAATACCCGAAATTTTATTTCGTCCCTACTTTAGATATCGACTTCTATTAAAAAAACCTTTGAACTAATATGATACGTGGCATTTTTAATTAAATAAAAATATATAAAACCTAAATCTTTAAATACTTATTTTTGACCAAAAAATTTAAGTAATTATTACAAGATTAAATAACTACCACGTGTTTTAATTTTTTTACTTTTTTCAAATATCAATTAAAAACAAATGATAATTTCTTAATTTCACTAATGAATTTATTTAAAAAAAAAAAAAAAACCTCCACTAAGGCTTTAAAAATGGTGATAAGAAAGCTAACCCATCAAAAAAAGTAAAAATAAAAAATAAAAATCTGTAGCTTTTAAAATGAAATATTTGAATCCATAATACACCATAAAATGTACTTACATTCTCTTATTGTCTCCTTTAGCATAAAAAAAACTGTTTTTACTTGAAGCCCACAAGGTTCAAGACATTGCTGAAACCTTTTACTGACACTAACTATATTGTGTACACATGTGGATTTTAACCAGAGGATAATGACCTTAATTTACAGTCTAAATGAATTTCTGTACCCCTTTTTTCCGGTTTCTCTCGTCAGTTCTCGTGAATCATATTGATCGGCTCGCTCAATACATACTTTGGTAGTTCATACCTGGCACCTGCAATCATGAATTTACAAGCAAAACATAAAGTATAGGGGCGGGGGAAATTCATTGAAAGAATAGAAATAACTAGTTTGCTAGTGATTTAGCACCTCTTTCGTCGTAGCAAATTGTTAGATCGTCGTTCTGGACAATCACCCCTGCACTATTGATAATTGCTTGAGCGTGGGTTATCTCAGATTCTGCCGCAACTCGAAGAGCATCCCATATCTCTGGTAGCAAAACCGATATGAAGAATAGCACGGCACGAATTATATAATAAGGTTCCCATCACATAAACAATATCTCGTCAAAGAGTAAAGAGACGAAAGAATCTCCAATATTAAAACACCGCTCACTGCAGACATTCCTAGTTGATACCTATAGGGATGTTGGTTCAATAAAGAGAGTATTGAGCATAAATTGGAGAGGATAAACGACCCAATTCAATGACAAGATATAAAAAGTTTACATGTAATATACCCTTGTTAACCTAAACCTTTATAGGTTGGCAAACAGTGCTCGCAAGTGAATAGGAAGATTTTGAATTGAAGAAAGATGTATATATTCAATATGACATTTAATGGTAGTCCGACTCCCGGACCTTTTACTTTCGAGAGCAAGAGAGGGCAAGCTTTCACATACAGGGTCAAGTTCTCACATCTCGCAAGCAACCGTAAATACAACATTTTGTTGCTCAAAGCAATAAGAATTAATGGTGATCTTAAAATGATGCGGGCAGGTTGATAACCTGATGGCAGCCCTGACTTAACTTCCAAATGAAGATTCTATCCTCACATAAATCATTAGTCCGACTCTCATTTCCAGGCGGCATTTCCTGGTAAAACCTATAAATGTGTGACGGAAACTGAAGAAAACATTGCACAAACAACCGGCATCGACCATATTGCATCGAACAAATAATCACTGCGATATTATCGATCTTTCTAAATAATTATACAAAGGGGAAAAAAATACCTCTCTGGCCACCGTAGTGAGGAGCTGTATCCCAAAATTCATCACGCATCTGCTTAAGTTGTGTCCTCGTAATCGGTTCGGAATGTTTCCAAGGTTTTGGTTTCCTGATTTTCTTCACATTTTCTGCAAAAAAACATATTTGAAATCACCAATAAACTCCTCAACTAATAAAAAAAAACACAATTTTAGCTTTCAATCTTACTATACAAACATGGATCAATCATCATAAGATATCAGTCAAGTAAAAAACAAAAATCAAATTATCAAATGTATTTACCGTAAATCTTATGATGATTAAATCTAAACCCTACCTTTTAAATACCAAAAAAGAAATTATCAAAACCTTGTCAAAATTAGTCAAATTCCATAACCAAACCCATAAATTCAAAGTAATGCAATCAAAGAAGAACAACAACCATTACAAAAAAAAAAAAAAAAAAAGAAAAAAGAAAAAAAGTCGAACTAAACCATCCAAAACAGAGAAAAATAAATTAATTCGATAAATTAATTCATTTTACCGTCACCCCTGGTTCGCTTGGATCCTATACAACCCATCACGGCTAAAAAGGCAGCAATAAAAAAAATGGGTTTTCTTTTAAGGAATCGAAAATATTATAAATTGATGCAAACAGCAACAGCTGGCGTTGTTGTTGTTGCTGTTGCTGCGGCTGTAGTTTAGGACCTTCTTTTTTTTTTTTGCCTTCGCAAAGCACCAAGCAGCGACCTTTAAAGCGACAGCTAATGAAAAAAAAAATGAAGAAGAAAAAGAGTTGCTCCCTCTTCACGCTTCTTCTTGTTTTCGTTTCTTATTCTTTTTTTGCTTCTTCTTTTTGATTTTCAAAGAAACTTCCTTTTCAATATTCGGGTTTATATACAGTGTTTGGATCAACAATTGTTTTTCTTTTTCGAAACCTCTTCTTTTTTATATTATATTTTCCTAACGAAGTTAAATCTTCTAATTTAGTAGAACTTCGTTTCTCGATTCTCGTATAATTTGTTTTGGGTAAATTCGAGTAGCGTCCCTCTGTTGTTAACAAGTTTTGTTTTGATCATTCAATTACAAAAAAATTTAAATTGGTGATTTTATCAAATTGTTTGCTTAAATTCTGTTACTAGTCCCTGTACTTTTCAAAAGTTGTAGATTTAGTCTCTTTATTTTAATTTGATCAATTTTAATCCCTGTAATTTCCTATTTTTCAGATTCCGATCTTAATGTAAAAGATAGTTGATAATCCATTAACTGAGTTGTTAATGAGTAAAATGTGGAAATAACAAGCTGGCATGATATTACACACGTGATAATATGTTTGCCACATCAGATTTTGGAAATAACAAAACTTAGTGAACTTAGTAGTTGTCATTTGGTAAAGGTTGAAATTTTAAAATAGTCATTCAACTTCAAAAGGTTATAAAATAGTCACTGAACTATTTGAAAGTATTCATTTAATTCATTGAACTATTCGAAAGTTTTTATTTAAGTTACTAAGCTATTAAGTTTTTTTTTTAAAGTTAAGCTAGTGATAACATGATTATTTTGCATGATTTCTTGTGTTTAATTCGGTTTATTTCTGGATCAATCCCTGCTAAATTAGTATTTTTACGATTTAATTCTTGTCAGAGATGCAATTGATCAAAAGCAAGCTGAAAAGGGCCAAATTAAAAGAAAATCATGAAAATTGGGTCAAATCAAAAAGATGGAGGAAGCCAATGACACATCAAATAATTTGACTTTGTAAAAAGCCAAAAATAGAAAATACTATTTTAGTTTATTTTATATTTATTTTTAATTATTTTAGATTTTATATGAAATTAATTTAGGCTATTTTTAGTAAACCCCATGTATATAAATAGGGGCTTTTTGTTCTTAGAAAATCATCAATCAATTAGTTCTTTTCCTATTTAGGGTTGAATTATCCTCTTTGTGTTTTTCTACTTCAAATTGGAGTTTTAGTCTTCTCTTTGTTTTTCCTAGTCCAATTTAGAATAGAATTTCTTTTTATCCTTCAAGTTGGCGTCAAGCATTCTTCCAATTTCAGTTGCAATTGTTTGCTTTTCCAAAATTGATTCAATTGCCTTCCAAGCCCCTTTTCCTATCCAAAATTCCATCATCCTTCACACCAAGCCAAAACACATTCCACAACCTTCAAGCATGATTAAATTCATGCCACACTAAATCCCTTTCAGCTTTAAGTCGGTGTTAACCCCGTCAAAGACCCGTGAGTTACGAACCCGAGCTATTTAACCCTTACTTTCTAATATTTATTATTTCTCTGGATTAAAAGTATGACTTCGTCAACTCACAAAGTCAAATCAACACTAAGTCAAAAAAGATGTCGTTTGAGTTAGTGTGGTTAGACGTACAGTTGGGATTCCGAAAGGATCGATTGTCTAATCGGTTTTCCGTGAACACATTGGCGTGCCAAGTGGGGATTGCTGTTTGGTTCCGTCAAGGGAAGTAGTAACCGGATTTAAATGTCCCATGCGCTTGAGCGCATTGGTTCGAGCTAGGCTCTTCTAGAACTCAAAGCTGCCGGAGTTCTAAATCACGAACGTTTCGTAGGTTGTTCGATCAGTAAGAGTTAGTTATAGGACGTTCCATAACTAACTTACACAAGGAAGAGTTGGTGTCTGAGGCGTCCTTGGCAGCTATAACTAGCTTATTAGAAAAGATGAGTTCATCTAATTTCGAGGATAGGTGCAAAGACGAAAAGACCCGTGCCTAAAGCTGAGCTAAATTTAATTAATTTTTCTTCAAATTTACTTTACTATTTTTCTTTTATTTAATTATCTTCAGCTTTTACTTTTTACATTTTTCCTCTGTTTATTTCAGGTTTCATATTTTATTTCCCCCCAAACATTGCGGGCACGACAATTGCCCAGACATAAATCTAGTCGAGAGATAAATAATTTTCAGTAAACCCAGTCTCTGTGGGATCGACCTTGCTCCTTACAGTGCTTAAATTTGCAAATTAGGTGTAGTATTATTGTCGAAACCACCCCTCGGCTCTTGAGAAGGGCATGAATCGAACTTGGGTTTTGAAAATGATAAAACGTGGGAGTCGCCACCAATCCTTTTTGTTGAGGTGTGATTGAGTCACCTTGAAAAGTAGTTGTTTTAAATAAACCACTTAATTTATTAAAACAACGATTTTGGTCTACGAAATTTAAAGAAATAGGTTCAGGAGTTAGTTACGCACGAGGAAGGGTTAGCACCCTCGATACGCCCAAAAATTGGTACCTAATTGATTATCTAATGTCTTGATGTCAAAAATTTGAAAATTTGAAAGAATTAAAACGATCCCTTTTTATGATGATATTAACAGATAGTTTTAAAAGAAATCGAAGATGTATGCCAGGGGGCTACTCCGTCTCGAGGCAAAATGTCGTATCCAATACTTTAGGACACCCCTTTGACCATCGAGACTAAATTTCCCCTTTATTTATAAATTTACTTTAAGGGACATTCTATTATTTAAAGATGGATGAGAGGATCGCAAACCCAATACTTTAGGGCACGTTTTCTCGAGCTTCTAAATATAGAATGTTGTCTTGCTTTTAGAAAACCTTACTTCGGAAGAACAAAACACCACGTCCAATACTTTAGGAGATGACATTTTGAGTTCCAAAAATAAGCCCTTTTTGGTAAGAAATATACTTGTTTGAAAGGATATTCGGATATTTAGATTAAACGAGAAAATTGCAAACCAATATTTTAGGGCACAATCTCTCGTGCTTCTAAACACAGAACATTGCCTCGGTTTAGAAAATCTTATTTCGGAATAACAAATCATCACGTCCAATGCTTTAGGACACGACATTTTGAGTTCTCGAGAATAAGCCTTTTTTGTTAAAAATGTATTTTATTTAAAAGGATATTCAGTTATTTAGAATGAACGTGAAAGAATCGCTACCCAATACTTTAGAGCGCGTTTTCTCGAATTTCTAAATAAGGAATATTACCTTTACGAGAAGAAACCGTTTTGTATCGAGCAAAATTGATGTAACAAAATTTATAGTAGGATGTAAGAAGAAATTTCAATACTGACGTGCATAGCGACATGGAAATGAGTGCATCAATATGAATAACAATAATAAAAGCGAAAAATAAAATAAGACAAGTCTAAAATGAATGGGAAAAGAACATTGCAGAAATAATAATAAAACTAAAATAATAATAATAAATATATATATATATATATATATACAAGTCATGGTACAATAATAGTAACATAGAAATAATAATAACATAATAATAATAATATAATAATAAAATAGTGATAATGATGATGCAAAATATGTATAACAAAATAATAATATAAATATAATGATAATACTAAATATATAATAATAACATAATAATAATAGTATGATAATAATAGTAAATAATAATAATAATGCAATAATAATGATACAAAATATTTACAGTATAATAATGTGAATACAGTCATACTAATAATAATAATAATAATAGTAATAATAGAATAATAATGAAACGATACAAAATATGTATAATATGATAATACAAATATAGATATAATAATAATAATGATAATAATAATAATGATACGAAATATGTACAAAGTAAATATATAAATATAGTAATAATAATAACAATAATGAAAATAGTAATAATGATAAGAAGAAGAAGAAGAAGAAGAAGAAAGGGACTGAATTAGAAAATAAATGAAACTTAGGATCTGAATTTAAAAAAAATTCGGATCTGATTGGACGTGCGAAAAAGTAAAGGGGATCATTCGGGAAATTATCCCAGGAGTCCATGTGCTGCGTTTCTGTCAGTCAAAGCAAGGGCTAGATTGAAACGAAATAGAAATAATAGGACCGAATCTCAAAGGATGGAAAACATGAAATAGGACTTAATCCAAAAGTGCCACAAAAATGGAGGACTGCTAGCGCAAATATTCCTTTTAAGGAATATGCGCAGTGACCCTATGTAGTAAACGGCGCCGTTTGGTCTATCATTAAACACCCAAAAATTTTTAAAACATTTCAGCCCTAGCTTTTTCAGAAACTTCAGCCACCAAACTTTTTTCTCTCATCTCCTCTCTTCCTCTGGCCAAAGAGGCATCATCCGTCCGTCTGCCCGCCACAGGTGGTGGCCGTCCTTACGCGTCAAGGGGTTTCGCGACTCCTTCCCGAATAAGTCTGAAGGCAAGACCCTTAAAGCCCGCAAATCGAAAGCAAAAAAAAGGGGGGCACTTTCACCCTCTTCTCCGTACCCGATTCCCACCACGGAGAGAGACCTCCGACGGTGGATCACAGGGCGACGACGCGGTTGCGGAGTAACTCCGGTGAGCCTTTTTCTCTTTTCCCTTTTTTATTTTGTTATTGTTTGTAAAAGTCTTAAAATAATAAAATCAAAACTAAAAATAAATTAAAATAACAGTAAATAACAATAAGAGCGAGAACGAAATCAACCTTAAGTTTTCTGATCTTTTTTTTTCGATTTCTCTGTGTTTGTATTCTTTTTTTTTTGAATTCAGAAAATAAAAAAAAGCCCTTGAATACATTGTTTCATTCGGTTTTTATAACCCAATATTGAAGAAAAAGTCAGAAAAATAAAAATACAATAGATTTTGTACTTTTTGCCATTGTTGCTGTCATTTGTTTGTCTTTTTGCAGGTATGGGGAGCAACTGGTAGTGGGGGAACGGCGCATGGGCGGCGGCCGACAGTGGAGGCTGAAAATAGGGTAAAGTGGGGCGGCGGCTAGGGTTACTAGAACCCTAGGATTTTCCTAAAATTTGATTTTATTGGGCCATTTGGGCTATTTTGGACCCTCCTTTTTTTATTCTTTGATTTGGGCACAGACAATTTGGGCCGCTTACAGCTGCCCCTCTTTACTCATTGCCGTGTAACAGGGATAGAGCAAAGACATAAAGAAGGCCCAAATTTGTCGTGATCTGTTGAGCCTTGACTTCTTTGGTGCCTTTCTTCTTCGGGTAGCCTAGTTCTAGCCCATCACATCTTGTTGCTTTGACCCACTCCACTGTAACTTTGAAAGACGATTATTGACTTCAATCTACTTTGGGAATGCCAGGTTTGCCGTCTTCAATCTGCCCCACTAGGATGATAAGAATTCAGAAAGAAGAGATCCGTAACTTTGATCTTCTCACTGAAACTTCTCGGAAATAGGAGCTGATAAGAATTCAGAAAGAAGAGATCCGCAACTTTGATCTTCTCACTGAAACTTCTCGGAAATAGGAGGTGATAAGAATTCAGAAAGAAGAGATCCACAACTTTGATCTTCTCGCTGAAACTTCTCGGAAATAGGAGGTGATAGGAATTCAGAAAGAAGAGATCCGCAACTTTGACCTTCTCGCTAAAACTTCTCGAAAATAGCAGGTGATAAGAATTTAGAAAGAAGAGATCCGCAACTTTGATCTTCTCGCTGAAACTTCTCGAAAATAGGAGGTGATAAGAATTCAGAAAGAAGAGATCCGCAACTTTGATCTTCTCGCTGAAACTTCTCGGAAATAGCAGGTGATAAGAATTCAGAAAGAAGAGATCCGCAACTTTGATCTTCTCGCTGAAACTTCTCGAAAATAGGAGGTAATAAGAATTCAGAAAGAAGAGATCCGCAACTTTGATCTTCTCGCTGAAACTTCTCGAAAATAGGAGGTGATAAGAATTCAGAAAGAAGAGATTCGCAACTTTGATCTTCTCGCTGAAACTTCTCCGAAATAGCAGGTGATAAGAATTCAGAAAGAAGAGATCCGCAACTTTGATCTTCTCGCTGAAACTTCTCGAAAATAGGAGGTGATAAGAATTCAGAAAGAAGAGATCCGCAATTTTGATCTTCTCGCTGAAACTTCTCGAAAATAGGAGGTGATAAAAATTGTATGTTTCCAATCTGCTTCTGCAATTTCAGGACTGCCGGAGCTGCTATTTTTTATCTGCTCTACTCAGGCAGGCAAGATCTTTGAATTCACCATTATTGCGACAATGTCCCCTAGGGGACTTGTGCTGTAAGATCAGTTTTGTGTTCATGTTTATGCCAGATGGTTAAGATGCAATGATCAGAATGAATCTAGTACTCCTAACTAAATGTGTATGAATGAATGCATGAGAATGGCCCTTGTTACTGTTTGGGTTGTCATTGCTCGTAGTTCAACAAGGTTCTATCACCGATGCGTTACGATGCTCTCTCGTTTAGCCAGTATTTTTTTTGACAAAAAACCCCAAATAAGCGACCGTATTCTACTCAGAAAGTTTGCCCCGCTGTAATTTTGGAGTCCCTTTCTGGGACATAAAGTTTATACCTCCTACTGCAACTTTAGGAGAATGACATTTGGTTTCTTCCAACCGTTTCGCTCCGACTCTGAGGTATGGTATCATGATTTCATTGTGCACCTGGGTCGGCATCGCTTGTTATCTGTCAAGGTCGTATCACCAACAAAATTTCTTGTCTTTGTTCAACCAACAAAATGTTCAAAAGGACAATCATTTCTCTCCAACATTTCCAAACCGTAGACTGAATGAGTTCTGAACAATAGTCATGTTTCAGGTCCTTGTATTATTCAGAGGCTTTCAGAGTAATGTGTGAAACTTCCTTTATGAAAGTACTATTAGTCCTCAAATCGTTATTTCGATGCAAAATGCCCGAAAAGGATTGTAACAGTGAACAAGAAAGAAATTGATTGGGGGAATAGCTCGAAACAAACAAGTTTGATCAAGACTAGCAAATACAATCAAGAAGGAAATTTATTGGTAGATAATCACAAATAACGAATTAAAATGGGTAAAATGGAAGCTAGGTGCCCCAGATATCGCAGCCCGAGCTCCTCTGTTCCAACTTCTTGAGGACCATTTTAAGCTCAATATGTGTTTAAGGGATCAGGAGTACTTTGTCGATGCCCCAAGATGTAACATACGTCTTCATTGTTATTTCAGCGCAGCGAGACTACTGCATGCCCCTTTTTTAATCAAAATTTGAGCTGCCCTTTTCGGGTTTTCAACTCAAAACCCCTTTGGTCTCGAAACGCCCTTTGTAGGTTTTCGCCTTGACCTCTCCTTTTTCTTTCTTCTTTTTTTGCTGATTTCATCTCTCTCTCTCTCCCCCCTTTTTTTTTTGAACCTGAATTCTCCAAATTGGGCAAGTCCCTACCATCCATTTCGGTCAATATTCATGCTTCCCCAGAACAGACCTTCTTCGCTTCATGAGGTCCTTCCTAGTTCAGCACATGCTTTCTTCCGAAGTCCCTTTTGCATGGAAGAAATCTTCTCCCAAGCTCTATCGTGAAATTTTCTAGGACGAATCTTTTTTGTTACTATCTCGCACCATCTGATCGTGACAGATAACTTTCTTTTCAAATTCACCTGGTTGTATTAGATTGGATCTATTTTGCCTCACCTAATTTCAATTCCAACAAAATTTTGACTCCAATCGGTAAGGAATGTGTTGCCCCGGTGAAGTTCCTGTTGCCCCGATGAAGGTTCTAGCCAACGCTCTAAAAATATAGAGGGTAAATGGTAACTTCTCTATGCCAACCTTTACAAGTCTCAGTCAAATTTCGAATGATTTTTGGTTGTCTTCGCTACATTGGTAAGGTGCTTGATTCTCGAACAGACTGTAAAAATTGCGCAATGATGTTAAACGTGTTTTTCCTCGTGTTCTTCATTTTTGTTTTTCGTTTTTCTTCTTCCTCTTTTTTTTGCTTTTTGTTTTTGTTTTTCTGTTTTTTTTTGTTTTTGTTTTTTGTTTTTTGTTTTTGTTTTGTTTTGTTTTGTTGTTTTTTTTATTTTTTTTTTGCATCTGATCTTGGATTTGATGACTGCCGACTTTGTAACTTTGGCATATGAAGCAACCTTCACCCTCTTAGTGAAGTATTTGATGACCACGAAGATGTATTAGTATCGGCTGGATACCTTTGGCGAGATCGGTCCCGTAACATCTATGCCCCCTCACATGGAGGAGGCACATAAGTCTTGTCTTCCTTGATGTGGCGTTTGATGTAACTTTCTTTTCTGGGTAGACTAGTAGTTCGAACTTCTTGATTAGCTTGGCCATTGTAGAACGTGGGTTTCATGTAATGGCCTAAATTCAAGATTTATCGGAATAATGGTTTCGCAACCATAAATCCGATTTAAATAGAAATTTATTTCAATATATTTGCATGAGTTTTTATATGATAGGAGATATTTTATAAATATTTATAAAATGTTAGTAATGTGGTATTAAACTTTCGTTAGAAAATTTAATGTTTGGGTAGGTAATTAAATGAAAGGACTAAATTGAAATGAAAGTAAAAGTTTAATTATAAATTAAAAGAAAGTATAAAGGACCAAAATGGAAATTAAGCCATTTTATCTAGATTGACGCTGTTTATTGAAGAAAATCTGAGATTTTTTTAAGTATATTATTATATTATATTATATATTATTATATTATTATATTATTATATATATAAAGAAAGGAGAAAAGAAACAAAAAAAAACAAAAGAAGAACAGAGAGCAAACGTGAAGGGAAGAAAGAAAAGAGAAAAGAAAGAGGAAAAGGGATAATAGAGTTTTTAAAGCTTGGAGTTTAATTTGGTAAGTTAATTTAGTCCTTTTCTTTTAATTTTGATGCTTTCTAAGTTTTAGAACAAAGTTTTGATGAATTTAAGTTGAAGTTTTGAAGTTTTAGAGTTTTTGAATATAGCATATGATGAATAAAATGATGAATTAGTGGTTTAATTGAAAGAATTTGAAGTTAGAATTGGATAAGGACTTAATTGTAAACAAGCTATAAGAAAACAGTTTTGGGACAACAGCAGTAGAGTAAGTTTGAAAATTCACCAAAAATCGTATAAGTGGAATTAGAAGTTGAGTGAGATATGAAATTAAAGCTTATTGAGTCTATTTTCATATGAAAGAAACAAGGAAAGAAAAGAAGTTCTGTATGTTGAGATATTTAGATTTTTGTAAGACTGGTTCAGAATGAATTCGGGTTCCTCTGTTTTGACTTTAGAAAATCATAACAAATTGAAGAAAAATAATTAGGGGCTTAAATTTATATTTTTAGAATCCCGAACGAGTCTATTTTCTATAGAAATAAACGGGAACACCATCTGATTTCTGTATGAAGAGATAATTAATTTTTAGTGAATAAGAGTCAGAATTGCCAGATAGCAAAACAGGGGTAACTTTGATGAATAAACTGTACTAATTGGCTAGGCTAAAAATTCTGTAAATTTTATGGTATAAAGAAATGTGAGTTTAGTTTCAGGGAAAATTAACGATTCTTCATTTGGAGCTCTGTAGCTCGAGAAATAAATAATTTAGTGACTGTGACTCAAGTAGACAGCTTTGAATAAACTAAAAATAATATAGAATTATAGAAAATGCTACATGTGAACATGAAATGTATTAAATTGATGATTGAATTTATTTATTTAGATCCGGAAAACTCAAATACGAAGCTAGATCGAGGAAAGGAAAAAGTTCCGGATTAGTAGATTTTGTAAACGAACTAGTATCGAGGTAAGTATATTCTTAAATGCTTGAAATGTATGTTATTGATGTGAATATAATTTGAATGTTCATTGTATGAAGATTGATGAAACATTGATATTTTTGATAAAAAGGGAAAGAAATCCCGGTTGAATGAAAGGAAAATTCGATGGATCTCTGAAAAGGAATTGACGGTAAAAAGGATCTAGCCCGGACGGGTGATCCTATCCTGATATAGCCCTCCCGAAGAATATGTGGAAAATGGATTTAGCCCGGACGGGTAATCCGAATTAGGGTCTGAATTTAGCCTGGACTGGTAATTCAGATCCAAGCTCATTAGAGTAATTGTCGTTGCAGGGGATTTAGCCTGGACTGGTAATCCCGACAATACTCTATGAGTTTATATTACAGGGGATTTAGCCTGGACTGGCAATCCCGCTGTAAAGATGAGGTTCGAGGGAGTGTGCTCTCTGAAATGAAAATGTGCGCACATGAATATGAATTGACGGACCCGGATTTGTACACAAAAGTGTACCTCTGAAAATCCATCGAAATTCCGAGTAATTCAACGGGATAAATATAAAAAGAAAATATTAAAGAAATGGAAATCATGGTATTGATGAGCTCATCAATCATAATATATATTATTGATATATGGAAATTATTGGACTGACATGAATGTTGAGTTTGTAAATGTTAGGGTAATAATGCATTGAATGGGTATATGAATGTTTATCGCTTGTATTGAAATTACTAGGTAAGTATAATTCTTGTTACATGGGCTTACTAAGCACAAAGTGCTTACCCTATTTCCTTTTTCCTTGTTTTGTAGTGTTAAGAGCTCGGAGGTCGGATCGGTGGGAGACTCATCACACTATCAAACCCAATATTTCGGTATTTAAAGAAACTTTAGTTTGGAAATGAATGGCATGTATAAGCTAATAAAATAAATGTTAATATGAAATGAATATAAGGTCAGCCATTGGTATGGCTTATGTGTTTAAGTTATCTTATAAATATGCATGAATTATCTTGAAAATATGTTGAATTGGAATGGTCTCGGTTTTTAAAAAAAAAATCATAATGTAACACCCCTTACCCAGGTCCGTCGCCGGAACAGGATACGAGGCATTACCGGACATGATCCAAGCTATTGTACAAAATTCAAAATGTAAAATCCATAAAAAGTTAAAACTTTCCCCATACATAGTCGTCAATACCCATAAGCAAAATAACTCGTCAATACCCATAAGCAAAATAACCATTCGTTACTATAAATAACTAAACAATTAAGCCTTCTATACATGCCATAATTTCCAAAATATTGTTTTCAAAATACCAAAAGAAGGCTGATAGTGTGAATGGATCTCCGACGATCACCGTATCCCGAACTAGCTTGATGACACTATAAAACAAGGAAAAGAAAAGAGAGTAAGCATATAGCTTAGTAAGTAAGTATATAAATAATTAATAAATGGATTTAATATTTTTACAAAACAACACATTCAAACCTACAATCAAATTCATTATTTATTCAAGTTTGGAGCAAGCTGTCTATTCGAGTCTCAGTGACTAAATTATTTTTATCTTAAGCTACGAAAATCCAAATTAAGATCCGTAAATTTTCCCTGAAACTAGATTCACATATCTTCATACCATAAAATTTCCAGAATTTTTGACTTAGCCAATTAGTACAGTTTATTCATTAAAATTTCCCCTGTTTCACTGTTCGACTATTCTGACCACTTTTCACTACAAATCAATTTTCTCCTTGTACAGAATTAAAATGATGTTGTAACTTGTTTCATTTGAAACTATACTCATTAAAGAATCTAAATATATAAATTATGTCCCAAAATTATTTTTGTACAATTTTTAGTGATTTTTCCAAGTTAGAACAGGGGATCTCAAAATCACTCTGAACTAGTCTCACAAAAATCTAAAGATCTCAAAATACAGAACTTCTTTGCTTTCTTTGTTTCTTTCATATGAAAATAGACTCAATAAGATTTAATTTCATATCTTATTCAAATTCTAATTCAATTTCCACCATTTTTGGTGATTTTTCAAAGACACATAACTGCTGCTGTTCAAAACTGTTTTATTTCTAAATTTTAGTAACTTTCATTGTAACATTTACTCCGTATCAATCTTACCAAAGTTCTATCACATATCGAGCACATTGATCATAAGTTTACACACATATACCTACACTCATTCATCACATAATCACAGTCATTTACACTTAGTCATTTCCCGTTGAACATATCAGAATATTAACGGATACATCAGAATATTGCACATAGTGCCACACTTGTAGCCAAAGCTACTTCACATCACTTATCACACATAGGCTCGTTCTTGAGCTATTCACATTCGCGGGTCTGCTCACACAAGCTGTCGGTCATACGTAACTACTCAGTGCTGCTCACACAAGCTGTCAGGTATCCGCAACACATGCAGGATTACCCAGCCACTGGTAGAACTTATAAGACCAGCACCCGTTTCACATAATCACAATCCCGGGTCTGCTCACACAAGCTGTCGGTCATACGTAACTACTCAGTGCTGCTCACACAAGCTGTCGAGTATCCGTAACACATGCCGGATAACTCAGCCACTGGTAGAACGTACGGACCAGCACCCGGATCACTTATTCCACTTAGATTTCACATAGGTTTCAAGTGAACATGTCACTCGTATCCATTTTTATTCCTAAGGTTCAACCGGGAAATTTCTCACTTGTCGATATTTTGTCAATTACATCAAATATTCAGCCACAATTCATGCCGTTTATCAAAATATGAAAGTGTAAGTAAAACAATACATTATTTACATACAAACTTACCTCGGTGCAAAATATGACGAATTTGCAATTCAGTCAACAACCTTTTCTTTTCCCCGATCAAGGTCAATTCCTCGTCTTTCTTGATCTATAATAACATATTTAACTCATTTAATACTCACATTATTCAATTTAGTCTAAAAATCACACTATAGAAAAATTACATTTTTGCCCCTAAAGTTTCACATATTTACAATTTGCGCCAATACTTGAAAATTAAACTTCAGCCCTTATTCTTATGTTTTATAGCATGCTGATCATTTTCCCTTCTATGGCAACATCAAATTCTTACTCTAACATACACTTATGAACATTAGGAATTTTTACCGATTATGTCATTTTACTAGTTTTCACTTAAAATTACTTAGCAAAGTTCTTTAACATCATTTCAAGCTTCATATTCTACCATAAAACATCAAAATACATGCATTTCATCCATGGGTAAATTTTTAAACACAAACCCTAGCTCAAAATAATGGTAGAAATAGGTAAATCTTGTTACGAGGATTTCAAAAACGTAAAAATCATTAAAAACGGGGCTAGAACGGACTTACAATCGAGCTTGGAAGCTTGAGAAACCCTAGCTATGTCTTCCTTTTGAGAATTTCGGCCAAGGGGTTGAAGATGATCAAAAATTACTTTTAATTTTGTTTTTAACTCATTTTAATCACTAAATGACCAAAATGCCCTTAACTTAAAAATATTCTATTTAACCTATTTGATGTGCATTTTTTTTCCAGAAAGTTAACCAATGGTCTAGTTACCTTTTAAGGACCTCCAATTTAAAATTTCATAGCAATTAGATACCTCTAGCTTCTAGAACTCAAGTTTTGCACTTTTTACAATTTAGTCCTTTTGACTAAATTGAGTGCTCAAACACCAAAATTTTCGAACGAAATTTTTACGAAATCATTTCATAAAATTTTAGATCATAAAATATAAGAATATTAATTTTTTCTCATCGGATTTGTGGTCCCGAAACCACTATTCCGACTAGGCTCAAAATCGGGCTGTTACAACTCTCCCCCCCTTTAGGGATTTTCGTCCCCGAAAATCTTACCAGAAAAGAGGTTTGGGTACTGTTTTCTCATGGCTTCCTCTGGTTCCCACGTAGCCTCTTCTACTCCATGTCTTTGCCACAATACTTTCACTAAAGCTATACTTTTATTTCTTAACTGTTTAACCTCTCGAGCCAAAATCTTAATCGGTTCCTCATCATAGGTCATATCCGGTTGAATCTAAATCTCTGTCGGAGAAATCACATGTGAAGGATCAGAACGATAGCGTCGCAACATTGACACATGAAACACATTATGAATTCTTTCTAACTCTGCTGGTAAAGCTAGCCGATATGCCACTGGGTCCAATCCTTTCGATAATCTCATACGGCCCAATGAAACGGGGACTCAACTTGCCCTTTCGGCCAAATCTCAAAATCTTTTTCCATGAAGATACTTTCAGAAACACTTATCAGCCACTTGAAACTCAATTTCTTTTCTTTTCAAATCCGCGTATGACTTTTGTCGATCTGAAGAAGCAGCGAGCTTTCGAACAATCACGAATTACTTTCACTTTCTCTTCAGTTTCTCTAACTAAATCAACTCCGTGAATCTGTTTCTCACTAAGCTCGGTCCAATACAAAGGAGTTCGACACTTGCGACCATATAATGCTTCGTACGGTGCCATCTGTATACTCGACTGATAACTATTGTTGTAAGCAATTCAACCAAAGGTAGATATTTCTCCCAACTACCTTCGAATTCTAAAACACAACATCGGAGCATGTCTTCAAGAACCTGAATTACTCTTTCAGATTGACCGTCAGTTTGCGGGTGAAACGCGGTACTAAAATTCAATTTCGTACCCAAGGCTTCTTGCAAACTTTTTCCAAAACCTCGAAGTGAACCTCGGATCTCTATCCGAAATAATAGACATAGGCACTCCGTGCAGTTTCACAATTTCAGCAATATACAATTCAGCCAACTTATCAAATGAGTAGTCGGTACGTACCGGTATAAAGTGAGCCGATTTCGTCAATCTATCAACCACAACCCAAACGGCATCTTTTTTTCGGAGTCAGAGGCAAACCAGTCACAAAATCCATCGTAATTCTATCCCATTTCCACTCGGGAACCATCACTGGCTGAAGTAAACCTGAAGGCACTTGATGCTCGGCTTTCACTTGTTGGCAAATCAAACACTTTGATACAAACTCAGAAATTTCTCTTTTCATACCCGGCCACAAATAAAATTTCTTCAAATCATTATACAATTTTGTACTACCGGATGAACTGACAAACAACCACTGTGTGCCTCATGTAAAATTTTTCGAATCAACTCATCATCTTTCGGTACACATACCCTATCACGAAACATCAAACAATCATCTGATCCGATTCGAAAATCTGAATCACTACCCGATTCACATTGAACTCTTTTAACTTGCAATTCCTGTCTTTCTTTTGAGCTTCGCAAATTGCTGATGAAATAACGGTCTAGCCCTCAACTCGGCCAAAATCGAACCGTCGTCAAACAAAGTCAAACTCGTATTCATAGCTCTCAAAGCATACAAAGATTTTCTACTCAAGGCATCTGCGACTACATTCGCTTTTCCCGGATGATAATCAATCACTAACTCATAATCTTTCAATAATTCGAGCCACCTCCGTTGTCGCAAATTCAAGTCCTTTTGATTCATCAGATACTTCAAACTTTTATGATCGGTAAAGATTCGACATTTCTCACCATACAAATAATGACGCCAAGTCTTCAAAGCAATACGATGGCGGCCAATTCCAAATCATGCGTCGGATAGTTCTTTTCGTGCGGTTTTAGCTGTCTCGAGGCATAAGCTACTACTTTGCCCTCTTGCATCAACACACAACCAAGACCATTCAATGATGCATCACTATAAATCACAAACTCTTTTCCCGACTCAGGTTGTACCAAAACCAGTGCTTCTGTCAATCGCGCTTTCAACTTCTCGAAACTTTGCTGACATTTATCGGTCCATTCAAACTTAACATTCTTTTGCAACAACTTAGTCATAGGAGAGGCAATCATTGAGAATCCCTCAACAAAACGTCTATAATACCCGGCTAAACCCAAAAGCTTCTAACTTTAGATACATTCTTTGGCGGTTTCCAATCAACTATTGCCGAAATTTTACTCGGATCAACCCGAATACCCATCACCCGAAACTATATGTCCCAAAAATCCGACTTCACAAAGCCAAAACTCACTTTTACTGAATT